>CM053501.1:86807482-86839746 GCA_028627145.1 Eidolon dupreanum
TGTAATCAAAATAACAAGTTTCTCACCTCCAGCCCAACAGAGAGAGGCTGCTTGCCCACTCGAAGGCAGGTCTCTTCATTTCCTTAGCATGGCTGTTACCCTGCATGCTGCAGTGGACCTGTGATGTTCGTTTGATCCTCAGTGCCCAGCCTTCTGATAACTGCACTCCCTGCTTTTAGAAAACTGTCCATCCTACACTCCACCCCCACTCCGGCCGGGTTCTATTCTGACTGCAGCTGTTGAGAGCTGGGACGGTCTCTGTGGCTAGGCTGTTCAGATGCTGTCCCTGGAATTCCTGGATTTGGAGGGAAGAAGAAGAGGAATGGAAGGGGGTGAGAGAGAGGAGGGGAATGGGGAAGGGGGAAGAGGAAAGGAAGGAAAGACCCCACTCTCTGGTAGAGAAACTGGGAAAATGTGGGCCCAGCAGGTGTGGTGCAGAGAGCTGGTTTAAGAGAGGGAGCCAGGGAGGCGCCTGACTCCAGGGATCCCAGGCCTTTCTGTAGTCAACTCTCTCTTATCACAGGATTTAGGGTCATATAAGCCTAGACTGTCCCTTTCCTGCCTACGCTGGTTCAAACTGGGTTTCTGTCACCTGCATCCGAAGACTACTGACAAACCCTTTGAGCCTTCTTACCTACTGGGTCTGGCTCAGGCTGTCACCTCGATGCCACAGTAGAAGTGGGGACTAGCAAGCACCTCAACATCACAGCTGTAGCCTGCATTTGTCCACTCAGCGTATTTCTAAAGTCAGTAGCTATATTCACTTCTTGAGCCTACAAAAGTAAAATATACACTCCCTGGAGTCTAACTGGCCTGAATACAACAGGATGACCCGCACTATCTCATTTGAACCTGCGGGTTAGTGAGGGTATATTTACCATTCGTTTGTTGGTGATTAGCTGCTCACTGATCTGTTCTGCCTCTAGGCCACAGGCCCTCACCGACCCCGACCTCCAAATCACTCCATTCATGATTCTCCTTTACCATTCCATCTCCCCAGAAGACCTGGCTATTTCCATTCTGAAAGTACCATGCTGCGCTTTGCCTCTCCTATAGGAACAGCAGTGAAAACAATCTCAATTAACTGGAAATGAATAGTGTTACACTATTTTAAAACCCTCACAAAATAAAAAGCCACGGCAACAACTGGGTCCAGGAGGGATCCAGGCTGCCCACGGGGTAGAGCTTACCTCCTCTGCTCCCCAGGGCACTTGGCTTCACAGAGCTGAGGCAGCTGTTCGTGGGGCTGAGGCTAAAGAAGAATAATGAAACCCTCAGGTGGGAGGGAACAAGGCGAAAAGGGCAGAGAGTAGGGAAGCTGCCCTAGGTGGGGGACAGAGCTGGGGCTCAGCTGGACCAAGAGGCGTCAAGGGTCACAGATAATCCACCAGCAGTTGATCCTTGAATAGTGCTGAGGATATGATATGCAAACATGCTGTCACTCACCCTAATTTATTCTAAACAGGACACCTGGAAGAGAAGCCTAACAGTGGCTTGAACAACAAGGCGTCACTCCCCAGGGGCTCTGCCAGCCTGGATTTGCCACACCGCTGCCCTGGCAGTGCCAATGGAACAGCCTTTCAGATCTTTTTCCATAGAAGCCCCAGGCTGCTCCACGGGGGGCCTAGAGCCACCTGCCTCGGGGAGACAAACCCCCCTTAACCGAATTGGATGCCCTGGACCTTCTGTCTTTCCATTTCCACCACCTTCTGTGTTTAGGGATAAGAAGCAAACAGCATTAACACTAAAGCTGGGGAATGCTCCTAACAGTTACAAAGATCTAAAATGCTCCCCCCACAGCCCACACACCCACACACATCCACACACCCGCATCCCTTGCACCTGATGCTAGCAATGCTTACAGAGTAACAATAGCACGGCTATTCAAGGACTTGAAATTTAAAAGGAAAAATAAGAAACGTATACTGTTTTATTTACTCATGCACACTGAATAGCAACTACACAGGCAAAATAACACCGGGGATGTAGAAGAGTAGACCATACAAACCCCTTCCTACAAAAATCAGTCTCACTGTTAAAAAGTTCATGTAGATTAATGCACTTGTACAAAATGAGAGATACAGATTTGTAAACCAAAAACACAAATGTCCATTATACTACATATAATCAGTGTGTGATGAAACTATCGTATTTCTCTCAAGAAATGCTTAAAGCTAAGGGCAAAATCCCAGGTAACTGGGTAAAGGCACAGGGAAGTTTAATCGAATATGTATTGACATAGGGCATTCTAGGTATCAGGTGTCACTGGAGTTCCAAGACCTATACAATGACATATTACTGACTGGAATCTGTGGTCATTCAGTCACACGTGAAATGTGATTAGTGATCATTGACAAGTACTGTAAGTGGAAAATACATAGCGATTTCAAAGATTTACTTTGAAAAAGGAATGTAAGCTATACCATTAATAAGTTTTATATTGAGTATAGCTTGATAATATTTTGGATCTACTAAGTAAAATAAAATATATCATCACAATTAATTTCATTTGTTTTTTTTTTTCTCTTTTTTTGTGGCTACTAGAAACTTTTAAATGATCTAAGCTTGTATTTCGGCATGCTTATATTTCTATTAGACAGTGATGATTTAGATTTTCCCTTCAAATACCATGATGATGGCATCCATTTGGCAATAACAGCATCTTATTATTATTATTACTAACAAGGCAGCATAAAATAAAGCATGTATGTTACCACGTTTAATGTTCACTTACTACCATAAAGTCATAAAACTCAGATCGAGTTTAAGATTGGAGTTAACTGCATGTTAATGATAATGAAAGCTGTAGTTTAAAAGATTTACTCTGCCACATGCAGAAGGAACGATTAACCGACAATGTTATTTCACTCAAGACTGACAAACTTCAAGGCAAACTCAAGTACTTCTGTTATATACAGTTCAGAAAACGTGTATATTTTTCTCTATTGACAAATGGACACTTTTCCAATGGATTTAAGAGAGAATTTAATTTCCCTTGCCCTCCATCCCACATACCACCATCTTCATTTTAATCATGATTTTACTGCTCTGTGCCAAGATTATGATTGAAACAAGTTGCCTGGTGAGACTGAGTTACTTGGTAATGCAACTTGGAATAAGACTGGTCACTACTAAAGGAAATATGTGATTACATTGTCCACATCATTCATGGTATAATAACAGAAGGACTAAATGGAGGAATGACAATATAGGGAAAATAGTTGTGAACAGATGTGTTGCAATGACATATGGGGCAACCCCTCTTTATTGCTATAATTATAATGATTATGATGCTATAGATTATAATCAGATTGGCCAAATATATCAGCAGTTCTTTAAATGTAGGTTGATAAAAAACATGGCAATCTTAGCAGTGATAGTGACAGCCACCATAGCTATCATTGACTTAAATGATTACTGTGCAAAATTTTACTTTGCAAAATTTTATTTTATTTTTTACCAGAAATGAGTATCACATCATTTAATAATACTCACACTACTTTGGAATTAGATGCTATTGTTATTACTCCCAGTGTCCGGATTGGGAAATTGCAGCCTAGAAAGTTTATTTGGCCAAAATGACACAGTTTATAAATGGAAGAGGCTGGGTTTAAACTCTGGTTCTGCTCCTGAGCCCAAAACACAACCCCGGGCTGTGTATTAGACGACACCAATGATAATAATAAGAAGAAGAAGTCTAGCCAACAGACAAACCTTTTTACTCCCTAAAAAAATGTTAAGTTGCCTTTAATGAGGGAGCGGTCCTCTGATCGGCTGCTGGCACAGACAGCGCTCCCTCTAGGAAGTCTGAATGGAGCGATTTGAAAAAGGCATTCCTTCTGACTGTCCGCCCTCACACACCCCAGCCTCATTCAAGGGAGGGTAGCATTTCTATTTCTTTGTCCTTTTCATCCCTGGAGCGTATGCTTCACGAATAAAGTTACTGAACTCACAAGTCAAAAAGAAGAAAAACACAAAAAACTTTTTCACACAGCTTTGCTAAAGAAACCATGTTATAACAGAGAAAATGTAAAGATAATTACAGATGAGTGAGGTGACCACTTTCATACTCAGCTGAGCTGGTAAACTACAGATTGGAGTGGAGTTTGCATGTCTTGGAGAGGACTGGAAAAGCAGAACTTCTGGACACACTGAGGCTTCCCTCTCATTAGGACATCTCTGTTCCTTAAGAAATTATTCTAACATCCTGTATAACAACTTTCTCCAAGCTGTAAAAAATTAAATACTGCAATTCTTCAGAACAATTAAAAGCACAAATATTATAATAAATAGGGAATCCTAAAACACGTCACCCAGTGAGACAGGAGTGGGGCAAGGAGTGCAGGTGATTTTGTTCTGGAAGCCACAAGGTCCTGGCCGGCCGGCAGGCTGCCAACGTAAGCCTGAAGCAGGTATCACCAGGATAGGGTGAGCTGCTCTTTCTGTTTCTTTTGCCACCATGGATAGAAACACCCACGTGCAATGCGATGAGAATCAAATGCGCTTTGTTCCAGGGGGTATGCACTTAAAATAATCAGGGGTTGTTTTAAAGGAGAGGAAGAAAGCAAGCTTGTTGTCAAACAAGGCTCAAAGAGTAACACAGCCGTCAACAGATTGGCCAAGAGACAGGCTGGGATAGGAGTCATTTTGAGGAAAGCTCTGGCTTTTATAGACTCTAGAAAACAAGCAATAGAAAAGGTAAACAAAGAGCACACCCAACACGGTGTCAAGTTGAATAGCACGGAAAGAATCTAATGAGTTTATCAAAGATTGCTGACTGGCTATATACATACAGTTAGCAGAAATGAGATTTTCTTTTTAAAACAAGAAAAAACTAGGAAACCCTGGATGACATACAGATATCGATATAGTTTCTATGCTGATTATTTTGAATAGCTTTTTTTCCAATTACAAAAACTCATAAAAAAGAAATTTGAGACATTTTTTCAAGAGAAAAATGATTTCCCCCACCCAAAAAAAAAAAAAAAAAAAAAACTAAAAAAATTTTTTTTTAAACAAAGATGTAGGAAGGTTCTGAGAGCATTTGGATCAACTTTGACCCATGATGAATGTGGACT
This sequence comes from Eidolon dupreanum, assembly GCA_028627145.1. Classification (NCBI taxonomy): domain Eukaryota; kingdom Metazoa; phylum Chordata; class Mammalia; order Chiroptera; family Pteropodidae; genus Eidolon; species Eidolon dupreanum. The sequence goes on from CM053501.1 coordinate 86,812,561, forward strand.
GGATCTGAAATAAGATTTACTCAGAGAGAGAATGGTAGGCTCCTCACTACCAACCAGCCCTATGTGAGTAACCCCTGACATGGCTCAATGCAGGACCCCTGGGACCGGCATACGTTATGGCTGGGTCCTAGCTTTTCCTTCTGGCTGTCTTTCATAAGAAAAAAAATGCAACCCACTGCCAATGAGCCTTTGGCTCACAAGTTCCCACATCGTCTAGGTGGCTGGGAAGAGGCCACTGTTCATGGGCAGCTTCTCCTGGCAGGGAGATGACCGGGTCATAACTGTCCACCACAAGTTAGTGCTCCTTTTCATTTCTGAAAAATGATCAATCACCAGTATGTCGACTTTCATGGGAAGAGATGTTCAAATAGCATGAAGCCTTCAAATTAAGAGACCTGGCCCAGAATTTGTTAACTCACTGACAAAGCTTGACAAACAGATTTGTTTATGTGGTTCTCACTCAGATGCCAAGGGCCTGGGTTCCAGATCCTTTTCTGACCTTCACGTTGCTGCTCAAAGCCATCTGCCTCACATGGGACTCGCCACCAATCTCCAACACAATTTGTCCAAGTCAGTCTAGTCTTCTTCATTGATAACTACTGTGACTAGCTACATATAGGGCTCTCAAGGTCATTGTCTACATCTGAGAGAAATAGAAAAGTACATTTAGAAGCCCTGTGCTATGAGCAGCCAGAACAAAGGGGTCATTTCACTTCCCTGGGCCTCAGTCTAAGCTGTAAAATGAATTCCCACCACCACCCCATGGCAACCACTAATAGTCAGCCTTGTACTATAGTAGAATGGTAATGTGTTAACCTGGTTAAAACTCCGAGCTCCATGAAAGCAGGCATTGTCACATATTGCTCGCAGGAAATCTGACAATCAGTAAGACCCGCCCAGACCTACAGAAGCTAACTAGCAGCAAAGTGCCTGGTGCAAAGAAGGTATTCAATGCAATTAAACTTAGAGAAAGAGCTTGCATCATTCAACCTCCATTCCAGGCAGGTCTGCAATACTTTTTGCCCAGTTTTTGACTGAAGAGACTGAGGGTGTCACCCAAGTATGACACTGACAGAACAAGCTTCCTGAGTGTGGGTAACAATGGCAGTACTTTCTCCCAGTGCCCACTACTTCCCACTAAAGGATGGTGTCCTCAGAGGGTCAGCTCCACAACTAGGAAATGTGGCTCGATCATCCCCAGGTCCCCAGGGGAGCTGCCCCATCAGGCTGGAAGGTCAAAATGAGAAGGGCAGAACAGAGAGTGAGTTAGGGCTATTTCTCCCACTGAGCTGAGCAGTCACAGATCTCCGTGAGCTCAGGAGTGTTGTCAGGTGGGGCCCAAGGACATCTCAATTCCCTCCTGCAACAGTGAAGCTAGAAAACTCCTGCCAGCTGGAAATCAGAAGACACTGTAGGCCAGGCCCAATGCTAACCAAGAAATATCTCACCTTTGTGGTGAGAAACTCAAGATTCGTCCTTGGAATGTATCAGATCTCTGTGAAATAACTAACTATGCTATAGATCCACTTTTTATTGCCTCTAAATAGCATTTCATTGCATCTAATTGAAATAGCTCCTAAAAATGGTCATTGGTATGTAAACTGGTTGGCATAGCAACCAGTGACTGGTTTGTCAACTGAGGATATAAAACTCACAATTATTACTTTTCACTTATGTATGACAGGTTATCGGGTCTGGGGGACCATGACGCATAATAGGAAATAGACCCCTTCTAATTACACCCTTGGTCTTTAAGAGGATACATGCAACAAATTTTTAGATACATTCAATAGATCTTGGGTTCTTAACCTAGGGACTCCAAAGAGGATCATAAGTGGGCTTAGCACAGAGAGTTCCATGAAACTCTAGAAACTAACAAAGATTATGAACGCATAGCATCATTGTATGTAAGTGAATTTCCCCTAGAAAAAAAAAAGTCCAAAACCTGCATCGGATTTGCACAAGTGTCCATCTATGTCTGAAATATATTTAGGAAGTACTGCCGGATGGCCTACCCTGGTTTATAAAATAGACTCCTGTTGGAGGGAAGACACTTTACTCGGTGCCACCTTAAAGCAAAAGGAAGCCGCTGGGCTTTTGATTTCCCCTGGTGAACTCGGCCAGAGGTTTCTTTTCTGGCTGAGTTCCTATCCCTCCAGTCAGCAAAAGGAACTGCACAGGTGTGCTGAAAGTGAGAAGAGGCAGATGCTGCTGTGGCTGTTAATGTTAGCGTTATTTTAGCTCTTTTTAAAGAAAAAGGAAACATTTCTCGATTAAGCAAACTGAATTCATCTAGAAATTGTAAAGGAATAAAAATGCAGACTGATTTTGTTCTCATCAATTGCCATACCTAATAGGGAAAAGAAAACTGAGGTGAGATTAAAAATAATAAAAATATAGTAAATGATGGTGGGGGAAACTGATAACTGCAAAGGACGAATTGCTTATGTTAGGTTACTTCGTAATTAACTTTGTTGTTCACAAATTGTCAGTTTAAGAAAAAAATCATGAAAGAAAAAAGTATCCATGTATTTTCTTCTACCGTACAGTAAACTTCTTGGACTACAACCAGCGTTTCTCACAATTGTATTCTGTTTGTTCAGAAGAGGGATGAACAAATCAAGAACTCCCGAAGGCTTCTCCCTGCCCAGAAACAACCAAGGGTCATGGAATTTATATGGCAAGACACTATATTTCCAGTGAACATCATTTACTACAGAAGGACCTGGGCTGGTTCACAGGTAAGGTTAGATGAGGAGAGACCTATCACACAAAACCAGCTGGTAAAGCAGTCAGGTCACAGTGCAGACTTCTCTGAAGAGGGGCCTGGAGGAAAGCTGTTTCTGAACTACAGGTCAGAAAACTGAGGCTTAGAGAAGCAGTCACTTGCCTAAAGAGAGAGAAGTTGTATCTTCTGAACTTCAACCTGTATCTTGCTGCAAATGACCTCCACTCTTCTGCCTTTTGATTATTGTTTAAATTCTAGGCCGGCTCAATACCTGACGACTGCCATGAGGGACTGTATAGACCCCCTGGGTGGGTGTGCGTAGTTCAGTAAATGTTAATCACCTAAGATGACAGATGCTCTACTGGACCCAGAATATAAAATTAAATGAGACACATGTTCTTTAATCAAATAGAAGACTGTTTTATTTGATAACACATGGTTAAGTCAGTAAAGTTACTTATTAAAATATTGACTAAATTTACTGATATCCATAAGTGAGTCTGGTATCAAAGACTAGGCTAGTTTTTTGTTCATTGTAGATGACTAGAGTTGGGAAATTGACTGACTCATGTTCTTTCTCTGTTATTAAACCCCTGTACTTTTCAGCTCGTGGGTAGTGATAAACCAAAGGGAAGTAATTTCTTTGAATCATGCAGTATTTCAATTATAATCATATAATTCCATGCTTATGGTTTTCAGCTTGAAGGTTAACTAACCCCCATTAAGGGGATCCATAATAAACTGATTTCTTTCAATATCATTTTACTACAGAGAATAAAATGTTTGTACTTGAGTACACTAGAGAATTTTTAAAAGATGCCATCAGTATCATACATCTATATAAACAGTTAATGGTAAAAAAAAAAAAATCAAGGCTCCTTTTCCCTATCACCCATTTCAAATATACCCAAGAGGCCATCGATATATTTAGCTTTGTTTTGTCAACTCCTATATTCATCAGACGAGGTAGAGAACATTCAGTTGGCTTCCAGCAAAAGAACACCCAGCCCTGTAACATTCTTGAATGTTTTTAGTACCATGAGTTAAGGTTTTTACGATGTGACCATTCTTAGTGTATGTCTAGGTACCCTGCTATGTACTGGTTGCTCCTGGATCTTCAGGTTAAGGTCATCATTTCCACCATCTCCGCCACCACCCCTTCCCTGCCACCAAAAAAAAATACTTACGGATGGATGCACAAAGTCAGAGCAATGATGAGTATTTCCCCTGCAGCAATTCAGAGAAACACACTTTCTAGTCCTAGAAATCCAGTGTGGTTGGCATTGCTTAAGACCGTCACCGGTCTGTCTGCACAGATGCTGTCTGGAAGGGAGAGTCAGGATCCCTTTCTGTACCTTCCTTATTTAAAATGTTGGAAAGCTAAGTTATCAAGAAAAGGAATGGTGAGTGTACTTCCGAGCATCGTGTTACTTACATTTTCCTTTGAATTCAGGTTTAGACTTATGTTGGCAGAAAAAAAAAAATCTGAAGACAACTATTCTGAAGGATAAATCACATGAATTTAAGCAAGAGTGCTTGCTTTCTTTATAAGACATTATGGTTTTTATCATGACAGAACCTTTAAATACAATACCTGGGGCACTCAACTATAGCTGTGGAAAAATTAGCACCATTTTTACAATATCTAATATACACTAAAAGAAATTCTAAGTCAAAAACCACATCAAAAAGTATTATATTCATTCATTCATTTATTCATTACCCAAGCATTCAAGACCTAGACCAGCATTGGTCTAGGCAGTAAACGAAAGAGACAAAACTCCTGTCTTCGTGGAGCTTATATATTCTAGTACAAAAAGACAGCCTACTAATATAAATGAAACTATATGGCAAGTTAGAAGGTAATAAGTGCCATGAACAAATAAAGCAGAGAAGAGCAGAGTGAACTGAAAAGGGCTGGCCAGGGAAGGTCTGCTGAGGTGACGAGTTAGTAAAGACCTGAGGGGTCAAAGGGTCCAGCCATATAGATATCTGGAAAGAGTGTTCCAATGAGTGGGAACAGTAAATGCAATAGCTGTGAGGCAGGAATGTGTCTGGAAATTTGAAGGAGCATGAGGAAGCCAAAGTATTTAAATGCTTTAAATTGCTTCCAGATTAAGGGGTTACAATTAGGGGCAAAATGTCATTAACACAGCCACATTTTCAAACTCTTAGAGCAGGGACATGCCTTTGTAAATGCTTACTCAAACACTCTAATCTCACCAAGAAAAAAATAAGGAGGAAGAAAAGGCCGAGTGAGTCATCCAAGGTGACACTGCCAGTGACTGACCAAGAAAAGGCGTCAGCACAAGTATCCGGAACTCAGCAGCACAGTTTTGTCTCCTGCTCCAACTTTATAGTTAAGATGTGCTTTTCTTATTAAAAAAATAAATAAATTAAAAAATAAACAAGCAACAAAAGAATCCAGTCAACTAACAACACTCTTAGAGCTAAAAATTGATTAATTTTTCATTCAACAAATAACCAAAAGAACCCTTGTACATCCTAAATGTTTGTTGAGGAATGAAAGAAATAATAAGTGTAGCATTACCTAGAACCCACTACCCAGCCAGTAATTGTAGAGAAACTTGTGCCCAAGGAAACATGTCTCAGATGTTTATTGTAGCACTATTTATTATAGTAAAAAGTAGAAACAGATCAACTGTCCTCAGCAGAAAACATATAATAGTGAAAAACTGGACACACTCTAATTTTCTCTTGGTGAGGGAATGAGTATACTATAATTTAGTCATACACTGGAATTCTCTGTAGCAGCTAATGTAAGACCTACATGTGCCTCAAAATATAATGATAAATTTAAAAATGCAAGTCATATGTATATAGAATTATGCCGTTTATGTAAAACGTTAAACACACAGGCTCACAGATAATTGTGAATAGGTAATATCCAAAAGTACCAAAACATGTTTGGAAACTTTGTATACTAACTTCACATTAGTAGGTCCCTGAGCACGAAGACAGAGGAGGAGGGATGGATAAAATATTTCAGTTGCAGTTTATTTTTATGGGGGGATATGAAGCAAATATGAAAAGATTAGCAATTCTCAAACATGGATGGTGGAAAAATTGAAGCCTTATTATATTCTCATTTTATGTGTATTTGAAATATTTCATACTTACTTTGAAAGGAAGGAAAGGAGAGACAAGTCTTTCATCACTTTCCATTAACTCCAAAGCCCAGTTGCCCTTAATGGCCGAACCTCAGTTTATTCACCTTTAAAATGTGGGAGATCCTAGGTGTACCTGCCCCAAATATGCTTTGAGAAGTGGCAGTCTGGACACAGAATTTCATTGCCAGGTAGACGGCTAATGCACAGGGACACTATGTCATGCCCCAATGGAATCTCCAGGACCCAGCAACCATTCTTTGTATTCAATTTTACAGATAATAATAATAGTTATAAGAAATTTTATTCAATTTCTCAGATAATTACTAATAGTAAGAGTAATATTCAACAGGGTTATAACCACCACCACCACCACCTCCCAAAAGCCATAAAGTAAATCTACTGTAAATGATACAATAAATTAATTATTGAAGCATCTCAATGAATGGAAATGAAAAAACCCCAACGGCCCACCATGGGACCACCTCTCCCAATTCATGTTATGCAAGCACTGGTTAGAAATTATAAGAACAGAATAAATTCTTCACATAAAATCTACCTTACAAGCCCAAGTAAAAAAAATATGACAGTGTAGGCATCATTAAGAAAAGATGATCAGATTACACCCATCAGTAACAAAACTCTCCCAGCCGCACTTGCAAATAGGGCCCTGCAGGCTGGGGACACGGGAATCAAAATCCCGCTTCCCTGCGATGCACTCCCTCTTCCTAAACTTTGTTCAAACCTCAAGCAGGTGGGACTGTGTCCTCGCTAAGAGCTTCCGCTGAGCCCTGATGGACAAAACCAGCTCCTCCCTCTGCCAGGCCCTTACAGTCTTGAGATCACGCTCTCCAGAGAATTGGCAATGAGTCCTTCATCTCCGGCATCTTGGAATGTTCCTCTCCCGGAGGTCCATCCAAATCACCTGTGAGCCTGAGGCCAAGGGAAGCCGCCGGAGGCCTGAAGTCCGCAGATCTACCCCCACCATCATTGAAAAATAAAGTAGCGCTGAGCTGAGCTCGTCGGAGAAACGCAAACCTGGATTTCCAGACCCCAGACCCCGGGAGGTCTCTGGTAACTGTTTCATTTTACGCCGGGCTTCATCTGCCCCGTCTGCTGCCTCTCCATAGTTTGAGCCTCCCCGCAACTCCCACACACACTCCACAAAAGAGGGGTGCGAGGTCCAAACGCAAAGGAGAGCGTGAGCCAGGAGATGGCAGATGAACCCTACAAACTGCAAACACTAAATACTGGACACAAACCTGCCCACGCCGGTAGCGAAGAGAAGGGGGGTTAGGGAGGGCACCCACGCTCCTGGGCAGAGGTCGGGGTCGATGGAGGCAGGCGTCCCTCTCACCGCTCCATATCCGCCCTCCTCCTGAAGCCCCAGCTGCTCCGAGACCGTCCGAACTTGAGCATCCCTCCTCCCGACCCTTCCCAAAGCTGCGGCGGGAAAAGGACAAGGACGGGGAGCCGGCAGTGGGTGGCCAATTCCAGCCCAGAGTGCCTCGCCTGCACCTTTGGGCAAGCCGAAGGGCTCCTGGAGCCAGAAAAGGAACAATAGCGGACCCTCGGTCTCCCGAGCCATCCGAGTCTCCCGCTCGCGCCTTCCTCCTCAGCTCCTCCAAGTTCAGCGCCGAGGCGGGTCGAGCACCCGAGCGGAGACCCAGGGGAGCGGGGCGCCGGGCGGGCCAGGCAGGTGGGACAGGGTGCTGCCTCGAGGGCGCACCCAGAACGCCCTGCCGGGCACGGTCATTCATTCCCACCGCGCTCCCTCCGCAGCAAGCCCCGGCCCGCCTGCGAGTCGCCGGGGCCGGTCGGAGAAAATCCCTCTCCTAACACGGCTCTGTCCTCCCTCTGCCCTCTGATCCCCACCCTCCTGTTCTTCCTCTGTCCCCACATCTGCCCTCTGCAGACAGTCGGGGGCCGGCGAGAGGCAAGGGAGTGAGTGGTGGTGGGATCCTCGCTGCCACCCGGCTAAGCCGCTCTGTCCCGCGCGCCCTCCCCGACTCCTGCTGCCGCGCGAGCCCCAGACACAAAGGCGGGGACCCCGCTCCGGGGAGCCTCCCAACTCTCGGCGCTGCGCACTCACCCCATCCAGGCGGCGGCGGCGGCTCCCGGGCCCCGCTGGCTGCACCGCCCCGCCCGCCGTTTCCCCAGGAAAACGCGGCCGCCGGGCTGGCTTCCTGCTCGGCTTCCTGCGCCTCGGTCCCTCCTCCTCCTCCGCGGCCGCGGGGGTCAGTGGGCGCCGAGACTCCGGGGCTGGGCTGGCGGGGCGGGGGCAGCGGCAGCACCACCACGTGGCCGCCCGGCGCCGGCCCCGGTCGACCCGGATCCCGCGGGAGCGGGAAGGGAGGTGCTAACCATTCCCCTCCCCTTCCACCCCGCGCGGCCCCAAATTCCACGAGTCAGGTGACCCGGCCCAGCGCCGCGGCCCGGACCTGCGGGAGGTGCTCCTGGCCCGGCGGCTGCCCCATCACCCCCTGGCCCGCGAGCCCCGGGCGGCCTTGGCTTACTTTCCGTTTTGAACGGATCGTGGGACCTTTCCCCACGAATCTGATTCACCATCATCATCATCATCATCATCATGACCACCTGAATTTAGGAAACGACCGGTGCTCCCCGGGTTTAGGACGACTGAGTTCCCGAATAGTATTCATTTCTGGTCAGCTTCCCAAGTCGTTGTGGTCCAAATGCCTTCTGACCAGAATCAAATCGGTTCCATTTTCCAAAATGATTGAAGAGAAAGTAAACTAGAATGTGGTCATAGTGTCTGAACTGAACCAACGGGTTGGAATGACTGTTTCCTACACTCGTCAGGTGGCACCAGAAAACTACCAGCGTAAAGCGTTGCTCTGCTCGGGAGTTGGGAGAAACCTACAGCCTGAATGAACTCCAAGGTGCCAATGAGGAGCGCCCTCAAAGCAGTGCCTTGGGTGCCAAGGGGTCGCCTTCCTCCCCAGGTCCCGTGCACCTTCTCTCCCTTCCCCAGACTGCTGAGACCGGCGTTTGAATCATGATGGATTCTTCCTTTAATCTCAAGAATTTCAGAGCTCTCCACTGGCTTATTTAATTTGGGACGGCTTTTCCACTCATTCTTGTCCTGACAACCAACTAGGACTTAGAAAGTCCTTATTCACTAAATCCCCTTCTATCTCCGCTACATCCTTTGTGTGGGACAGGAAGCTTTCGAGAATAAGTAAGTGGTATGACTCCTTTTCTAAATCAGTTGAATTTTTAAAAAGATCCAACAAAAGTGAAATTCTCACTGACGAGTTCAGTTTATAACGTCTTAAACAGATCTTGTCATCTACACGCAGACTTTATCTGTAATTCTATACCTACCCTCATCCCCTACAGCCTCCACTGCCCCACCACCACCACCACCACCAGCCAAGAGAACAGCCAGTCTTAGCTTCAACAGGTGACTTATCAAATCGGAAGCAAAAGCTATGTAACTAGCTACATGGTCTTCACTTCCTGAATCATACATTGGAGATTCCTTAGAGAACTGATGAACAGTCAGTTTAAAACAAGGTGTATACTCTTCTTCCTGTCCTTTATCCCTCTCAAACAAAATCAGCCCTAGAAGGAATGTGAACTGGCAAACTTCCTTCTGGTTTATGCTGGCGATTTCCACAATACAGTTTTCCATTGCAGTTCATATTCTGGAGGACCTAAGAGGGTCCTGCCACTTGTGAGTTTTCTGTTCTGCTTTTAGCAGGTCGATCTCTTCATTCTAGCAGAGCCAGCCAGGAGCGTGGGATTTGGAGCACGACATAGGGTATATACCAGGCTGCCTTGGGAAGCTAATATGTGCATATTCTGTAGCTAAAGGAGTTAAAATATCTGACATTAAACAATAATTGTGTAAGGCAAGGTCATCAGCCTTTTTTGTTCATAGAAGCCCTTCTTTTTTCCTCTTTTACATTGTGAGGCCCTGTCCCAGCCACCTGCCTATGAGCCTCCCTGCCTATGTCAGCCATGTGGCTCCTGTAGGTGGCTTGTGTACTTCTCCTTAGTTTATAATCCCACCTTCTAACATCAGCAGGCCAAACTCTGGGTAAAGGATTAAGGAAGGAAGGACTCTTACAGTTTGTCTGATATGCCAAGATCATTTTCCAGATCCCATCCCTCCACCCTCAAACTCAGACCACAGCTGAATTTCTGCCACCTGCTGGGGGATTGGTGGTCAAGTATGGGATTGAACCAGTGTCTTCTCATAGCTTTGTTTTGCCCAGGCCTTTTAGAAATGTTAACTGGATTCAGGATGTATAGAACATAGCCTTTTGATGGAGACCAAGCCCAGGCAGAAGGGTCGGAAAGAAGAAAACAAAGATAAAATGATCATGTAACCTGCATAAAGTTGGTAAAACTTTTGGGAGAGGAAGAGCATGTTGTATTTCAACAGAGCAATTACCCAAAACTCGAGGTAACTGTGGTGTGATATGTAGTACTAGGAGTAATAAGAGCAAGGGGACCAGGTTTCCGGACCCTTCTCTTTAACTAACTTGCCATGTGAACTTCACCAAGTGTTTGAGCCTTTCCTGGTCCTACTTACCTAATCAGTTAAAGAGAACATTGAATTAATTACATGGCCTCTAAGAATATTTCAGCTCTAACGTCCTAAGCCCATTTTGTTAGATTGAAGAGACTTCACATGCAATGAAGCTTCTACACTTTACAGTAAAGCATTGTTCTCTAACTGTTCTAGCAGGTCAGTCTTGCCATACCGATCAAATCCTAAACTCCTAAGAATGTTGCCATCCATAACTTAGCAGTATCTATAAATGAAATTCATTGATGAGTAGGGTCAAGTTTCATTTTTGAAATTAAATGATATCACATCCTTTCTTTCTTTTCCCATCTCTTAACAATCTCCCTAGATTAGGTACTTCTTAAGTCTGGGTAACCAAAGCTAAGAATTTTGGGGGTCACAAGAAACCATCTCTAAAGGAGGAAATAGAGATTGATGTCACACCAGAGCCAAGAGTAACCCTCCACTTTATTTGATGTTTGGTCAGGGTCTGACTGCTCTTCTGGGTCTAGTTAAAGGCAGCATGATTTAGAAGAATGTGGCATTATTGGACCCAGTCCAGAGAATGGAACTAATATATAGTAAGAAGTTTGGAGGGAGATAATCTACAGGAAAAAAAAGCCCAAATATTCATAGAAAAACCACTTTTTGTATTTTCTTGGGAATACTTTCAAATAGGAGGAAACTGTGACATGGGAGAAATTAATAAAATAACTTTAGCCTTGCTTTTCATAATTTAATAAGACCATAGTAATAAAGTACCCTGTAATCACTGATAGGCCCACAGTGTTCCACTTGCCAGCAGAGGTTTTTCCAAGGGTAAGTTACTATACTTTCCTTCTCAGTGACCTTGAACAACTGCTCAGGAGGTGAGGCTAAGACGCTTGGCAACGATACAGTCAAAAGCTCTGCATCAGAGCCCTGCTTGGAGGAGTATGCCAGAGAAGCCAAGCATCTCAACCTTGACATTACAGACACAAGAAGGTCCTAAGACTGGCTCATCACGCCATAGGAGAAATGTAAAGTCTGCAGAACTTTGCTGTCCAGTGTGGTAGCCGTTAGCCACCTGTGGGCACCTACAATGTCACTAGTCCACCAGGCTACTGTGCACTTGAAATGTCACTGTTCCAAATTAAAATGTGCAATAAATGCAAATAGACACCAGATTTCAAAGACTTAGAAGGAAAAAAATGAAAAATGTCTCACTAATGTTTATACTGATTACATATTGAAATATTAATATTTGAGGTATGTTAATATATTAGGTTAAATATATTATTGACATTAATTTCAGTCATTTATTTTTACCTTTTAAAATGTGGTTAACTAGAAAATTAAAAATTGGTATCTGGCTTACATTATAATTCTATTGCATAGAACTGCTACAGATGCTGCTATTAGCATCTAACACACATTTAGCATCTACTCCATACCATGCACTTTCCTAAACAATATATACATTAACTACAGTGGCCATATACTCAATTATCCAATCTGGGACACTATTGACACTTTTGAGAGTGAAATGGGGCAGTGAAATTTTAATCGAGTCAAGATACTAGGAGAAAAGGAATAAACCAGACCTGTCCTGAGCAAACTGAGATGTCAGGCCACCCTAATAGTAGGTCATTTAATCTTACATCGATCCTACAAATACCATTGTTATCCCCTTTGCACACATGAGGAAACTGGGGCACAGAGAGATTAAGTAAATTGCCCAAAGTCACACAGCTAGGCAGTAGTAGTGTTGGAGTTCAAATCAGGGCAGTCTGGCTCTAGAGCCTTCACTCTTAACTGCTGTGCACCCCCGTCTCCTTCAGAGCTAATATGGATTGAGGATTTAGTAGATGTAGTTTATCTTAATCCTCACAGTAATTTGCACAGCATTATCCTGTTTTCACAGATGCAGAAACCAAGTTTCCAATAGATCCAGCAACTTGTCCAAATCATAGAACCAGAAAGGGTGCAGCCAAGAAGCAAAGCGTGGGATGCCCAGCTCGAGAGTGGCCCCCTTCCCCACTGCTCCCTATCACCTTCAGGCGACCTCTGTGGATTTCACTACTTCTCACACTCTGGCAGAGGACTGGATAGGAGAGGACTAGAACCCAAGTGTCACCACCTAGGAACAGGCGACAAACACTGAAAGCTCATCTTGGTGGCCTCTCCTTTTGTAGAAGAGACTTTTTTTTTTTTTTTAAAGACAATCCAAATAGCCATCATGCTGTCAAGTTGGTTGTTCTGCTGTACACGTCAGAAATTATTCTCCAGAAAATATTCTCCCATTGAGGCAGTGGAGGAGGGCCCCATGAGGAACCTACAAATACCCAGAGGGCAGTTAGTTGTTATAAAAAGGCGAAGAGAAGGGGCTTTCACAAAGCTCCACAGTCAGAAGCAATAACTTGGCACGTAAATTCATGAGTGCACCAGGAGCCACTTTTCTTCCATCTTCTGCAGTGGGTTGTAATATTGGCCACCCATTAAAGTCGCCTGCCTTTAAAAACCACCAGGTACTGCCTTGGCTCCATACTCTAGGAAACTTATTAGAGTGGTCTGGTGTGGGATCCAGGCACAGTATTTTATACCCTCTCCCTAGATCCTCATGGAGTGGGGCTGCACTTTATTGGCTGATGTGCCTGGAGCATCTGGTTCTTGATTTAGCGTTATAAGCCAAGTGAGATTAGGTGAAGAGGGTGGGGTGATTCTTGCAAAGGCCCTTGCAACAGTTGTTCCAGAATGATTTCTTGATAGAGTGATTCTAAACCAAGCCACTGTTTTTGTTGGCCTGGTATACTTGTTTTCTGTTATGGCATTAAACCTGAACTCTGAGTTTTTTGTCTTCTTCACTGAGATCAACCCCTGCCTGTAAGATATTTTGTGTTTTTCTCCTATCCACACAATGCACCCATAATAAACCAGTATACTACTTTTGCTGATGAGTTATTTTGCATCTGTTATGGCTTCTTGTTTATGTTTTTCAAAGATTTTGTAGCCATTTAGCTTCTGTCATTCATTTTCACATTTCCATTTTTGTCACTCTCTTTAAAATTCTTAGTAGACTATGTGAAGTAGGTCGCTTGTTGTTTTCAAAATTGGTCTTTTGACTATGTGAGTGAACACATTTTTAAGAGACGTTTTTCCACAACAGACTGTTAGTGCTCAAGATATATGACTGCACTATGAAGATATTTAACAAAATTCCACAAGTCCTTTGTTTGTTTTGCCTCAATACAAATCCTTCAACTATCCAAATACGCCCTTAAGCAGGTTTCTCATATTCAGGAGAGAGGTTCTTCTAAGGTGAAGTTATCATTCTTCCTTTACCTTCTCTTTCAAAGACATACTTGTAATTTATTGTTCTAGATTTCCTGCTTGAGTTTCAGAGCAAGAAAATTAAGACAGTAAAAGTGTTTCTTACTGTCCTGTGACATGTTAGAAATGAGGAAAAGGACAGAATTGAGGAGCCAGAAAGATCACTGTGGAAATATTCCTTCAACAGAGCTGAAGTGGGACAGAGAAGGTCCTCAGAAGCCAGTAGAAACAGGAAAAGAGGCCATGGTGACTTCCTCCTGTGGTTTCCTAGAACCCTTAGAAGACAAATGCCAAGAAGACAAATCGACTGCACAATAATAGACCAATAAAAGGGAGGAGGGCAGAGTTCTGGTGCTAAGTATATCAAGGTCACTATTGGCCAACCAGAGGGGAACTTGTCCTGTAGAATTATATAACAAGGAAGGGAATCTGGGAGGCCCTTTGAGGGAACCAGAAGACTAAATTATCACTGAGTTCATCTGGGAAATGTGCCACCCAAAGCCCCAGGAGCCAGGGACAAAGAGAAAGGGGTAGAAGTCTGAGTGGGTCTCATATTTGCTTTGTGGGCTTCTGGGAAGTATTTGAAAACATTTTAATTTAAACTATGTGCCTTAAGAGGACTCTCCATTCACATCCAACATGACACACTCATATTAAGAAATATAAATTATGTGAACACTCAGTGTGTTCCTTCTCCCCCTGCTTCTCCCTCTCTGACCACACTGCCTTCTGCTCCAAGCTTAAGCATTCTTACTTGCTTGATTCGAGGTTAGAGGGGCATTTTGTAGAAAGTTTAGAATAGCGTGTGTAAGGCCAGTTCTGCAGAAGACCAGTAAGAACAGAGCAGCTGCAACCAGGCAGGAGTCCTCCCAGTGTAGCCTAGAGAACAGTCTTCTCCAGCCCGAGCAGTTGTCAGCTACTGGGCAGCAGTCATGATTGGAGTCTCTCTCTGTTTTTAAACATGGAGCAAAAGTGAAAAATGAAATAATTTAAAAAAGAAAAAAAGAAAAAGAAATATGCTGTCAGGTTGTATATTTGAACCCTGGTTTCTCCATTTACTCATTGTGCAATTTTGAACGGATCGCTTAATCTCTCTAGGCCTCAGTTTCCTCATCTGAAAAATGGGACTGATTGAGTACTTGCCTCTTGAGTTATTTTGGAGATTAAATAATTACTACTTATGAAGCATATACAATATTCCTGGCACAGACTATGAGATAAATAAATAATATTGATAATTATAATGAATATGGAGAAGCATAAAATATTCATAGAATCTGGGGGGAAATAAAATAGTGGTATATATTGAAATCAATTCTACTGTTATTAAAAATGTCATAGGCTATAGTTTAAACATTTCCAGGGTACTATTTGCTAAGTCTTACATAGAAACTTTATCATCTCATATATATACTACAGCTATGAATACACATACAAATAGGAAATATGAGATGTTCTTGACCTTCAAGGAGATTCCAACCTATTTGGAGGGATGGCCTATAGACATATATACACAAAGGGTCATCAAAAGCAGATAGCAAATGACTTCATGTTGCCTTCTACTTCTTTAGCACTATTCTATGACATTGTGAAGCCTTGTTGTCTGGCAAGCTTTGCTCCTGAAAATGTGAGGCATACTATTCTGCTGAAATCTTAGGAAGCAGTATGTTATGGAAACCAAAATATAAGAAAACTCATCCCCACTCACAGATTCCTATTCTAATGTGCAGCGTGGATTGAGAATGACTACACTGTGCAGCTAGTGAATAATGTCGTGATTGAAAGATTATCGGCATCAGGATCAGCTACCTGTTACAGGGATAACAGTGGCTATTACAAGACAACAGTAGCTTTAACAAAAAGGGGCTTGTTTTCCTTGTATTTTGAAAAGTTACTTGCTTTAGATTAGTGCCTCAAAGTTGTATAAGGTGTGAAGTCTTTGTGAGTCTCTGGACTTTTCCCTCATTGTTAGAAAAAAGTTTGCTCACCTACAGCATCAATTCTGCGTTCCAGGTAGGAAGAAGGGGAAGAGTGGACAGCCAACGCAGTCTGCCCCTCTTAGGGAGATTTTCTGAAAGTTCCATCCAACATCTTAAAACTATGCAGCATGGCCACCCCCATCTGAAAGAAAGGCAAGGAAATATAGATTCCAAGCTGGGTATATTGCACACCAAGTAAAATCTGGGTTCTGCTAATAGGAAAAAGGAGAGAATATATATTGGATTCACGTGTTTGTGTAAAACAAACTTAATAATTAATGGCTTAAAAGAACAATATAATATATTATTTCTCATGATTCTGAGGGTTGACTAAATGGTTCTTCTGTTTTATGTGGTGTATGCTGGGGCACTGGAATGGCCAAGTGATCTGAAATGGCCTCACTCCTAGAGCCAGTAAGAGTGATGTCGGTCCTTGGCTGGAGCTCAGCTAGGGATTGTTGGCTGAGACCTCAGTTCTCCTTTACATTCTAAGAAGGAGAATTCCAAGAGAACAAGTGCCAATGTATAAGTACTTATTAAGCTTCCACTTACATCATGTGTATCATGGTCCCACTGGCCAAAGATAATCATATGGCCAAGTCCAGAGTGAAAGTGGGAAGGGATTACACAAAGGCATGATTGCTGGGCAGGATGGTTTATTGGGGACCACCAAGGTACTGGTTCACCACAGGTAGGCATCTATCCATCTCTGCCAATGCATCTTTTAATAATATGTTAAAATTCATCAATGCTTATTTTTCAGCAAATGTAGAGCTGAGCATTTGGCAAGCATTAATTCTGAGAATACACCATATTATGGGTTACTTGTATTGTGGGTGAGGAAAAATAAAATTTCTTCCTACCTTTCCAAATTCTTCTGGCTGGACTAATAATCTAAGTACTAAAAGACAGAATAACAGTGGAAAATGACCGAATTTATTCCATATGTACATACAGGGGTCCCATAACAATATGAGACAGGCTCGGATCGGGTAGTTGAAGCTTATATGCCATATTCAGCTAAGGAGAAAGGGGTTGAGAGTGGGGTTGGTGTTGTGGTTTGAAACTTTAAATGGCAGAAAGACAATTAACATGGACAAGCAAATGTTTGGTAAATAAATGTTTGCTGGATCATCTTTAACAATAGGACACAAAGAGGACTTTAACCAAACCTTTGTGGATCCCACACTAGTTTATATTAAACTATAGTTAGCCATGATGCTATCTCCCTTCCTGGAGCAGGGCTTCTATCTAACTTCTTTTTCCTGAGGCTTTTGTTTGCTGAAAAGAACCAGCTTAAAATAATCAATGAATATGCAAAATGTTATATTTTGGGGTGGCAAGCTCTGCTTTTCCTCAATACTCTTATTATTTCCATTTTAGAAATGAGGAGATAAATGAGGAAAGGTTAAGAAACTTGCCCAAGGTCACATAGTAAGAAAACACCAGCGCTAGAACTTGAACCCAACCTAACTACTCAGTGTGGACAAGGATTTGTGAGCACATTCTAGTTGCAGGGAGATGGGAGGAAATCAAGTAACAGGGACCTAATTAAATAGCCATTTCAGAAAGACATTCCCCAGGCTTTCAATGTCATTCTCTTTCCTCTCCTGTAGGCACAGAAAAAAGAAAGTGTTATCTCTGCCACCAGAGTCCAGGCAGAAGAACTGTGCTGAGAGGGCATTCACTCACTTCCCTGCCGGTGAGCTGATGCATGCTGGGACCATCTTCACCAACTGTGCACAGCCAGACGTTAAGACACACATTCGGCAATTAAGTTGGGATGTCCACATTTGCCCTTGGGAAAACCAGAGAAATAAGTTAAAACATTAGGAACCTTATTGAAGAAATCCTTTGAAGGGGTTTTTGAAAGAAAAAAAAAATGGAGTTTACTGCACTTATACCTGGGTAAGTGTGTCAAAAGTGAATAAATTTGCACATTACTGGTTTAAAGATGTTCTTTTGGTATGATGACTTTAAAAACAGTCCTTTCCTAACTTTAGTGTGCCTATGAATCTCCAGAGATCTCTTTAAAAAGCGGATTTTGATTCAGTAGGTCTGAAGGAAGGCTTTAGATTCTGTATTTCTAACAAATTCCCAGTGATGCTGTGGGTCTGAGGAGCCACATTGAATAGCAAAGCTTTAAAATGTTGGAGGAAAAATAAAACCCTTTTGGGCTGTAAAATGTAAAGATAGATATAATCAATGGGAGTGGAAGTGGGGGAGCCTGCTGCCCTTCACAGAGAAGACGGAGTGTCACTGCCTTTTCCAAAAGGACAGGCCACTGACAGAAGTCACAGACATAGAAGCAAAAGGGTGCCCAGAGATAATCAGAGTGGATTCCCTTGGTCAAAGTGAGATAGATGGGCAAATGCAACAGGGAACAGTTAGAAAGGTGTTTTTCTAGGAAATCTGGCCTGAGGAGCTCAAGTGATGCTGTTAAACGGAAAAATGACAGACACAAAATGGCATCACTTGTGCTTAAAGCTCCTGAAACCAAACCTAGATTTAATACCTGATCTAATTGCAGTTTCAGCCTCTCCCAGAAATATAGTCTTAATCAAACAGTCTGGAATTTTCTGGTGATGCACCAGTAAGATGGTCTATTACATGGGTGCTCTCCATCCCTGGGAAGAAGAAGACGCAATCTGCAAAATATAAACCATTCCTTTTCTCTTCCCACAAAGAGAAGATGTCTTGGCCGGAGAATAAGCCTTTCTTTTCTATGTTAATAGCTCCCTTGCCCCACCCTTTCTCTTATATTTTATACAACCTGCTCAGAGCACCCTTCCAGTTGCCTGATTCATGAATCACTTAATAAAGCCAATTACATCTTCCAGTTTATGTGGTTGAATTCTGTTTTTTAAGCACGTGAAAAAAGCTCAGAGAAACTCAAAAGAGTCAGTGAGATAGAGCGAAATAATGGAACTCAATGAGCACAAATATTTAGATAGGCTGTACTCTTAAGGTGCAAGAATACACAATTTGTCTTTAAGAGTTTATTTTCTTTCAACCCTTGCTTTTTACTATGGTATTGTGCTGTTTATAAGTAGAAGGAAGATACTGGTAGTATACACTATGTGCTAGTTTACTAAAAATGTATATTTTTCATCCTCACAAATGAATCTGGATACTTTAATTAGGCAAATGCCACCCCAGGAGCAAGGACATCAGTGCATAATGCATCCTCCTTCAGAAGGCGAGCTTGAAGCTGTACTTTAGTTACAGAATGGCTTAGAGTTAACAAAGGACTTTTATATCCCACTTGGCACATGTTTGCTCTCCCAGTTATAAAAAATAAGTAAAGAACAATTACTATCCTATTTCACAGATTGAAAACACTTAAGTTCCAGAGTTTTAAGGATTTGTCTCAGGGGCAGAATTGAAACTAAAACTCTGGTTTTCTGAGTCCCAAACCCAGGATTTGTTTGCTACAAGACAATATTTCCATGGGTTATTGGAAGCTCACACACAGATGCACAAAGGGAAGGAGGCATTCTGTACCCCTACACTGAAGCGAGCGCACAGTTGTTTCATACACAGCTGAAGAAGGCTAAGTGGTTGCAGAAAGCCCAGCTTACAGAGCTTGGGAGTGGACTTCTGCCTCCAGCAACATAGCTGACTGGAAATGCTGACAAAATTTTCCTTACAAACACATAAAAACACTGGATAATATACACCAAATATTTGGTTAAAAGCATAGCTAAACTTTTAAGAAAATGAGATTCACAGGGGTCCAAAAATAAAAGCTGAAACTAAAGTGGTCAACAAACCCTGAAGTAGAGGGTTACTTTGGGGCATCTGCTGTCCTGGAAGCTGGATTCTCTGTGGGGCAACGAGAGTAAAGGCCTGTGGGAATGAACACAGAGCTCCTGAGAAAAGCTAAGGGTCTCAAACACCTACGCTCTCAAGTAAAAAGTTGACTTAGGAAAAATAAGTGTATCCTCTGGCAGAAGAAAGCCAACAAGAAAACAAGTTTGTCTCAGGCTTTGGTCAAAGGGATGAAAAACGAAAACAAAAAAGAGTCTTTCCTGAGAATTTGTAATCCCATTCCTGTCCTCATGGAAGTTGAGTGTTTACCTGAATGGTCCAGGAAACGCCACGTAGAAAAATTATTTGAAAAATATTTCTAGTTCTTAACAACCCCAGCCACCTGGTATGTGGAAGGGTACACCTTTAATCCAGACTCTTCGGGATTTCTACATTTAAAAGGAACCATAACTGAACCAACAATAAAAAAAATTAAAAACAGATGAGAAAATAGATAACATAAATTGGGCTCAGCAGAAATAATGGAGGACAGAATTAGACCCCAAGAACTTTGGGCATAGTATTATCTAATATAGAGTGTAAAGTAAATGTGCTTAAAATATTTATGAAGAAACAGAGGGAATTGTAAATATGAGAAATGATCAAAAGAACATCAAGAATAGGCAGTTTCAAAAGGAACTAAATAGAATTTTAGAAATGCAAAATAATTGAGATTTAAAGTGTAATAGATTTAAAATGGCAGATAAATCATAGCTAAAGAGAAAATTAGTAAGTTGAAAGAAAAAGCTGAAGAATCACCTTACAACACTGTACAGGAAGATAAAGATATGAAACTGAGGCTAAGAGATATGGAGGAAAAAACAGCTGTTCAACAAATATCTAAGTGGAGTTGCAGAAGAAGATTTTGTGAAGGGCAAGAGGAAGCTCAGGGCAGTCGTACTTGATAACCTCCTCTGTAGATTTGGGCTGGACGAGCAGTTTCTGGTATTTTTAATTATGTGCTGAAAGTTCATGCTATGGGTTGAATTATGTTTCCCCTAAATTCATATGCTAAAGCCCTTAACCTCCAGTATCTCATTGCATGACTGATTTTGGAGACAGGGCCTTTAAAAGAGGTCCTTTAGTTAAAATGAGACTATTAAGGTGGGCACTAATCCAATCTCATTGGTGTGTCTTTGTCAGAAGAGGAGATTAGGACACACTGAAGACTCCAGGAGTGTGCATGCACAAAGGGACAGCAAAGTAAAGAGGCCAGGCAGGAAGACAATCACTGCCTGCTGAGGACAGAGGCCTCAGAGGAAACCAATTCTGCCAACACCTTGATCTTGGACTTCCAGCCTCTAGAACTACAAGCAAAGTTTCTGTTGTTTAAGCCACTCAGTCAGTGGTATTTTGTTTTGACAGCCCTAAGAAACTAAGACAGCTCACTTTCTCCTTTCAGGACATACCTTGCCTCCACTGACAGCACTCATCCACAGGCTGGCTCTGCTTTTTGTCACTGGATATGAAGCTTTCACCTTTCTGGGTCAAAATTCATCTTCTGGATAACTGGCATAGCGGTCCAAACAGACTAACGCACTTCCTCCTGACTTCTCTAGGATGCCCAGCAACTGGTCAATCATGGTGGCTGGCTGACCATAACCAAATTCAGTCCCGGAGCTGAGTGAGATCATTAAAGATCTTCCCTGTGCCTTTACATAGAATTCCTCTTTGTGCTCTTTTTCTCACCCAAGATTCCCTAAGTACAGAAAATTGACTTTCTCTAGCTGTGCCATGACCTCTGATCCTTGCAACATCCATCCCCCAGATGCTCACGTTTTTGGCTCTAAGGCTTGCATTGATTCCTAGGAGTGAGATGGATAAGACATTGAAATCCCAGGCCAGACAGTTTCCCACTCCAGATATGAAGACTTTGGAAGATAAACATTTCTTATGCTGTGCATTAGAGGCATGCTGCAGTATGTGAAGGAATGCAGAACCCTCCCATGCAGCGAGATGCAGGGAGAGCTTTTTAGCCTTCAGAGTTAGGGACAAATGTAGAGTAACTCAGAAAGTCTTAAATTACTGAGTATTGTTTTGATATTATTTGCTGGACTATTTTGGTCTCACTAGAGTTTTAAATGTTAAAGTTAATAACCTATCCAATAGTATATTGCAGACTATCTCCAATTTCAGTGTTCTTTTTTAAACCATGGTACTTGGAGCCTATGGTTTCTCAAGGTATCTTGGGGTGTAGGATCCTGGAAAGGGGCCCTCACTCTTGCTTTAATTCCCATGGATCCAATTCTATGTGGGATTAGAGTCCTTGGTTCTGGTCCTAATCTACTACTTTCCTCTTAACTCAAGTACTCAGAGGATAATTATAGATAATCATAAAGTTCCCACAAATATTCAGTGCTCACTGCTGTGGGAGGATTATATCACCTCACCCTGATGAATTGAGACGTGGCCATGAGTCTTGCTTTGATGAAATGTGAATGGAAGTGGCATGTGTCGCTTCCAGGTAGAAGTTTTAAAATCCTGTGTGTGATTCACCATGATCTTCTCCCCACTACCCCCGTCCCCATTGGAAATTGTGGAAGTAGAGTGGAGATGGGCCTCCATCGGCCTTGGGTTCTTGAGTGACTACAGTGTGAAGAGCCCTGGTCTAGGGCACAGAGACCAATATGTGAACCTTCAGATCTCCAAACCTCTGCCAATTGCTCTCCCCCAACCAGCTTTACTGAGATGTAATTGACATATAACATTGTGTAAGTTTAAGGTGAACAGTGTGTTGATTTGATACATTTATGTATTGCAAAATGATTACCACCATAGCGTTCCCTAACTCCTCCATCATGCAACATAATTCTTCTTTCTTTTTTGTGGTGAGAACATTTAAGATCTACTCATAGCAACTTTCAAGTATATAATACAGTATTATTAATTATAAGCATTATATTATACATTAAATCCCCAGAACTTATTTGTTCGTCTTATAACTTGTACCCTTTGACTAACATCTCCCCGTTTCCCCATCCTCCAGCTCCTGGTAACCACCATTCTTCTCTCTGTTTCTGTGAGTTTGGCTTTTTTTTAGATTCCACGAGTAAATGATGTCATACAATATTTATCTTCCTCTGTCTGACTTATTTCACTTAGCATAATACCATCGAGTTTCATCCATATTGTCACAAATGGCAGGATTTCCTTCTTTCTTTGGCCGAATAATATTCCAATGTATGTGTCTCACATCTTTATCCATTCATCTTTTGGACACTAAGGTTGTTTCCATGTCGTGGCTGTTGTGAATAATACTACAATGAACATGGGAATGCAGGTATCTTTTCAGAGTCCCATTTTCATTTCTTTTGAATATATACCCAGAAGTGGAATTTCTGGATTATATGATAGTTCTATTTTTAATTTTTTAAAGAGCCTCCATACTGTTTTCCATAGTGGCTGCACAAATTTACTTTCTCACCAACAGTAAACAAGGGTTTTCAATTCTATATATCTTTGCTAACACTTGTTATCTCTTGTCTTTGATAACAGCCATTCTAACAGGTGTGAGGTGATAGCTCTGTATAGTTATGATTTGTATTTCCCTGATAATTAGTGATGCTGTGTACCTTTTTATGAAACTCTTTGACATTTTTGTGTCTTCTTTTTTATAGAAGTATAATTGACATATTACATTATATTAGGTTCATGTGTACAAAATGTCTATTTGGTTCTGTCCATTTTTAATCAAAAAAAATTTTTTTTTTGCTACTGAGTTATATGAGTTCTTTATGTATTTTGGATATTAACCCCTTATCAGATATGTGGTTTGTAAATATTTTCTCCTATTCAGTAGGTTGCATTTTAATTTTGTTGATTGTTTCTTTTGCTATACAGAAGCTTTTTAGTTTGATGTAGTCCCATCTATTGATTTTTGCTTTTGACTTTTGCTTGTGCTTTTGGGGTCATATTTAAAAAATTGTTGTCAAGACTAGTGTCAAGAAACTTTCCCCTATGTTTTCTCCTAGACGTTTTACAGTTCTGGGTCTTAAATTTAAATCTTTAATCCATGTTGGTTAATTTTTGTGAGTGGTGTAAGATAGGGGCCCAATTTCATTCTTCTATATGTGGTTATCGGCCTTTCCCTGGATTTATTTAATTGAAGAAACTATCCTTTCCCCACTGAGTATTCTTGAAGGGCTCCCTGTCAAATACTAGTTGACTGAGGAACTAAATTGTGTAGTCAAGTATATTTATTCATTCACTCACTCATTCACTCACTTTATAATAGTACTCTGATAACCTTCTACATCCTAGTCAGCATGTTAAGTCCTGGATACAGAGTAGAAAAAAAAACTGACAAAATTTCTGCTTTCACAGTGCTTAGAGAAAAATGCAGGGAAACATAACAATAAAAAAAAAAGATAATTTATGATACTGTTAATCGCTATGAATAAAATAAAACAGCATAATGTAATAGGGGACTAACATGTCATAGAAGGACTCTCTGAAGAGGTGATATTTGAGCTGAGACTTTTAGGGCCAGTTAGATAAGCAGGACTGAGGTGATTCTAGCCTCCCTTTCTTCTTCCTAAAAGCTGTTTAGTGGTATCTGAAACTCCATACCCACAACTGGAAAAAATGGCCTTACAATATAAAAGCATGGTGGAGGTCACGTTTTAGTGTAAATAAGCTTTTGTTTGAACAGTAATTGGCCAATCCATTTATCAGTGAGAATGACTAGTCACCATACTGCTTCGACTGGGGAGGTGGGGAGAGCAGGTGAATGCTAGGACTTGAGTAAATCCTGGCTAGAATCATGGCTCATCAGCGGGATCTAGTTTCTCTTTTTTGCATTCCTAGCTCCTAGCCAGAGATGCACTTGCCACAATCTGTTGAGTGAAAGAAAACATGAAGAGAATTTGAGTGAGGATATTTCTCCCCCGAGGTGGAAAGGGCCCCCCAAAAATTGACAAAAGAGGGAAGGCTACTTCATAGTTCTCCATCCCTTTAATGTTATTTGCTACCCTTGGGCAGATATGCTAGCACACTTTATATAGAAATTTTCTTTGCTTCTCTGTTTTTACAAGGTTTATTTTCCAGAGATCTCTTAATTAAGATCTTACTGCCCTTATTTTCTATTCCGTGCAGCTAGGCACTTAGTAAATGCTCAACAAATGCATGCCTCTGATTGCTCTCCTTGGTTATTGTGTTCTAGGAATAGAAGTATATTACTGGACTGCTTTATTATTTTTCTCCCCACCGTGGGCTTTTGTGCCTCACAAACATTTATGGTTAACCAAAGAAAAGAAGAATCTAATGTAATTTTTTTTGGTTTTCTCTAAGTGTATTTTTAAAGTCAGTTTATATGCATGAGAAAAAAAGATATTTTATTGAAGGGTTTTGCTTGGAAAATGAGGAGAGAATCTTTTCCACAGGGTCTCATTCACTTTCCACAAGTCTTACCACTCTGAGCTATAGGAAGAAAGAGCTGCAATTAATACTTCGGTCAATTGCTATGGACAGGCCAGATTTTGAATAAAATGCGTGCCTTCTCCCCAAACCACTGCTACCTGGGAAAAGGAGGCCTAGCATTTATTTAAGGGACAAAAGGCATTTTGAAAGTCTGAGCTTTTCCTGAGACATGATGCCTCTGAAGTTTTAAGCTGACTATTCTGAGAAACATGGATGGTTTATACTTGCTGACAAGAACATTGAACGTGCTCCTCATTCTTAACTATTGTAAATGGAGTATCATAGAGCCCCTACTTCTAAACAAATCCTTTTCCAACCACCCCTGTCATAAGGTTATTTTTTGTTATTTTTTAGGAAATCATAGTAAGTAGTCAGAGGTAAGCTAGCACAGGTGATAACAGGAATGAAGTGTGGAGCCAGGCTCTGTGGCTTTGAACCCTAGTGCCACTGCTTGCTAGCTAGAAGCAAGTCAGTTAGCCTCCCTAATCCTCAGTTTCTCCTTTGTCTAATGGGGCCAATAACAGTGTCTGCCTCTTTAGGGATTTTGTGAGAGTTAAATGAGAAGACGCCCTCAGCCCTGTGCCTAACACACAGGTAGCCCTCTGTGAGTGTCAGCAGTAGTTCTAATCTATTATTGGTCATTACATCACTTTTGATAAATATTATTTCTAGGAAGACGATTATGTTCCCTCTTTTCTTTCTAAAACACAAGAGAGTTATGGAACACTAAATGCTGTGGCTGAGGGCAATTTAGGAATGAAAAAAAAAACCTCTAGGCCTCATCATTTTAAACCTCTAAGATTTAGTCACAATTTTCTAAAACCACTTTAAAATCATTTAGCATTTCAGTTGTAGCATAATATGTAATATTTTAAAAAACAGAGAAGTTACCAAATGGATGATTTGGTTACATACTTACATGTAATGTACAGAAAGAAACTCTATTCTTTTTCAGGAGTTTGGTTCTATTCCTGGTTTATAAATCAATTTCCTCTTCCTATTCAAATTCAAAGAGTTCACATTCCTGCATAACTTTAGGGTTATTGGTGTTTCTGTGGCAACAGCAGCCTAGGAAATGGTATTTCCCAGGCTTAGAGCTTCACATTAAGTTTTCTTGGCAAAGCTAGAGGAGGGTGTTTCTGGTCCTTAAAACCCACAATTTTAGCCTGATCATTAGATAATAAGGATAATAATAGAGTTGTAGAACTTTAGAAGAAGAACACTAGATCCCATCTTGGCCAACCCCCTCATTTTACAGATGAGTAAATGCCTTATGCTTGGACTGTGTTTTATAGTCCTAGAGGGTTTTCACATCGATTGTATCATTCGCCTTCCTAATAGTCCTTTGAGGTAGTCAGAGGGTAGGCGTTATTTATATCTACCTGGAAGACGAAGAAACTGAGACTTTGGGAGGGTAAGTGATGTGCCCCAGCTGTGAAAGGAGCTACTCAATGGACACAACTACAACTTCACCTTCCAACTACCTCGTCAGTTACCTCCGCTTGAAACATCTCCATCTTACTCTTTTACCCCAACCAACTTCCTTTAGGCCTGAGATACTCATCAATTCTCTCCTGTCCCTCCATCCCCTTCTAGAGAAGTTACCCCTGCCACAGCTCTAGAAAAGGCAAGTCTATACACTATGTGACATTACTGGAACCCAATAATTCTAGAGGTAGCCATGAAATCTAGAGAGAAGAATGAAGAGATGTGTAGACTCAAGAAGAGATAGACCATGTGGCTCTGGAGAGACTGAAGAAAACATCGAGAGAACTTATCTTTGTTCTTGATAACTTTTTATTAGCTAGTTCCAAACCCTAGTGAGGCTTTCATGAGATATGTCTGTATAATCCACAGATTCCCCTTTTGGCAGTGAGATTCTGCAAATAAGACAAACAAAAGTGCACTAATTTGTAGCATTTGCTAATTTCCAGGTGTAAATACTCCCACGATGTTCTATTTCCAGTGGAGGAGATTTGCACAGATATTTAGCTTTTGTGAGCTTGTATGAACTGGCTCTAGCTCACTACTGCTTTGGGCTTCAGCTAAAGTGAGTGGTTTCCTGATTCTTGAAACCAAATACTGCATTACATCCAATTAAGACACCATCAATTGGCTAGTTTATTTATCATCAATAAAGAAAAAAAAAACACTCAGCTTTTTAAACTATGCTTTAAAGACAGTCCTGTGCCATGTATGAATCAGTACTACCAGCTTCTGCTCCTTTAATGTTTTCTTGTATCTATTTCTCTAGGTTTAATAATTTATCCTGCTTTT
>CM053501.1:86840246-86870572 GCA_028627145.1 Eidolon dupreanum
ACCTGGTTGGGCCCCCTGGACTCATCAAGTTACATAACCAACTTTGACTTTGATAAGGGCTACTGACTAGAAACCTATTGGGTGGGTTATTAAGGGTGACTAAAATGTGATTAGGACGTTTTTAAAATAAATAAAACATCAGTGTCATTTCAGGAGTAAATAAGAATTTCATTTTTATGCCTCACTCTTTCCCATTTGAGCTTTTGTCACTAAGAGAGTGGGAATGAATGGTGTAAATACCATTAGGGTTTTATGCCTTGACTCGGCCAACATTTGTGAGCCCCCCACCCCCTTGTAAACCCACAATGCATTCAGGAGTCTCCAGGACAGTGCCGGGTCCTTCACGCTGACATGCCACCTCCCTCACATATCAAGTCCCTTCCCTGTAGGACCCCCTCCCCGAATCCCCCAGCAGCTACCTCTCTCTCTCCTTGTCTGCTCCCCTCCAACAGAGTCAACTCCTTTGTCTTCTGGGCTCCCACAGCACTTTTAAAAATCCCTCTCCTGCAGGATCTATCACCCAGGATTATGATTTCTTGTTGGTTTGTTCATTTAACAAAACTCTCAAGCTTTTCTGCGAGGGATCTGTAGCAATTGGTTGCATTTGTCTCTTTCTCCATCATTAGACCCTAAATCCCCAGAGCAGAACATGTTCTATTCATCCTTCTCTCGCCACCACAACTGGCACATACTCATCTCTCTCTCACCACACCAGCCTATGAAAACTTAATGAATAAATAAATGATTGAGTGTCTGGGAAAGATAGCCTCTAACATTAGTCATCCAAAATAAGCTGACTCTATCTGGATCAGTCCATGGCTGATCACTACTTTAGGAGCTATTGTTCACCTTAAAAAGAATAGAGTGAACTCTGCCAGGTGTCTATAGGCTAATTTTCTAAGTCTTGCTCAAGTTTTGTTCGGGTAATATGAATGGCCCTGTATTAGTTTAC
The DNA here is from genome assembly GCA_028627145.1 of Eidolon dupreanum. Classification (NCBI taxonomy): domain Eukaryota; kingdom Metazoa; phylum Chordata; class Mammalia; order Chiroptera; family Pteropodidae; genus Eidolon; species Eidolon dupreanum. Next base: position 86,841,199 of record CM053501.1, read on the forward strand.
TTGGGCTACCGTAACAAAGTACCACGAACGGAGAGGCTTAAACAACAGAAGTCTATGCTCTCACAGTTGTGGAGGCTGGAAGTCCAAGGTCAAGGTGTTGGCAGATTTAGTTTAGTTCCTACTAAGAGCCCTCTCCTTGGCTTATAGATGACTGCCTTCTCTTTGAGACCTCACATGGGCTTTTCTCTGTGCCTGCCTCCCTGGCATCAATCCCTCTTCTAATAAGGACACCAATCATATTGCATTAGGGCCCTACACTAAAGGCCTCTTTTTTTAAAAAAGTTTTTAAAAATTTTTGTAAGACATCTCCAAATTCAGTTATAATCTGAAGTACTGAGAGATTGGGTCTTCAACATATGAAACTTGGGGGGATGCAATTTAGCCTATGACAGATCTTGGCACAATTATCCAGTTTACTATTATTAGGTGGATTTATAAAGGCCCCACTGTTAAAATAAATAGAGAAAACTATTTATCTTTGGAATTAGTCTGAGGCCCATCTATGGGATCTTTCTGGATGGCTCATGATTCACATGTCCAGATACCCTAGTGCATACCCCCAAGAGCATTTGGAGGGGCCAGAGCATAGGCTGACTGCAGTGGCAGATGAAGTGGTTGGGAGGGAGGACCTGCTGGGATGAAAGAATGTGTGGAGAAAACTTTGTGCTTCTTTGGAATACTATGCATTGTTCTCTAGAGCAGGGATTGGCAAACTTTTGCTGTAAAAGGCAAAAAATAATTATTTTCATCTTTGCTGGCTTTTCATACAGTTTCTGTTGCTACTACTCAAGAATGCCATTATACCTGGAAAGTAGCCACAGGCAATGTCTAAACAAATGGATGTGGCTGTGTTCCAACAAAACTTTATTTACAAAAACAGGTGGCTGGCGGGATTTGGCCTGAGGGCCTTAGGTTGCCCTGGAAAGCATACCCTTCCTGAGTGATTCTATTTTGATTTACCTGGATCTGGAGCCTGTCATCTGAGCTATTTTATAACTCGGTAAGTTACAGAAAAATATAGCAACACAAAGTAATTCTTGACTCTAGAGATGTAAATCTTTGACTCTAGGAGATTCAAGTGACTCCCTTCCCATACATAGAAAGAAGCAGTTTTGTCTGAATTAGCATGTATCTTTCCATATTTCTGATCTATAAATATTTTTATTCTTTGGAGTCCCCAGGTTTATACTTTCATGAATAATGAGTTAAATAAAATCTTTAACATGCATTCATTTTATATTTATGTGAGAGTTATGATTTTATTTTATTTTTAATTATCTTTTAACAAACTAAGTAATGTTTGCAAAAGGCTTGGAAGCTATGCTAAGAGTATTGGGATTTTGCCCTCTGAGACAATGGTCTTTAAACATTTTGGCCTCACATTTTTGTCAGCAAATATTTTTAGCCACCTTTTCTTGATATATAACTGTAATATAGGGTGGACAGGCTAACATAAAAATATAATTGGAAAAATAAATACAGAATTATGAATAGTTTCTTCATATATCCCAATGGATTCTCTTCCTAACACTTTGGGTTCCCTTCCTGGCTGAAAGACTATTTTTCTGGACAATAGGGAACCAAAACTATTAATCAGCTTCCTTTATCTGACTAAAAGCAAAAACTTCTAAGAAATGAGGATTACTTTAAATTGTCTGTGGAGACATGCACCCTCTGGGGGCAGTTTTTGGTCCTGAAGAAGACAGAAAGACTACTCATACCTGTATAGATGAACGTAATCTTAACCTTTCTTATCTACCATTTGTTCTCCTAAAAAATCCGTTTATCTTTCCTAAAGAAACCTAGTTATTGTGTAGGTTTAACAGGAACCTTTTCTGTTCTCTCCCTTTCCCCTACTAAGTAGGTATGTAAGTCCCAAATTCTAACCACCCTTTGAGTTACTCATCATTGTGCATTCCCATGTGTACGTGCTTTGCATTCCTAAATAAACTTTTTCTCCTGTTAATCCATCTTGTGTTAGTTTAATTTGCATGTCCCAGGCACTAAACATAAAAGAGATGAAGAAGAGTTTTTCCTGTCCTACACAAGGAGGAGAGAAATTTCTATTCTTGAATGTCTAAGATAATGAAAGTGACATTAAATAAAATGGACAACTTAGAAAGATGATCAAGTTTGGAAAAAATGGCAAAGGCTATTCAATTTTGAATATTTTAGTGTACTTAAGAGTGGTGAAGAAGTTAATTTATCTTATGATTTATATTCACCCAGTCTTCTCATATTGTTCGCCTCTCACTACTAGTTTTTCTTCTTCCTCATCTTATACTCTCACACTTTTCTTGACAATATCTCCTCCAAGCACAGGCAGAAAGCAAAGATAAAGTGGCTAAGACATAGGGTCTGGCATTCTCCCATGACTAATTACCTACCCTGGCTTCCCTTCCAACTTTCCTCTGGGTTTGCAATCTGCGTCTCATGGGGCTTTCCTGACCTTGGAGCAGCTCGAATCCATCCAAGAGATGGGTATTGAGTCTCTTATTTTTTTCTACTTGATCATTTCTCAAACTCTCCTTGGGACAAGTTATTTTGGATTTATTTCCTTTCAGAGAAAAATCACCCACATTAGCATTAGATCAGAGACCTCCCAACCCCTACCCAAATGTCAAGGACTATTTCACGGGCTTCATCTCTGATTAATACTTTCTGCCTGTTTGCCTTCCTTGTTCTTTGCATTGTTCACTGCCTACCAGGTTTAATGGCAGTAAGCAGCCTCAGGTTATTGTCCCTTGCTTTGCTCTCAAATTATCTCACATGTTAAATATTTGCCTTTTTTTTACTCTTCAACACAAGAAGTCATTTCAATATTTCAAACTGTATCTCCTACAACTTAATTCAGCACTGGAAGCATAATAGTGGCTTGAATAATAACACTTCTTTGAATCAAATTAGATGGAATTATGTAAATTTTTATATTTGATCACATAGTTTTTTTTTTTAGTTGAAGCTATAAACCCAAAACTATCATCTTTGTGACTTTCTTGTGTGTGTGTGTGCACACACGCGCATATATATGCGTGTATATACACACACACATGCATACACACACACACACACATTCTTTCATGGTCTCTGCTTGGAGAGAACCCATGGGTACATGAGAAAGAATGGAGGCTCTGATGCCACAATGTGATTTTTTGTTGTTGGCTATGACTTTGGGAATCAGGAATGTTCCATCAATACACATTCCAGCATTCCAGGCCTACACATTCTGGCTTGGTTTCAGCATGTCGACTCTATTAATGGATACTTGAAATATACACCATTTTCTATTTTTTTATGCAATTGTCTGAGGGTGGAAATTTCTTTTCTCCCCGCATCAGAATCTCAGTGTTGCTTCAGCTCCCTATACTTACGCGGTTCTTCGTAAAATCGAGACCGCTCATATTTCCTGAGCTTTTACCATTTGACCTGCCTAGGACTGAGCTCCTTCTGGGCCCTCTCCTCCTCGGAGAGAATAGGTGCAAAGGCTGAGGAGAGGAAAAGCAAGATGGAAGGTTTTAGTGTTTAAATGAGAGAGAAAGATTTGAACCATGTAATAAATATAAATATGTGAGAGCACCTGGGAGAAAGTCTGGGTTTCAGATTTCAGAAAAAAACCTCTAGTTTATTCAAAGAATCCTGAGGTTTCAAGCCTGCACAGAAAGCTGTGACTAGCTGATGACTTTACACTGAAATCATGCAAAACCCATGAGCTCATGAGCTGGGAGATGAAACCGGATGAGACAAAAATGGCTTCGCATGAAATTGCAGTAAGTCTGTATAAGGTCACTCAAACCTGAAGAGGCCAAAGTGGATCAAACCAGGCAGCTGGAATTTGGAGGCTCTTGCAGGGACTTGTAGTAAAATGAAACTGCTTGGTTTCAGCCAAGCCCTTGAAAGACTCTCAGAAAAACTGTAGGAGAACTTGAAAGCCAAGGAACATTTTCTGTTTGCTTTTTGCTACCTCTGATTTCAGTGAGTGCCATTTTCCATACTTAATGGGGTCACCAAGGTCAACCCTATTTGACTGTCCTTTCTGCCCTCTCTTTGTGAGCAATCCCAGTGACCGTCACCAAATGGCTCTCACTGAGCTGTGCTGCACAGAGCTGTGATGAGCATTTGTCTGATCTTTTGTCTGAGACAGCAGGCCCTGGGGTGCTGGGGGCCTGGTCAAAGCTTCTGGAAGCCCAACTTAGGGTAGGTGGTGTTGGGATTGGCCCCGGGCTTTGATGGCACCAGGGAGGACCCGAGAGAGTCTCAGGAGTCATATCTGTTCGAGTCAGGTGAGCAAGGGAGCAGAGGTATTGATAGAAGGAAGAATCAGAAGGTGAATCCAGGTTCAGGACGAAAGCTGAGAAAACATTACCAAAGGGAGCAAGTTCAGTGGAGTGAGGAGGCCCCCAGAATGTAGCCAAAGGTGCTTTTCCTAAGATACCAGAACCTTGGTCATGGAGGGGAGGCTATTAAGTGCCCTGCATAGGTCAGTTGCAAAGAAGAGAATCCATTCTAGTTGTTTCATGCAGAAAGGATTTATTTCAGGAATTCGTGTGGCTTACAGAATCGTGGAGAGGGCTGAAGAAGCAGACTCAGAATTAAAGTTTCCGAGACATCTCCTACGTGATACCAAAGAACCAGACCGTCAAGAGAGCCATGGTTTGTTCTGCAGCTGGAGGCTGCTTCCTCAGTTAGGGAACTGGCTCTGGAGCCCCTGGTATTGCCAAGATCAGGAGGCTGCTCTGATCAGTGGGCCACAGCCACGCTTGACCATTGCTGGGCCTGCTGCAACCAGCACAGCTAAATGAATACACACAGTACCTGCTCTGACACTCAGGAAGCCAGCAATGGGAAGCTGGGGCTTCTGCTCCCACCACCACAGTACAACAGATGCCCCACGAATGGCCTGACTACAGAAGCAGCAAAAACAGTGGAAGCAGGGATGCCGCGTTTTCACTGGCCCCACCCCTAACAAATGGAGGATGCTGCGCAGAGGTAAAAATAGGCCCATTTACTGGGTATCTTAAGTGCTGAAAGTAGCAATCAAGCTACAGATATGTTCCACCCTCCTACCTTGACAAATATACCTTCATAACAATGTGGACATTCAAATTTAGCTCCTTAAGCTGATCTGAAGAATGTGTCAGAGTATGGCAGTGTGGGAAAGCTAGCCCTTAGCCCCAGTCTCTTTCCACCATTGGTTTTTCCTACACTGCCAAAGGCTTTGTGTCCACATGTGCAGACACTCCAGCTCACATGTCCAAGCTCTGTTCAGACTTCACCCCCTCCTCCCCTGTCACCAACTGCTGCCCATTAACCACAGCTCGTGGAGGTTGTCCGCTCAACAAATTTTACGCTTGGCATCTACTTCCCCTCACTGTTTTCTTTCCTATGCAAGCAGTTGATTTCAAGGGTTTGGGGAAGTAAGAAATGCTTTTTCTTACAAAAAAATTGAAAACCCATTGGAAACAGCCTAAGAAATGGTACAGTGAAGTGGGAGGTACATGGCCTTTGGTAGTATCGAGTTGCATTGGGCAAGTTTCCTAAATCCTCATAGCCTCAATTTCTTCATCTCTGATAAGAAAATAATAGCACTACTTTTAAGAAAAATGTACGTGAAGTACTTAATATAGTGTCCCCACACATAATAAGTGCTCAAAAAAAGCCAGCTATTATTATTGTCATTGTGGTTATAAGTTGTTACGTACGACTGACCATGTGGGGACAGTCAAATGATCAGGGTCTTCCTGGGCCATGAACTGGATTTCGGATCAGATGAATTCTCACACTTTGCACTCGGTTTCTGTGCCTTGAGCCAGTTATAGGCATCACTTAGTGCAAGCTGGAAGGTAGTCTTTATCATGCTTGCCTGCTTTGGCTGATAACGGCTGCCTGGAGAACTGTGTTGAGGTGGAGTCTGAAGCCCAATCTGGGCTCAATGTTGTGATCGATTAACAATGTCTGCCCTAGGTGTGGGAAGAGATAAGGCTGTATGCAGGCCAGATATATGCCATTCCCGGACTAGACCCCATTCCTAGGCAGTGGGAAAAAAGATGAACTTGCAGAGAAATACTGTGTTTGAGGCCCACTTCTCCCACCCCCTGGCTTTGTGACTTTAATCTGCCTCTCCTTAGATGGGCCATTTGTAAAATGACGATAACCAGGTTTACCTCACCTACCTTATAGGGTTATTCATGAGGATCAAAAGAGATCATGCTTGTAAAAACACTGTCAATTGTGAGGTGTTGCCGAAATGCAAGGTGTTTGTTATTAGCATGTGGTATTTGGCCAGTTTGTACTTGACGAGGAGGAAGAGCCAAGCCGGTGATAGTTTTGGTCTGCCTCTGCCTTCACCATCTTTGCCTGACTCTGCATCCTCCTTCAGGTTCCGAGTGCTGCTCTACTGGGAGAGAGCCTGATCAGGCGAAAAGGACTTATATTTAAGGCCAGATGCTGTCTCACGTGTTGACTGCATGACTTAGTCGAGTTTCATAACCTCTGTGAGCCACAGTTTCCTCAACTGTAACGTGGAGATTAAATAAAGAGAACGATGACATCCGTAGCAACTGTGTCCCAGGGAGGTTGCACGGTCGAAGGTGATATGCATGAAAGGTCCAGGGGAACTCAAAGTATATGTGGTCATGATCTTTCACCATGATCTGAGCCAAACAAATCCTCATCCTGCGAGCCTTCCCCGCTGCTTCACCCTCCTCCCCTCCAAGATCCCTGATGGCGTCCAAAACTTTCGTCCTAATCATTGGTTTAAATTGGGTCACAGCTCTCATGAGCTCTCAGTGTCAATGCTGGAGTGCCACGGCAAAGTCAGGATTGGGCCAGAAATCGGAGGTCAGGAGAACATAAAATGGAAGCTAAAACTTGGTCTTCAAAGTAGAGGAGGAGTGGGGCTGTGGCCTGGGTTGGGTATAGGAGATGCTGCAGAGGTCAAAGGTCTTACCCCAAACTCACGAGGAGAATGGGAAGGGTTGCAAAGAGTCTGTGCAGCGTGTATGAGGTCAGAGTCGACCAACAGAGATGAGCAGGTTGCCCCCAAGTCACCGACCCTAGGAGGTTCCTCAGATCCTGCCTCCAATTCTTCAAGAAGCTCTGGGCCTTTGATCTAAGAATTACGTGTATTAGGGTCCATGTGTGTGTGTGTGTGTGTGTGTGTGTTTCATCCTAGCCCACTCTTCGCCATAGGGCCCCATTCTAAAGCGAATCTTGAAACCTGAACTGAGCTTTAAATTTCGAAGCTGTCAGGAAGTCCTTTTCATTACAAAGCTCACCAATCCTGCATCTCACTCATTTATCAGCGTTGCAGAGTTGCAAGTACTCAGTGTTGGTTCATTGAGTCCACCTCTTAGTTTACAAACAAAAGAGCTGAAGTTAGAAGGCAAAGTAATTTGACTAAGGTCACAAGGTCAAGGCTCCTGATTTCTAGTCCATGGCTGTTCCTTTATCCTTAGCCCTGTCTTCTGTTGGCTGTTAGTAAATAATTCATCAGATGCAGGAATCTTTTAGAATGTGTTTGTTAGGAGAATGCTGTAATATAGTTCAGATACTTAAGTGTCCCCAGAAGGAGAGGCCGACAGTGGGGAGTTGGGGCATTTGGTTGATTGGAAGGAGACACGAGGTCAGGCCCTTCACACTCTCAGCTTCCAGGCTCTGCCATCTGGCTGGCTGTTCGCTTCTCCTACAAGGAAAGCTGAGTTTCCATCCTGGACTCTTACATCAACTTGCATCTCTTTCATCACTCAGAGACAAGAGAGTCCTTGGAGAGAGCCAGGCTGTAGCCTAACCTTGACCTCATGCTGGCAGCCCTTTCCCATTTCCCAGTCTCTCCTTGCCCCCAGCCAGTTTCACTGCGGCTGAACAATGGCTCCAGTCTGCAGGTAGGTGAGCTCATTGCTTATTGCAGGTGTTTCTTTTATACAATAGGCAAGCCAAATGAAGTGCAAGATGTGGCCCTAACAGTCACCCTGGGAGTGCTTTATGGTCCTGCGAGAAGGCTGAGGGAAGCCCCAACAGCCACCCTGTGCTTCCACAGCACCCAGCCAGCCCCACCAACGCTATTGAGATGGCCTGTCATTGTTTATTGTCTGCAAGTTTATTTGCAGTAGTGCCTTATCTGAAAGACTCAGCATATATTTGTAAAACTCAAGATGCCACTAAGTAGTGGAGTTAACCAACCAACCAACCAAACTAGAGGGAGAAGGTGAAATTTCCCATTATAGTTACCAGATATAACAAATAAAAATACCAGGCGCCCAGTTAAATTTGAATTTCAGATAAACAACAAATAAGTTGCTTTTTTGTTTTTGTTTTGTTTTGTTTAGTATAAGTATATCCTGTGCTATATTTGGGACATATTCACAATAAAAATTATTTGATGTTCATATGTATCTGAGCTTCAAATTTAACCGGGTGTCCTGAATTTTATCTGGCAACCCTAGTTGCTGTGGAATTCCATGGTCAGGATATCCTGTGAAACGTACCTTGGCTCTTGACTCTTGGAACGAAGTCTGGAACTCTTTCAGTCCTGCCGTTAGCAGCTCTGCTCAATTGTTTCTGTTCACAAGTGCTGGGCCAGGGACTTCGGAGAGTTCCTCCAGGAAGGCTCATGCATGGTCTCTGCTGCTGGGACCTCCCTAAAATAGAAGCTGCACAACCAGCTCATGGACAATGCAAATGTAACCAAAGTAAGTCAGTACATTTTTATGTAGGCATTCTAATTACAAAGAGCTTCTGTGTAAGCTTCTCATTTGATTTCTCAACAGCCCTGAATAGAGTCAAGCATAGGTTATCACCTCCCCTTAAGATGAGAAAATACATAAGTAATATGGCCAAATCGGTGCCTGGTTAGCAAAGACTTGAGAATCATCCTGGCTGTCAGGCTCTAAGACCAATTGCATTTTCTTTTTTATTGAAACATATTGCTTTATTGTTACAGTGGAATATATTTTTTCCCAAAACCACTGCATTATTTTTTCTATCTATAAAAGTATATTCGATTATTGCAGCATACTTGGAAACCACCAATAAAAAAGAAAGGAAGAGAAATCAGCAAAGGAAGCAATTTCACAATTGCGTGATAACTACTATTGACATGTAGGTGTGCGGTCTTCCACTTTGTGTTCTCTTTATGTAGATATATAATTAGGATGCCTCCATCAGCTTGTGCTGCTACAACAAAATGCCACAGACTGGGTGGCTTAAACAACAGACATGTATTTCTTGCAGTTCTGGAGGCTGGAAAGTCCAAGATCGAGGCACCAGCAGGTTGTGTTGTGGGCGGGGCCCTCTTCCTGGCTGGTTAAATGGCCACCTTCGCACTGTGTCCTCACATGGTGGGGAGAGGAAGTGCTGGCGCCTCTTCTTTTTTCTTACGGGCGCTAATGCCATCAGGGGGCTCCACTCTCATGACCTCATCAACCTAAACTTAATCACCTCCCAAAGGGCTCACATTGGAAGTTAAGGCAGCAACACATGGATTTGAATGGTACGTGTACATTCGTTCATAACAGTCTTAATTCTGATTTTAAAAGGCCAAGTCCTTTTATACGCATTCATGCATATATGAGTGATGTAAATATAAATGTGTAAATAGTTATATATGTGAAGATAATCGTATGTATTTATACACAATCATATCTCTGCGAACTTAAATGATTTTGAAATTAGACCATTCAGTTTGGGCATTCACCAGGACTTAAGACTAAGCACAAAAAGTGGGCAAAAAATACCAAAAAAACTTCCAATAAAGGACAAAGAGTGGGCAGTGAAGGACGCAGGGTAGTATTCTACCACCATGAAGGGTGAAGCTGTCTTGTATATGGAATCTGTCCTTCATATTGAACTGTTCCTAGTCAAGAATAAGTGTTTGCTGGGTGAGAAGGCTCTAGCTAAAAAAAAAGAAAAAGAAAAAGAAAAAAAAAAAAAAAGTCTATTCCTCATGTTTTCCTTCTAAATATTGACTTATACTACTATTCCCCCCAAAAAACTGGCCTCCCCTTTGGACACAGGCATTGGTAACACATAACCCAGAGTTGATTTATCGTGACTTCAGTGGCACTTTAGGACTAAGCTGTAATCTGTGTGTAATCAATATATTCATAAATAACTCATGCTTATACATAATCTCAGGACTTGTTGTTTGAGGGTTTGGAGGTGATTCTTCATTCAGGGAGGTCAGTACTATAAAACTGGACTCTCTTTATTTTATATGGCAGCTAAATTGATAATTTTATGCAGGCAGTCGCCAAACATTGTGACTTAGGACAATACAGTCTGATGATAACCTGGGGACAGAATTGGAGACATCTGTTGAGAGACATGCTTGTGATATCTTTCGGCTAAGAGTGACCCATAACCAACATTTGGTTCACTGGCCTTGCTGCAGGCTCAGTCACATAAGATAGCTATTTATCATATTTATCTATCACATGATACATTACGTCTCACAGAAACTTCTTTCTCCCACAAAACAAACTTCAAAACACTCAGCTTCCCAACCTAAATGCCCATCAATGGATGATTGGATAAAGAAGTTATGGTTCATATATACAATGGAATATTACTCAGCCATTAAAAAAATGAAATCCTACTATTTTCAACAACATGGATGGACCTAGAGGTTATTATGCTGAGTGAAATAAGTCAGAGAAATATAAATACCATATGATTTAACTTATATGTGGAATCTAAGGAACATAAAGAACAAACTAATCAAAAACAGACTCACAACATAGAGGGGAGAGGGGTTGGGGGGCTGGGGGAAAGGGGTGAAGGGTTAAAGAAGTACATATTAGTAGTTTATAGATGGTCATGGGAATGGGGAAGACAGCATAGGGAATGCAGTTAGCCTTAAGGTAATGGCTAGGTGTAGAGCCAGAGGAGAGAAAGAACAATCAGGGAGATCATTTTATAAGCCATATAAATGTCTAACTAATGTACTGTATACTTGAAACTAATAAAATAAAATAAAATAAAAAAACATCCAACTTCCCATGTAAGCGCAGATATTCAGCGCTTTGCAGCCTACTTTCTAGCATGACAGCAGATCCTGCAGAAAATCATAGGAGACACCCTGGGGGCTGAAGATGAACTTATTCAGAGAGTCCATCTTACCCTCTGGGTCTCCACTGGATGTCCTTTCTTAGTAAGAAACACTGATATAAGCCACTCAAGTAATATATGGCTGTGAAAATCTAGATCAATGCTGGCACCATGATATTTGGTTATTTTTAGTTGTACGTTCATATGTAAACACTATGTGCATAGTTTTCTTTGTCTTAAGGGCAAACCTTTTATAAAGGAATCATATTTGTATTTCTCATGTCTCTCACTGAGCAAACTCAGAATCTTAAATGCGTGTTAAATAGAATGAGAACCTACAAAAGAAACATCTTTCAAAACTTATTAACATCTTATACCATTGTGGTCTAACATGGTTTGTTCAACGCTGATCTTGCTTGGAAAGGAAAATGTTGAAAAGCTTTGTTTAAACCTGCCAAAAAAGAAAGCCAATGCAATACAGAACAAAACCCCAACTGGCCACTTGTTTCAGACCCGAGACCTTTGCTTTACTCATTTCTTTGTGTAAGAACTCTTTGCCTGGGACATCATTTCTAATTATTTCTAAGGCAGAAGTAGTGTCAAGTTCCTAAGGAGAAAAATATAGAAACAAGTTCCAAGTGTAAATTCCTAAACAATGGAAGAAAAACCACACAGCAGTGACTTCAACAACTGTAACTGCTTTGGGCCATGATTTTAACCAATTGTAATGAGAACTGACAAATTGCTTGGGATATTAAAATGTATCTAGGGAAGAATTTGAGACATGACTTCACTAAAGCTAGATGGATGAAGCACTGATGAGGCACACCGGTAAGGCTCATCACTGTCTGCAGTGCCCTGGTTATTCGACATCTGAATGCCACCTAGCGGCAAACAAATTTTACTTAAAGGGTGGAGGAATCCTTGCCCAATGTTTAGGAAAATAGCTCCATTCTGTGTTTATACTTACCTTGATTCCAAATCTTTTCTCATTTCTCTTTTATTGCACCTCCCCTTAGTTCTGTTTTTTAATTAATGCAAAGTCACCCACTCGCTTTCTCTTATACCGAACGTTTTCTGTCACTTCATGCCACTAGTCCTAGAGAGCCCAGACACCTACCTGCACAACCCCCTTTATCCCAGCTACTCCTACTCCATCCCATTGTATTTCATGGCATGGAATGTAAGGGTTCCTTAAGAGAGAAGCCCTTGAAAGACAGCTTGGTACGGGCAAGTGAAGAGCTGAGAACGGTAACACACCCATTACTTAATTAAGGAATCAATGAACTAAAAATCTCTACTATTACCATGACTAAATAGCAGCTGTTTATAGTAAGAAAGTATGGGGGGAAAATTATGGGGTTTTTTTTTATATTTTTGTTTGAGGATATATATCCTTACACTATGAAGGAAAACAAAGAAACCCACAAATAGTTGAGTTGATACAAAACAAATATGAGGACATAAAAATGACAAAGCAGTGATTAAGCTAGGCAGCATAACAAAATAAGAAACACTCATTGAAAAATCCAATGTCCATTTCCCACAGCAAGTCATGTGACTATCTCTGTTGATGTACTTTCATCAGCACTGAGCATTAACAGATTTTTTTGAATCTCAACATGTGAAAAATGGCAACTCTGATTAACTGGCATTTATTCCACTACTATTAAAATTAAACATTTTGTATTTTTGTTTAATTTTTAACATGTAATTTATCTTACATGTGTAAATTATTCACATTGTTTTTTCATTTATCAATTGAATTAAAATCGTTTTCTTATAGATGTGTGCAGACAGCTTTTAAAGGAAGGATATTAATCCTTAGCGTTCCAACTTGAGCAAGTATTGTTCTAGGAATCTTACTTATCCTTTGATTTTGTTTGTGATATTTTTGATATGTAGAGTTTCTACATTTTTGTATAGTCTTGAATATTTAGTCATTGAGATTTCTTTCATTGTTAGATAATTTAGAAAATCCTTCTCAATATACAGACCAATATTCACTCGTATTTTATTGGTGTAGTGTGTGTGGCTTGCTTTTTAAATATATAACTCTTTAATCAATCTCTGATTTATTATGGCATATAGTAATGGGTAAAGGTCTACTTAATTTTTAATAGTTATCCAGTTATCCTATGTACATTACAAAAATATTTAGATCCCTACATATATTAGGGTTGTTTTCTGGGCCATCGATTTTGCATTATTGACTTCTCTGCATATTGCTTGTCTCAATCTCATATTTATTGTGTACGTACTATGAGCCAGGCACTGTGCCAGGTACTGGGGAATTAAATGATCAACAAAACAGACAATGTGCCACACTCAAGGAGGTTAAAATGTAGGAAACACGACTGACATTCATTTAGTAACGCCTCAAATATATAATATGTAATTATGTTATGAAAGGAATTATGAGAACATAGTAGTTGGACCTGAGCTTGTTTTTTGTGGGTGAGGGAGGAATGATATCTAAAGAAATAATCACAAATTTAAAAATTGCTTTTTGCGTATGGATGTTCATAAACAAGGTATTTGTCATAGAAAAAATAGAATAGAATTAGACTCACTATAGAGTATTAAGAAAGATTTAAAATTTTAATTAAGAGAATGTTCTAAAAGGCAAACATTTGGTAAAGTAAGAAATGTTAGAAACAAGACAGTACGTGCAGTTTACAGTATGTATCTGAAACAAACATACTTATTCTTAGAAAACTATCTGACTACAACACAGCAAAATATTAGTGGTTTCATTGAGGCAGGGAGATTTGGGGTGGCATTTCCCCCTGTTTTTGTCTATTTTCTAAATTTTCTTTACTGAGTATTTCTTTTAAATTAATATGTTTTCTTCTTCCTTTCTCCTTCCAGACCAGCTCATGAAAATAAAAAGTAAACATATTGTTATTACAGATTTGGTTCTTAACTAAAGGCAGTTTTCAAGCTAGGAGAACTTTTTAAAAGCCTATCATTACATATTAATATTCATAAATCATTAGGCCTCAGTGGAACCTAAATATTATGCAACCTTAATAATCACCAAACGCAGATATAAATTTGCTTTTCAAAAACGCTGACGGTACAGAGATGGACAGAGATGCTCTGGAATAATTTCTAGGAAGATCAGCTATGAAAAAGGACATTCTAGAAATCCAGTCATCCCATTAGACCTACCTCTGAGTCTTTATTATTAACTGAGACCCCACTGGGCTGAAGGACTTCTAGCTTCTGAAAGTTCCCATAGTCTGGGACCCACGTCGTCTAGCCTGGCAGCACTGCGAGTCCCTGTGTGTTTCCCTGAGGACAGGCATCCAGGCACACGTGAGAGGGATCTGCATGAACACGGAAAGTGGGAATTGTGGAAACTGGAAGGCATACTAAAATTCAAGCCCGAAAGAGTTAACAAGTTTTAATAGTTAAAGTTACTCCTCAGGTTCCTGTCTACTTCTCTCTGGGTGACTTTAAAAAAAAAAAAGTTTTGAGATTTTATAAAATCTCACTAAAGCTAGTTTGGTTCTGTGAGCCCCTTCTTAAAGATGAAACATTATCACCTAATCCGTCTACGAAAAGAAGATGTTCATTGAAATAAAAAAGAAAGATGGCATCATTGTAAGGACCAAAAGATCCCCCAAATAATTCCTAGTTGAAGAAACCAGACAGTGTTTTTATAAACAAGACTGGGAGAAATGGATCCACTATAAATGCTCAAGATGATGTTCAGGGCCGTCCGTGCTTTGAGCATCGCTACCCAGGTCTGGGTGCTGGATTTGGCTACTGCATCAGTTAACGACCTAGCAGGAAAGGCCTGGCACATTCAAAGTGGGTCATTTGAGAGAAACTTTATAAATAAAGGACAACAGAGTAGTGTGATGGATCACTTTGCCATATCTAACCCTGAAGGGAGGAGAATGGAGAGCAGTTACCAAAACAGAGAAGGGGCAAAGGGGGGAGGGAAGAAGTGAGAGAGAGAGAGGGAGAGAGGGAAGTAGAGAGAGAGAGAGAAAGAGAGAGAGAGAGAGAGAGCGCTGTGTGGAGAGAGCTTCTTGCCAGGAGCTGGGACTCTGGGTGAGGTGACATGGCAGAGAGGGAGCCAGAGGAATCATTTACTTCCATCCCATTCTTCACTCTCGTTGATCTCTTGGCACCCACTGTTTCCCACTGTTGGAACCCAACTAAGAAACCAGAGAGCTAGGGGGCCCGTTGAGCTGAGAAGGGGCCTTCCCTGGGGCACAGAGAAGGGTGCACGAGGGTAAAGAGAGGGTTCGGTGGACAACCAGAAGACAGACAGGTCAACTGCCTTTCAGAAATAAAAAAACAGAAATAATGTGGGCTCTGTGTTCTGGGAAGTAACGACTTTCAAAAACTAGAAACAGAGGAAAGTCTCTTCTTATATATGAAAATTAAAGTGAAGATTGTGTGTTTGTCTATAAAGGCAACATTTTTCTGCAGACACACATACAAACATAGACACATCCATCACACACATGCAGCTAGTCTGTGTAAGTGTTCTGACTAGAGAATGACAGGAAAGACTGACAGATACACGCAGGAAATGGACTATGAGACAGTAGTGGCTACATCTAGATCCATTTCCTGCCCCGAGGCATTTTCATGATAACCTAAGAACTTTTGGAAAACATACAGGACAGCTTTTACTTTGATAATTTATCAATAGCTGCCATGGAAAAATATACCCAAAAGATATAACTCAAACTGGCTCTGAACCTATCCTCTAATCCAGCATCACCCAGGTGATCTAGGGGATTCTTGTAAAAGCACTCAGTCCAGACACCCTTAAGATACCAATATTGCCTTATCAGGCATCTGCAAGGCCAGCCATAGAAATCCATAATGTCACCTTGCATATATTTAGTACTTTACAGTTTCCAAAGAGGTTTAACAGGACACAGGTACCCAATCATATTCCTTTGCTTTTTTAGGAGGCAGGCACATGATTGTCTAATTTGTTTCTCTAACCCATTGCTCAACGAACACAAAATGCTTATAGCTGAGTAAATGTTTGCCAAGTTGAATTGACCTAAAAAACTGGCAGGAAGAAGAAAGCTGGTAAGTTGAACACTTGAAGCCTAGGTTTCTTCTCGATGATGATGAAATAGCTTTGAAAAGAGAAGTGGGGACTGCTAGTCTCATGAGCCAGATCCAGAAAGGCAAAGTCTGCAAGAACTGACCTCTGATTCTATGGAGCACAGAATAGTGAGCTCTGGGATAATGATTAGCTTTGGGGTGGGGGTTATGACTGCAAGGGCGGTAGTGGGGGACTTCTGGGTTCTGCTCTTGTTCTTTTATTGATCTGTGTGCTAGTGATGTGAGTGTGTTTGGTTTGTGAACATTTATAGTTGTGCACTGATGTGAACTTCTCTGTATGTGTATTAGATATCAAAAAAAGTTTATATAACAGCAGCAATTTGTTATAAGCAATCCAACTTCAACTAATAGACCCTCTGAAGCTAATAACCTGAAGTCATGTTTACCTTTGAACACTAATTAATTAATTAATTAATTAATTGAAAGTCTGGGCTTCAGACCAGATGGCTTGGGTTGGAATCTTGGCTCTGCCCCTCACTAAACTGGGAGTTCTTGGCTATGTTGTGTGACATCTCTAAGATTCTGTTTTCTCATCCATAAAGTAGGCATGTAATACCAACACAGTCGAGGTGTTGAGAAAACCAAGTGGGACAGCTCACGCATAAGATCTGGCACATAGTCAGCTGTCAACAAACGATTGCTAGTCCTCTTATAATTGTTACAAACCTCAGTTGTCAAAGTCAGGTGTGCAAGACATTCTGACTCTCTTTCTGCTGCTATATCTGGCTTTAAAAAAAATCCTTCTTCCTTTGGTAGCAGAAACTTAATTTCTGTCATTTCAGATTGCCTTTCCTCACTTTGGGGTTATGTCTAAGATTCAGGGGGCTCATATACATTTTTCCACACTGTATCTACTCAACTGTTTTTCCTCCCGTCTGATGTTGGGTGACCATCCACACAGATTCTAACCTCCAGGCTTCCTCACATTCTTTCAGCTACTCCCATGCCCCTCTGGGGAACATGGGCTGGCTGTTCTGCTCTTGTTCCTTCCCAGGGTGATGGTGCTCTGCGAGTCTGTTTCAGGCTGTCTCTCTAGACATGTGACCACCGGCGCTCTATCTAAGAAAGTGGTTTGTCTTCCCCCCACACCCTTCCCCCTGCCAATCCTGCCTCAGCCAGTGGAAGGGGCAGGGAACAGGGACCCCTGTACTAGCAGAATGGCTAAACTGGTATAACACAGAGACTCTGAAAACCAGAGATAAGATTATTTATCTCTCCTATAATCATCTGGCTTGTCTGGGCTGGTGGGCAACCTGTTGAACAAATGCATGTACAAGCTTTAGGTGATCAGGATATTGTGAACATATATATCTGGCCCTGGGATTTTGTTTTTAATTATTATTCCCAAATAAAATTCTTGAATAATGTTTGAAAATATATAACAGAATCCTTACACTCATATAGGATTTTCTACTATTTATTGTGTTTCAATTGTCTCAGTTTATGGTTTCTCAAAGAACAGTATGTGAGATGATACTAGGAATTATATGGATGGAGATTTAAAGTTTTTAGTAACTATATGATTATTTTATTGTGCAAAAAAGTGTGAAGTGTGTTAATTAAAAGAAAATACTAAGTATATAGCAGAGTAGGTAGCATACAGATACGGTAAAAATTGCAAAAATAATATCATTAGGTTGATCTTCTACAGTAAGACATGTAATCTCTTTCACAGAAGGGAAAACTGAAGCTTAGAAATATTGATATGGGGCTCCTTCCATTACCCAGACTTCATGTAATTTAAGCAACTGCACTTCGGTTGTCGTAAACATGTCGATCTGGATCCGAGGGTACACAATCCTATATGCTAACATATTTCACCTTCATCCCACCTCAACGAACTTGGAGACGTCACAGTTTTTAAATAGTGATATCAGAAGACTTTATTTCAGGGATCGATATCAGAATTGTGACTTACTTAGTGTTTCTTAGATTTCTCTCTTTGTTGCTATTTAGGGCTAGAGCTATAAGTTCATCTTTCATCATCTGAATCTGGCAGCACTGTTAAGTTTTAAATGGAAGGAGCAAGCTACTAGACCTTGAGGTTCCTGCTTAAGGATCATTTATGGAAGAGAAAATAAATTTGTTTTCTATTGAAAAGGAAATTTTCTATGGAAAAGGAATACCATAACAAATTACCACACGTATAGTCACTTAAAACAATATTAATTTATTATCTTACAGTTCGTGTCTCAGAAGTCTAAATACAGCATGGCTCAGAGAATCTTCTGCTTAGTCTCACCTGGCTGAAATGAAGGCGTTGGCAGGGATGCATTCCTTTCTGGAGGCTCTGGGGATGAATCCACTTCCATGCCTATTCAGTTGATGGCAGAATTCATTTCCCTGCAGTTGTAAGACTGAGGTCCCTGTTGCCTTGTTGGTTGTTGGCTGGGAACATTCTCTGATTTTAGAATTTGCCCACGTTTCTTGGTCCCCTTCATCTTCAAAGCCAACTATGTTTTGAATTTCTTTGATTTCCCTTCCTGCCTCATCTCTCCTCTCACTAGAGAACATTTTTAACTTTTAAAGGCTCATCTGATTAGATTGGGTGCATTCACATAATTCAAGATAATATCCCCATATTAAGGCCAGCTATGACCTTAATTACATCTGTAAAGACCCTTGACAGCAGTAACTAGATTAGTGTTTGAACAGCTAGGGAACTGGAGTCTTTGAGGGACATCTTTAAATTTTGTCTACTGTAAGGAATATCTCGAACAGTAAAATACAGGGAACTACGAACTAAAAAAGCTAGTTAATTGCCTCACATACACGAAAGATTAAAGGTGAACCTGGCAGAGGATAATCAGAATAAATATTCCCATTCAAACAGGTTACTGATCCATTCTGAAACTTCCTGTTCAAATGTCGCCAGGTCTCCCCACCTGGCCATAGGTAATATTCCTAGTTGAGACCCCAGTTCTGCTCCCTGAGAGTAGTTCCCAAGTCTATTTTCACCATAACTTTCGACCCTGATCTTTCTTGAGATTCTTCCTTTTCTCATTACCCGCTTGTCCATTTCTGAAGAGGGGAAATATGTCAGTTGAGATGGCTGGGAAGCTTTCACTACCTGCTTCCTTCTTGCAGGAAGATGGGGCGCTAGGGTTTTCTTACGTCTCAAGCCATCGCAGTCTCTTGTTAGACCAGGCTATAAGGATTTTTCTCAACAGAATAATAACCTTAGTGGGTTTTGGAATGCATTCATTTTTTGTTGTTGTTGTTGTTGTTTAATTTGATTTCATTCCATTCCATGTGCCAAAAGTTACACATAAAATTCTTTCGAGCTGTGTTTCTCTCTCCAGACATAATTACTGCTAATGTGGGCGTTATTAGGCTGCTGTGGGAACATGCCCTTAAGCTTCCCAGGAGCCCTTTTTGTCAAGCCGTGTGAACTCTTTAGGTGGCCACCCTGCTTGAAGGCAGAGAGTGAACCTTTTGACTTCAAGTTCTCTATGAAGAATGAAGCCCTTATGAAGGAATTTCATGGAGCCTTCAAGGGGCCGCAGTCAGTCCTGCCATTCTACTCTCCTGTCCTGGGGGCAGATGCAGAATCAACAGTGATCACTCAGAGCAGCTTGAGAAGCACAGGAAAGGTTCTGATACCTCCTAGCCATTAGCATGGACCATAACCCTTTGTCACAGCATGACACTTCCTACCCAAGTTCTGCCTTTTCCTTCACTCTCTCTTCAGTTGTCACTTGCATTCAGAAAAACCTTGCCAACTGGCCTGGGCACCAAGACCTATGGGAGACCCCAGGGAGTAGATGCCTGTCACCAAGGACATGCCTTAGTTACTGCTGTCACCTGAAAACAGCCATATGAACTAAAGTGAGTCTACTGCCATGAACAAGCTTGATCCCGTCTGATCTCAGAAGCTAAGCAGGGTCAGGCCTGGTTAGTACTTGGATGGGAGGCCACTTAGGAAGATCAGGTGCTGTAGGGGAAAAAAAAAGAAGAAGAACTAAAGTGAGTGTGTGAACCCAGCAGAGCATGAAATGCTGTGTCAGGCCATCTCATGCCAGGAGTTCCTGAGTCCTCTGGGTCAAAGAGTGCCAGCAATTGTCTCTGTTGTTTAAATCTGCCCAGTGTCTGCCACATACTTGGCAAAAGCTCTGGTTTTCAGGGATGCCCAACACTGGCAGGCAATCAGTATATCTGAATGGCAAATGCCTCCATAGCTCACTTCATGCTGATCTTTAAACTGAGTCTATTAGTGAGATTTCTATTATAAAGAGCAGTTAAAAAGTACTAGGTTAATTCTAGGGATATGGATTTACTCTTTCTGAGTACCATAACCATAATTTGGTTAGTTGCTACTTAGCAAATGCTAATATAAATCTGTCCCTTTAGGATGATTTAGGCTTTGCTTCCCAAACCCAGCTGAATAGCATTGTAAAATTATAGATTACCAGATGCAGCACTAGAAGTTTCTGATCTTGTAGGTTTGGGATAGAGTCTAGAAATATGTGTTTTAAAAGGCTTTTTAGGAATAATAGGTACAGTTAATTGCTGTAAGAAATAATCTCCATATTTTAGTGGCTTTATACAATTTATTTCTTGCTCAAGTAACAGCTTGGTGAATCCATTCTTGGTTGGTGAGTAGCTTTCCTCCATTTGGTGATTCAGAGACCCAGGATCCTTTTACCTGTACCAAAAAGAGAACACAAAATATTCATGGCAATGACAACTGCAGAAAGAACCTGTTTCCCCTAGAGCTGGGAAACAACAGAAAGAAGTTGAAATTATTAAAACTTATGAGGGGTCCCACAGAGCAGAGACTCAGATGCTGAGCAGGAGCTCCCACTCAGCTGCTGCTGCTATCTCCAAGCTTAGTGGAGGGCTCCCACGGGCTGGGACGCAAACCTCCAAGGGAGAGGAGCTGGCTGGCTGGTGCTGGTGTCTCTATGAGGGGTGCAATGAGGCTAGTTCTCTAGGTGTTAGAAAATCCATCAGCTGGAGTGACCGCTGCTGCTGAAATGAACTGTCTCTGCTGGGGTGAAGGGCAAGGCTGGGTGATGCTGGCAGAAACTGGAGGCAAACACGAAACTCGCAGAAAGCAACCAGGAAGGTGCAAGTCTCTTCTTCCTTCCTAGGCTCCCTGTTTTCCTCTGGAGCTCCCATTGGCAGGACCTGATAGGGGGCCAGCTGGCAAAGCAGAAACCTTATCCCCAGCCCCAGCATCACAGAGCAGAGAACAGCAGAATGGGTTTGAAGCTGAGAAGCAATAACCCAATAATTGGCACCGTGAAGTGTCCTCAAGTTAGGACAGTGGGCAGTCATTGTCATCTTGTACTGGATTCCTTCCCTTTGACCCTTCAGATCTGCTTTTCATCCTTCTCTATCTGGCTAGTGACCCAGGCTGTTGGCTTGTGTGATATGCAACAGGCTTCTTGGCTTTCCAGCTTCTTGTTGTGAGCACCAGTAAGAGATGGGAGGAAAAGAGGAGAGGGAGATTGAGGCATTTATTTGACTGACTCCCTGGCTATGGGCTTGCCATGTCCTCCCTTGGAGCTCCCTCTCCTTGCCCCTGCAGGCCATCAGGTAGCAACGTAGCCTTGCTGGTTTCAGTCCCAGAATACCATGCTGTCTTTATTGGGTTCTCAGTAGCCTGTTCCCATTTCTATGAAGAGTTTGTTTGCTAGACTCTCCTCACATTGCCTTAATTTGAGGTGCCACTGTTTTTCTTGCATTCTGACTGATAGATAGTCTAGGCACGAGAGGAAAAGGAATGGGCACAATTACAGGGAACCAAAGAGAGTAGCTGTGGGAAGACAGTCACCTAATGGAGCTGTGGCCTTCTGTAGAGGGATGTGACCCTGTAGGGAGGCAGATGGTGGAACAAATAACCCAATGTCATTCACTACTCTCTTTCTGATTTCTTGAGTTCTGACAGCTCCCCATTAGCCAAACCCAACCAGAAGCCAGAAGTGGGGTTGCCGTTAATGCGGTCCTCACAGGACAACCTCATTGGCCATAGACCAGGTTGGAGAAGGCTAGAAAGTGGAACTGGGGGGTGTGCTGGGGGTGTGAAGCCGGAGGTGGGGTGAGCAGAGGAGATCCAGCTCGAGTTACACTTGTGATATTTGGCACACTCATCAGATAATATGAAACACTACCCTCCTCCACAAGACAGATCATTGAAAATGATTATCTTCAATAATCATCACAAATAATTATCATTCTTTAATTTTAAAACAATTTTCACAGTTTAGAAAGAATATATTCCACTGTAAAAATACTCAAATTAAGTAACATTTACACGAATGAATTTAATTTTGTTCTTATCAAATAAAAATATAACACTTCATGGATTTTTATTTTACACAGAAATTAAAAACTCTAAGTGGTCATGTGCAAATGAGAGAATTGAAGTAACTCAAGTTGTGTGTCTTTTTTCCCCACCAATACTGCGCTATCACGGTCGATTTTGAATTTACTATTCAAATGCAAACATATGTCATATTCCAGAGTTTTGGAGTATAACAAAACTCCAGGAGAGTTTCAATGGCTCTGAACTGTGAAAAATTTACCTTGAAACAAATACAGGTAGCTGAGTCCACATGTGCTGGGACCAAGTGCTAATGAGAAGTTCTCTGAATTAACTTCTATTTAGAAAATTGTTTCTTAAAGAATAAGTGATAAAAAGCATGCTAATTTGAAGCTTACATATGTTCTTGAAATGCAATAATATTGACAATACTGTATTATATATTTGAAGTTTGCTAAGAGACTAGATCTTAAAAAGCTTTCATCACGAGAAAAAAAATTATAACTGTGTGCTGATGGATGTCAACTAAACTTATCGTAAAAATCATTTTTTGCAATATATACATATATCAAATTATTATGTTGTACACCTAAAAGTAATACAATGTTATATGTCAGTTGTATCTCAATTAAAAATTAATTTTAAAAAGCTAACAATAACCACGGCAATAGTTTGGAACATAAACGAATGAAAGATTTCTTTACTGATGTTGTTTAGATTTGCCAGGGTATGGTGATAATAAAAGCAGATCAGTTAGGGGTGGGTTTCATCATCTCTTTTAAACTCTCGCCCATTAATGCCTGTGGGGGGCTGGACTGCTCCCGCTGCCCTGCCCTGGGTCCTTCGCTGCATCTTGCCCATCCTCTGTGCTTTAGATGTGTTATTTTCCTGTGTCACAATGTCTGCTTTCTCACAATTTCTACTTCCTCATAACGTTAGCTCACATGCAATCTTTCCAGCCATTATCACCACCCGGACCTTCCCACTTCAGCTCCCCTATTTCTTTTCTCAATCTCCAGAATGAACTAGTTGTAAACTGTACAAGAAAGATTCTTGTTCGGCCAACTCATCTTTTTAGGAGCAGACCGTGTCATCCATGGGCTTTTGGCTAGTCTGTACATTTACACTACTGGTCAGGGACTTTCCTTCAGTAACTAGAAAAGGGTGAGGTCACTTGGAGTCACGACTGCCTAAGTGGAGCTCGGGGCAATGCAGATTTGGGCGTTGGCAAGAGTAATGCCAAGAAAGTTTAAATGGAAAAAGAAATCCCTAGAGACAAAATAAGAATTCTATCACCATATTTAGTGGAAGGAGCATCCTGTGCAGAGCCAGGTGAATCTGGGTTTAAATCTCTTCTCTGGTACCTTAAGTCAGTCTGAAATTTCTTTATCCTTAGTTTGCTTAGAGTATAATAGGTGTATTATTCAGGAAGAGAATACAGGCAATAGAACTCTTGGTAATAAAAATAGAATAAGAGCTTATCCCTCCAACCCCCATTACAAAGTCTGTCTGCAGGTGACCGGTGGCACTAGTTCAGGGTCAGCCTCTCAGAGCCTCTTGCCTTTTCTCCTACACCTATTGCATCACAATTACATGATGATTGTTGCAGCTAAAGACATCCTGTCCCTTTCAAGGTAGGGAGTAAGGGAAAGTGATGATGGCCCCAAGTTTATGCCACTTATTGGGAAAAGCAAAAAGCTTCCCAGAGCCCTCAGCAGATTTCAATCTATGTCCCACTGGCCAGGAGGGTGTGCACAGCCATCCCTGGCCATGGGGTGGGCTAGGACAGAGGTATTTGCCTCAGGCTGGACACACAGGGCTTCCCAGAGTGGACTGAGGCTCTGCTAGCAGAAACAAAGGAGAAGGAATGGAAATTAGGGAGGTGTGGGTGGGGTGGCATCACAAAGGGGCCAACCTGACCTGGTCTGTTTCCCTATAAGGGGGATGAGAGGATCAACTATGTGTGAAATGTGCAATGGGGCCCTTTTCAAAATGAAAATGTGATTTTCCTGTATGATCATTCTATTTTATATGCCCGTTTTCTTAAAGACAGACACTTTTTTTTTCCTACTTTAACCTTGAAAACTACAGAATGAAACTGAATATGGTCGGACTCTGCCTACCCTACAACCTCCGTCCCCTCTGCTGCTCGCCACCGCCCTTTGACAGTGCCGACCTCCTTCCCAAGGCAGTGAATTCACCCAGACTTTCCTCCTCCAGGCTCCTTTGCTTTTGTAATTCTCCTTGCAAAACTCCCCCCATCCTTTCCGAGCACTGAGCACTCTCTTTGTTCCAGTACTGTCTGCCGATTGGCATTTGTCTGCTGCAGAGGCAGCCTGGCATAGCGTTCAAGGGTGTTCAAGGTGCCAGAGCCAGACTGCCTGGATTTAAGCCTTTCCTTGCTGCCTGACCTCAGGCAGGTTTCTTTAACGTGTTGGTGCCTTAGTTTCCTCATCTGTAAAATGGGGATAGTAATATTACCTATCTCGTGGAATTGAGAGGAGTAAACGTGTTAATATTTGTAACAGCGCCCTGTGCACAGCAGGGACAATGTGAGTGTTAAATGATTAAAAGCCTTTTTTCCTCCACCGTACTGTACGTCCAAACTGTTCTTTTGTACAGTGGCTAACACAGTGCCAGAACATGTCACTGTGGCTGCTATGACTGTGGCTTTACACCTAGTGGGTATTAAGTATTTTTTGAATAAACGAATACATAAATAAATTACCTAGTAATGTTCCAAATGGGGGAGGGGAAGAGCAGAATAACCTGGCTACCCAAACCAGCACATTGCAAGAGCACAGGTTTCCAGAAAATACTGATAAGTGGAAGTCTCTGGCTCAGTGGGGAGCTGAAATCTGAACCCACCTCTGGGGTCCGTTAGAACCAAATCCTCCATAGCAAAGTGTACAGCCTGCATGGAGCATCACCGAGAACGGTCCTCTCTTTGCTTCCCAGCTAACGAACAAAGTAAGGCCTCTTCTCAGGGGAATGCTAGAGCTCAGGCCTCCCAGGAAATGGAAATGAGCCTCCGGGAGGGAGCAAGGCACAGCCCTCTCCCATCTGGAAGGTGCAGTATTGATTAGATGTCTTGCTCATTGACCCCACCCCTCCGGTGGCAGCTGTTTCCCTGGGTAGCCTGAGCTCTGGCCTCAGGCATGACTCAAGGCTGTCGTGACTGTCTCTGAAGAGGACATTTCCAAACCCCAAACTACAGCAGCTTTATGGGCCAGCTGCACCGCGTTCCCTTTCAGAGGCCACCAAGCCTCTTAAATCATATGAAAATACATCCAAATTGCATTGTGGGAACTCAGTCAGGCAACCGTCTGCACTACTAATTCTTATGCAATGCTGGGTCTCAGAGGAGCCATTAGAAACCCAGTACACTAGACCTCGGTCACCCTGGCAGGCTTCCGAAGCCTGATACTCGCCTGCTTCTGCAGACTTTGGAGAGCCCCTGCCCATTTCCTGTGGTCTCTGGGCTCCCTGGCAAACAGGTTAATGTTCAGCCTCCCTGTGTTCTGAGCACCACTTGTTTTTCTGTTTCTGTTTGGTGAATGACCTCAGGGTTTCCCCTTTCCTGCTCCAACCCAGCTGGAGGTCTCTCTATTAACGGTTTGTTTGCAAGCTCACGGTGGTCTATGAACTTGTCTGACATTTCCTGGCAGAGAAGCTACTGCGCATCCAGAACTTGAGTCCCAGTGTGGTATGCTGTCAGTCTCTCCTCAGAAGAATCTCCCTCCCGCTCTCTGACTGTCTGTCCCTCCTTGGCCCCACACACCGCACACCTTGAAAACACTGCAGTACACCAATAACAACCTTCCAGAGGTCCTGACGAGAGAAAAAAGACTTCTATTTCTAGAAAGAGAAACATGCAGAGGTACCGATCATGTAGGGGATGCCACCTTCCACAAGGCTCTTTAAAGATAGTTTGAGGAAAAATCATAGGTCGGCCTTTTAGAAGCCATGTGCTGTTTGTTTACTTAGTAAGGGGAATTCCTGGCCTTTCTGAGGTCTGGTCGTGAGACCTAAACCATTAGCTGAGAAGGAGGGAGAAGAGCGACAATGGCAAGGATTTGCTTTGGCACAGACGCCTCCAGCGGAGCCTACTTCTGCCTGTCAGGATAGGTAGTAACGCTGGGCTCTTCCCCTGAGGCCACCCCACCCCAGAGCTGGACACCCAGCTCCCAAGATTCGTTCCCCATTCATTTTCTTGGGTGGTAACACCCCCACTTTCAGCCAAATCCCATGTAAGTTCTCAACATGTCCTTACATTTTTTTAAGATTGATGGGATGAAACAAACTTTAAGATGTCAATAGCTTTTCGACTGGAAAGGGAACTCAGAAATGACCCAGTTCACCGGTGTTCAGGCATCTTTAGTGACAGCAAACTCCCTTCTGGTGAAATCTTACCAAAAGCCCATAGGGCTGACCGGGAAGTAGAAAAGGGTCCAGAACCCACAGACTTGCCTCCTCATCCTCTTGGGTGTCTGCAAGGCTCTTACTCTGGAGCCTAGGACTCTCTGGAGCCCACTTTGAAAGTTAGTCATGACCACGGAGCCAAGCATGGCCCGGAGAACCCGAGTTACCTGGAGGCCTCAGCACAGCTGGAACCCAGGTTCCTTAAAGCTGGATGTATACACTTACAAGTGTGAAGCCGACAGAGAACACATTGTCCACGTTTGTGTCAGATTTAGCCCTATGGTGACATGATGCAATGCTCATTTCTTTCTTTCATTAATTTCAGCAATTTCTCTTGGTCGGTGTATTAGTTTTCTAGGGTACCACAACCTGGAAGGTTTAAACAACATAAATTTATTTTCTAACAGTCTGGGAGGATAAAAGTCCAGGATCCAGGTGTCTGCAGGGCTGGTTCCTTCCGAGCCCTCTCTCCTTGGCTCGTGGATGTATCTTCACATGGTCTTCTCTCCGTACATGTCTGTTTTTGAATTTCCTCTTCATCTTAGGACACCATTCATGATGAATTAGGGTCCACCCTGATGAGCTCATTTTAACTTAATTACTTGTTTAAAGACGCTATGTCCAAACACAGTCACTGTCTGAGGCACCAGGGACTGGAACTACAACATATGCATGTTAGAGGGGTGGACACAATTCGGCCCATAGAAATTCGCTAAACTTCACTTTTCAGTGGTTAATTCAAAGAGAGCATATGGAAGCTATGTTCCCTGAATTCCTGTACATTTAAAAACATTTTTCTGTAGCCTTATTTTTCGGTCACATTTTTTCTCTTAGAACACTAACAGGGATTGCTCTGTTGTCTCCTAGTCCTGTGCATTGTTATGGAGAAAGTTAGAGGCAGGTGAAATTTCTTTGCAAGGGAGGCCACCTTGGACCAGCCCCAGCCAGGAAGACTCTAGCCCCGTGAGTGACCCCAGGCGAGACTATCCGAAGAACTACTCAGCTGAACCCAGTATGAACAGCGGACCCCCAGACTCTTTAGCAAATAAAATAGCTGTCCTTTTAAGCAACTATGTTGGGGGTTGTTTGTTACCCAGTCGCTGATGTCTGTGCATAGAACCAGCAGATTTCATCCCTGGATCACAGTGCAGTTTCTTGAGACTCCAGGTGACGAGTTCAGCCTTTGTCTCTCTCCAGCCCTCAGATGTCAGCAGCTGCAGGGCTGCTCACAGTGCAACGCGGAGACTTTTGCCTTCATCTTGGCCCAGCAACGGCATGCTTCCTGCAAATACGGGGCATCAGAGCGAATCCTCTCAGCATCGCGTTCTCAACTTCTTTTTTTTCCCCCCCCCTCAACTTTCGTTAGGGCCGAAAGCTGGCTTCGCCGATTCTGGTCCCCATCTCGCTGAGCACCTGCCTCCCCGCACTAGCGTTTGACTTGCACTGCATTTGGCAGCTTTTCCCCACTTACCGCAGTTGAGATCAGTTGGGATCACAGATATTGTCTAGTATCATCATAGAGGGAGTTGCTGTTTCTCCACTTTTTTAGGGGGGAGGGGTGATTTCCTGTAGGAGAAAGAGGCGGTTGCGTATCTGCTCTGCCATTTAAAAATATTAGAACAGTAAAAATTTCAAAACAAACATGGGGAACTTTTTTAACTTTTTATTTCATCGTAGAAGAATATTAAAAAGAGTAGCTATTTTTAACTACTATCATCCTTTCAGAAAAAGAAAGAAAAGAGAGTCGTTATAACATCTAGAAAAATGCCAAGGGCATAAATTCAGAAAAAAAAGATAATCCTCCTTATGAGAGAATTAATATATGATGTATGTCTTAATATTTATGTGTCTGGAAAATATTAATTTTTGGAGACAGAGAAGAATTGCAACTTAAAATCAGATTTTACACAATTTTTCTTTAAGTGGCCTGTCAAGAAAGTGAGCTTGCAAACTGCAAAGGAACGATCACCTTTATGTTTAGGAAGAAACCCGCCCCTCTCCCTTCCCTCACCAAGTGATTATTGCTGCCTTAAAGTCGTGATAATTATTTTGTTGCTACAAAAGGTTTCACATTTCCTTATCCTTACACAGTAAACCTTCCTGGCCACCACCCCTCAGCCGGTTTCTGACTTTAGGCTCTGTTCGCACTTAGGATAAACTCCATCATTTATTTATACGGGGGTGTCCAACAGAGTTGGGGGCATTTGGGAGGTAGGAAGGAACTTAAGGGCAGAATGAAGTTCACCAGCAAGCAGTCCGTCGACTTTATTTTTCCCCTTTCTCTGTGCTGCTGCCCGGCCCCCCTGCAGTGGTCACTGGGACACTGGGCACAGGCCTCCAGAATCTCAAAGCTTTACCTTTGGATCCAGTTCCCCAAAAGCTGTGGGGGTTGTGGCACGTCCCTCTCTAGCCCTTAGCAGCTCCTGAGTACATGTTTGTGGAATAAGAAACGAACAACTCTTTGCAGGACCTGCTAACGTCTCCCAGGCCGTCCAGAGATGCTCATCTCGGCCTCCCACGAGGCCCGGCTTACCC
>CM053501.1:86871072-86963791 GCA_028627145.1 Eidolon dupreanum
CCCCCCCCATAAGTGTATCTACTTTATCCTCCTACATACCCTTTCCAATCAGATTAATTTGTTCTCAGCAGCAGATCTGAATTGCATCTGATGGAGGGAAGGTCCTACACCAGCTCCATAGTCTGTGCTCAGTGTCACCTATTGGACATGGATGGACTCAGGCTTCTCTATCTACTTGTTCCAGCTCTTGGAGGAATAACCTAGCTGTTAAGAAGACACATCATAGAACCCAAATGACATTGTCTGAATCCCTAATAACATTCTCTAAGAGTCTGGAGAATTTAATATTCTACTTTCAGCTAGATGAGGCTTCTGACCGTTGTTTCTAAAGGTACAGGAGACTTTTGGCAAAACAGGTTTCTTTGATGAAACATTATTCTCCAGGTTTACAAAGCCCACCCTTCCTGTGATCTGTCTTGGGGAACATTTTGAGAGGACTCAAATATGGCATCCTGTTAAAAAAATAATAATAAAGAAAGAAAAAGAAAAAAAGAAAAGAAAAAAAGAAACTACAATCTCATTTAGAGCATCTTGACGAAATACAAAACGAACCCAATGTTGATGGCTTACTTACCCATCTGTTTCCCAAAACTGCATGAAGGAAGGCTGGGTCTACTGGGAACCTTGCTTGTTTAAAAAGCTGTTCCCCGAGTTTAGCCAACAAATGTGGTGGTGCGGGGGGTGGGGGGTGGGGGGGTGGGGGGGCATACAAACAGATCTTTTGTCTTCAGCAGTTGACTGACAGCCAATTGATTGATTATCCACAGGATAATCAGCCCAGGAACTGATAACTAAGTGGGAAACTCAGTCACTTAGAAAAGAACTAGACCGTATCTGATACAGCATAAACTGTAGCTGCCTCAAAGTTATGAACTAAACCACTGCAAAGCGCAAGGGGAAAGTGCTTGTGCAGGGTTTCTGTGCATATTAAGGGAGAGTCGTTCGAATGTGCCAAGGGCCCAGCCCCATGCCTGAGTCACAGTAGGAACTCACTAAATATTTGTAGAGTGAATACAGGGGCAGAGGCGCGGGTCAGGGAGTGGGGAGGGGCAGGGATCAGAGACTCTCGGGTCATAAGACACTGTAGAAAACATCTAGCCCAGTAGATTTCAGATGCTCTGTGAGCCCAGTGTTCTGCAGAGGGCCTCTCGGGGTCATTCAAATGCTTTCTTCTAATTTCACTTTAAAGATATATTTTAACTTGTGATTTAGAAGTGCCATTAAAACACATACTCAGCATTATTGATACATTCAAATGTATTAATTTATGCTTCTTTGTTAGCTAGTTTTTTGGGTTTGTTTTGTTTTTGATGACCTGTTCTGTCTCAGTTAAGAAGTACCCTGAGGTGGCAAGGTAATTATTAAAAATGAATGAAAAAAAAAGGAAAAAAGGAAAAAAGCTGTTAGCATTTGTAAACACTTGTATCAATTAAGAACTTTGTGATATAGTGCCACCAAAATAAATATACAGATAGCCTTATTTCATTACCGTGTAATAAACCAATATGCATTTGAAGTTGTTTGCATACATGAATTTCTACTGTATATTTACATTTGTTTTTTATATTAGAGTTCTGGGGGAAAATTGAGTGTTTTTAACAAATAATTAGAAAAACCCTCAGGTCAACCCTCCTCATTTTTCAGAAGAAAAAACTGAGTCGCAGGGTGTTGATAAACTCCCTTTTCCCTTACAACATCAGTAGCAAAGCCCAGAACTTGAACCTGTTTTACTTCTTTCTTCATGCAAATGGTCCTGACTTTTTTCTGTTACATGTAGTTTAATTGTATATGGATCCTCTTGCCAACAAATGTATTCAACTATCTAACATGAATTTCCTTTTGTTTAGGGGCAGAAAAATGTTACCAAAAAGCCTTAATGTTTTTTTGAGTTAACCCATAAAGGATCAAAGGACAATGGTTGTGAATACAAAGCCACTGACTCATGGCAGAGCTGGGAAAGAGGTTTACAGCTGCTGCAAAATCCCAAGTCTATTGTCTGGCCTCTGAGCCCTGTGTAGAGAAAGCAGGCCAGCCAATTGTGCTGAAAGTCTTGTGCTCTTTAAGTTCAGCCACGTAAGTTCTGTTTCTTGTTGAGTGCTTTCTGGCTGCGTGATTTGATAAAACTCTGCAACAATATGAATCTAACCTTCCACCACCAAAAACTGCCCCCGCCACCTCCAGCCCCAGCCTA
Source organism: Eidolon dupreanum (assembly GCA_028627145.1). Taxonomy (NCBI): domain Eukaryota; kingdom Metazoa; phylum Chordata; class Mammalia; order Chiroptera; family Pteropodidae; genus Eidolon; species Eidolon dupreanum. The sequence goes on from CM053501.1 coordinate 86,873,264, forward strand.
CAAAGGTCCAGGGTGCCTGCTGTTTCCTTTCCAGGCTAGGATCACAGGTGTGGAAACCAAGGCTGTGAGAGGAGTGGTGATTTGCCCAGCTCACAGGGGCAGTGGTGATTGAGACAGGGCTGGTGTGCAGAAGTCTGAACTCTCCAGCAGCCTTTCCATCATCAAATGGGGCCTCAACAGATGATCAAATGTGGCTTTTCAGGAATGGGGTAAATTGACATTAGCCTGTGAAAGTCTCGTTAGGTCCCAAATGGGCTACAGGACTTTCTGTAGAAACGGAATATGTGTTTCTAACAGAGGTGGCAGCAAGTTAGACATTTCTTTGTGTTCTGCCTTATTTATTATAGGGATTGTCATTGTGCCCGGGCCACTCCATCTTTCTCTTCCCTTTCCTCCTGAACCATCGAAACCCCCTTGCTTTTACCCTCTAGGTCCTGTATCCAATCTTGTTCTCACTCCCCTTTTGCTTCCTACGCTCCTCAAGGTTTGGGGAAGAGAAAGAAAACAATGAGAGGCGTGAGAGTTGGAAGAGAAGTAGAATTATCCTTTTTTATAGCTGATATGGTAGTATAACTGGTAACTTTAAGTAACCAATGATAATACTAATGTAAACAATGAAAGAATTAAACAGTATGGCTGGATGTAAAATTAACATGTGCAAAATTAGTTGCCCTGAAGGGCATGTCACCTCTGTGACATTCTTCCCCCAAACCTACAACCCAGTCTAGTTGTGAGAAAAGCATCAGACAAAACCACCTGAGGGACATTCTTCAAAATGCCTGACCAGTACTCCTCAAAACTGTCATGGTCATGAAAAATGAGAAAAGGTTAGAAAACTGTCACAGACCAGAGGGGACTAAGGACACGCGACGGCTAAACTCGATGCAGTATCCTGGGTGGGATCCTGGAACAGGAAAAGGACAGTGGAAAAACTAGTACTATTTGAATGAAGTCTGGATTTTGACAGTAAAGTAGAAATATTGGTTTCTTTGTTTAAACAAAGGTAGCATTGCAACGTGAGATGTCCATTTAGGGGACATAGGGGAGGTGAGTTGTTATAATTCTGTACTATATTGTAACTTTTCTGTAAATCTAAAATCATTTTTTAAAAAGCTTATTAAAAAGAATAAATAGCCTTCATATACACAAATAATAACCATTTAGAAGAGAACCCCATAAGCAATAGCTAAAAAATATTAAATATTTAGGAATAAACTTCATCAGAAATGTGAGACTCCAAATGAATACAACCTCTCCGAAAGACACAAAATTTGCCTTAAACATGTGGAAAGATATTCCTTGTTCTTGAATGAAAAGTTTCAACATTATCAAGATACCATTTCCCCATTAGTAAATTTATCTCAATCCCAATAAAAAAAAAACACCAGCGGGCTCTTATTAAGAGTCTACACAAGTTGGTACTGAAGTTTACTGGAAAAAGGAATGTACAAGAATAGCCAGAAAACGCTGACAGAGAAAAGGTAGGGGGGTGTCTATCTGACCTTCAAGTATCTGATACAGCTCCTGTTATTAAAACAAATTAAAACTAGGGTGCTACTAGTGCGTGCATAGACGAACCAATGTATTGGATAGAAAGTCCAGAAACAGACCCAAATGCATATGGAAATTTAGTAAATGATAATGGTGGTACTGAAAATCACTGCCAAGATGGAATGTGATAGTCTTCTTGAGCAAGTTACTAGCCCTGATTGGCCTTAATCGGTAAAATGGCGTGACAGCATTGTTTACTGGAAAGAGAACCCGATATATGGCATTGTGACTTCTCTCTCTACCAGTTTCAAACAGTTCCCTTAATCCCTCTGATCCCCCTTCCCAACAACTGTGAACTGGAAAGGACAATGTCCAATCTATTCCCTACCCAGGGACTTGCTGGTATCCAGTGAGAAAATGTTTGTGAGAGCGAGAGAAGCTGTTGAAGAATAAGGTATCTTTAAGCAGATTCAACTCAGCACAAATTCCAATGGAGCTTAGAGCTGTGGGTTCTAGTGAAGGGCGTTAGTAACACCCCCAAGCCACTCGGGTTGCAGTTTGCTGGGCAAGTGGAAAATGGAGGAGAAATATCTCAAGTGAATGTAAACGTGTCTGAAAAAAAGGTTTTTTTTTTAACATTTTCTTATCCCTTTCTCCTTTTAGTTATTCAATTTAAAATTAGAGTTCAGATTCCATGGGTCACAAAAAAAACTAAAAAGTCACTTCCCATTCATGGTCCTCACGCGAAGATGCTGATGGTCAGCTATGGAGTCACCCAACTGGAAAAATGAGTCATGACACACTCTCTGCCATGTTTAGGGAGGGCTGCAGCTGCTGTCCTTGCTTTGGTCTCCAGGTGCCCCCAGCAAGGAGACATCCGTACAGCGTCCTCTGCTGAAGGTCAGCTGTTGGTTTCTAGCAGGACCTGAGGAATCCTGAGGTTAAAAGGAAATTTTTATAAGCCTATCTACTTTTCTAAAGCTTCAGCTTCTAATTCAGGCATGGCTCTCACTCATTTTAGCAGTTTAGTCAAACTATGAATTAGAGAAAGATTTCGCTTAGTGGAAGACAATTTGGTCAGGCTGGTTTCATGTAGCTCATGATGACATGTTATGATATCATGCAGATATGTTAAAGAGCTCTGTGAACCCTCCAGGAGCGACATCATGGAAGTTTTATGAAAGGGGAGTCTCTGACTCTTAAGGAGTTTTTCTAAAATGTTCATGCCCCTTCACAGTAAAGTCATTGCTGCCTATAGTTCTAATTTGAGGAAACCATCTCAAAGGGCTTCCCCCTTGGGTCTAGATGTTTGCTACTTTCCTTTCTTCTTACCAGTCTGAAATCTCTCTTTCCTACCTAGAGCCTCTGGCCAAATAACAAAGGTTGTGTGTGTCTCAAGGACTTGCCCATTAATGTCTTTAGAATGATAATGGCGTTGGGGTTGATAATGGGCTGGGCTAAGTCTTATTTGTTCCCATTAGTCCCTTAGCACAATGATGTTACAGAAGGCCGAGGCCTTGGACTACAGTTCTGAGGAGATGAAGGACAGGTAGCTTCCAGAAGGGAGAAAGGTAGCCAGGTGGATGATGGAAGGAGAGAGAAGCAGCCCTGGCCGGGAGGTCTGAGCAAATTAAGATAACACATTTGGGAAGCCAGGATCTGAGTGATGAGTGGCTGTCACAGGTGTTGGGGTAAATAAGAGGGCACCCTGGGGACAAACACCTTGACAAATGCCTCAAACTATAGGCATTTTCCCACCAGGACTTCGTGTGTAGCTCTCTCCTAGCGTGGAGCTCCCGAGGAAAAGGCTGTCCGTTTTTCTTAAAGGAACCAACAGAGGGCGCTGTCACCCAAAAAACCGACATTCAAATCCTGCTAAACCATTTTCCAGCTGGGTAAGTCGTCCTCTTCCATTCCAATCTATGAAAATTTATCTTTTTGAGCAATCCTAGATTGAATGCCTTTTTTCTTTTTTTTCTTTTTATCAGCTTTCAGCTCAGCCGTGGCGGAGATGTTTGCTTACAGCAGGCTCTCTGCTAAACATGTGCTTTGATCTGATTAAGTCAACATCCCGGTAGAATTCAAAGAAACACATGAAATGACAGTTTGGGGAATATTATTCTGTTGCATAAAGAATGCAAGTCGCTGTGTTTGGGAGGCCAAATACGCAAACACTTCAAAGACGTAAATGGAATTTGGATAGCGGAGGTAGTTGGACAGTGAGGGCTGTGTGCCCTAAGGAAACAAAGGGCACGCGCGCGCACACACACACACACACACACACACACACACACACTTTTTCCATTGGTCAAAATGGGCCGGGACTTCAGTTTATAACTGCTTCACCAGGGCCTGGCATCTGTGCCTGCTACATAACTGATACATTCAATATCAAAATTCATTGAGCAATTCAGTCCACTGGCTGTTCAGTTGCTGCGGCACTGAATAATAGCTTTAACCGTCCTTACTGACTTTTAAAAATAAACTCAGCTAACTGAATTGGCTCTTTGTTTGAAGATCACATAAATGCAGATATATAAAGTCAATAAATTAATCAACCAAACACTGCTCATTTCCCCTCAGCTTTCCTGAAAGCCTCACATTCTCCTTACTTGACTTTCTTCCTTATGGTACCCTAGGGTAGACGGGTTAACGTTAGCCTCACCTGGCAGAGACGAAGCCAGCGTTTTCCCCTAGGTTGGGGGGTGGGAGGGTGCAGACAAAGGTCCTGCTCTCTGGGAAAGGGGGGCGGACGCAATCCCCTCCTCTGATTAGTCCTCTTCCTCCCAGGCCCTCTCCTCCAGGGCAGGCCCCTGAGTGATCCCTTACCTCCTCTTTTTGTTACATGCTCAGAACTTCTGAACTGACCTCAGGCACCTCATTTAGCCCATGTGGGCCTGGTTTCCTCATTGAGGACATGAGATCCAATTCCGGAAACTCTGTGCTCCCTTTTGTCTCCAGTTTTCTCTGCATCTAAGATCCACATGCCCTGGGCGGATCAGCAGGTAGCAGTCCTGCCCTGAGTGTGGGGCCCTGATCTGCAGCATCACCCCAGAACTTGACAGAAATGCAAATTCTCTGCCACTCCCAAGACCTTAGGAACCCAAAAATCTGGAGCTGGGGCCCCACAGGCTATTGATGGAGCAACCCCCGGGGAGGGGGGTGGTTCTGATGTCTGAGAAACTGAACCACTGGGGCCATACATTTGTGTGACAGGAAGGAAGAGGTCAAGAGACAGAGGAGCACAGGGAGCTCGGGGCATTCGAGACCAGAGAAGTGTGATCAGGGCAGAGCTGGAGGCTGAGAAACAAAAAACATGTGGCATTCCTGGGGCGAGGGACAAGACCAAGCTAGCAGAGCAGACAACAGGGCGGCAGCTGGTGGCTAAGAGCACAGGCTCTCCTGTAACTGCTTCTATCCAGCTCTGCCACCCATTGTGCGTGTGACCCCTGGGCAAGCAGCTTAAAATCTCTGTGCGCTTGTGTTTCCTCTTCTCTAAAAATCCAAGGGAGCCAGTAGCAGTCCTGTCGCAGGCACTGCCAGCTTCTCCCACATGCTGTGCCTAATCTCCAGTGTGCTCCTCCTTGACTTCTGGATGTTAATGTCTGCTTTGCCTGTCCGGCTACCCTACCCTCACCCCCTAACACCACGGTGGCCTTCAAACAAAGTCTGCTTGGATGGGTGTGTCAAAACTCCAGCTTCTTGCCCCTTTCTGAATAAATCTGATGTGAGTTCTACACTGGTTCTCGAGTATCCTCAGCAGGAACAAAGTCCAATTATGTCGCCCAAAACCATTTATCAGCATCTCTTTCCCCATCTCATGTCCCAAACTCCCTGAGGCCTGCACCTTCCAAGTAAACAACTTGCACGTCAAGGTCTTCTTTTAAGCCGACCCCAGAACTTACTTTCTAGAGTCAATATGAAGATTAATAGAGTTGGTGTCGAGAGCCGTGCTTGGCACACAGTAAGTGCTCGCCATTGATCGCCATTGTTACGAGTACCTGAGCACTGAGTTTGGAATCAGGACACTTGATTCCAGCCTTGCTTTGCAGCCTACCAGTGATGGGAGCCCGAGAACCCCAGTTAACCTTCCTGAGTGTCAGTTTCAGCCCCTTCAGGGCTGTTTTGAGAATAGAATAGGAAGAAAGCTCTGTAAGAACTTTGCATACTGGGAAGGTTTACACCAAAGTGAAAGGAGAACCAAAGGCTGAGCTAACAAGAATAAAGTTCCATGGACCCCAAGCCAGGGCCTCCTCAGATCCAGGTGGAACCAACCACTCTGGCCAGACAGATAGGTGCCTGGCCACAGTCTCAACTGACCTGGGAGGCTGGGGTTGCAGGTATTTTGGATTTTTTCGGATAAATACCCTAAAGCAAGATTACTAGATCCTTCCTTGTCTCGTGTTATGTAGCCTTGGTTTTAAAGTCTATTTTGTCCGGTATAAGTATTGCTACCCCAGCTTTCTTTTTTGTTGTTGTTGTTGTTTCCATTTTCATTAAATATCTTTTTCCATCCCTTTACTTTCAGTCTGTGTGTGTCTTTTGATCTGAAGTGAGTCTCTTGTAGGCAGCACACGTAAGGGACTTGTTTTCTTATCCATTCAGCCACCTTATTTCTTTTGATTAGAGCATTTAATCTACTTATATTTTTAGTCATTGTTGATAGATATGTAGCTATTCCTATTTCATTATTCATATTCCAATTTTCTTCTTCTTAAAGAAAACTCTGCTGCTTTACTTTCATCCCACCTTTTTGTGTTTAGAGGTCTCAGCACAGACACTGACTGTTCTGCATGCTTGCCCTTAAGTCCTCCCATCTGCCGAGGTGGGACCTGGCCCAGACAGCTTAGTCTCTCTGATCCCAGGGCGTCTGGCTGCAGGCACTCCAGCTGCAGAATGACTTAATTTTCATAGCTATTCGGAAGCAAATGGCCCAGCTCAATGGAAAGTCTTTCATTTCTAACAAGCAAGCCAGTATGTGACATTTTTCTTCTCCTTATTCTGCAGGGTAAAATGAACCTTGCAGATGTTCCTATAATACGAGGAGAAGATTCACAGATGAGCTGCTGGGAGCGGCCTGGCTTCGCTGCTGGATTAGCCGCTTGCCAAGTGGCCTGCGGTCAAGTCTGAGGCAGCAGCTGGGAATTGCATTTGGGAACTGAATTCACGGCTGTGTTCAGAGAACCAGGAAGCCCACTTGTATAGTGCCTTCCTTCACACACTGTGATGAGGGCTTCCCCCTGATGACAAGGCCTGCAAAGAAGGATCTTAGATAAGAGCATCTCTTTGTCCTATTAAAGTTGTAGGGGGCTTGGCTTTCTCTGATTCTGGCCATGGTGACTGGGGGCAGTGGTAGTTAATAGGTGGTGCTCACTGAGCAAATAATCAGTGACAGTCACTGAAGGAGGAAGAAGGCAGAATCTCTAACCCTTAAGCACTCAACTAGGGTGATCGAGACAAAAGGAATTATATAAAAACAGTCCACGATGACTCAGGGAATAACCATCACCTTAATAAACATAGACAGGTAGATGCCGAGGTTGTATGTTTTGTGGCAGACCCATTTTACCAAACCATGGTCAAAGGAACTTTCAAACCAACCAATCAACTGCTGCCTATTTCTACAGTGTTGAGATGGGACATCACTTGTAAAATTCTTAATCTTTTAGCAGGAAATGAAATGGGACATCTCTTGCAGAGTTAATCTTTTTAGTAAACCTAGTTAAGTTTTCTTCCCTCCTTTCTTTGGAAAAAAAGGCCCTCTCTCTCAAATCCTGATAATTGCCCAAACTGCAACTCAGATCCTCTGGCTATTGATAAGGGTCATCAGCCCATTGTTAGCAGAAATGGCGGTAAGTCAAACAGGGCCCTTAGAGTCTGAGGGGGGAGGGGACTTTAGGCCAAAGGGTTTTTTTTTTTTTTTACTCTTTAAGAAATGTATTAACCAAACCTGTTTCCCTTTACTCAATAGGTAAATCAATAATAGAAATTAATAGATATATGGTTTAAATAATAAGTTTGTACCTTTTCCTTGTCTAGGGTCTAAGGCGGCACTTCAGCAGGAAATCCAAAACCCCACCCTGATTAAGGCAGAAAGGGAAAGAGCTCCATGAAACCCCTGTAGGCAGGGACTATGTCCATTCTCAGCAGGAAGCAAATGTGGAAAAAGAGACCTCCCCACCCCTCAGCATCCATACTAATAATAAGGGGGTTCACGGCTCTTAGAAAAGAGTTAAGCAGGAAAGTTAGGTAGGGGGTTTCACCTGCAAAGACTCTGAGGTCATCCTATCCTAGAAGGGGTCCGCCCTAATCCTCCCACAATTAAGCAAGCCAGAAGGCATTTTTTAACTCTTACAAAGAAACCACTAGGTAGAGAATTAGGTATCAGTTTAAGCCAGTCTCTTGTACCTGTGCAACGAAGACCCAATGACCTTCAACTCACCTGAGCCTCATTATGCCATCATTACAATATGATGCAAATGCTCGGAAGTTCATTAATGTCATTATCACAGACTGAATTCTGGGAACAAACATGCACAGAAAGCAAAATGATGAATCACTGAGTCCTATCAATTTTAGCTGTCAATCAAGGGAGCCCACTCCTCTAAGAAAAACAACCACCCGTAGCAAAAAGGGATAAAAACCCTGAAGGCTTTGTTACCAGGCCTTTTGAGCCACGCTGCTCTTGCTCAGGCCCACTTCCATGTCTGGAAGTGTACTTTTCCTTCTAAAAAAGCTTTTCTTTTCTACTGTATTTCGGTGTCTTGCTCAATTCTTTGTTTGAGACATCAAGAACCTGGACAATGCGCGGGGAGAGGACCCCACTCTCTGGTAACAGTGTATGGTCAGATCAACCCCAGGCTCCAGGCCCCGCATAGGGCAGTAGTTCCCACTTTCAGGTATCAGAGTCTCTTTACGAAAGAGTTCAGTTTGCAAATACCTTTAGATCTTGTCAGGGTCCATCCCCAAAATATCCCACAATGGCATATTTATTACTTTAAATCAAAGTTACTCGAAAAGCAGCTGATGCAAAAAGGGCATATTGACCTTCTTTTGTCTCCTTGAATGCAGGAAATAAATCTCCCCTGTTAAAGGTGCCCTTCTTACTCCAAGGGGGCTAAGAGAGAGACACTCACTGTCAGCGTGAAAGATCCAGGTCCAAAAGGCTTACATAAACAAACTTTGTTACTCCTTTACGAATTTACTACCCAAACCCAAACTTTGTTCAGATTCCTCACTGATGAGCACCCAAACCTAAGTGTCTTTATCCTGTCAACGCTTCTCAAATTTATTGTATCTTTGTCTAAAAAGTATATAAAGCTGGCTGGTTCATTATTTCTCTGAACATCACTTATGATCTCCCAAGCATACATATTAAACTGGTCTTGTGTCAATTTTCTATTTAGTCCAGCCATAAGAACTCAAGAAGGATGGGGGTGGGGGTTGTAGGGGGGTTGGTGTGTGGAGGGAGGAACTTCCCCCTCTCCATCAATCACTACACAGCAAAACTCCTCCTGAAGGGAACACAGATGCTGGTGGGTGACACTCCCTCTCAGAGATCTAGCTTGCCCTTCCTTGTTCCATGCTGATTTTCATCCTTGTTAAACTGTAAAGGTGTGGGAAAAAAAACCCTCTTCTCCTCTTCTAGGTTCTGAGCCTGGGGCTTCAGAAATTAACCTGACAAGAGACAGATGAACAGGAAAAGAAAACACACATTTTATTTGATGTGAATATGTTAGTGTGTACATGGAGGCCTTCATGTAAGAGAAATGAAGACCCAAAGTAATGGTTAGTTAAGCTGGAGAGATTATGTACCATTTTTACCAAAGAGTGATAAATGGTGGCGACGCGGCAGACAAAGGAAATGGAGTTTGAGCTTCTAGAGGCAGTAAATTGTGGGAAGGTAAATATTCAGGAGAAACTAATGGAAGGTAAGGGTCGTTTCATACTATTTGCTATGCAGATTCCTCTCTGTCTTTCTGCACTGATAAGAGTCTAGAGTCACTTCTAGCAATTAAAGTCATTCAGAGTCATTCTGCCCTTCCTGGTATGAGGGGGAAGGGAGGGGAGAGACACCTCCACAATGGAGAACTTATGCTCTGCTTTTAGGCAAATAGGAAGAGACAAATAGAGGGTTTTTCTGTATTTAATTAAAGAAAATCAGAGCTGGACAGTAGTTAAAGTGGTAAAAAAAAAAAAAAAAACCCAAAAAAACAAAACAAAACAAAGCAAAAACCCCACGGATTTTATTCAGGACTATTACAATAGGGAAAAAGAGACCTCAGTATATAATTGAACTCAATTCCAATTACAGCCTGGGCAAGTGGGACTTTATAGCCAAGGAGTAAGGTAGGGGTCCTTAGATGAAAAATTTCTAAGAGCAAACATCAGGGGTGGGGAGGAATTCTTGCTAAACTGTCCTAAGGGGATTCTTGTTGAAGGCAGGCCAGGGTGATCAGACATCCCTGGGGGTGATGGGATAATGGAGGATGATGAAACTGATTAATTATCAAGGGTGACCAGACATTGAAGTTGGGATTCTGGTTAAACTGACTTAGCATCATTCTAGCTAAAACTGGGCAATGTGGTGATGAACATGGAAATACAAAAGCCTAGGTATATCTGAGCAGAGAGCCCAGATTTGCTAAATCAAGTTAGGTCAGAGAGAGACTCTTTGTCAGTCTTCTGCTTCAATTGTCTGGCTCAAAGTAATCCTTATGCTAAAGTGGCATATTTGAAGAGGCATCTTCTGATCCCCTTTATTACTTTCATGGAAGTCCGCCCTGCAGGTGGCCGCCGCAAAAAAGCCAACACCTGAGCTGTGAAATAGACACATTTTAAATAATTTCCACAGCCACAGAGACATTTCATTGTCATTAATGCCAGAACTCTTAAATTATACAGACAAAAATTCACCATAATTTAAAGAATTCAATAAAAGAATATGTAGACAGTGACTAATACACAGCCCCAATTATCTTAAAAATCTATATACATGCACACATGCATATATGAATATATTTTCAATTGTAAATTTGTTGATGATTAATATCTGTCTCCTCACCTAAGTGTAAACTCGTTGAATGCAGGGATAGTGTCAGCTGGAGCCTGGAAAACGAAAATGACTTTCTGGCCAAGTGAATAAAAGAAGAATTTTCAGCAACCAAATGTGTTACATTTCCATCTCCTTACCATGCCTTGGCTATATAGCTTTCTCAAAAAATCCTGACCTCTCTTTCAATCTAGATGATGCAATGCTTTGGAAATATTTTTAATCTTGTTATTTATAAGTGACCAACACCCCAGCGGCTGTGCTCCAAAATCCATTGTTGGGTTCCCATGGAGACAAGTCTTTCACAGACTGCTCCCAGCTGATGAGCGAGCGTGGCGGGGACACTATGCAGGCCTGTTTTTGGGATGGGCATAACTTTGGTTTAAGGACTCCCCCTAGGCCTTGCCAAATGTCCCTAGAACTGTACTGAAGTCTCAAACTCTTCCACCCAACTTTTCTTCCTTCTCTGGCTCCTTCTGAAAGCAGAGAGATCCTCCGTCTGACTTGCAAGGCAAAGCACATGGAAGCAGCAAATGAAATGAGGAGAATCAGTGGGTAGACATAAGAATGGCTGCTGGGCATGTACAAGTGGGGGTGTTGTAGGACTCTCGAATGGAGAGACGGGACACCGAGGCTATAAGCAGGAAGCAGCACTTATTGATGCCGGCACCGGCTCAGCAGATTCCTATCCAAAGGCTGAGCTCCAACTGTAACATAACAGGCAGTTTTATACAGTTTTATACAGTCTTGTTAATCCTACACAGCTACAGAGATAAGGAAGAACATTAATTGGTTGGCAAGCCATGAATCACAGATGCGAGCTGGAGAGTCCTTGAGGTAGGGGAGGAAGCTATGGGGGAAAACATGTTAGCTGGGAAGTCTTTGAGATGGGGGAGAGGACAGTCAGGAATGAACTTATTTGAGCAGGAAATGGCCAGGCAGGGTTAGGCTGCTACAGGGGAGACTGACAGAGTTCCCTGAGCCTCCTCCTGGCCCCAGAGAGGCACAAAAGTTTTGCATCATGTGTGCACATAGTTAGGTGCTTTAAAAATGTGAATTGTCTTAATTTTCTAGTCATTTTGACTTATGTCACCCTTACTTTAGCTGTATATAAACTTGCAGTAAGTTCATTTGTTTGTTGATAGAAAATTTAATTTTTAAAGAGATAAAGGGGCTTAAACAAGATTAAAGTTGACTTCTTTCATATAAATGAAGTCCAGAATTACTCAAGAGCTGGTACATTAGCTCCACAATGGTCATGGACCCAGTCTCTTTTTATTTAATTGCTTCACTTTCCACATATGGCTGCTATCTCATTGTACAAAATAGCTGCTTGAGTTCCAGCAATTACCTCCACATTCCAGTCAGTCAAAAGGAGGAAAAATGAAGACATCACACGTAAGACTCCCTTTTATATCCCTTTGGCCAAAAGTTGATCACAAGTCTGCCCCCAACTACAAGGGAACCTGGGAAATGTAATCTCTACTCTAAGTAGTGGTTATGTACTATATATGTTTTTATTACTAAGAAAGTCAGGGAGAAGATTTGGCATGGAGGCAGGGAGCTAGCAGTCTGCCATAGATCTAAATCTAAAATTATTTTTTGGTTTTCTTCTGAGACTTTGTACTTGGTCGCTGGTAGTAATCATCAAAGTGATCTCTGATAAACTACACATGTGCCTAGGGAGGAGTAAAGAAACTACAGAGGAGTATTATTAACCAAAGGTTCATTATTTAAGTTGCCAAACAAGGAACTAAAAGTCACTAATGAACCATATGTAAAATTCATCCCCACCTATCTCCTCCTGCTCACTTAATGCTTGCATCTGTCATTGCCCATCACAGCGCTTTCGTTCAATCTCTCCCAGAATTTTAGATAATGAAACAGAAGGCAAATTCCAGGCAAACTGATTGCAAAGTGACATTGCAAATATTACAACTGGTCCAGAGTTTCATGAACTCATGAAATGATATTAGAAAACTTCTTGTATCACAGCAAAACCAATGACAAACAAGCACCTATAATGAAGGAAACTAATTAGCAGTTAAAAAAGGGAAAATGATTAAGACATTTCAAAAGGGTATTGTTTGAATATTTAAGAAATAGGGAAAAGCACTTAGTGAAAATCACCTTTTTTGGATTATTTTGTTAAAAACATGATGTTGTATTATACAGTGTTTTCAAAAAAACACACCAAAAGTTAAAACCCCAACCCTTATAATTATTTGTTCATTTAAAGGATAACATGTCGTCACAGTTAGAACCTAAGTGGGTTTGTTTTAAGTGGCATTTTGGGATGATTATGATAATTTTTTGCTCTAAATATTTGCTATTTTTAAGGCACAAAGAGAAAAGAGTTTCATTAGTCACTTGCACCTTAACCAGCAATGGTAATCCTGTGGATAGGGAGAGAGAGTGTGAGGGTGAAAGGACCTGGAAGAGGGGATCATCCAACCCTGCTGTACGTGATGAGCAAGAGAGATTGAGAGACAAATGTGCACTTCCGGACAGAGGCTGCACGAGGAGCAGGAAAGGATACAAACAGAGGCGTAGGATCTGCCTGGTAGGGAAAGCACACGGATGCAGAGACTTCCATGTGATGTGGTGAATGCAGGCAGCACTCATGCTTGATTTACGCTCTTCGGTGTCATGCCTGACATTGACTTTGGTGCCCCCAGTGCCTAGGACAGTGGCTGGTGTACCAGAGGTTCTCAAAAGGACTGTTCCCTGAACTGGTTGAAGGAATGGGTGCTTCACAAAGTGGGGATGGCCGGAGGATCAGCATAATGAGGGTGCAAGATGAGTGGTGGAGGTAGTGAATGTGGAGGCTGAAACACAGACAGATAAACCATTGACAGCATTTTTACTCTTCAGGAGAACCTGAAGGCATTGGAGTCTAGAAGAGTCCTGATCAAGCTTAGATTTTAGAGCCGTAGAGCCCTCTGGCACTGTGGAGGATTTTAGCCATCAGCAGGATCAGACTAGGGGCAGGGAATAGCATTAAGAGGCTACAGTCATCACCATGGTAGTAGATCAGGCAACAGTGCATTCCTTCATTCAGTAACTATTTATTGAACATTTACAATGCTCCAGAATTTCATGAATAAAATTTTATCATAGCCATGTATTCTTTTAGGTTAAAAACCGCCCTGTCCTTTCCTCTTTAAAAATGTATGGGGAGGTCAGTGCCTCAGTGCCTGAGTTATCAGTTAAACACAGTGGTCTTCTCTTCTCAGATTGAGGGAGGGGCTGCGTGGAAACATCAGATGTTTTGGGGAAGAGGGAAGAAGAAAGGTCCACCAACGGCCAGATGAGAAGTGCTTTGTTGATTCTATCATGTGGCTCAAGCAAGGCCAGCCCCACAGAGCCAGATGGTGATGTCATTTAAATGAGGAAATACTTGCATAAGAGGCCTCTGTGGGCTGGCTAGTGTCAACAGTTACATTCTACATGCTGATAGTGTCTTTAGAAGGGCATTATTTAATGACATGCCTAATCCTCCAATCAGGCATGGAAGAATGTGGCCACTTCTCATCATGTAGGGGCCCAGGGGATGTGAAAGACCAGCGCCAGGGGCTGTGGTAGTTGTGGTGGACCCAGCACGTGTTGGAGGCTGGGGTGCTGGGACCTGAGGCGTGGTCCAGCCTCCTCACGGGCCACAGCTCTTGTTATGGGCTGAACTGTGCTCCCCCAAAGTTCATGTGTTGAAGCCCTAACACCCAATACTTCAGAATATGACTTTGGAGGAAGGGCCTTAAAAGAGGTCATTCAATTAAAATGAGGCCTTTAGGCCTTAATCCAATTCAACTGGTGTACATGTAAGAAGAGGACATTTGGACGTGTGCATATGAGCATGTGAGGACCCATCAAGAAAGTGGCCACCCCAGCCAGGCCAAGAAGCAAGGCCTCAGGGGTCACTAAGCCTGCTGATTCCTTGATCTCAGACTTCCAGCCTCCAGAGCTGTGAGAAAAATCAATTTCTGTGTTTTAAGCCCCCTAACCTACAGTGCCTTGTCATGGCGGCCTGAGCAGCGAAGTGGGGGAATTGCTTGGCACTCCTGGCTCCCCCTCTGCTTTCCTGTACTCGGTTGAAACCTTCACCACAACTTTTCACGTGGCTGTCATTCTACATTTTCCTGTTGGCCTTCTCCTCTGGACCGTGAGTTCCTGCAGGGGAGAGACTCTGTTTGGGTCAACTTGTGTTTTCAATATCTGTCACTTTGATTCCATTGTGAAAGTTTGGGGAGTGTATAATTTGGCACCTTTGTGGTCATCTTGCTGAAGATATATGATCATTCATTCATTTGTTCAGTCATTCAAAGTAGATTTATTGAAAGGCTGCTTTGTGCCAGTAATTATTTGTTCATTTAAAGAATAACACAGTTACTATTACGAGGTAAATTACAGTGATGGGCTACATTCAAGGGAAACAACATACATAGTAGGGGCTTTCCAATTTAAATGAACTTAAAAATTCAGAGTAGCAAATATATATTGCAATGCAAAATGATAATGCTCTTATGAACAGAACGAACTGCTGTGACCACTCAGGTAAAGAAAGTACTATGAAAGGAGCAAGAGAGGCCTCCTATGTATGCTTTATGTGTCTTCTCTCAGATTTACTGGTGGAAATAGGGCAGTCGACTGTGTCTCATGCACAGTGGCAGACCTCATGTTAGGACGTTTATGATTCCAACAGTGGGCTTGGAAAGTCTGCTTTCTGCAACTTAGCACATTGCCTAAGCCTTTGAACTGGACCAACTCCTAGAGAAAGGGAAAATCCTGGAGCTAGCTTGCTGAGTGACATTTCCATCTCCTCCTTGTTCCGGTATGCACTGAGAGCCAGCCAAACCTCTCTTGCCAGCCCATCATTTGTCTTACTTAGGCTTTTGCCTGGGTTGAAAGCTATCCTATTCTAATGAAAATAACATTTCTCTGAGCTCCCTGGGGTGTTTGAAAGTGTGGGGTGTAGCTGCCCAATGAGCCATGGAAACAAGGTGTGGTTCAATATATAGACTTCAGCAGGAAAGCAGTTAAGTAGGTCTTCATCTTTCTTTCTCCTTACTCTTTCCTCTCTCTTCCTCCCACTCCTTTGCTCTACCCCCAACCCCCACCCCAAATCAGCAACTGTCAGTTGATGGTGACAGAATCAGAATTCAAGAGCACATGGTCTTTCCAGTACTTCAGGGGAGGCAGGCAAAGGTAAAGGGGTGGAGGTGGAATCAAGTCTAAAATGAAAAGAAGCTTCACATGATACCACACTGTTCTTCACGCTGTGAGAGAGTCTGGAAACTCACAGACATGCTCTTTAGCCGACTGAGACCTCTCAGAGGACGGGCCAGGGTCATCCTCTTACTTCTCATTAAAAAGCTCTCACATCTATTCTCAGTGATTGTGGGTTTGCCAGAGAAACAGAATATATACATATACACACATGGTGGGGGTGGGGGGGGGTGGGGAGGTGGGGGAAGGTTCTAAGAAATAGGATCATGCAGTTATGGAAGCTGACGTATCCAAAATATGTACAGTAGGTTGACGGGCTGGAGATCCAGGGAAGAGTCAATGTTGTGGTTCAAGTCCAAAGGCTGTCTGCTGGCAGAATTCCTTCTTCCTTGGGGGAGGTCAGACTTTGTTCTATTAACACCTTCAAGTGACTGGATGAGGCCCACTCACGTTATGGAGAACAATCTGCTTTTCTCAAAGTCCACTGATTAAAATGTTAATCTGATCCAAAAACACATTCAAAGATATATCCAGAATACTGTTTGACAAAATATCTTTGGCACCATGGCCCTGACGAGCTGACACATAAAATGAGCCATTCACATGGCCTACAACCTTCAACACTATTGTAGATGATTCCTACAGTTACTTTCACACAAAAAGTCAGCTCTCAACATGAAGGCCAAGTGCTTTCACATGTCAATCAAGTGGTTAGCAAGTGATGTAACCATTTCAGAAGAAAATAAGTTAGTATACATAAATTCCACAAATTTGAAATATAGGATGAAGTATTATTTTAGAAATACCACAGCATTCTTAATAAGTGTTATACTTTTCAAGGAAACCCAAGGTCTATATTAGTCAGTTGGGCTCTGCTCATATTCAATTAAGGATATGTTTGGAGTCTGCTGATGGAGTTATTTCTTATGTCTGTTGAATCCGCATTTTTCCTTGTTACTTTTATTGTCTTCATTATATCTCGATTTATAAAAAATGCATTTATTACCCAAACTGGCTCATTAGAATATAAAAGTCATAATAAGTATTAATAAAATTCTACAACTCAGAATAATGTAATAAATAAAAAGGTAAACATTAGTGCAGGAATTAGATATAAATGTGTGTGTTCTGGGACAGGTAAAACCATGAGTGTGATAAATATGTATAAGTAACCAAAAGAGGATGTGTCATGATGAATACCTAAAATTGTACTTTATTGATTCTGTATTAGTTTAGTCTCCTCTTTCACTCCCTTCCCGAAGTGTTGTCTGTTGTGAAACCATCAAAGCCTTGCAGAATTTTCGATCTGAGATCTTTCTGGTAAACTAATTAAATTTTTTGAGAATAAGTGTGAAATCATGCATTTCCAGGTAAAATTGATGAAGGCTGCTTCTAAAATGAAGAGAGTTCCTTGAAAATCTGGCAACAATGACCACGTTGAGCGTAGGTTACCTAGAACTGCAACCATCTGAATAGAAGTCCAGATTAGGATGAGTAGTTGTCAGAGGGCAATGAACTCCATTATCCCCAGGGCTGAGCAGCTGTCCCCCAGCTGCTGTGTGTTTCGGAGTTGAAGACAGATTTCCCACTGCATATTGGAAAATATGAGATTTTCATGGGCATAGCTGCCAGAGCATTGCTTCTGTCTCTGGAGCTTCAGTTTGTTGGTAAAGCCCCCGTGGAGTTAGAAAACAGATTGAAGTCTACCCAGCACCCACAGGAATATAAGTCCATGTCAGTGATTGATCTGCAGATATATGCTCCCTACTATGAATGGAAAATCCTTCTACAGCTGGAGAATATGAGCAATGATGCTGACAATCTACACTTCCCTCTCATACCTGAGTGCATAGGCAGAACACACATAACAATACTGTCTGTAGTCAGTTTAGAATCCACCACTCGTTCCTTAGATGTGAATAAGTCAGTCCTCAGATGTGAATTGAGTGTTTCATACAGAGGTGAACTTTGGCCTTGAATTCTTTATCTGTGCCAAATGACTTTCGTCATTGTATTGGCTGTCCAACATCTCTATCCTGTCTATATGGTGAGAATTTCAGATTGTGCCTAACACTGGTGGGACTCAACGCCCTATTATCCAGTATAAGACTTAAAGGATAGAGATGTCCTCTTCTCCCTTCCCTCTGCTAGCCAGGGCACAGGTGTGTGGTTTAGAATCAGGTAATCAGATACTCCCACCCAGGACCTGAATTTGAAATAAGTTACAAAGGACAATGGGTCGGTTAAGATTTAGTCAAGGTTCCAGTGTTGTCCAGGAGTATGGAGGACCTGATGTCAGGATAGTGACACGGCAGCCTGATGGTTCCTACTACAAGATAATTGGTTAACTTCCTGCCTTTCTTGCATGTCTTTCAAGTTTGGTCCTCTAGCTGCCAGTTAATTCTATGAGCTTTTCTCAGAGATTTCCTGCGAGCCTTTTCTGCCTGAGGCATCCTACAATGGTTTCCTGTTGCCGAACAGCCGAATTCCTAATTGATACACAAGCCTTTGTCTATGTATTTTGGGGAGAAGTGATGGTGGTAACCAAAAAGAATGAGGGGGAGGCAGAGGAAGAAGAGGAGATGATACAAATATTATGCAGATGTAGACAAAAATAAAAAGAAGACAAGCAGGAAGGTTCTGAAGTAGATGAAAAATTCAGATTCCCATAGCTGTTTTGGAAGCCTCACCTGTTGTCCTTTTTTATTTTATCCTTCCATGTGCTGATAATGTCCCTTAAGAGT
Source organism: Eidolon dupreanum (assembly GCA_028627145.1). NCBI lineage: Eukaryota > Metazoa > Chordata > Mammalia > Chiroptera > Pteropodidae > Eidolon > Eidolon dupreanum. The sequence goes on from CM053501.1 coordinate 86,891,774, forward strand.
TACAGAACAGCAGTGACTTCCCTGACAATCTGCTCCTTAATTCAGTCTTCTTAATTCAGTCAAGAAGACCCTGGAGAGATCAGGCTTAGAATAGATAAGGGGTCTGCAGCCTAAGAGCCAAAATTTGTTTTTGTAAATAAAGTTTTATTGGAACACAGCACACGCATTCATTCCTGTACTGTCTATGACTGCTTTTGAGCTGCTCTGGCAGAGCTAAGTAGTTGAGACAGAGATTGTTACGGCCAACAGAGCCTAAAACATTTATCGTATGGCCCTTTACAGAAAATATTGCTGACTCCTAAAATAGAACACCTGGATTTCTAAAAACTGAGGTATAGAAACACATTTTCTTCTTATTTTTTACTCCTCACCCAGATGTTTTTCCATTCCCAGATAAACTTTCCACATGTTGAGGGTTAATACAAGAGGTTTGCACTGTTTCAGGAGGCTGGGATTCATTTTTCCAGAGGACAGAAACAAACCGGGGAGGGAAGATGGGAGCAGCTCATCCTTTCTCCTTCCTCCCCAGAGACCCTGTTCTGGAGGACTCAGAGGCCTGCTTCTGGGGGTGGGGTGGTGGTGGGGGTGCAGTGTGGGAAAGCCAAGTGCTCAAGGCCCTACAACTAGTTAGTAAACGAGAGCTGAAACCCAAAGCCCGGCCTTCCTGTACTTGACCTGGTACTCTCTTCCTTGTCACTCCACCTCATCAGGGAAGTCCTAATAGAGGCTGTGGGATCTGAGTCTGCTTAGAAGCCTAAATGAGATTTACCCAAGCAAAGATAATTAATTAATATCCTTTCAGTACCTAAACACTGAAAAGCAGCATTTCATTGCAGTAGATACACAATATATCATTCATTATGAAACATGAAGATCACTGGTCTAGAAGTCAGCAGATCTATGTTTTAGTTCTGGTGCTGCCACAAAGTAGCTTTTCGGGGCTATTATTTGCTCAAACATAACAGGGTGGAGGAACTAGATTAAATGAGCTACAGTTGGCTCTGCTTTTCTTAAAATCCTGGGGTGCTCTTATTGCATGTGACCTCTCCACTGATACACATCTCAGCTAGGTGCCTAAAAACTGGCTAATTTTACACCAAAATCTAAATGGGGCCAGCCAAGGATGCAGTCATGAAGAATAAGCATTTGACTGGATTTGTGGGATGGCATGCAGATAAATGAGTCCAGTGGCTCTAAAAGATGGAGCACCATCACACCGACTGACAGGAACCAATGGAATGAGTGAACTCATTAGGGGACATGGCTGGCTGGACTCCTGGTTTGGAATTCAAGAATGCCTTTCACGTATGGCCTAGTTTAAGGTTTGTAATAAAGAAATGTATTTGAGACGCCAACCCCAGATCTGCTCCCTCTGTGGTTCGGGTGGAGTGTCTGGAATCAGCATTACTCATGTGGAAACATTTTGCTCTTTAAGACCTCCAGAAGATCCTGGAACAGCCTGTGGCAAACTATGAAAGCAGGCCAGACAGAGTTGCCTTATTATTTGCTGAAACAAGTGATTAATTCTCAAGGTGGATTAGAAATTTTATCTGAGTTATTCATAAATCTGTAGAACTTTATTCCTTCAGGAGTTTTTTCTGTTTCTGCATAGAAAAGAAATTGATTTTTATTTTCTCAAATATATCTTCAGGAAACAAAAGAAATTAATGAATTATTTTTCAAAATTATACAAGGCTCCCAGACTATTTACTAAACAGCAACACCATGGAGTACCTGAAGCTGAATTCAATGGAGGAAAAATTTCTTCTGGCACTTGAAAAAAGAAACTGATTGTTTTTATTGACATGAAATCTTTTAATATAAGTAATGTCTTAAATGCTATTTTTAATTGCTTAATCACTAGCAGGAAGTATAGCAAAGTTTATGTTGACCTTTCTAATAATTTCCTCCAGCTCCACCCTTTTTTTCTATCCCTAAATGATAATAATAGGTAGTGGGTGACAAGCATTGTGTTGGGAAGAGAAGGTATTACTTCAGAACCATCTCTTTTAATCTTCACAGCCACCATGTGAGACAGATATCATCAGCTTCATTTTACTAATAAGAAAACTGAGGCTTAGGATGCTTAAAGTAACACAACTATAAGGTTGAGGAGTTGGGACTCAAACTCAGGTTTGGTCTGAAACCAAAGCCAATAATCATTTGTCCATCTGTTCATTCTTTTATGTGTCACCCACCCATTATTCCATCCATCCACCCATCTATCTGTCCATCATTATTAAATATTTATTGGTACTTATCATATTCTTGGCAATTATTGGGTATTAGAAATACAATAGTTTGAAAAGAAAAGATCTCATCATGGCATATACTGTCTAGTGAAGGGAACAACATTAAAAAATGCAGCAGATAAAGATAAATTTTAATTTTATATTTATATAAAATTTTGTATTTGTATATAATAATCAGAAAGTACTACAAAGAAGAGATTTTAGTGCTCCAAGTACATACAAAAGAGGGAAATGATCTAGTTAAGGATACATATTAGGTGGGATAGGATATAGACTACCTATAGAAACAAATTAATCCTGAAAGTACAGTGATTTAATACAGGAATGTTTATTACTAACTTGTAGTACATGTTTTATAAGGGTCAACAGAGTTCTCCTCCACCCAGTCAATCAGGGACCCAGGCTGACAGAGACTCTCACATCATACCTTCCGTCTAGAACATGAGGCCTCCAAAGTCATTGTGAGAGGAGGAGAAAAAGAATGATTTCACTGGATATTTTCAAGGCCAAGCTCAGAAGTGGATCACCTTACCCACATCCATTGACCAGAATCCAGCTCCAACTGAACTTCAAAGGAAGCTGAGAAATGTCTAGGAAGAGAAATACAGGGCACTGTTTCTGCTGTGAGAAATCATGGAAGTCTTCCCTGAGGAAAGAGTGACTGACAGATAGAGGAGGTAAACTCTCTCCTCAGGAAGTACCGGGGGACATCCAGTGGGAGAAGGATTCCCAGCCCTCTAAATCCATCAGCTTTTTTATAATTGGATTATTTGATCTAAGGCAGACTTTAGTCTATGTAACCCATTAATTTGGTTTATATTTTCCATTTAATTATTCTACTACTAGAAGGCATTTATAGAATATTTATTATGTGAAAGCTGCAGAATAAGGCTCTGTACTATATAATAAACATAGCACTGTTATTTCCCTTAAGGATTTTCAATTTGGTTGAAAAGACAAATAGAGTATTATGTAATAACACAATAAAGATAGTATTGTTTATCAAAGGCATAAACAACACAAAAAGTATTATCTCACATAGCAAAACAGTTGAGTGGTTTGAAATTGGGTACTCAATGGCTCATAGAAGCCATCAAGCACCAGGTTCTTTACATCTTTCTGTTCTACCATCTGTGGGGTTGGCTGTATTGTCTCACTTTATGTATAAACAGGATGATATTAAGTGGAAGAGACAGAAAAGGCACAATCCCACTCTGCATATCCCCTTTTAAGAGAGAGAAATCCCTCCCTCATGGATGCTAACAGATTCCTTTCACACCATGTTATGTCAGTATCCATGCCCAAGATACTCGCTTGCAAAAATATGACACTAATCATGATTTAATCACTGCAACTGGGACTTGCTGCCTTAGAAAAAAACAAAATCAGGTTTCTGGTCAAGATGGCATAGTAGGTAGACACTGTGCTCGCCTCCTCTCATGACCACATCAAAATTTCAACTAAACTACAGAACAATCATCAGTGCGAGTCACCTGAGGTCTGGCTGAACAGAAATTCTACAACTGGGGACACACAGAAGAGGCCACCTTGAGACTGGTAGGATGGAAAGAGATGTGAAATGGGCTGGTCCCACAACTGCATATGGCAGCTGAGAATCGGGAGGGATATTTTAGTTGCAGAAGTTTTGCTGAGGAGTGAGGGGTCCTGACCCCACCCTGGGCTCCCCAGCCCAGGGTTCCAGTGCCAGGACAAGATTTCCCCACAACTTCTGTCAGTAAAAACCGGTAGAGATTGTGGCTGGGACAGAAGGCTGCAAGAGTCACAGACATTCCTCTGAAAGGGCCCACACTGACTCTTTTGCTGATGGACTCACTTGCTCTGAGTTCCAACACTGGGGCAGCTGCTCAAGGAGTGCTGGGGACATACACGGAGTAACTGAGTTGTCTGGCTTCAGGGTGGGGGCTGCCGGGGCAGCTTTCTCTAGAACAGAAGTGCAGGTAGCATCCGTTGTTCTTTTGTCGAGCAGCCCTCCCTGCACGTGTGCAGACTTAGGCAGCTGCTATATCTGAGTCTCCAACAACCTAGCTAACACTGGTCACCCTTCCAGGTAATTCCCTGAGATCCTGTCCCTTCCTATTTGCAGGCCCACTCAAGACACTTCCAGTGTTTTTTGTTTTGTTTTGTTTTGTTTTTCATACAAATGGTCTACTTTGGCTCATGCTGAAGACTTTCCTAAAATCTCTCAGAGTTTCACAAAATCCAAACAAGCAGCATCTGGCCTCAGCATATCCTGTACTTCTGGCTGAGCAGCCCCAAGCTCAGCACTATCAGTAGCTGCCCTCAGTTCTTGGCTTGGCCTCTCAAGGCACCTCTAAGTCCAGCACAGGTGGCAGCCGTCTGCAGATTTCTTGGTGACTCTTGCCAGGTGGTCCCAGGCAGGGCACAAGCTGCAGGTGAACTTCTCTTGTGGTTGAGATCCTCCCAGGAAGCCCTTGGGCCAGCATACCTGTGGATTGTTTCAACCTCTGCCAAAGCTGGAGCACCACCCAGGGCTGCATCTGAGGATGACCCACCCAAAGAGCAGATTGGGCAGACACAAGAGCCCTGCTAAAGTGAATCTTGCTCCATAGGGTCAGCCCCTCATGAGCCAGTCCTTACAACCAATCAGCCTATAAGCAATCCTTCCCATTAACATGCAAACAGCAACCAAGGCTCAATTACAACAGAAAGGTATGGACAACCCATATAAAGGACATACCCGGAGAACGTGGCTCAGGTGACCAGGGAGACTGCGTCACTGGGCCCCATAGGACACCTACTACATAAGGCCTCTCTACCAAGACTGGGAAACATAGCAGCCCACCTAATACATAGAAACAAACACAGGCAAGCAACCAAAATGGGGAGACAAAAAAACATGTTCCAAATGAAAGAACAGAACAAAGCTTCAGAAAAAGAAGTAAACAAAATGGCAATAAGCAATCTACCAGATGCAGAGTACAAAATACTGGTCATAAAGTTGCTCAATGAACTTAGGGAAGAGTAGATGGACTCAGTGAGAACTTTAACAAAGAGATAGAAAATATAAAAATGGTGATAGAAAACAAAAAAGAACCAGTCAAAAGTGAAGAATATAATAGCAGAAATGAGAACTACCTTGGGAGGAATCAATAGTAGATTAGATGAAGCAGAGGTTCAAGTCAGAGATTTAAAAGATAAGGTAGCAGAAAACACCCAATCAGACAGCAACAAGAAAAAAAATCCAAAAGAAATGAGTATAATTTAGGGGGCATCTGGGACAACATCAAGCATATCAACATTTGCATCATGGGGTATCAGAAGGAGAAGAGAGAGAGAAAGAAATTGAAAATTTATTTGAAGAAGTAGTGATGGAAAACTTCCCTAACCTGGTGAAGAAAATGGACATATGACTCCAGGAAGCTCAGAGAATCCCATACAAGAGGAACCCAAAGAGGGCCACACAAAGACACATCCTAATTAAAATTCCAAAGGTTAAAGACAAAGAGAGCATCTTAAAAGCAGTAAGAGAAATAAATATAGTTACCTGTATTAATATACTTAATCCCATAATACTGTCAGCTGATTTCTCAACAGAAACTGCAAGTCAGACAGGATTTGCACAAAGTATTCAAACTGATGAAAAGCAAGAACCCACAGCCAAGATTACCCGGTAAAGCTATCATTTAGAATCAAAGGACAGATAAAGAGCTTCCCAGATAAGAAAATCTAAAAGAGTTCATCACCACCAAGCCAGTATTATAGGAAATATTGGAGGGACTTCTTTAAGAAGAAGAAAAAAGCAAACAAAGGTAAAAATATGAATAATAAAATGGCAATAACTACATATCTATCAACATATACTTCAAATGAAAAAGGATTAAATACTCCAATCAAAAGACATAGGGTGACTGAATGGATAAGAAAATAAAACCATTATATATGCTTCCTACAAGAGACTCACTTCAGCTCAAAAGGCACACACAGACAAAAAGTAAAGGAATAGAAAAAATTATTTCATGAAAATGTATATTAAAAAAATCTGGGGTAGCGATACTTATGTCAGATAAAATAGACTTTAAAACAAAGGCTACACAGAGACAAAGAAGGGTCCCAATAATCCCACTTCTGGGTATTTATCCGAAGAAAACCAAAATACTATTTTGAAGAGACAAATGCATCTATATGTTCATTGCAGCATTATTTACAGTAGCCAAGATTTAGAGGCAACCTGGGTGTTCATCAATGGAAGAATGGAGAAAGAAGAAGTAGTACATATGTACAATGAAATATTACTTGAACAGAAAAATAAATTAACTCAGTAGTAAAAGAATGAATTTTTGCCATCTGCAACAATATGAATGGTCATAGAGGATATTATGCTAAGTGAAATAAGTCAGAGAAAGATAAATATCATATGTTTCATCTATGCATGAAATCTAAAAAACAAAATAAATGAACAAACAGAAGAGAAACAAACTCATAGATACAGAGAACATTTTGATGGTTGCCTGAAGGGAGGGGAGTGAGTGAAAAAGGGGAAGGAATTAAGAAGTACAAATTGGTAGTTACAAAATAGTAACTTTACATGAGGATATAAAATATAGCACAAAGAATCCAGTCAATAATATTGTAATAACTATGTACGGTGTCAGATTGGTACTAGATTTATCAAGGTGATCATTTCATATAAATGTCTAATCACAATGTTGTATACCTGAAACTAATATAGCATGCCAAATATAATTTAAAAATAAAAGAAAATTTAGAAAGAAAGAACAAAGTCAAATTTTGTTACAAAAAAGAAAGGCAGTAATAATTTTTGGGCCACAAATGAATAGTGTCTGCCATGGAGATGATGTTCAGTGCTAAATGAATAGTTCAGACACGTATTATAACAGCAAGAGAACTCATTGTGGTTATCCGAATGAGCCTGGCAAATTTCATGAAGAAAGACTCTAGATTCAGAGAGGCTTTTCAGGAAGGAGACAATGACCAGGAGAGAGGAACATTTAAGGATTGATGGGCAATGAAAAGAAGTGACTGACTGGAGCAGTGAAATCTATGGGAGCCTAAGAAAGACTGAGCTTAGAGAAACTGGGGATAGGGACAGTGAGGCGATCATTGGGACAGAGCTGTCTCATCCTCCCTGGAATATTTCATCCTCCCTGGAATATTTTAGGATGAGAACATTATCTTTCAGTCTCCAGTCAGTATTACTGAATTATTCTTTGTGGTTACCAAATATAACAGCTCTCCTGGGATATCTGTTTACTATTCATAATGACACCTGTGATGGTCAGTTTATGTGACAACGTGGTAGGCTCTGGTGGCCAATCATTGGTCAAACACCAGTCTGGATGTTGCCATGAAGATATTTTTAAAGATGTGATTAATGTTTAAAACAGCAGACTTTGAGTAAAGCAGCTTACCCTCCACAGTGTGGGTGGGCCTCATTCAATCAGTTGAAGGCCTCAAGAGAAAAGACTGAGGTCCCTGAGGAGGAAAGAAATCTGCCTCCACACTGCCTTCGGACTCATGACTGACACAAACTCCTGCTGGAGCTTCCTGCCTACCAGCTTGCCTTGTTGGTTTCAGACTTGCCAGCCTCCATAATTGCATAAGGCAATTTCTTAAACCTCTCACTACATATAGATGAATCCTATTGGTTCTGTTTCTCTGGAGAACCCTGACTGATAGTGCACTTCTGATGACAGCAATCTCCCATTTTGAAGATTAGCTTAGATTTTAGGATCTTGCTTTAGCCCAGCAAGATCTTTGAAATAACATTTATCTCACCCTCATTATGTGAATGCAGTTTGCCTTGTTCAATGACCAGGAGGTCAACATGCATGGCCCCTTCCAGGAATCAGGGTTCCTGAGTGTCAGAGCCAGCCAAAGTAAATCTTGTTTTCTGAATGAGGAAAATAAGGTTGGGCAGACTAGCCCCGGGAAATGTCACTATGTTAGTTTCCAGTGTGTAGTTAGCAAGTCACGTGAAAGAGAGAGGCTTGAAAGATCGTCTATGAATACCCTAAATCATCTATAAATGCCCTAATCCAGGTGTCCTGGGTGCAGTCTCCAGGGGAAATAAGAAAGCTTTCGTATAAAAATTTGCACTGACCTCTGTGTGGAAAAAAAAAAAATTATTTGAAAAAATGGAGATGAACCGAATAAAATTTATAAAAAGAGAATTCAGACAGACCCACCTGGGAGATGTATCTCAAGTGCTGCCCTAGAAACTTGAGTATCTGTCCCCTGTGGCGGGAACATTCCTGAAGAGGACATTGGTGCATCTGTTATTAAACTTATGCTGTTGTCTCTGAGCTCCACCCCAGACTTCAGAGCTCTGTCTTATAAACTGGGATTAGGACTCTGCAAATTACTTTTCTCTTTTGTCAGCCAGTAGGAGGGTGCTGGAGGAATGTGCTAGAAGGTAGAAGGATCCCACGAGACACTTGCTCTTTCCTTTTGCTTGCTGTTTTTGTGTCATTTGAGCAAGGGTTCTTCATTCTGGTAGCTGTAGTTGGTTCCAGGCCAGCGTCTCTCTATATTCCTAGAAATAGTCTAATTGTACCCTGACAAAGTTGCCAGCTTTAGCCATGCAGTGACCCGTCCTCGGTTGTCTCAGTCCCAGCTCTGCAGGGCCCCTTCTTCCAGCTTCTAAATTCTGACAACACCAACCTCTTTTCTTTCTACTTCCAGCCTTAGGAGAGAGTTGTTCCTGTAGTTACTATCTCTGTGTTCAACCCATCCCTTATATTAAATTCTTTCTGTCGAATTACCTAGGGTGGTTTCGGATTGGACCCTGAGTGACACAAATACCAGCCATTAACATTCTCTTATCCAACAAATTCCAATTCTCTCTCTCTCTCTTTCTCTCTGTTTCTCTGTCTCTGTCTTTCTCTGTCTCTGTCTCTGTCTCTCTCTCTCTCTTTCTCTCTCTCTCTCTCTCTCTCACACACACACACACACACACACACCCAGACTTTGTTTACCATGCATCTCTCTGATTAGAATTGGCTTCTCATGTAGAATTTTCACAGGGAGAATTTGTTGTTTGGTAAACACAAACCATGTACAGTCCACTTGAGAGTTATACCTCTCATTTGAATGCTGTTTTTATACACCCATTTCTGACAGCCTTCTTTTGGTCATGGAGACCAATCCACTCCCAGCAATGTGTTTCCTGCACTTGCCTAATGAGGCTCAGACCCCAAACTCTGTTAATTCCACCAAGGCGATGACACCCTGACCAGCCATCTGCCTTCTCTCGCGTTCCTCCTCTGATTTTGCCTCATATCGATGCCAAGCATGAACCCGTTTTTTTCTTCAAATGGCAAGACTTGATACTGAGAGACAATGTGCTCTTTCCAAACACACCATGTTCCTTGCTTTTAATTCTTCTCCAATAAACATTCCCTGAAAAAGATCTGAAAAAAGTCTTCACTATCAAAATATAAATGACCAATACAGCTAAACTACCTCATCTCGGGATTCTTTTAACTTTATTTACATTTTAATACGCCTCTAGTTAGTTTAAATCAAAGGGAACAAGCCTTGGTTTTAGAACCTCAGGACTCGCAGAGCTGAGTACAGGGAGGGTTTTCAGTGGGAAGCGGTAGAGAGAGGGGAGCCGCACTCCCCTGAAAGTCAGGCAAACGAATGTCCTCTTTAGCTACTCTTGAAACTGGCACTGATATAAAGGCATGTTCAGTCTCACTCAGTTCTTGCCCGTCCCTTGCCAGACCATAGCTGATCTCCTTTTGGCCAAGGCCACAGTGGCACGCCCTGGGGGAGGCCACAAGGTACCTACACATCTCATACAGCCTTCTTTGTGAAGCTAAATAAACATTTACCTCCGGCTGGCAGAGCTGCTTTGCAGAGCTGAGTTTGCACACATATTCCTGTCCACCTCTGCTGCTCGTGGTGGTAGCTGTGCCGACATTCTGGCTGGACTCGTGGGGCCAGCTGAGCAATCAAGATTCAGTGGCAGTCCCCGTGCATCTTAGCAGCTGGATGTCCCCAGGCATCTTTTGCGAGCTTTCACAGACAGAGACAGGCAGGGATGCAGAAGTGGGACTCCAGCTTCTCCCAGAGTTTGCCTGGGACGGAATTTTAGATATTTTCAATACTCAACACACAGGAAAGAAATTATGCCTTACTCTAATTCACTTCTTTGAACACGGGGTATTCCCAAAGTGTGTATGAAATGACAACCCCAAGTAAGATTTAATAATAAGCCAAAATTTAAAATGCATGAATGGGAAGGTACTGGAGGTAAGTAAAAAGACCTGTACTGAGAGGTTGTACAGGTCTTCTCTGGGTCAGATTTACTGCTCTCTATCGATGAACTTAAACAATTGGTTAAATCTTTTCAGACTGACATCTCTTTGTCTGCAAGACGATGGGGTGTGGAGTTTTTTCAAGCTTCTCTGCATGCTGCCTGTATTGGTTTGCTCGGCTGCTATAACAAAGTGGCACAAAGTGGGTGCTTAAATAAAGGAATTTATTGTCTCATATTTCTGGAGGCTGGAAGTCTGAGATTAAGGTGTCAGCAGAGTTGGATCCTCCGAGGGCTATGTGGGGGAAGCCGTACCGTGCCCGTCTCCTGGCTTCTGGTGGTTTGCTGCTATCCTCTGCTGCTCCTTGACTTGTAAGTGCATCACCCTGATCTCTGCTTTCATCTTCACATGGCGTTCTCCTTGTGCGCATGTCTGGTTAGGCCCCACCCTAATGGCCTCATCTTAACATGGTCATCGATAAAGACATTATTTCCAAATAAAGCCTGAGGGTTAAGACTTCATCTTTTTGGGTAATACAATTCAACTCATAACTCTCCGACCTCAGATTCTTGTGGGCAGACCTCCTGGCAGCTACAAAGCTAGCCTTCTTTCTGCAGTCAGCCTGTCATTGCTTCTCTGTACAAAGGCAGGAGGACAGATGGAAGCAAGTCATGATGACACCTTCCCACCTGTGTATCACCAGGCAAGCCACTTTACCTCTCTGAGCCTCTGTTTTCTTATCCATAAGTTGGGGATAATAGGTTTACTGAGAAAAGTCAGGGAGCTAAAGCAAAGAGGTACTTGGCTGGCACATGGTAAGTCATCAAGAAGTTATAAATATTATTATATCTATAGTTAAGGAAAGGATGGGCCAGTGATTTCTAACCCTGGCTGCACATTAGACTCTTCTTGGTGAACTTTTTAATAGCTGTTGGTGCCCAGGCCCTACTAGAGAGTCTTACTCAATTGGTCTAGGGTGGGGTCCAGGCACTGATATATTTAGAAGCTTCCCGGTTTATTTTATTATGCAGCCAGGATTAAGAATCACTAAAATAAATGGACTGAAAACACAAGTGGAAATTCTCAATGCAGTTGGGCCACTCAGGCAGATGGCCCAGGTAGTGGGAGCTGCCAGAGACAGCTCTTAGAAGACTTGTGAATTAGGTGACCTAGATTTCAAAGTCACTTCTTGCCTTGTGGTCTCCCTCTAAAATTGTTTTCAGACCTCCCTGATGATGGGGTATCCCCATTGAGACACTGCTCTGGGCCTTTTCTCCCATAGCAATATTCCATCTACTTGCTTGTTCACAGGACCTGGGTGCTATGCTTCCCCAGTCTCCAGCCCCTCGTCTCTTACAAAGTCCTCAGTAAGAGCTAACGCCAGATGACAGCTTGATGTACTGCTCTCCACAGGGATATTTGCCTAAGAGTGCTCAGTACAGAACACAATGAGGAAATTTTGGACACCTAAGGGTAGACCCCTTTAGATGGGAACTGCTTACATTGAATACTCAAGCATGACTCTTAAGGCCCCTAAGGCCTCTCCATGAACGGGAGAGCTTTTATTTTACAGAATCTCTCTCTCACTCTCTAACTGCATTCCCAGCACCAAATCCTTTCAGTGTCTAAATGTGGGCTCTGGAGGCAGCTGTTCTGACAATTGAGGAGTGACGCAAGCTTCAGGAGATGGCTTTGGTCCTCAGGCCCTTTTGCTGAGTGAGAGGGGCAGCTGAGAGCAATCTTCTTCCCTCTTCCTTCTCTCCAGCTGGTCTGTTGCATCATCAACATGCCTGGCTTCTCCAGGCTTTGGCTTTATCACAGTGCTACCCTTGTCCACTTAGCTTCAGACACTTGCAATTCAGCCACCCGCTTTCAGCCCCAGAGTCTCTTCAGTCTTCCTGGGGGAGGGCCAGTGACTTGATATTATGTGAGTGAATGAGTAATATTAAATGAAATGATATGTAAACAGAAGCAATTGTTAATGACATGCCTGTATAAATTCTCTTAATTTATTATCACAAAGACATTAGGAATGCCCATTTGCTCTTTGGTTGAATTAATGAAAGTCTAGCAAGCAAAATAAATGAAATGAGAATTCTCTCTATCCTGAACTACTCAGAGCAGTGTGTTTGGTCTGTCACTTTCCATTTCTTTGATTTCAATCAAGAATAAGTCAGAAGGAAGAGTAGCCAGAGACAAATAACATTCTTTTAGCAGGAAACAGGACGTAGTATCTTTGTCTGGTGATCAGCGACTTGGTTAACTTTATTTAAACTTTGGCTTTTGGAAACTCAAGGGACAAGGAAATAAAATAGAGGACTGGGCAATGTGTTTGCTAAGCGCGGAGACTGTGCTCCTGAATCCAGCTCAGTGTTCTGGAGTCACCCAGCTGCCTCCTGCTGCTGGCGTTTGGAAAGGGACATGAGTTACGCTCAGCCGGGCACAGGGGGAAATGGTGACTGTACAGTGGGAGCTCCCTTGATTGCACTGCAGACAGAATTGTTGCAGTTAAGCTCAGATTTCCTGGCAAGCCCGAGGGTCAGTTTTTCCAAAAGACATCTTAGACCACAGAGGCACCGCCTTTCAATATCTAATCACAAAAGCAAATGCTTGGACACATGCTCCCTGTTTCCAGCTGGTTGCATATGTTTTCTTCACACTCTTGACAAAAAACATGCCAAGGTGTGACATTTATAAACCCCACCAACTGGGAGCTGTGCACACAAATCCGTCGTGCCTGTGATGTGGGAAAGTGATGAATGGGCTGTTCTGCTGGGGGAGGAGGACCGCTTTCCCTCTTGCATGCCTGCAGCCTTATTTATTACACACCAAAGTATAAAAACCACCCGGCTGGCTGCAGCTCTGTCTCTGGCTCTGGCATTCGCCCGAGGAGACCACGGCGCCTGGAGCCCCAGCCATCTTCTCCAGGACGCTCTGTGGCTCCGTCGAGAATCATGCTGGGGCAGCTCGTCTGTTGGCACCTGCTGGCTTTATTTTTCCTCCCATTTTGCCTGTGTCAAGATGAATACATGGAGGTGAGCGGAAGAGCTAATAAAGTGGTGGCGAGAATAGTGCAAAGCCACCAGCAGACTGGCCATAGCGGCTCCAGGAGGGAGAAAGTGAGAGAGCGGAGCCATCCTAAAACTGGGACTGTGGATAATAACACTTCTACAGACCTAAAATCCCTGAGACCAGATGAGCTACCGCACCCCGAGGTAGATGACCTAGCCCAGATCACCCCATTCTGGGGCCAGGTACTTAGAATTCTCTTCTAAGGATTACTGTAAAAGCTTCATGAGTTTTGCTGTTCTCGCTCTTTTCTGCTATGATTCTGGGGATGAATGCTTTCGAGAAGTTTGCTGAGCTGCTTGTGGGTCTCTTTCTGGGTTGCTCTGGGATGCAAGGGGGGCTGCGGGTCTCGGTTGGAAAACCAGCAGAGGGAGCGTGGATGTGCTGGGGTAAAAGGAGGCTACAACATCGTCCTCGCCTTTCTTCTGCTGGTGCAGAAGGGAGTGCTGACCTTTGCAGATGGAAGAATGGTTGTAGATAATCATTTGCAGATCATAAGAGAATTAAACGTTCTTAATCCTTCCCAGCGGGGAGAAGCTGCCCATTGAGTTTTTCACTTTGATTTGCAGTTTACTGTGACAGTTCGTGCCAGGCTTGTTGATTTGATTTCTAGCATTCTAGGTTGCTAAGTTTCTATGCTCAGCCTGTTTAAAAAACGACCAAAGAGTTAAAACAAAACAAAACAAAAAGACTATGTATTTAAAATGCAAAGCTTTTTATATGATTTAATGCCTGATAATCACCGAGGACTTGATTTATTTCTCAGAGTATAAGCTTAGCAGTAAGGAAACATCTTTAACTCTTTTAGGGCAGTATGGGAGTGTGTTAAGGTTTCAGTGTAGTGAATGGCATACTAGTGAAACTCAATGTAATTTAAAACATTAAGAATAGGAAGAAAGTCTTTTTAATGTCTTCATTTAAAAAAATTATTTTAGAATTTTTTAGCTGAGGTATAATTGACATGTAATATTATATTAGTTTAAGGAGTATAACATAAGGAAGAAAGATTTTGGTTTACCTTCTAGGTATCAAACATGCTGAAATCAGATGAGGGGGCAAGGAGAGTTACTTTGAAGTATATAATCTTTGAACAAATAGGTTTACTGCAAGAACTGACTGCTTCGGTGCATTAAGTAGGCCTCGAAAAAGCAGCTGCAGTTGACATCTAACCCCTCCAACCACAGATGGGAGTTTGGGTTGAGGCTGGTTATCTGATCAGACCAAGATCTCACACAGAATCCATAGCAGATCTGGAACTGACCTGGAATTTCTAATTCTTCCACACACTGCAGTTGCCCAAACTGTCCTGTGGGCCTGTGTCAAGAAAAAAATGTTTCTCTAAGGAGCCACAGAAGAAATGATAACCTTTAAAGACACACTCTTTTTTTTTTTTTTTTTGAAAGTCACTTTCAGAGATTGTCCTTTTGTTTGATGATCTTTTGGCCAAAGGGTAATGGATGCTAATTTGTGTTTTCCATAGTGGTGAAGATGTTTACACTTTTGTCCAAGCCCTGATCTGGACTTTCCTTTTCAATAGATGAGGTCTTTGCTGGTTCCTTCCTGGCTATGACAGTGTGAACCCCCAAAGGCAGCAGAAGACAGATGTAGACTGTCATTGGTCATTATTTCTTGGCAACTAACACCTCGCAGGCCACCGAATTTCCAGATTAATTTCTATTTCACTCCATCTTCTAGTCCCCCTAAGCATCAGATGGTGGGGCGGGGTGGGGGGGGGGCGCAAGAAGTTACCTTCTGGCTGTTTTTTAAGCCAAGAGGGGCTTTTAAACTCCTCCAAGTTCTTGAAGTATTTCCAAACAAACCCCCAACAGGAGATTTAGATACTCAGATTTAGTCTTTGGTATTTGAGAGCAACGGTCCCCAGCCTTTTTGGCACCAGCGACCAGTGCTCCTATGAGAATCTAATGCCTCTGAGGTGGAGCCAAGGCAGTGATGTTAGCGCTGGGGAGCGGCTGTAAATACAGAAGAAGCTTCGCTTGCTGGCCTGCTGCTCACCTTTTGCTCTGCGGCTTGGTTCCTAACAGGCCACAGACCGGTACCGGTCCACAGCCCGGGAGTTGGGGACCCCTGTTCCAGAGGTTTTCAAAACAACTCATCTGCCAGTAGATATGGAGACCCACATTGAATTTTAGATTGGAATGTGTTCTTCTTTCTTTCCCCACTTTTCTTCTTTTATTTTAATTTTCCTTTTGCCTCATTTACTCTTTCACCAATCATATCCTGTGCTTCTACTATGCGCCAAGCTTTAGGATGTGTATAAATAAGACTAAGTTCCTATCTCTGAACAGTTCTGAAGATTCCCATGGGACTATTTAAATACCATGTAACAAAGTCAATCCACAGAAGGCAGTTGGGGAAAAAGTGTCAGAGTGGTGGCGACCGCTAAGCTGGATCTCAAAGACGAGACAAAATGGTGACTATCCATGGAAGAAATAAAATAATATGTGCCACAGCAAAAGAAACTTGAGAAGGCCCGTGAGGAGTGGGTGTGACTGAGGATCCTGAGGTGTGGGACGAAGACATGAGATGATTTTAGGGCCAGGATGGAGAATTATGTTGTCTGATTAGATCTTACTTTGCCAGCAAAAGTTTTGCTTGTTTACTTACAGCAGGGCAGTGAACTGGTCAACTTTGTGCCCTTAGATGACTCTGCCACAGGGTTTGTGATGGATTAGAGTGTATGCAGAGATGGTGGCAAGCAGACTGGGGCTCTCTTTGGCATTTTCTTCTCTGCAGCTCTTCATCATTCACCTTTATGAATCTCTCCCTCTTCCCACTTCCCTTCTGGAGGAAAGTGACTTCCTTCTTCCTTAGCTTAAAGGAGGAGGGAGGGACTGTTTCCTAGAAGTAACTTACTAATAGTAGAGCTCAATTCTGAGTAGCTGCTCCTAGGCCTCCATCTATAAAATGGATGGTACTTGTCTTAGAGTCACCTTCTTCAACTTGTGTTGCCCGTTTGCATGTCCTTGGTGTTCAAATTTGACCTAACTTTGGAAAAGGGGTTGATAAACTTAAGAGGGTGATATACAGTAACTACCTAATATGTATTCTCTCTTACCTAGGAGGAAACTTCTCAATTAACACATCCTGCCAACTCACTCTAAGACTATATCAAAAGGTTCACTAACTTTGTACCACTTGACTGAACTTTGAAAGATAAGGCCAGGGGAGGAACATGTGAAATGTTGCACAAGGGTTCTTAGAAGGTGCCTGACTAGTAGTAACCAGAGCTCTCTCTCTGTCTTGGTGGCAGCTCTATGCTCTGGAAGTGCCCCAGGTAGCATGGACATGCGCCCCGTCCCAGTTAGCTCCAATACTGAGCAACCCCATCTCCTCATGCCTAAATGCCAGACTTTAAAACAAAATCTTTCTAAGTCATTATCTGAGGCTTTGGCAAAGGCTTTAGTATCTTTGTTTGCATCTTAGAGCTGGAAAAGAAATTCATGACCATCTTGCCCAATCCAAAAAAAAATGATGTCTGGGGGAAAATATCGTCACTAGAGTCACACAGAATTGAGATGGGAGTTCAGATTCCTGTTCAGTCATCTTTCTAACATTCTTAACATCTCAGTATTTCAATTCTATTCTTAAACAAATGATTCTCTCCTCCCCACCCCTTTTTCTCTAAAATTCATTATTGGAAGAGTCCTAGATTTCTTGAAACTTAAAGAGCTGTTTTTCACATTAACAAAATTACACCAGGAAATTATGGAACACTTCTCAGATTGCATGTTTGGATTAGAAAGTTGGGCGATGTTGTGGTGTCTGACTTTCCAAGTGTCTGGAAGCCCTTGTCTCAAACAAATGACTTCACTGATTTTCTTTTCCTCTACTAGTTTCAGTTTCAAAACAGGTTTTCATAGATTTTCACATCTGTACATGGTTGAGCCTGGTGGGCCGAAGACTAGACCAAGAGCTAGTTCCCAATCATTAACTCCTGATCATTCAAGACTTGAGCTTTGAGCTGCTTCAGGAGAATGCCTGGACTACAGACACTGTTCTATATTTTCCCTAAATAGCTTGGTGGAAACCTTTAGGAAAAAGGAATGAGAAAGTGAGGAAAAAATCCAAGCCAATTTTTGATTTAACAAAAAAATAAAGTCTAAATGTACAGCAATGTGAAGCTTTGATCTACTTTTCTGCTTGGATTTCTAATGATAGAGTAAATGTGAACTTTTTATTTTTCTTTCTTTCTTCCCCTCTCTCTCTTTTTCCTTCTTCTCTCCCTCTTTTCCTTTTTTAAACGAATCCCTTAGCAACAACATGCTGTTTTCAAGAAACTGTTGAATTACAATTGGTGTCTAGGAAAGTTTCCACAAGTATTTTGTATGACATAATTAAAAGGCAAGTTGCCAATTTAGATGAGACTCCAAATTTTATAAGCAACTCCAACTCTTCCTCCAGTCAACTTCAACCAGCTCTCTAGCTCCCTAAAGTGAAAGCGCAAATTTTAGAAATTTATCTTTGAATAAATAAGCATTTAACTCAGTGTCACATATGAATTCATTTAGTATCCTTTAAGTATTCATTAAGTATGGTTCAAACAATGCAATAATTTAAATTTTGAAGTGGAATATAAAATAGAAAATCATGTTAAATACTTTTTAATAGGAAGTTAAAATTGTTTCTAGAGAAACAACTTCTCTGACATACCACCGTTGATATTAATATTTATCAACTGCAGTTTAATATTTTAAAAATATTTTTGAGTGGCTTTTCAAGTGAAACCAAACTTAAAATGAGATAATTAATAAAAATTCTTGGACTAGTACTTCATTTCTTTAATTTCCTAAGATAATTTGAGTGTGTCATGGCTGTTTGAAAAGGTAATAATATTACCATTCAGAATTTCTAAGAACTCTTAACCCAATATTATGAATTTTAGATAGTCTTAATATCTATATTTGAAGTTGATAATTCTTATCATTTGAGGACTATCTACTCAATCTAGTTACATGTGATGATTCTGGAAGCTGGAAATGAAAGGGGATATTTCTAAGTCCACTTGTGGAGGTTCTTCTGTCGTCATTAGTAGCAGCAGCAGAATACTTCTCGGGAATCCTGCCCCCATCCCCCACCCCACTCACACTCCTTCCCAAAAAGCATGTTCTTCTACTGACTCTTTTGTTTCCTTTTCCTTTTGATCTTTGATTCACCTTAGCTACTCTCTGATACTTTTGCCATTGCCATCCTCATCCCACACCATCTTTTCTGATGTTGTTATGGGTTGTTTAGAGTTAAATTTACCTAGGGAACAAGGCCAGAGGAAATTAAAAAGTCTTAATAACTCACAAATACCTTTCTCTGAAGCTTATCTTTGTATCTTTTTAAAGTCTCCACCAACGGGAGGACTGCCCCCAGACTGCAGCAAGTGTTGTCATGGAGATTATAGCTTCCGAGGCTACCAAGGGCCGCCTGGACCTCCTGGCCCCCCTGGCATTCCAGGTAAGGATGAGAGAGACGTACTTTTGCCAGTCTAATTACAGACTGTGCCAAAATATGAGCCAATGTGAACCTAACTAATCTGAGATCACTTGCGTGTCATCCAAAGTGTATGCGTGGAAAATCCAAAAGAGAATTGAGTAGACTGGCTTATAGAGACAGTTTAGGTGGAACACTATAAACCCTGTAATATTTATTATCTATACCAGACAAAGGATCTTACAGGCATTAGTCACCCTGGGACACCAGATTCACAGGCTGGGAGTCTGTTCACCAGCATGGAGTGTGGAACTACCTGATTTTAGCATAGTCCGTGCAATACACTACATCCAACTACCAGGGAATTTATGACGTGAGGATGTGAAAGAGAGGAGTTTACTGGTCTGGGTTATAGATATCTCCATGGTGTCATTCACAGAGCTACCCATCCTTTTGTCAGATTCTCGGTCCAGTTAAATTTTTCTTCCCCAGACCTCAGAGTCTCTCCTGTTCAGCTTTCTCTCAGTTGATTTTTATGCCTCTCTCGGGCTCATGGGAACATGTTTGCACTCCTGCACCATATGGTGGCATGAGAAATGCTAGAGAGCTCCATTGTGCCCCTGTAGACCCACCATTCAGCCATCCCTACTCTACTGAGTGGTGTCCCAGGCTTTTGGGATTTGGATAACTTGCTGGCATCATGAATCACCAAGGAAAGGACAGCCCAGGTCCTTCCATCCTAGGACTTCCAAATCTGTCTGGGTGTGTGTCTTCCTTCTCCCCAGGTCGATTCCTGGGGATAGGACCTTTTATCAGGGTTTGGCCAAAGTTCATTTGCTCTTCCCCTATGTAACCCCATTGATGTTAATATCTATCAAATCAGGTTTTATTTTTTAAATACACTTTTGAGTGGCTTCTCAAATGTAACCAAATTTAAAATGAGAAAATGCAACATTAGACTGTAAACTGTGATTACTGACTTGAAATCAATGTCATTGAATATCAAGGGAAGCAGGCAGCAGGTGAAGTGGTTAGGAGTAAGGAATATTCGGACCCTCCTAAACTCTTCTCTGGTCTAAACTCTTCTGAAGTGACAGAGCAGGCTGGCCTTGCCTAAATAGTTCCTGTTAGGAACAGTTTTGTTATTAGCACATTAACCTTTAAACACAGTCAAAGTTCATTTATGTGGAAGGATTGCAAGCCAGATATGAGTACCTGACCAAAGGGAGCAGGCAAAATCAATAGCAAAAGGCCTGAAAATCAACAAATAAAAAAATAAAAGAAAAGGTATAGAAATTGTCTCTTAGTAGTAAAATAAAGAGTCAAAATCATTATCCAAGTTATGCTTTCAAAATTATTATAATTTTATTTATCAGTGATTTTATTTTTTCCCCAGTTATGAAAGTGGTACAGGTCCTTTGTAAAAAAAACTTCAAAAAGACAGAAAAGTATACAGAATGACACAAAAAATACTCATGTTCTATCCATTCAGGAGACAAAAAAACACTGTAAACATTGTTTTGTAATTTGTTCTAGTCTTTTTCCCCCCTTTGGATATTATATATACACACACATATAGTATTCTGGATATTATATATATATATATATATATATATATATATATATATATATATACATACACATGTAGTATTATATTATCCCTATTGATTCATAACCTTTTTATCTAAAACATGAATATTATTAAATGTTATGAAATATTTTTCTTTAGCATTTTTTTGTGACTATAAAACATCATTTACTGGGTTGTACCATTTTTTATTTAGTACATCAAATTTTGGTGGACATTTAGGTGATTTCTAATCTTTGTTATTGTAAATGATGCTTTTATAATTAGTCTTCTACATGTTTTTCATCCCGGTCTTGCTTTATAGGAAAAACAGGCTTTGGAGCCTTAAGAGTATGTAAGGCTGTTTTCAGTGTCCCATTTAAAAGAGATCCCATTTGATGACCCCTCCATTGCTGTATTTGGGGTTGTTTCAAATTGTCCCCCTTTACAATTGAGTTTGTACATGTTTAAAGAAAGGAGACGTGTACCAATAGACAGGGAGTATGAATGACTGAGTTTTCTCATGTGATGATATCTGGTTGTTAAAGGAAACCATGGGAACAATGGCAATAATGGAGCCACTGGCCATGAAGGGGCCAAAGGTGAGAAAGGAGACAAAGGTGACCTGGGACCACGAGGGGAGCGGGGGCAGCATGGCCCCAAAGGAGAGAAGGGCTACCCAGGGATTCCACCAGAACTACAGGTAAATTGTCCTCAACACATCTCCAGGTAACTTCTAGATTGTCCTGATCATCAAGGTCCAGGAGTCAGAAGGCTTGAGTGCTTCCTCACATGCTTACCAATGCTGAGTAAATCTGAATCTCAGTTTATTCATCTGTACCACAGGATGTTTGAGTGAGGTCTGTGCTGTTTGGAGTGCTTTGCGATCATCCTTAGGAAGAAGGGAAACTTATGAAGGGTGAAATTTAACTCCTCAGTAGATCAAGTACAAGACAATCGTGAATATCAGTTCATCTCTCATTTTCCAAATGAGAAGACATTAAATAAAAGGTTTCTGGCAACTCGAATGTATAAACTTCTGGATATATAAAATATTATAAGTAGACATTTGACCATTCTAGTTATTTTCTAATTTTATTGCATTTATATATTTAAATTGCATATATGAATTTTAATGTACAAATATTGCTTTCCATCAACTCAGATTTTGTGGCACGATTTTTATATAAACTTTTCTCATCAGTATCTTTTTTATCATTAGAGACATTTTATTTTGAGTTATCCACCTACAGATTTCCAGATCACATTATATTCATTTTACTTTAAAGTGTTTTTAATCCATTTATGAGGCTATAATTGAACATTTTATCCCAAGCTCAAGTACTCATTTGTCTATTTTTTATTTTTTAAGTGATTCAAAATTTTTGATGCCAATAACATGTAAAACTTGAAAATATGAAGTTCTAGGGGGCTGAGAGAATGGAGTGAAGGGTTAAAAAAGTACAAATTAGTAGTTGATAGTTGGTCACAGGGATGGGGAGCATGGCAGAGGGAATACAATTAGCATTAATATGATGGCTAGGTGTAGGGCCAGGGAAAGGAGGGAGCAATTGGAGGGATTGTTTTATGAACTATATAGATATCTAACCAATGTACTGTATACTTGAAACTAATTTAAATAAATAAATTTAAAAAAATAAAATGTGAAATTTGCTCACCAAGAAAATTACTGGATTACTTTTATTTTTGGCTAATATTTTTTAAATTGATCTAAGGGACTCCTGTGAACAGTGAAAGTTAGCATCTTATATTAAAGTTGTTTCTGGCTGGTATGTCTTCCTGAAACAGTAACTTGTGGTTAAAATACATTAAGGAAATGTACAGTAATACGAGAGACTTTTAAAGAACTAAGATATAAGGCAACTCTTGTCTGAAAGATCACTGGGGAAAAACTTTGCCTTTTAATTGGGCATATATAGTCGTCATTTGACCATGGATAAATTCCACCATTTTTCTGGGCATTGCAAACTAAGAGGTCCTGTGTATTACTCTAACTGCTATTATGGTTTTATAACTTTTTAAATGAATGCTGTTTAATAATTTTAGCAACCTGGGATCCATGTGCCAATATAAATTTACAAAGGAAAGGAGACATATTCTGCTTGGCCAGTTAAATTTACCTAATAAGATGGATAATAAAAATTCTCAAAACCAGAAGCTCTAATCCCAAGCCTGTGAATGGTTGTACCTGGGCTAAGGGGCCCTGGAATAGCCTGTTTAATGAAGAACACCTTAAGCAATTATTAAATTTGCTTCATTAACTATTTGACCCTAAAACTGCAACGTAATCATTTGAGAGTACTATTTTCACCTGTTTTAAAGGAGGTATCACACAGGAGGGAAGACTGGCCTTAGGCAGATTGTAAAGGAGGATGACTTCTGGGACCCTTCATTTCTATTTTTAAATCCCTTCTCTGGTGTCACCCGTGGGAACGTCCTTCTGCATCCAGTGCCCTCATGCTGTCTTTCTGACTGTCAAGATCCTTTCTGTGTTGATTCTCTCAGACCTGCCTTCCCCCCAAGTCTTCCAGAATTTCAAATTATTTGACCTCTCATCTATCTCCCTAAGATTTTTATTCATTGAAAACAGATGATCCCAGTAGGTTAAAGAAATTATACATCTAATTCACACTCATTTTCAATGACTCATTTGGACAGGGGATTGTCATTGATTTTCAAATGTGACTCTCCAATGGTGGTACAATTCCCATGTGTGGGTTTTTCTCATATCACCAAGCAATTCTTCAACACCAGCTTAGCTGGTTTCTTACCATTTGACTCAATTCTGACACCACCTGAAGATATCATCAGATCCCACAGGTTAAGGGCTTAGTCCTACAAGACTGTCCCTTCCCGTTCAGATGCCAATTACAAGTCCAGGTTGTCACCTGTGCTTCTGACTGTCCAGCTATAGATGGAAGATTTTAACAATTCCCTCCTTAGGTTTGATTAATATGCCAGTATGGCTCACAGACTCAGAAAAACATTTTACTTGCTTTATCACTGATTTATTATAAAAGGTTATAACTCAGGAACATCAAAATAAAAGAGATATATAGAGCAAGGTATAGGAAAAGGATGTGGAGCTTCCATGCCCTGTCTGAGAACATGTGCCACTCTCCCCAAATCTCTTTGTGTTTACCAATCTGGAACCCCCAGAACTCCTTTCTTTTGGGTATTTATGGAGGGTTAATTAGTCATGATTGATTAAATCATCAGACTTTGGTGATTGAACTCAATCTCCAACACCTTTTTCCTCTCAGAGGTTGGAGGTCGGGGTGGGACTGAAACTTTCAACTTTCTAATCACATGATTGGCTCCACTGGCAACCTGCCCCAACTTTAGCTTACCTATGCTGCTTTGCAAAAGTCACTTCTTTAACATAACAAAGATACCTTGATCACTCTTGGGAGGAGATGAAGACTAAATGTATATTTATCACAAATCTTTTGGGGAAAGACTAATACAGGGCAAACAAAATTAAAAAGTTTGGCTACTGGGCTTCTCAGATCTTTAATATTCTAATGTGCATTTAATAGCTATAAGTGGAAGATTTCACCAAAATAATCCCAACATTATATGATAATAGAATTTTAATATTTCACAAAGCGTTATAAAGTCTAATGTTCTTTGAAACACATGATCAGAACTGTTGATACGTATGATCATTTTAATGGCTACATAGCATAAAAATGTTAGAAATTACCATGATTTACTTAATTCATTCTCTATAGATTAATGTTTAAGTTACTTCCCATCTTGCTGTTATAAACAATGTTGCAATAAACTTACTTGTATAAAAATCTAATTTCTTTAAAAGATTACCTATTAATTCACCGTCAACTCCTTCCTTAGATTGCATTCATGGCTTCCCTGGCAACTCACTTCAGCAATCAGAACAGCGGGATTATCTTCAGCAGTGTGGAGACCAACATCGGAAACTTCTTTGATGTCATGACTGGTAGATTTGGGGCCCCAGTATCAGGTGAGCTGTAGGGATTAATGAATGACTGAAACAGTCAATGTAGCAATCGAGAAGGAAGACAGGAAGGATAGAAGGAAGGAAGGAAGGAAGGAAGGAAGGAAGGAAGGAAGGAAGGAAGGAAGGAAGGAAGGAAGGAAGGAAGGAAGGAAGGAAGGAAGGAAAGAAGAGGGAGGGAATAAAGAAAGGAGAACACTCAGGGAGTTGAGAACTTTTTCTGATTTCGTTTAAAAAAAGCAGCTCATATATAGATTTCTGTTGGGTTTTAAAGTAAATTAATTATAATCTAAAAAGACTTTTAATAATGATGGCCATAGTTACTAAGATTATTATCTCTGATTTGAACTGAATCAAATAATCCCTAA
Organism: Eidolon dupreanum; assembly: GCA_028627145.1. NCBI lineage: Eukaryota > Metazoa > Chordata > Mammalia > Chiroptera > Pteropodidae > Eidolon > Eidolon dupreanum. Next base: position 86,916,733 of record CM053501.1, read on the forward strand.
GAGGGCGTAGTTACCTCTGAATCTAAAAGCCCTTAGATCATAATTCTCACAGTTGAAATGTGTCATAACACTCTCCTATCCTTGCCACCACCCCGAGGAAGGGCTGATCCTTTTTTTAAATTAAAAAAAATTTTTTTGAACACTTCTGTATTCCTTTTCCATTGCTGCTATAATAAATTACCACAAACCAAGGAGCTTAAAACAACATGAAATTATTCTCTTACAATTCTGGAGGTCAAGTCCAAAATCAGTCTAGCTGGGCTAAACTCAAGGTTATAGGCAGTGTCAATTCCTCTGGAAGCTCCAGAGGCTTGCCTACTTTCATTTTTAGAGGCTGCCAACATTTCCTGTCTCTTGGCCACATCACTTCAATCTCTGTGTCCATTGTGTCCACCACCCTCTCCTCTCAAATTCTGACCTCCTTGGCTCTGTTATAAGAACAATTGTGGGTCCACCTGAATAATCTAGGATAATCTCATCTCAAGATCCTGAATTTAATAACACCTGCACAGTCCCTATTGCCATATAAGATAACATACACGAACGCTAGAGACTTTAGGAGTGATGAGACAAGGAAGCCTGATTTTTATAATTACAGCAACACAAAGACCTGAAAACCACAGGGCACGTGTGTTGTCTCTGGTTTCATTACCTTCCCTTGCAGAGGAAAACCATGTGTGGATATTATATATTTTCTTTTGTATTTCCACCTCTAGGAATTTCATTTTTTCGCCATCTGGTTTCTTAGTCTGTTCTTTCTAAAATACTCCTACAATCAATTTTTTATAGTCGTCATCATTTTTTTTCATGAAAATTAATATCCTTTCCTGTCATTTTGATTCCAGCTGCATCTTCCTGAGGCATTGAAAATTGGTGCATGTGTGTATCTAATAAGAAGTTTTGTAAAATGTAAAAAACTAAACATATATACACTACTTTCTTTGAGCCTTCTAATTTTTATCTGCTTTTACTTTTCATATGTAGACCAGTCTCTAGGCCTATGAATGAACATGACTGATTTTTATATCATTTCCTTTATTTCCAACACATTGAATATGCAAGACTGGCACTAAATGAAGCATAATCATACTTCTTTATTTGGTTCAGGCAGATGTATCAACATGATACCCATGCAGCTTCTATCTTACTTGATTGTACCTTTGGAAGAGCATAAAACTGCAGCATTTATTTTTTAACATTTCTGGGTTTTTCTATCATAAAACCTGTTATGGTCTGAATGTTTGTATCCCCCCAAAATTTATACATTGAAAATCTAATGCCCAAAATGATGAGATTAGGAGATGGGGCCTTCGAGAGGTGATTAGATCATGATGGTGGAGCCCCTGTGAATGGGATCAGTGTCTTCATAAAAGAGGCCCCACAGGGTTTCCTAGCCCCTCTGCCGCGTGCGAGGACAACCAGAAATCCGTGACTTGGAAGAGGGCATTCACCTGACCACACTGGCACCGTGGTTTCTGACCTCCAGCCTCTAGAACTATGAGAAGTAAATTTCTGTTGTTTATAAGCTACTCAATATGCAATATTTTGTTATAGAAGGTTGAAGAGATCAACACAAGACCATTAGTTTAATAACATAGCATGGAAAGCAATAAGAATTTGATACTTTACATTCATTCATCTTTCAAAAATGCACTCTCAAATCCAAGATTATTTGGAGTTGAGCTTTTCCTTCTCTTTCCTCTCCTTACTATTGGATTCTTCTCAATTATCCAGTGAAAGTATTTTTTTGCACTGGCGTTTAGAATGTATTAGGTAATATTAAGTTGCTTTTGATTAGGAGCTCTAGATTCTTATAAGAAAATTTATATCTTTTAAAATATGTTTGTCTTTTTCAAATAAGAAAGATTCACATTTTTAGTAGCAATATTATGCTGCTGAGTCAAAGTTGCATCTTTCTTTACATAATTTCGTCTACTGACAATTAATAACATGAGAAATTACTGAAACTATTTATTTAGAAGTGATAAAAATTTATCTGTGCGACTGTACCTTCTTATCTTTGGCTAACATCTGGGGCAAGTGTACTCATCCACTGTAATGTTATACTTGACTCATTTTGTTGGGTGACAGAGGGCCATGTGTTCATCCATGCAGGGCTCTGTACATTGTCAGTATGAGTCCTGTGGTAGGTGCTGATGATAATCTGTACCTAGGAACAGCATGTGCTTTATCCTAAGTACTGTGTCAGAGACAAGTGAGATACAGCCAAAATAAGGCAAACTCTTTCTTGCAAAGAGTTCGTAATAGGGACATGCAGTGTATACATTGAGAAAGTCTCAAAAAAATTTAAAGCAGATTGAAGGTGAGAGCAGATAAAGGGGCACTCATACAAATAAGGACCAAGAAGAACTTACATAGCACATAGAATATCAGCAAAAGAAATGTGATGTCATGTGGCATATCTCCTTGCTACCTCATGGTCCTCAATGCAAAATGTATTAATATAATATGAATAAATGCCTGCCTTTTTCAGGGGTGTATTTCTTTACCTTCAGCATGATGAAGCACGAGGATGTCGAGGAAGTGTATGTGTACCTCATGCACAATGGCAATACAGTCTTCAGCATGTACAGGTGGGTGGCCTTTTCTAATACAGATAACATCCATGCCACCATTGTTGGCTCAAAGGATGGCCAATATCAGGGGAGTAGATAGAAATCAACAGAGCCTGACATGGACCCTGTTATCACCAAGAGCTTCTAAACACTAGTGTATGGCCAGATTATAATCACTAATTGAGAAGAAATAAAACTGATGAACTTAGCGTAAACAGGTTGAGGCCTTGGGCCACTTACTAGCAACATTCCCCATAACTAATCATTCACATTCTTTTCTTAAAGCATTATTTCTTCTTTCTCAGCCGTTTCTTCCACTTTCTTGCTCTTCCACTTCCTTTGCCTAGGTTTTAGCCCTGTCGATGGCCTCTACCACCCCTGCAGGCTGGTGGGTTTAGAGTTGGGAACAGGTCCCTCTCTTTTGGCTGTGCTGCTGCTCTGATACTTATCCTAGCGACCTGGCACCACATTTCTCTATTTTAAAAAGAAATATTTTGACATGCTCTGACGAAAGCTTAGAATGTGGGAGACAGACAGAGAACCAACATCTTTCCCATAATTAAATGGATGGTAAGATATCTGTGAATAACTTTGTGGTTGTTATCTTTCCCCTGTTATTTCTAATGGCCTGTAAGGATCACTATATGTTTTTCTGGAGCCTGGTCTCCAGTGGGAGCATGTATGTGAAATGCCAACATGAGTTAGGTAGGTGAAGCTGTTCCAACAAAGACATCTAAAATATAGTGACTCGAACACCCTGGAAGTCTATTACTCTTGACTAGTCCCGGCTTGAGGAAGGTATGAGACAAGAAGGACAACAGAAGAGATTGTGAAGATGTTGAAAGGAGAGTGGGGAGCTCCGCCCGGTTTTGAAACACAGTCTGGTGAAAGCAGTTCTGTGTCTTCCTTGTTTATTTGTCTCCATGGCCACATCGAAAAGCTACTTAGCTTAGGTTCTCCTTGGGGTCTTTCACAGCCCACTTCTTGCTGGTGCAGATTTGAGGGCTGAGAGTATTTAGTTGAACATCCCAAGCCTTTTTTAGGTAAGTTTTTAAATTGAGGATAATACCATTTTCTTGGGAATTTAGCAGGCTTTTGCTCTATTTGCTACTGGTCAGTTATATGTGTTAGTGAACTACATCCAGTGTTATTTTTTAGACAGATAGTTTTTTCAGCATGTTATTTCCTTGATTCTTTGCCTTCAACCTTTCTCTCCCAACTCAGTGTTTGCTACCACAAAGCCTTCCAAAACAACGGATTTAGGTAGAATGGCAATTTTTAAAACTTTTTTTATTGCAGTATAATTGACATATAACATTAGTTTCAAGTGTACAACATAATGATTCGATATTTATATCTTTGAGGAATTATTTTTCTTGTGGTGAGAACTTTTAAGATTTACTCTTTTAGCAACTTTTAAATATTCAATACAATATTTTATTAACTATAGTCACCATGCCTTACAATATACCCCCATGATTTATTTATTTATAACTGGAAGTTTCTGCCTTAAAATTTTTTTTAATGTATTTTTTAATTTCTTAATAGTTGACATGCAATATTATGTTTCAGGTGTACAATATAGCTATTAGACATTTATATGACTTATGAAGTGATTGCCCAATAAATCTATACCTATCTGACAACATATGTAGTTTCAATATTATTGACTACATTCCTTATGCTATACTTTACACCCCCATGACTATTTCCTAACTACCAATTTGTGCTTCTGATTTCCTGCCCACTTTTCACCTATCCCCTCAACCCCCCTCCCATTGGACAAGCATCAAAATGTTCTTGTATCTATGAGTTTGTTTCTGTTGTGTTTGTTTATTTATTTTGTTTTTCAGATTTCACACTTAAGTGAAATCATATGGTATTTGTCTTTCTCTGACTTATTTCATTTAGCATAATACCCTCTAGGTCCATCCATTTTGTTGGAGATGGCAAGATTTCATTCCTTTTTATGACTAATATTCTATTGTATATATGTACCACCCTTTTTTCTCCATTCCTCCACTGATGGATACCCAGGTTGCCTCCATATCATGGCTATTGTAAATAATGTTGTGATAAACATATGAATACACATGTTGCTTCAAAGTAGTATTTTGGTTTTCTTCAGATAAATATCCAGAAGTGGGATTACTGGGCCCTTCTTTGTCTTTTGTCGTAGCCTTTGTTTTAAAGTCTATTTTGTCTGATATAAATATTGCTACGACAGCTTTTTTTTTAATTTAGATTTTCATAAAATATTTTTATCACCTTTTTACTTTCAGTTTGTGTGTCTTTTAATTTGAAGTGAGTCTCTCACAGGCAGCATATGTATGATTTTATTTTCTTGTCCATCAGACACCCTATGTCTTGATTGGAGCATTTAATCCATTTATATTTAAAGTAATTATTGATAGATATGTAGTTATTGCCATTTTATTATTCATTTTTTTAATCTTATTTTTGTTGTTTTTTTCTTCTTTTTCTTCTTCTTCTTAAAGAAGTCCTCCAACATTTCCTGTGATACTGGCTTGGTGGTGATGAACTCCTTCAGCCTTTTATTGTCTGAGAAGCTCTTTATCTGTCCTTTGATTCTAAATGATAGCCTTACTAGGTAGAGTAATCTTGGTTGTAGGTCCTTGCTTTTCACCACTTTGAATATTTCATGCCAATATCTTTTGGCCCTCAAAGTTTCTGTTGAGAAATCAGCGGACAGTCTTATGAGCTCCCTTTTAGATACTTAACTGCTTTTTTCTTGCTGTTTTTAAGGTGTTTTCATTGTCTTTAACCTTTGGCATTTTGATTAGGATGGGTCTTGGCATGGGTTCATCTTGTTTGGAACTCTCTGTGCTTCTTTGGGTTCATCTTGTTTGGAATTCTCTGTGCTTCCTAGGCTTGTAGGTCTATTCCCTTCACCAGGTTAGGGAAGTTTTCTGTCATTATTTCCTCAAATAGGTTTTCTATTCCTTTCTCTCTCTCTTCTTCTTCTGGTATCCCTATGATGCAAATGTCAGTATGCTTGATGTTATCCCAGAGACCCCTTAAACTATTCTCATTTTCTGGGGGGGGGGTGGTTTCTTGTTGCTGTTATGATTGGGTGTTTTCTGTTTTCTGCTGCTTTCTCTTCTAAATCTCTGATTCAATCCTCTGTTTCATCTAATCTGTTGATTCCCTGTAATATATTCTTCATTTCAGTTATCATATTCTTCATTTCTGATTGGTTCTTTTTTATGTTTCCTATCGCCATTTTTATGTTTTCTATCTCTTTGTTCTCATCGAATCCATCTACTCCTTCCCTAAGCTCATTCAGCATCCTTATCACCAGTGTTTTGAACTCTATCTGGTAGATTGCTTATCTCCATTTTGTTTAGTTCTTTTTCTGGGGCTTTGTTCTCTTCTTTCATTTGGGACATGTTTTTTATGTCTCCCCATTTTGGCTGCTTTCTCGTGTTTGTTTCTATTCTTCTCATGTTTGTTTGTCTTATGTTTGTATTAGGTAGGACTCTTAAGTCTCCCAGTTTCAGTCCAGTGGCTTTATGTAGTAGATGTGCTATGGGGCCCAGTGGCAATCTCCCTGGTCACCTGAGCTTGGTGCTCAAGGTGTGTCTCTTGAATGGGTTGTGTGTGCCCTCTTGTTGTAGTTGAGCCTTGGTTACTGTTTGCATGTCAGTGGGAGGGACTGACCCTCAGGCTGATTGGTTGTGAGGACTGGCCAATGACTACAGTGGAGAAGCTGTTGTGCAGGGGCCAATGCTATGGAGGAGGGTTCACTTTAGGAGGGCTCTGGTGCCTGCCCAGTCTGACCTTTCAGTGTGTCATGTATAGAGATATCTGGGTGGTGCTTTGGCAGATTCTGAAGCCAGCCACCAGGCATGTCAGCCCTGGGTCCTCCTTGGAGGGAATCCCACTGCAAGCCCAGTTCAGCTGCCGCCTGTGCGCAGACAAGGGCTACCTGGCATGAGCCATAAAATGATATAAAGACATCTTCTACCGACACTGGGCTTGGAGGTAAGTGCCTGGGAGAGGCCTAGCTGTGAACCAAGGCTGGCTGCTGCCAGTGCTAGGTTTGGGGCTGCTTAACAAGTGGTGCGGGGCACACTGAGGCCAGATGCTGCTTGTCTAGGCTTTGTGAACCTTTGACAGATTTTAGGAAAGTCCACAGTATGAGCCAAGACAAGCTGTTTGTATGGAAAAGCCACTGGAAGAGGTTTGAGTGGGCCCGGAAGTTGGATGGGGCAGGGTCTCAGGGACTGGAAGTTTGTACTTTCTGATTCTCTTTACCCATTTTGCCAGCCCTCCCACCCCCACCACCTCTGGCAACCACCAATCTGTTCTCTATCCATGAGCTTGTTTTTTTCTTTTTGATTCCATATGTAAGTGAGCTCATATAGCATTTGTTTTTCTCTGACTTATTTCACTTAACATAATGCCCTCAAGTTTAATCCATATTGTCACAAATAGAAAGATTTCTTTTTTTATGGCTGAATAATATATGTAAATAGATGTCACATTTTCTTTATTTGTTCATCTATTGATGAACACTTAGGTCGTTTACATGTCTTGGTTATTTTAAGTAATGTTGCAATGAACATGGGGGTGCATGTATCTTTTCGACTTAGGATTTTTATTTTCTTTTATTAAATACCCAGAAGTAGAAATGCTCAATCACATATGTTAGTTCTATTTTTAATTTTTTGAGGAATCTCCATACTGTTTTTCATATTGGCTGTGCCAGTTTACATTCATACCAATAATACACAAGTGTCCTCTTTTTTTCCCATTCTTGACAAATTTTGTTATTTCTTGTCTTTTTGATAATAGCCATTCTAACATGAGTAAGGTGATATCTCATTGTGGTTTTAATTTTTATTTCCCTGATGATTAATGATGTTGAGCATTTTTTTATATACCTGTTGGCCATCTGTATGTCTTCTTTAGAAAAATGTCTATTCAAATTCTCTTTCCATTTTTTAATCAGATTGGTTTTTGTTGTTGTTGTTGTTGTTTGCTGTTAAGTTGTATGAATTTTTAAAAATGTATTTTGGATATTAAACCTTTATCAGATGCATAATTTGCAAATATTTTCCCCCATTTAGTAGGTTGCCTTTTCATTTTGTTCATGGTTTCCTTCGCTGTGCAGAAACTTTTTAGTTTGATGTATTCTTATTAATTTATTTTTGCTTTTGTTGCCTTTGCTTTTGGTGTCAAATTCAAATAGTTATTGCCAAAACTGATGTCAAGGATCTTTTATGTAATTTTCCCCTAGGAATTTTATGGTTTCACATGTAGTAAATATATTTTTGACTTATGATATTTCAATTTATAATGGGTTTATTTGGATATAATTTCATCGTAAATCAAGGAGCATCTGTATTTTAGTTTGGGTTATGACAGCACCCTCCTTTAGTACCAAACTCTAAATTATTTAGGGTAGACTAAACCACTGTAACATTGGCCCAACATAATGGCTTGAATATAGTAGAAATTCCTTTTCTTCTCATGGAGCAGTCCAGAGTGGTTGTTCAGGTTAAGGTAGACAAGAGAGCGCTTTCTTCTACATAATCTACAAGAAGTCTTCAGCCTTCAACATATAACTTCCAAGGTCATTCTTGTCATTGCCGTTAGCATCCCCCATGATCACAATGAGGAAAGATCAAGCAGGGCTGTTTGTGAGAGTTGTATTGGCCAATCCTATAAATGGCACATTATTTCTATTCACATGCCATTTAAAAAGCTTAATCACACAACTATACCTAAATGCACGAGAGTCTAGGTATGAAGGGGAGGACAGATTCTGGTAATGAACTGGCTGTCCACTGCAAAGGCTAAATAGTTTGTACCTTTTTTTCTTTCTAGCTATGAAACAAAAGGGAAATCAGATACATCCAGCAACCATGCAGTGCTGAAGCTGGCCAAAGGAGATGAAGTTTGGCTGAGAATGGGCAATGGCGCTCTTCATGGGGACCATCAGCGCTTCTCTACATTTGCGGGCTTCCTGCTCTTTGAAACTAAGTAAATATTTGAATAGATTTGATCCACTTTTGAGAAGACTTGTAGCTGAGCTGGTATTGTTATGATCTGAGGCTCATTGGAGTTGAAGGTTCTACATGTTGTATTTAAAATAAATTTTAGTGGTTATATTGCTAATCATGCCACAGCTACAGTAATAATGTGTGATGACTCAGGGGCTCAGAAGAATAAACAAATTTTCCCAAGTGACCTTGACCAATATACTTAGCACCTTTATCATTCTTCTCTCAGCACCTAAAAGAGAATTCCTTTCTTGATCCAGGTTGGAAATAATTGTTTCCATCACAGAAGTCATTTGCAAAGAGTTTTGGTGGCTCTATTTTAAATTTAATAACAGCTTTCAGGAACCCTTGAGGTTTGGGGTTCATCATTAAAACTTTTCAGAGAATAGGTTGTAGTGATTATGATGGGACCAGGACAAGAACAGAGACACTTGCCAGGACAAAGGTACCAGAAACCTTTGTAAAGCCTAGACTGAGAAGTAACACTTTGATCCAGTGGGTCGATATTCATGAATAAAGTATAGACATATTTTAGTAACTCCAGATAGCTTTTAGATAGAAAAAGTATTCACAATGCCCACAAATAATTTACTGCTTCTTCTTCTTCTTCTTCTTCTTCTTCTTCTTCTTCTTCTTCTTCTTCTTCTTCTTCTTCTTTTTTAATAAGGATACTGCTATAATTAAATCTTAACTTAGCTTATATTTTTGGAAATAGAATTTCTCATGATCCAGAATTGGATTTACCAAACCTGGTTTATCAGGTTGACTCTTTGTCATTGCATTTCGCAGGTTATAATAGATCTTTGTTCATGTGGACCTGCAGAATTAGCTGAAGTGAGTTTAGGTCCACATTGTACAGATGTAATCAGCTTCTTTTCTCTCAATTTAGAAATTACCATAATAAACTACACATTGACAAGTCATGTTGAAGGAGCTGTAGACTCAGTTATATACACTCGAACTAACAGATACAAAATATAAGGGCCTTCCACTTAGGAGACATATAATAAAGTCTCTTAACCATTTTTTTAAAAAAAAAAAATTATATGACTTTTTTGATTACCATATTTAATCAATATTCACACAAGAGCTGTGCCATTTGACTTTTTACCTATCCCTCCCGCAAAGGATTAAAAGGATTAATCAATTCTCAAAGGATTAAATTACTCACCAAAATGATATTCATGAGAATGCACCAGATACTATCTGAAGATAGTACTCAAAGATAGTCCCGGAAGCACAGAAAATTAATTAGGGCTGCCCTATTAGCTAACTAGTGTGTTTCATGATCAGTTAAGCCCTTGACCCTTTTCTTTAGATCTACAAATATTTTAAAACTCTTTCTGAATCCATATGCAATGCTATTTAAAAGTGAATGGATATTATCTATAATGTGCTTGACTGTTAATGTTTTTGTGATTTTGTATAGGTCCCCCCCACCAACTCCTTCCCCTGGAACTGTGGGGTCATGGGGTTGAAGTTTACTATTACCAAATGTCATAAATAGTCCATAAAAACGCATTGCCAATAAATATTGGATGTTGCATGCTGTCCAAGGAATTCCATATCTAAAGAACATACAGTACAAGTAAGTACCTAGAGGAAGATATCGGCCTGGCTTTAGATAAAACTGAGCCAAGAAAAATGAAATAAGTATTATGTAAAAAATAAATATACCTTTGTTAAGTATATGGTTTTCTAATGTTCTTAATGAAGTTGAATAGTCATACAATTGGAAATCACTAGGATTTGTTAACACAGTTAAAATATTTTCATATAGATGGTGTGAACATTCATACGATCAATTATGTGGACACAGAGCAGGGTAACTTGTCCAACAAAAACTCCACTTTTCAGTTATTCCATTGTTACAACTTCAACCCTCTGAGTTTTGAAGACATTGATGTTTAGAGGATCCTTTGATGAAATCAGAGTATTTTGGAGGAGAGGAATCTTCTTCACAACCTGAAGTCTTTATGTTGATACCTAAATTCAAATTTTCACCTTAGTAGAGACACCCAAGGTTTGGTTGCAGGCAGATGGCAAGCACTTCTGGCTTGCAATTAAGTCCTAGGTGTGGAAAAGGGTGATCAGTAAGCAAGGTGGAAGAAGGTCAAGATAATTATCAGTGTTTCACAGTTTCACCCATGACCAGAATTAGATCTCGAAGACTGATTTTAGTCTTCCTAAAACTAGGATCTGAAAAAAATGATAATATGCTGATGTCATGTGAAATTTAAAGGTATAAGAAACCAACTTTTACATTCTAAAGCCCTCATGAAGGCAAACTCCATGAATGAAGAACATGAGTTTCTGCTTGCTGCAGAAATGCAGTACATATACTGTAGAATTGCTTCATATAATGATCAAGTTGGGTAATTTTCCAGTGCAGAAAGGGCTACATTTGAACTTTGGACAACAAAGAGACTGTATTAAAGGAATTTTATTGAAGTCAAAAATATTCAAGCAGTGGATAGAATAATCAAATGTAATTCCCAAAGGCTGGAACTCATAAACATCTACTTTGTGCAAAGATACCATGCTATTCCAAGAGCTACTCAGCATTTGCAGTTAAATTCTTACCTTTCAGGAGTTTTTAACCTGACAAGAAAAAAATTCTGAGTTGTCCTAAATTGAATTATAGCAGGCAGGAGAGTGGGAGGTGAACAAGGGAAGTTAACCACTTAACAGCCGGAGCTGAAACCAACAAAAGACTACTCTCATTCCTGAATGTATGTTGAAACTTTGAATCAAATCCCCAGCAGCTATCTAGAAAGAATAGCTGTCCACCAGATGCCATATCATCCTGTTTTCAGATGAACTTTCTGGACTGTTGCCACAACCAACACAGAGGCACCAAAGACGGACTATTCACCTATCCCAGAATATTCTGTGATCTACTTTTTCCTCCTCTCTTATCTATAGCCAATGTAAATCCATTCAAACCAACTTAAGTCTTTCTTCCCCAAACTCATTGTACAAAAGGGCCCTGTCAACACAAGACAGTGGATATCTTTGTCTTCTGCATGTAGCCCTGCCTCTGGTAGTTTAGAATGTATGTTCCAGGACTGGGACCTTTTTCTGGCCAACAGCAGCTTGACAAACCCCTTCTTTCAGAAAAACTTTCAGTCTCAAAGGTTTTTGTTTGACTAACCTAATGGAAAAAGACATGTACAAAGGAGTAAGGGCATGGATGATATAAAGCGAATGTTTTAATAGCTACAGAAAGCAAAGCCCTAGGGAGCTAAAGGAGAGAGAAACAACACCCAGCTCATAGCATGAAATGGCTATGGACAAGGCAGTGTTCCTGGCTAGAGACAATGTCATGCTCAATTATGCTTAATTTTACGACACCTTTTTCTTTTCTGGTTAGAAAAATACTGTAGAAAATTTCTAAAATCCATAAAAGCATTTAGTACAAAATTGAATCATCCCACCAGATATAATATTAGCATTTTGAAATGTTTATTTCAGTCTTTTCCTGCATTCTTTATGACTTTCGTTTTTAAAAATATAGTAATGAAACAAATCATTCGAAATACTTTTTACATATTTTTATATCTCGCTATGGTTTGCCTTAACATAGTAACAGCACTCTCAAATCCTATTAAGGATTATTTAAAAATATAATTTTAATGGCTGCATAATTTATTTAACTTTCCCCATTTTGAGAGATATTTTTGCTGTTTTCAGTTTTGTTTTGTTTTGTTTTGTTTTGTTTACAAAAATTGGTCTCAACCCCAGGTTCTTGATACAAAGCTTCTAAAATTCTTTTAAATAGGGGAGCTAGAAGAATCTCCTAACATTAGTCTTTGACTCCAGTTTCTAAAACTCTTGTGATTTCCTAAGCAATAAAAGCACTAGGAGCATCTTTCGTTCTAATATATGCTCTTTGACCTTAGTTCCTAATACAGAGTTCCTAAATCCCTTGGGATTTTTGGAGTGATAGTATTTTTACTTTAATGAAGTGGATGGGGGCTGGTCACCAGAAAGACCAAACCATGATTAAGCCCAGAATTTTCAGTCCTACCATTCTATTCTCCAGAAAGGGGAGAGAGGCTGGAAATGGAATCAATAATTAATCATGCCTACATCATGAAGGTTCAGTAAAAATACTGAAAGTTTGGGGTTTAGAGAGCTTCTGGGTTGGTAAATGTATCATTTACATGCTTGGAGGATGTCATATCCCAACTCCATGGGACAGAAGCTCCTGTGCTTGGAACCCACCTGAACTTCACCTTATCACCTTATGTATTTCTTTGCCTGGCTGTTCATCTGTGTCCTTTGTCATACCTTTTATTATGTAATAAATTGGTGAACACACGTAAGTGTTTCCCTGAGTTCTGTGAGCTGTTGAGCAAGTAATTGAATGAGCGGGGGTGGGGGGAATGAGGGGAACAGTTTTTCTTAATCTGTTGATCCCGCGAAGTGAAAGAGACAAGGTATTGCCTCCCACTCACCCAATATAATGGTAAGACAGAGAAAGGATAACAAATATAGACAGTCTTACTCAAAAAGGAGGAAGTAGAAGCTCCATGACAATTCTAAAATCTAGTTGACCAGGTATTTGAAATTCCTTGACTAGCTCTAAAGGCCTGTAAACACTTCAGAATGTATCTCAGAGATATGAGATCAAAAAAAAAAAAAAAATTATAATCACTATAACATTTACACAAAAACAAAATAACTATTCCTTACTATCATCTAACATCTAGTCAATGATTTAAAATAACCCCAACTGTCTCATAAATATCTTTCAACGGTGTATTTGTTTAAATCGTGATTTAAAACAAAATTTATATATCACATTTGATCGATACATCTAAGCTTTGAAATCTGCAATTATTTCTCATCTAATTAATTAATTAATTAATTATCATTTCCTTTCCAACATTGTGGATTTTGCTGATTGTATCTGTTGGTGGGTGTTATATAGCATATTCCTCCATCCCCTGTATCATCTTCCTTTGTTCTGTGCATTTACCATAAATAGGGAATTGCTTGATTAGATTTGGACTCAATCTCTTTGCAGAAAAACTTTACAGGAGGTATTATCTATTGCATCATACCAAGAGGCCCATAATGTTTTATTATCTCTTTTTTGTGATATTAAAATTGATCAGTGGGTTCAGGATATCTCAGCCAAATCCACATATTGTAAAATTCCCTGCATTAGCTTTTTTGCCTAATGTTTTTAGTGTCCATTGATGATTATAAATTAAACCCACTATTTCACTGGCAGTTGCAAATTAGTGACATTTTTAAAGAAAGACATTCTTGCACTAGCTATTTGGTTATCCTGAAATACTGTTTACATGGGAGACAAGATTAATGCTTTTTTTCCACTTTTATTTACTAATTTTTAGAATAATGAGTTGGTGCCCTAGCAACTTCAAGAGGTGATTAATAAGATCTTTAAAAAATCAATATTATTAACTCACGATTTTTCATGTATTTGGTGTGTTTCAATCCACCTTAGTAATTCTAACTGAATGGTCCCATTTACTTGTCAGTGAGAAGCCCTCTGACATAGTACCTTCATCCTTTTCACTCAGACTGAGGGTGATGCAACTCTCTCACAGCAGAGCAGAGGTGAGTGGAGACAGTGCAGATCTTCATCCTAACCAGAATTTCATGCTGTTGTTGCACCCAGTATAGAATAGACTAAACCAAGTATGCTCTCTTAGGGCTGTTTATTAGCCGGCACCTCTCCTTGCCAGGAGCAGCCCCGAAATGCAGAAGTACAGAGTTTTTAAGCCCAAAATCCCATTCTTCATTCTGTCTGAACACAAAGGGTTGCTTTAGCAACCTATTAGCATGTTATGTTTCCATAGTTAATAGCCTATGTTTCTATAGTTAGTAGCCTATGTTTCTATGTTTCCATAGTTAGTAGCCTATGTTTCCATAGTTAGTAGCCTATGTTTCCATAGTTAGTAGCCTATGTTCCTATGGCGATAGTAAAACAGTAATTTCCAGCTTTTTACGTAATCGATCATTTCTAATGCCATGCAAGTAAGCAGTTTACACAAGCTAAAATCGGCAGTTAGCATGTAAGCTCATTGTTACAAGTTTCATGATTAATAGAATGCGGTGAAGGGTTCTAGGAACCAGGCCTAAGGTATTGCCTTCCTTTGTCTTTTGCCCTTATTACATTTTAGCAGGCTATCACACTGTAACCTTGAGTATGACCCCAGCTGCCCAAGTCCTGCCAATTGCCGAATTCAGCTTTCTCAAGACTATTATGTGAGCTACCTGATAATACCCTTCCAATGAATTCTTTTGTACTTAAGTCAAGATTTAAATGGAAGGAGTAGAAATGGGGAGATCAATTAACATAAGATGAAGTACAAAAGCAAGTTCAGAAAAGTGAATGCAATGTAACATTATTCATGTAAATAAATTCCACAAAATAATAAGATCTCTTGCATAGTCAAATATAGTATATAAATAGCGTAGCTATAGCATCGATAGGTACAATGGACTGAGGACAATATACCAAAATCATGGGAGTGTTGTGTCTTGGATGGTGGGTGAGGTGGAGCAAAGAAATATAATTTCAGGTGGGAGTTAAAGGAGACTTAAGCTATAAAAGTTAAAAGCCACTGGCCTATGATCTATTTCCCCCCTTTAGTACGGGGATGTCCTGGGAGGGTAAAGGAAAATGCAGGTGACTCTCCCTATCAGCTAGACAGGTTTAGTTTCTTCTGAGGCCTCTCTCCTTGGCTTGCAGAGAAGGTGGCTGCCTTCTGCTAGGTCCTCACATGGTTGTCCCTCCATCTGTTTCCTGTATTCTAATCTTTTCTTATAAGGACACCAGTCATCTTGGATTAAGACCCACCTGTATGACCTCGTTTTACCTTAATTACCTCTATACAGGCCCGGTCTCCAAATACAGTCACATTCTGAGGTACCGGGGTTTAGGACTTCAACATATGAATTTTGAAGGGACACAATGCAGCCTGTAACAGAAGGTATATGTCCAATGGAGGAAGACCTGAAGAGTCATGAGTGATTTTCCAGACCTCTGCTGTGTTTGAGCCTTTCTATGACCAGTATTTCTGAACTTATTAGTAAAGCTTCCGGCTGGATAAGAGTTCTGATTCATGGTGAATCCGATCCAGGATGTTAGCTCAAGCTATATCTGTACTTTTTGTTTTTTAGAAAAATGGACTAGAAGCAAATATGAAAAGAAACGGTGTCAATCTGGATGTCTGCTATATCATTTGTAATTTCTCTCTTTTTAAGTTTGTTATAAAAATAAAAGAGAAGGGGATAAGGAATCTTGGGATAGAGAGACAAGGAGGTGTTAATTAAACGAGGAGGCCATTAGACTGAGGCAGCGCTAACAAAGTGGCAACCTGCTTTAAGATTATGAAATCAAAACCTAAGAACAACCAATCACAGAAAGCTAACTATGCTTTAAGCTATAGCCAATCAATAATTTCCTTGTTTTGCTTCCACCTTTTCTCTTTACAATCTCTCCCCAGCTTCTGTTGGTAGAACACTCCTAACTTCCTCCTTTGTGACACTGTCTGATTTGAATAGATTATTGATCAAATAAACCCTTAAATTTTTTAATATGCTGCAATGTGTCTTTTAACAGTGGATATTCAGAGACAAAGGCAAAGAGAAGAGGTCTGGGTCAAGTAGGAGGCAAACTCTCCTAGGGAAAGCCACAAGAACCCTGAAATAATTCTAAAACTGATCAAGACTATTTCAAGCTTGTCTATAAGATCTTGATTACCATTGTGCCAAGTTTTGCCTATGCTGTTATCACCTGCTTCAGCATGCATAAACCCATACTTGTCAAAGGATTAAGGCAGAGAATTCTCTGGCATGAACTTGTGGCTCTTTTAAAATTCCAGAATAGCCAAAAATTGTCAGGCCACCTATACACAGGCCACAATGATAAGAGAGAAAACGATTTGTAAAAGTAGTAAGGCTATTGCGATTTTTTTCCGTAATTAAAAAAAAAAAGATTATGCATGAAAATGAAAAACTCGCAACTATCTGTAGAAATGGCAGGTGGAAAATCAAAATATTTTTAAAGTCCTCTCATTTGGCTCTGATGAGCACTACCCGCTCCAATTTTCTTGTGATGTTACACATTGCACAGCATTTGTTACAGTAGCTTGACCTCTCTTTTTAAAGGCATGTAATCCACAAAGTTTATAACTCAAAATAGAAAGGATCTAGAAAGGATCTCAAGACCTTTGTGGATGCAATCATCAGGTGGCTAAGAAGTACGAGTGATGAAGGAGGCAATATGAAGCCTACAGAAGAAAATACTTTAGCCTAGTTCATGAAGATTTATGCACTTTTTCTCCAGGGACGGGCAGATGTAGGGGCTGAAATGGCACAACCGCTGGGATCGCAAGGTAAGAGTAAAAGCGGCCTGAGAGATCGGTGACAGGCCACAGAATCTCAAAGTCAAGCCCAGGGGCAACTTCGGACTTCGCAGCGAGAGGAAACGTAAAGCCGCCGGAGGGACTTCTTGCCCGCAACCGGGAGACGGAGCCTTGACGCGCGCTACTGCGCAGACTCTGCAGCTGCGCGCAGGCGCACGAGGGAGGGGTCGCGCCCTTGGGGCGGTGCTCCCTGGCTGGGTGCTTGAGATCCGTAGTTGTCAGGTTTCTCCGACTTTAGCTATAGGCACAGGGTGCTATGCCTCTCCGGGGCATCAAGGTATTGGAGCTGGCTGGCTTGGCTCCAGGCCCGTTCTGCGGTATGGTCCTGGCTGACTTCGGGGCGCAAGTGATGCTTGTGGAGCGGCCTGGTGCCGTAGGCAACTTGCGCGTCTTTGCCCGCGGCAAGCGTTCGCTGGCTGTGGACCTGAAGCAGCCTGGTGGGGTGGCCGTGCTGCGTCGCTTGTGTCCCCACGTGGACGTGGTGCTGGAGCCCTTCCGCCACGGTGAGCCCCTGGCCTCTCCGAGGGGCCAGACTTGGACAGTTTCTGAAGAAGGGAGGGGGCGGAGCTGTTTGAGGCTGCACCCGCCACCTTTTTGCCCTGTTGCCACATGAACCCTTCATGTTTGTCTTTCCAGACTTTTCTGTTGTATTTGACTTGGTTTCTCTTTCCCCCATATTTGGAATCGGAGATACTGCTGTTGCTCTTGTTCTCCTTACACCGCTCCTGACTTCTCGTTTTGTTTTTTGTTTTTGTTTTTTGCCAAACACCCATTTGTAGCTGCATTTCTTAATGATTTGAGGGTCATGAGCCCTATGAGAAGCTAATGAAAGCTATAAATTCTCTCCCCGGGAAAGGAGGTATTTCATTTGGTTACATTTCGAGTGTTGTGGAGTAGAGGTTTGGTGTACCCTCGAAAGCCAATCACAGATCCAGGCCAACACTCCCTGCTTTAAATGCCGGTGTTGCCAAGTTCCAGCGTCAGCTCAATTTCATTTATACGTCTTTCTGGAGCCACCTTACCCATTCCCATTGTTGTCACCTTTTATAGACAGCTGGTGCCTGAATCTGTAAGTGCGCTCCCCTCTTTTCTAGCCAGACCGTCAGAATACGCAGGTCCTGTACGTCTCTATCTGACTGCCCCCTGGCACTGCAACTTCTACAAATCCCAAACCCAGGCCACTAACTTCCCTCCTAAAATAGCATCTCCTCTTTCTATATTTATCTCAGTGAATTGAACCAGTATCCACCCAGTTGCCTAAATCAGAAACCTGTACTTCATCCATGACTCCAAATCGTCTTTTCACTTTACCAGCTTTCAACTATAACAATCGAGTCATTCTTTTTCCTTTCTTTGTATGACTCAATTCTTTCTCTCCACACCTGCTGCAGCTTCTTTAATTCTGTTGTAACAGTCTTTTTGAAAATGATATTTCAGTCTAGCACCACTCTCATCCATTCTCAGCTGCCAGAGTAATCTCATGCTGATACCAGTCCAAAGCTTTGCCTGCTATATAGCAGGAAGTCAGTAAATGTTCAGTGAGTTAATTAAATGTCTATGGGGCACCAGGCGTATTTAGAATGTTAACTCATGTACCCTCACGGCCAGATTTGAGGATAATATAATTAGGATTATGTCATATTTTAATAATGCCCCATTTGAAGATGAAGGAGTTTTAACAGAGTTAAATAATATGTCCAGGCTCTTGCATTTAGGAGGAAAATAGTAGCTGCCAGGTGAGGGAATTGTGGCTGCTGTTTATCTAGGAGGATTAGAGTTCTTTCGTAGCCTTAGGAAGACTATGACAGTTAATGCAGTATGCAATCTTTTTTACTTTTAATTCCAGAATACTTCAGGTGCCAGTTAACTGAATGTTGTGTGATAAATGTACTTGCCAGTTAGAGCTTTGATGCTATTATGTCTAATCTTTCTTTCCACAGACATTTACTGAGCCTTTTTGTGAAGGTACTCATGCTAGGAGTTTCAGAGGCCTGGCATGTATCAGGCATGAATCCTGCAGGCAGAGTGTCTGAGCTGGTGGGGAAGGTGGAATACATACATACTGAAGCACAGCAGAATGTAGAAGGTGGTAGGCACTGATGTGGCTATTGAAAAAGAAAAGGTCTAAAAGGAATAGCAGCTTTCAGAAGTGAATTTTTGACCAAGTAACAACCCAGGGTAATTCTTCCAAGAGAACCAACCATTTCTAATAAATTACTAAGGAGAGGATTTGGGAAACTATAAAGGGACTGGCTAAAGGGATAAAATGCCTACTATAGGGTTTGAAGAGGCTTGGCTATGCATGAAGGAAAAGCTTTCTGGGGCAGAGGCCACACATTCTAGAAATGGTGGCCTCACTCTTTGGGTTCTTAATTTCTGGAAACACTACCATAGCAGATATTTTTAGTATTACTTGCAAGAGTGCTATTTAATGTTTGCCACAGAAAAGGGAGTATACCCATCCTCAATTCATGCTCTCTTAAAAGAAAAATTGTTACTTTAAGGTGTCATGGAAAACCTCCAGCTTGGCCCAGAGATTCTGCAGAAGGAGAATCCAAAACTTATCTATGCCAGAATGAGTGGATTTGGCCAGTCAGGAAGATTCTCTAAGGTAGCAGGCCATGACATCAATTATTTGGCTTTGTCAGGTATGGTAAAATTTTCTCTACACTTTTTATTTTGTTTCCAGTCAAGATTTACAGTTAGACTAATTAAAAAGAATCTTTAATGGTGAAGATTTAAATATCAGAATCGATAAGGAGAGCATGGTTGTTTAAAAAGGGTTGGTTTGTCTTGGAACAGTCCTCCTCAACCCTTCACCCCCACCCCCCACCCCTTCTTAACACATTTGAGGGATAATGTATTCTCACTAGTAGCATCCTTACTGCATTTGTAGAGTCAGTTCTCAGGCAAGCTCCTACTAGGAAGTAAGGGGCTTGGTAGTAACAGGGATGGTTGCTCTGTAGTTTGAAAATACTGATATAGTTTAATTATGCCATTCCTCTCCCACATCTTCATTGAGAGTCATTGCTTGAATCACCATTTTAGACTTCTATGAATACTAGGTAAAGCCTGTGGTCATAATACCACTTTCTTAGTTTTTGCCTATGAGAACATGTCTTAGAATCGCCTAATTCTAGAATTCTAAAAACTGTTTGTTGAGTAAAGGAAGTCTCAAAATTTCTGTGAGTACACATTTAAAGGTTGAAGAAAAGAGTGAGTGTAGAATTGATTTTTCACATCTGTTTTAAAATTTAATTCCTTTTTCTTGTGTTTGATTATTTTCTTGCATGTGTAATAAGAATGGAAGTGCATAATACTGTTAACACATAAACTAAATTGATAACAATTTTTCTTCCTGAAACATTTTTTTAATTTTACTCAGTGAGTAAAACTTAGCAATAAAATTCTGAAACTGTTAGGTGGAATAAAGTTTTAGAGAAGAAAAAAACAAAAAACAAAACAAGGAACCATGTCTGAGGGAAAGCCTGTTTATAGATATGCTGAATAGGTTCAGAATTGGAAAAGCATCATGTACTAGTTTTCACTAAGGTAAGCAACTTGAGAGATTGGTTATTCCTCTGAGATGTTCATGTATTTATTTAAAAGAGACATTTAATTTACAGCAAATGTTCCCCGACTTTTTTTGTAGGTGTCCTGTCAAAAATTGGCAGGAGTGGTGAGAATCCGTATGCCCCGCTGAATCTCCTGGCTGACTTTGGTGGTGGTAGCCTCATCTGCATAGTGGGTATCCTGATGGCTCTTTTTGAACGCACACGCTCTGGCAAAGGTCAGATCATTGATGCAAACATGGTAAGTGTTAATTGGGGGAAATGATACGCCTGCCCATCGTTCACAAGTATGCCGTATGGCTGCCTCAAATCCGTTTCTATATAAGACAAGATCATTGAGATTTGAAGTTTGAGTTCAAGTTACCAAGGATATCCTTTTCTTTAAAATAGTCTCATTGTCCTTTTCATGTGTTAGAATGTCATAGTTTGATCATCTGTTTGTGGAGTCAATTTTCTAAAAATTTTGTGACTCACTTGATTCTGTTTTAATAATTTTCCCCAAGCTATCTCTTGTGATTAGAATATAATTTTCAAGCAATCCTTATTCAATATGGGGCTCAAGAAGTACTCCTTAGCAGTAGAGAAGATTCTTAAGGATGCTAAGGTAAAATGGACCAGTCTAGACTTTCCTGCTGCATTTTGTAGGGTAGACCTTGACATCATGGTGCTTTGGTGTTTTTACTGTCATTCCTTGAGCCTGTGCGTCATGTTAAGCTAGTCACTTTCTCTGTGTGATTTCTTCTAATCCAGTCTCATTTGGAATGCATTGGTATTTTAAAAAGGAGGAAACCAAAGCATAGGAATTTGCCCAAGGTCTCACAGTTAGTTGATAAGAGCCCAGTCCAGCACCCAGTCCCATGCCGCATGTTTGCATGTGGACAAATCTTTGGAAGTAGCATGAGGGATGGACTTGAGAGACTTAACACTGGAGGCAGAAACTCATGGAATGGACAATAGACTAGTGGTTACCAGAGGGTGGGAGAGGAGTGAGGGTAGGTAGATGAGGCAAAAGGGGTCAAATATGTGGTGATAGAAATCTAACTATGGGCAGTGAACACACAGTGCAATATATATACATATGTCTTTCCGTTGAATTGTACACCTGAAACTTACTGGATTTCGTTAACCAGTGTCACCGTAATAAAAATAAATTAAATAAATAATAAAAATAAAAATAAATTATCGTAATTAAAAAAAAAATAGAAGAACCTGTTTGTGTCCTGAATGGGCCATACTGGACCCATAACTCTGTTAGTACATCTTTTTTCGACAGACTCATTGGTACATCTAGTGTGTAAGAGATTGTATATGTATATATATAATTGTGTGTATCATTATATATGTGTGTATGTATATATGTGTATATGCATATATATATGTATATGTATAAATGTGGGGGCTCACTAAGAACTATATAACTCAGTTTCAAAAAACGAGCACTGCCATAGGCTGTTTATCTAAACTCTGCTATTTGGTGATGTCAAATATCAGAACCATAAAATGAGGTGTACAGGAGATTTCAAGTTAAAAGGGAAAATTGGGATATATCCAAAGTGATAGTTTATGTTTCTTTCACAGCCGGTAACTGTGAGAAGTCCCACACTCACAGTTGGAATGGGGCCCCTCCGTTGGTAACCTCAGAGACAAGGCTACTTTGATGGCTTCCCCACACTGGGGAGCCGGAATCATTAGAATCATAAAGCCCTAGGTCAAAGAAGGGGTCTTCTCCAGGCAGCCCAGTGCATGTAGTCTTGTGGTATTCACACCTGAGGGTGTGACTCTGTCCCTGTTTCTTTAGGACTCTGTGGGAAGTCGGCATTCTTAAACCAGTTTGGACTCAGAAAACCCATGTACATGTATTGTTATGTTTATAGGCATGCCTTGGAGATATTGCAGGTTTGGTTCCAGACCACTGCAGTAATGCGAATATTGCAATAAAGTGAATCACACGAAATTTTGGTTTCCTGGTGCATATAAAAGTTATGTTTATACTGTACTTCAGTCTATTAAGTGTGCAATAGCATTATATCTAAAAAATAATGTACATATCTTCACTTTTTAATTATAAGATACTTTATTTCTAAAAAAAGTGCTAAGCATCATCTGAGTTTGTTGGAAAAATGCTACCAATAGACTTGCTCGACTCCGGGTTGCCATAGACCTTAAATTTGTATAAAGACACAGTATCTGTGAAGTGCAAAAAAGCAAGATATGCCTGTGTTTTGAAACCAAGTGATTATTTAAGTTAAAATATATTAAATACTTAAATATGGTTTCCTTGAGCTTGGAGTCAAACTAAAATAAGCTAAATTTAATTGTCATGTATTTACCTTTAGAATGTGATATGCTTTATATGTCTGTGTATGTGTTTATAGATGAGATCAGAAGATGGATTTTTAAAAACCTTTTGCTTTATTTTTAACTTTTTATCCTGACAGTTTTTAACATATACAGAAGTAGAGAGAATACACTATAAATGAACACACATGTACCCTCACCTAACTTCAAAAATTATCAACATTTTGCCAGTCTTTTGTGAAAGGAAGAAAAAAAAATAGTGCCTTCTAAGTCTTTTCCGAACAGTATTTTCTGAACTGAATAGTGTAGAAACCCACTCTACTGTAAACCTTCTCTGACTTAATTTCTCAAAATACTTAAAAAGCCATAAAATTAGATATAATATTCCTATACTCTAAGATAAATATTTTTGCACAAATAATAATAAAAACAAACAAAAAAAAAACAAATAGAAAAGAATCATACATTCACGGTTAAATTATCTGGATTTGTATTCTGTTTCTTTAAAGGTGGAAGGAACGGCATATCTAAGTTCTTTTCTGTGGAAAACTCAAAGATCAGGACTGTGGGATCAGCCTCGAGGAGAGAACATGATAGATGGTGGAGCACCTTTCTATACAACTTACCGGACGGCAGACGGGCAGTTCATGGCCGTTGGAGCACTAGAACCCAAGTTCTATGAGCTGCTAATCAAAGGTGCGTCACTTTCATATACCTCCCTCTACCCCCTTTTTCTGTGGATCTTCTTTAGCCTCTATTTTGGGGCCTTTTGAAATTCATGGTATCTTTTATTACATATCCCACTTCATAATTAACCTATTACACCCATCATTATATTGGGGGGCATTTCCCCCATCTTTTAAATGACAAGTAATATTACAAATCTATAAAATAGCTCAGGGTTATAAAAAAAAATAATAATCTCTTTTATGGGAGTTCAGCGTTTTTATTACATTTTATACTCAGTAGTGTTGGCTATTTATTTTGCCCTTGTGTGCTCTTATATTATTCTTCCCTAGAAATGACCTGCTGTAGTTCCTGTTTCTTCATATATGTCCCCCCACACTCAGTGTCAGGGGTCACCAGAGCAAAGAAAGACTCTGGTGAATGAGATTTCATTGGAATATGCTACTGTCACTTGCTTCCGCTTGCTGGCATGCTCCCACAAGTTAGCAAGGAAATTTGTGGTCCTTTCTTCCCTAATTAAATAATTGAACCGAAGTTATTTCATTGCTGTGAAATGTTTGAATTTAAAGTTCACTTTCAGATAATTTAGTATCTAAATAATTTTAGATTATACTCTGAAGTGGTGTGACAAGCTGGTCCCAGTGCATTTGTTTTTCAACTTTACTTTTAAAGTTTCACTGTTATGTTTGGTAGCTTTTCAGATGCAATGTACTATGCAGAGTGAGTTGCATAGAGCTGAAATGATTGTTTTTGCAAGTATCAAAACATTTTATGATCAACTATGTTAACTTCACCAACTTAAATATCATTGGAAACACTGTAGAACAGAATAGTTTAGATGACATAAGCTGCCTTTCTGTCCACAAATTAAAGCTAAGAAAAGAAGATGTTAATTCAAAATTCTGGACAGAATAGTACTAAACAAGGGACTGAGTGGTGGGAACAACACTCACCACGATGGTGCAGGGCCCTGGAAATCAGCAAGGACATAGCACAGTGAGTTTGCGCCTTATAAAAACCTTGTCTATTTATGCATTGTCTGTGGAGAATTTAAATGCGGTAATAAAATTGACCAAACTTTAGCCAGCTTTTTATTATCACCATGCATAGGCATTTCTAAAAGACAGTGATGACACATACTAAATGAAAAACATTTTATGAGATTGAGTTCTATACAATTGCTGCAGCTACTGTTGAGTTCTAATAATATGTGTCAGCTTTATTAGCACATTTTTTACTGCTTATCCTTTAGTAAATATCGCATAGAAGTTATTCAGAGAACTCCCAATTATAACCTCTCACCTGAATGTTTTCTTTTAAGAGTCTTATAGTTTCAGCATTCACATTTAGGTCTCTGATCCATTTTGAGTTTTAATTTTTGTATATGAAGTGAGGTAGGGATCCAACTTCATTCTTTTGCGTATGGCTACCCAGTTTTCCTAGCACAATTTATTGAAAAAACTATTCTTTCTCCAGTGAATGGTCTTAGCATCCTTGTTAAAAAATTGATTAACCATAAATGGAAAGGTTTATTTTTGGACTTTCAATTCTCTTTCACTAATCCATGTGTCTATCCTTATCCAGCACCACACCATCTTGCTTACTGTAGCTTTGTAGTAAGTTTGAGAAGTGTGAGTCTGCCAGCTTTTTCCTTTTCCAAGATTGTTTTGGCTGTTCAGGGTCCCTTCCATTTTCATATGAATTTTAGGATTATCTTGCCAATTTCTGCAAAAAAGGCAGCTGGGATTTTGATAGGGGTCGTGTGAAATCCTTATATCAGTATGGGGAGTATCGTCATCTTAACAATATTAGGTTATGATCCACGAATATGGCATGCTTTTCATTTATTTAGGTCTTCTTTACCTTTTCTCAGTGATGCGTTGTAGTTTTCACTATGCAAGTCCTGCGCTACTTTGGTTAAATTTATTCTGAAGAATTTTATTCTTATTGATACTTTTGTAAATGGTAACATTTTAGGGTCATTCATATGGAAATACATGATGTATAATGATTTTTAAAATGTTTATCTTGTTTCCTGCAACCTTCCTGGGTTTATTTATTCTAGGTATGGATCCCTCTGAGTTTGTCTTGCTTGAGTTCCTTGAGATTCTTAGATGTACAATTAATATTTTTCCATCAAATCTAGAAATTTTTAGACATTATTCCTCCAAAGATTTTTCTGCCCCCTCTCTCTCTTCTCTGATATTCCCTAAATGTATATGTTGATATTTCTGATGGCATCCCACAGCTCTCTGAGGCTCTTAATTCTCCTTTTTCTTTTTTCTTTCTGTTCCTTAAACTCAGTTTACCTCTCTTCAGGTTTATTGATTCTTTCTTTTATCTGTTCATGTCTGCTGTTGAGTCCCTCTAATGAAATTTTCATTTGTTATTGTACTTTTCAACTTTATAATTCATATTTAGTTCTTTTTATCAGTAATTTCTATCTCTTTATTGATATTCTCTATTCGATGAGACACTATACTTTTCCTTTGATGTTTTAATATGGTTTACTTCAGTGCTTTGAATATATTTAAAATAGCCAATTTGAAGTCTTTGTCTAGTAAATCCAATATCTGGGCTTCTTCAGGGACAGTTTCTGTTGCTTGCTTTTTTTTTTCTTCCTATATATGGACCATGGTTTCCTTCCTTTCTGCATGCCTTGTAATTTCTCATTGAAACTGGATGCTTTAAATAATGTAATGTGCAACTCTGGTGGATACTAGGCCTCCCCTTCCCTTTCCCTTTCCTGTTGCTCATGTTTGTTTATTTAATGACTTTCCTGGACGAAATCTGTATTTTTTTGGCATGTGCAGCCACTGAAGTCTGTTCATTAGCTTCATGGTCAGCTAATGATTGGAAAGGATGTCCTTAAATGCCTTGAACCAATAAATCACCTAGCCTTTTCTGAGGTCCTCTGTGCCTTCACTTATAGCTTGTACAGAGCCCCAAGGTCAGCCAGAGGTGAAAGATTAGGACCTTCTCATATGTCTCCTGGGCATGCTTGCTGCCCTGGGTATGTGCCCCATGAATTCTAAATTCTCAGGAATATGTTAGAGCTTTTCAAACTCCCCTATGGACATCCTCTTCCCCACTTTTTTCCTTTAAGATTTTTTTTTTCAGTCAGCTTCATGTTAGTCCCAGTAAGTAATGACACCTCAGAAAGCTATGATATTAAACAGTTGACACTGATTTTTTTTTTTAATTTAAGGTGCACAGATGATGGTTTAATTCACGTATACTGTAAAATGATTGCACAATAGGTTCAGCTAACATCCATTTTCAGTCTTAAGATAGCTTCTTCTGTGTATCCCCAGTTGTAGGACTTCTGTTCAGCTGGACTTCAGCCGGCTCCCAGTGATGGGTATTCTGTAGTTTAGTTTTAATTTTGATGTGATTCTCAGAGGAGGCAAATGCAACATTTACCTATTCCACCATCTTGATTGGAAGCCTCTTTTTTTTTTTTTTTTTTTTAACAAATGTCCTGGGACTAGGGCACTGCGACCTCTGAGTCAGATCAAATAAAGCAAGTCCTAAAAATGGAGCCTGTCAGAGAGCTTCCAGACAAGCCAAATAGTGACAGTTCTCTGGGGATGGGATTTTTGAGGAGCTCCAAACTCATTTTTCCTCTACAGTGGCTGTTGCTGGTTTTCACAACTAGTAGATAAGAGCCTGTTGGTTTTCAAGGATACCACAGAGGTGAAGCAAGAGCCACAAAATTAGCACAAATTGTAACACCGCAAAGCTTTTAGTTAATTTCAAGTTATAAAAATGTTGATTCTGACAACTTATGTCAGTGTTCTTGCTGCTTTTATTACCGGAGCAGGTATTTGAAGTTTCTTGTTCCGCCATTCCAGAAGTTAAAATCCCATCCTCGGTGTGTCTAATCTTGTTTTAAAACGTGTTTGGAATGATTGTTTCCAACATCCACACTACTCCTCAATGAATGAGCTTTTCCTGAACATTTTTCTAACGGGTTAATCTCTCCAGCCCCTTAACTTCTTATCACCTTCTCCTGGGTGTCCTCTTTCTGAGTCTAAACCCTGTAATTCCCTAACATTTTTATAGCCCCCTCTGTTTGCATCCACAGCCTTTTGTGGCATCCTTAACTTTTTTCTCCTTCTAAATTCACTAAGGATCTTAAGCTGACAAGTGGCTTGTATTTTAGTCAAATTTAGCACATTCAGCCAGCTTTTGCTTAATCTGCATAGTCCATGCCAAAATGCCTCAGCATTTTCCTTCATTTACAATACTTACTTGCAAAAGTAGTACTTTTAGTAGTCACATATATGCACTTCTTTCTTAGGCCTAACTGGACAAACTCCCATATCTGTAATGACTTTTTGAGGTAGTATTAATTATATATCTCACTTATTTTACCTTATATTTTGAGATCTTTGAGGCCATACCTTAATTTACCTCTGAAGTATTTAAACATAAACACACAGTTTGTAAGGTGCAAACTCCACCTTGCTGTGTCCTTTCTGCTTTGCAGGGAAAGAAATCTGAGATAGCAAGACTCTTCTGGTACAATCAGATAAGCCATAGAGGGTTTTTTTTAAGTTGTTTTAAAATTTTAAAATATTATTAAAAGAAAACCAGAAAGTAACAAGTATTAGCAAGGATGTGGAGAAACGGAACCCTGTGCATTACTGGTAGGAATATAAAATTGTGCAAGCATGGTGGTTCCTCAAAAAATTAAACATAGAATGACCATATGATCCAGCAATTCCACTTCTGGGTGTACACACAAAATAATTGAAAGCAAAGACTCAATCAGATATTTGTATGTTCATGTTCATTAGTATTATTTACAATGACTAAAAGATGTAAGCAACCCAAGTGTCTGTCAAGAGATGAAAGGATAAATAAAATGTGGTACGTATATACAATCAAGTATTTTTTAACCTTAAAAGGAAAAGAATTCTGACATATACCACAACATGGATGAACTTCGAACACTAAGTGAAATAAACCAGTCACAAAGGACAAATATTGTTTAATTCCAAGATACCTAGAGTAGTCAAGTTCATAGAGACAGACAGTAGAATGGTGATTTCTAGCAATGGGGGAGGGGACATGGGGAGTTAGTGTTTAATGGTTACAGAGTTTAAGTTTGGGAAGATGAAAAGCTCTAGAAGTGGATGGTGGTGATTTATATTGTTCCAGAACAATATCTGTGTTCTTAATGCTGCAGTGCTTAAACTTAAAAATAACTAAAATGATAAATTTTATGTATGTATATTTTATCATAATTAAAAAACATGAAAAAATTCAAAATATAACAGTTTTTTAGGAAAAAAAATAAAGCAGTACTTAATTTGTATAGTAAGAAGTAAAAATTCTTGTTTGTCCTTTCACTTGGGGGAAGTTTGGGATGTGGCCTTCCACGATGTTTTCTATGCATATACAAACAACAAATATTTTATTTTATTTTTTTACAATTTATAACTTATACTATATAAGGTTGTATAAATTTATAATTAATAATTTATAATTAATAGCTGTTTCTTTTTATTCAACAAAGACATCCTTTCTTGTCAGTATAAAAGATCTTCATAATCACCCTTTTTTTTATAGCAGCCTTATGATGTTCTGTGGTATACTTCTACTAAAGTTTATTAACCATTTCTTTATTCAAGATTATTTATACCTTTTCCAGTTTTTTTCTTAAACAAATAATGTTTATTCTTTATTAATAAACATTCATCTTTGCATATTACGTACTTACAAAATGATTTCTGACTACTTAGTATGTGCTTAATATGTTAAAGGGTGGTAGAGTTTATGACATACTTAAAACAATAAATATTTTGTGTTATTGTGAAGGTGTACATGCATGTATAAGGTAGTTTTTTTGAAGACAAAACATGCTTTCTCAAGTTTTAAATGGTGTCTGAGTTCTCAGTTCAGTCCCTGAAAATCTGTTTGACTTATAATATCAGAAATTTAATATTGGTTGTACTATAAAAACTAGCTACACTCTATAATTGCATTTCTATGGGAGGATGGGTTCAGGTTCCATATAGGAATGTTGAGAACATAGGAAACAGCCCATCCTCAATCACTGGTAGTTTGTCTTGTGGCCTTGATCAGGGTCATGGGCAGGATGGGAAATTATGGGCTGATCAAAGATGATAAGACAATGGCAGAACTGGAGTGCCAGAGTTAGGGGTAGAACCTGGGGTCTTTTGATTTCTAATATTTTTCCAGTTTATAAACTATGACTTGTATAATCTCAAGTATAATGTTTGATAGAGAGCATATTGGCTCCAGTTTTACTAATGTTATGATTCTTATCACATTCTGATTAAAAAAAAAAAACTTTAAAAGCATGCAAAGATATTTTCAACAGTAGTTATAATCTACATCACTACTTTTGGAACAATCAGGAAAGAGGAATCAAAGCAAAAGACATCCTTAGAAACATTTCTTTGTAGATACAGTGATAAACCTGAAACTATGGCTTCTTATCTTTCTTGGTATTTAAATGGGACTAATGACTACAGAGCAAAATTTACTTATATATTTCACAGGTGTCTTTTTACAACTATCCAGAACTATGTGAGTTCTCCTTATTTTCCTTATATCCCTGACAACCCCAAAAGAACCTGCAATATTCATGCTTTCTTATGTTTATAGGGATGTTTGCATCTTCAGAGCAGTTTACAAGTAGTCATTGTTCTTCAACATGGTAGGGGAGGAAAGGATGATAAAAATGAGAGTTTGATTAAGTTGGCTAAATTTACACAAAATGTTATGTGTAAGAAGGAACTTTAATTATTATTCCACTCTTAACCATCCATGTTGAAAAACCCTTTTCCATGAGAGAATAAATGACATTTATACCAAACCCTGCTAAAGTGGCTCGTTGGGTATAATTTAATCAGCATTGGGTTTTGGGTGTTCTGCAGGGGTAGGTGCTTATAGTCAATAAAGGCAGCACAGGTTAGGCCATGGGCCAGAGGGGTCATCCTTTCTGTTAACTCCCCAGCTGGATGCTTTCATCATTTCTGCACTGTGTGTTGAGGGGTCCTCCAAGGCCCTCCATGCTTGAGAGGAGAGTCTGTGGGGCCCCACTGGTGACTGCCTGGCTGATAACTTTCTGTCCTGTTTGCTACAGGAACAATTTGCAATGTGTCTTTGATTACTTTACAAGCTCTTTGTTCCTGGTTCACAGCACTGTTTTTAAGAGGATAATGGGTCAAATATCACTGCCCTCCTAGAGCTCTTTCATTTGATCAAAATACAGAGAAATGAATATTTATGAAATTGCAGTCTTGAATTTCATAATTTATTTTTAGGCTTTTTCCTTGAAAACTGGGATAGCCAGGTGTAAAATTGTTTAAATTTTATCTTTTGTGGTACGTGGGAACATTATGTACAATGTAGGGTTAATTTAATATGATATAATAATATCTTGAGGAAATTTCTTTTTGAAAATGTATTCAGGGAATTCGATTTCTGGTAACTAGACCATTAAAAGTAGACTACTTTCGATAATGTATAAATAGTAAAATATTGGCATGGAAAGTCTGTTTTGAATCCTGCTACCCCTGCCCTCTCCAGCTTTTGGCTCCAGCTGCAAGCCAAGTTTGAATTTCTTCTCTTGACCCATTTGAGAAGCCCTTACAGAACATCCTGTTTGGGATAGTAAGCTTAAAACTCATTTTCATTGATTATCATTGTTCCATCAAAAGCATAATAATTTAAGAAATTTTATTTTTCTCTCAGGACTTGGGCTAAAGTCTGATGAACTTCCCAATCAGATGAGCATGACTGATTGGCCAGAAATGAGGAAGAAATTTGCAGATGTATTTGCAAAGAAGACAAAGGCAGAGTGGTGTCAGATCTTTGATGGCACAGATGCATGTGTGACTCCAGTTCTGACTTTTGAGGAGGTTACCCATCATGGTCATAACAAAGAACGGGGCTCATTTATCATTGATGGGGAGCAGGATGTGATTCCTCGCCCTGCACCTCTGCTGTCGAACACCCCGGCTATTCCTTCTTCCAAAAGGTATCCTTTTGTAGGAGAACACACTAACGAGATTCTTAAAGAATTTGAGTTCAGCCAGCAGGAGATTCATCAGCTTAACTCAGATAAAATTATCCAATGTAGTAAGTGGAAATCTAAGATGTAAATTTCAGCTCAAGTGAATTTGAATATTGCATTTGCAGTATAGAATAATACATACAAATGTATGCGTGGAAATGTGAAAGAACAGCATCGCGGTGGTCCAGCTATTCTAATCAAGAAACAAGATTGATTCAACAGTAATGACAAATTCCAAAAATGGTTAACATCATGGCTTTTTATTTACAAATGTTTTTAATTTACCTATCTAAATTGTGGTAGTTTTTCTGCTTTCCAATGTACTTGATAGATTATATTTGTTGATTTTAAGACACTTAACTATGGCCATGCCACCCTGAACACACCCAATCCTTTCTGATCTCAGAAACTAAGCAGGGTCGGGCCTGGTTAGTACTTGGATGGGAGACTACCTAGGAAGACCAGGTGCTGTAGGCATTAAAAAAAAACAAAAAACTTAAATCTTTATAATATACTTTAAATGAATTACTATAATGCTTTTTATTAAAGCTTCTCCTCACCCCTAAAGTTTACTTGTGCTTTAATTCTGAAAAGCTTGCTCTTGTTCTTCAACCATTTTTAGGGCCCTTCCTATAAGATCATGTTTCCCATTCCACTCAGACTTTTCATTTGAACTCAGGGTCCAGCAAGGAAAATAAGACTCACTTCAAGTCTTTAAAACAGAAGACATTTAATGTAGAGAATTACACTGGTGACAAAAGAGCTGAGAAGCTTGGGGAACGGTGAGGCAGCCTAGATATGAGCAACACCAGGAAGCCAGGATCATGCCTTTATCTGCAGGGACGAAGGAAAATGTAGTGTTACCAGGACCCAGACGCTAAATCACCTGAAGGAAACGACCCACAGTAGACATGCAGCCACTGCCAGAGACCTCTCAGGAAAGAGAAAGGGGGGGATATCTCTTGATTTCTTCCCTTCTGCCCCCCATCTTTTTACCAATGCCTCCATTGGCCACATATACCTAATAGCCAGAGAGCAATGGAACCTGGGAAATGTAGTCTTTTATGATATAGAGCATAGAGGGGATTGGCAGGAAATGAAACTGAGCGAATAGTTGACTGGCACTGCAAAATGTGTGTGCACTGCATTCAATAATTCTTTTAGCAAATATTTATTGAGGACCTGCTAGGTGCCAGGTTTCATGCTAGCTGTTAGGGATCCCATAATGAGCAAAATGGATTTGATCACTACTCTTAAGGGTATCAGAGACTAATTAACATAGTAGAAATAGAATTATCACAGAACCATCTAATTATAAAGTGTGTTACGTGCAATGATGGACAACATCATAGTGCTATGAGATAGTAATTTAGAGGAAGGGTGCAACCTTTCACTTTTAAGGCTAGTTAATTTTCCCTGGAGGTGTGTGTGTAGAAAACTGTTCAGGAAAGGACAATATATCTAGAAAAAGTTTATAAAAAGATATCGATCTATTAATATTTTGACTCTATACCTGCATATAGGGCTTTATTATCTTAAAGCTGTGCGTATGAGATTCTGTGTAATTGTGTATGCGTGTGTGTGAGAGAGAGACAGACAGACAGACAGAAACAGGGAGAGAGACAGACTAGGAGAGAGAACAGTGCAAAGGAAGTTTCCATTAGAAAAACCTTCTGAGGAGCCAGAGAGCTGGCAGCAGCTAATCCCCCACCCCACCCTCATCATAACTTGTGATCTTAGAGGCATGAAAGAATTTGAGCCCCTCCCCCAGCCTAACTATCTTTATTGGCTGGCCAGGCACCAAGTCAAATCCAGCTCACAAACCTCAGGAGCCACTCAGGAGGTGGTGGGTTTGCAGGCAGGTTCCTCACCCAGTGGCCATGGGCGGCAACAGTGGACAGCCTAGCATTCACACGTACACATCCCGAGCTGAGGATGGCCCCTTTGGCTTTGTGGAGCCTCCCAAAAGACCCACGGGCAGGCTCATCATGCACAGCATGGCCATGTTCGGCCGGGAGTTCTGCTATGCGGTGGAGGCGGCCTACGTGACCCCTGTCCTGCTCAGCGTGGGCCTGCCCAGGGGCCTGTACAGCGTGGTGTGGCTCCTCAGCCCAGTCCTGGGATTCCTGCTGCAGCCTGTGGTGGGATCGGCCAGCGACCACTGCTATGCCATGTGGGGCCGGCGCAGACCCTACATCCTCACCTTGGCCGTCATGATGCTCTTGGGGATGGCTCTCTACCTCAACGGAGACACGGTTGTATCAGGTCAGTGGGCTGCACAAGGTAAGGGTCCTGTTACGCAGCTCAATGGGAGTATTTGAATTTCTTTATGTGACACTTAAAAACAGTTTAGAACCAATTATCTCGCCTAGGTTGCGATGAACTTCCACCTTTGAATGACCCAAATTCTGTGGCTGGAGAGGCTTTACTTTTAGAAACATCAGGATATATATATATTTTTTTTATTGTGAAGATTTAAAAATAGGATTAAATTTTTCTTATCAAATACTTTCACCTATTTATACATTGTGATGCTTTTTGAGCCATAACACCTTATTTAGTACTTCTTCAAATTAACCAGCTGCTAAATGGCTCCATAAATATTTACAATAAATTATTTGTGTGTCTACGGGTTAATTCTGTTCATAGCTTTATGTAGAGCCTTTTAGGGGTGCAAGGCATCAGGCTGTCAGCTCCAGGGCACGTTTTTACACTACAAATTCTGGACAAAAACAAACCTGATGGTGAGTACTTCTTCTAGTCATTAATCAGCCACCAATTAATCAGTAATTGGTGGTAGTGCATAAAAAGTTACACTGAAAATATCTTAAACTTAAAAATAGCACACATTTTTAGGTCTTTAACAGGCTAACAGAATGAATCATAATGAGGCAGGTTAATTAGTTATATGTGTTTAAAAGAGGGCATAAATACATAAATGTAGCAATGAATCTGGAAAATGACAAAAAAATGTGATAAGAATAGTTGCCTCTAAGGAGTGATACTAATGGCCTGAAGGTGAGAAGTAGAGGATAGGCTCATTTTTCACTTACTTTTATGCTGTAATTTTTAAAAATGTGCATATATTACATATTATTTAAAAAACTGAAAGCAAGGGAAAATCGTTAAAATTGGGTGGATGAATTGTGGCATATCCACAGAATGAATATTTTTTATCTGTTAAAAATTGAGAAATTGCTCTTCATTAATTGAAATGCAAAGATAGAAAGAGAGTTGGTTGTGAATGAGCACGTACACAGGATTCCGTTAGTGCTTCTCAAAGCATGGTCTTCTGATCTGTAGCATCAATAGGGCTCAAATTCTCAGGCCCTATTTCAAACCTACTGAGGAATCAAGGGAGAATAATGGAGGATCGTGGAAGACAAAGCCCAACAATCTATTTCAACAAATTATCCAAGTGATGGCTATGTGTGCTAAAGTTTGAGAAGCACAACATTAGAGCAAAGACGTATACCTTTCTCTGTATGTAAGTGCATGAAGGGATGCGTGAAAGAGGACTATCCCCAGGGGCTGGGATCTGAAGCATTTTTCTCAGATTTTCTCTATTGTTGGAATGGTTTATAATAAGCATGCATAGTTTTTTGAACAGCTTTAAAGAGATATGATTCCCATACTATAAAAGTCACCATTTACAAGTATATAATTCAGTGCTTTTTAGTTATTTGCAAGATATAACTAAAATCCATCATCACTATCTAATTCCTCGATATACTCATCATCCAAAAAAGAAACCCGGTAACCATTAGCAGCCACCGCCCATTCCCTCCTCCCCACCTATCCTAAGCAACCACGCAATCAGCTTTCTGTTTCTACAGATTTGCCTTTTCTGGACTTTCATTCGCATAATTTTTAAAGCCTGAAAAAATGATGAAGTTTTTATTTGGAAAAACAAAACAAAATGGAAGCAAAGGGAAATAATTCAATAACAGAAAGTTTTGGTGGGAATAAGAATGCAAATGATTTCAAACCAGGATTTAGGTAACCAGTGTTATTCCTCTTTTAGCTTTGATTGCTGACCCAAGGAGAAGGCTGATTTGGGCTATAACCATCACCATGATAGGTGTGGTTCTCTTTGATTTTGCTGCTGACTTTATTGATGGGCCCATCAAAGCATACTTATTTGATGTCTGCTCTCATCAGGACAAGGAGAGAGGCCTCCACTACCATGCCCTCTTCACAGGTAGGGAATATTCCAGAAAGTCTCTCCTTCAGCTCCCAGACAGAGAGGTGCTTCCACGGAAGCCATCCAGTGTCTCTGCATGTTGAATTTTTCTGAATGAATGGATCAGTTGATGGAATGCCCCCGTCACGCGGGCTCTGTCTCCCAGCGTATTTCTCCAAAGCCAACTTGTGACCAGCCTGCAGAGTTTTACAAAGGAAGTTTACGTAAGAGCTTTCTAAAGAACCTTTTAATGGAGACATGTACAACTGAGATGAAAGGAGGCCTTGTGCACTTTTGTTGTTGTTTTTGTTTTAAATCAGTAATGTGGCATCAGCGTACTTAGGAGCCTGTTAGAAATGCAGTTTCCTGGGCCTCTCCTCCAGTTATTATGATTCAGTGGGTTTGCACTAGGGACCCAGAAATTTATGTTTTTAATAAGTACCCCAGATAATTTAATGGCAAGTTCCCAATAACCACATTTAAAAACAAAAATAGAAACAAACCAAGCAAAATTATAAAAACCCATGCCTTAGAGATTTCTTAGTTTTCTAAAGAGTAGACATTTCTTCAACCTCCTGATTTGAAAAAGGCCATGCCAGGAGGACAGCAGGGTGGCCCTCGTCACTTCCAGGGGCTGTCACCGGCCTCCTCTGGTTGCTGTTGGGCCGCTCATGTAGAGCTTTGCTCCTAATGTCAATATGCATGTATGGGGCACCTGTTAGGGCGGTTCTGGGACTGCGGGTTATGCCTGAGCTACAGCATGGTGCTGGCCCATGGGGGTTGTTATGTCTATCAGTCTACCTTATCCGATTGTCTTCATAGCCCAGCCGATCTGTTTATTCCATGTTTCCATGTATTCTGTCTCCTCCCATGGCCAGGTAGGTTCCATGAGGAGTTTTGTGGTTGTCTCCATAGCCAAGGGCAGAGCCTACACATGGAAGACATTGGGTCAGCAGTTGTTGTTTGAGCAAATGTTCGAATGGTGAACACTGGAGGAATGGGCTGCCTGGGAGAGAGCATAGTTCTTCACTTTAGGAATGGTGGAGGAGCAGGAGTCCATTCCTGTCTGTCACTGGCCCCTGACCACCTGTCTCTACAAGTAGAAGTTTCCAGAATAGAGATTCAAACTTCATTCTCCTAATTTAAATCCCATAATTCCTATCTGCTCTATCACAATATGCTGAAATTAATGACAACAAAGTTGTGGGAGACTTTTTGGTGTTTGAACCTGCCACATCGAGTTATATTGCTCTGAAGTACTTTGGGCAACGTGGCTACCACTTCCCAGCTTACGATAGTCTTGGCCCAATGGTCTCTCCTTTGCTGCCTTTGATATTAGAAGATTGAACCTCTGTATTTTGGATATGTTTCCAAGGCTAATACAACATAGTATTTCCATCAGTTTGAGAGAATATTTGTAGGTTTTCTGTCGATATCAGCGTAAAGCATAGTCTCAGCAAATATTTATGATTTTGATATTACCTTGGTTCAGGATCTCACTACAGCTTATGTGAGCCTTAGTATTTATCCGTTAACTGTTTTTCAAGTCTCTAACCTCTTCCTATGCCAATTGAACCAACATACAGCTTTCAGATTTGCATTCCTAAAACACAGCTATGTCCAGGGCAGTCTCCTGTTTAGTTATCTGCGGTGGCTTCCCGTTTGCCTACTGCAGAATCAACAAATTACTACTAGAGATAGGGTTCAGAACTCCCCATAAGTTGTTTGCATCCTATTCTTTAAGCTTTACTTACCATCACTCCCTCCACATTCTCTGTGCTCTGGATAATTTCATAACATGTTCCTAGGGGCAGAGGCCAAGGCTCTTGTACTTACTGTGTCCCTTGTGTCTCCAGTACTGTCTGGCATATCATAGGTGCTCAAAACAAATATTAATGAAACAAATGAAGGAGGTTGCACTTTCCTTTCCAGTTTCTGGGTCTTTACTCACCCTGAAATTCCCTTTCCCCTTTTCTGCCTGTAGAAATCAAAGCTTCTTGGCAATGTTCGCCTACTTCATAGAGAGAAAGCCCCTCCTTCCCTCATAAATTTCTCACTTGATTAGAGACTCCACCCATAAAATAATCAAAGCACAACAGTTTATCAACTGGATGAACATAAAGCGTTCAATGAGGTGGATAACTCCAGTAGGAAGAGATAGTGGGGATCACAGTTTACCACTTACATGCCCAAATTTCACGCCCCCTTGGGGGCTATGTGGTCTGTTCTGGCTGCCACAGACTAGGTGGCTCACACGACAGAAATTGTGTTCTATCAGTTCCAGAAGCTGAAAGTCCAGCATCAAGGTACCGGTAGGGCTGGTTTTTGGTGAGACCTTCCGGTGGCCTTCTTGCTGTGTCCTCTGGGCACGCACTCCCTGTGCTGCTTCGTATAAGGACATCAGTTCTATTGGTTTTGGTCTCCATCCTTATGAACTCATTTAACCTTAATTACTGCCTTAAAGGACCTATCTCTAATACAGTCACATTGTGGGTTAGGGCTTCAACATATGTCTCTTTTAATAAAGGAAAAGCCTTCTTAGAACCTCTACAGACTCCTGCTTGTTTCTCATTGGGTAGAAGTAGGTCATATGAACACCCAGGGGCCTAGGAGGCTGAAAAAGTGAGGGGGCTTTTTTTGAAGGGGGAAGGGCATATCCTTTAATCAAAGTGAGGTTCTATTAGCTGGGAAGAATGGGTTTGTTATCATCCAATAGGCCAAAATCGGTAGTTGTCCCATGGAATACAAACACAATTGAGTATTACCCAGTAAGACCAATTAAATCAAGGCTATTGTAAGAAAGTGCTGGCCTGAGCTTCCAAAGCCCCATTTATTAATGGATAATTAAGTAGTAATTATATTTTAAAGTTATAGTCCTGTTCACAGTTTTACTTGATCTGCATATTCCCACTCTCCCCTGTATTCACTCTGTGTTTACTTACCTCTTCTACAAGATTCACTTTGTATAATTCATTCTGTATAATTCACTCTGTAGGTATCTACCTCTTCTACTAGATTCATAAACTCCCAAATTGCCTATGGCTTCTAACTCATTACTTTGCTAATAGCTAGCACTTAGCAATATTAGCAGTGCAAAAGGAGACTCCTGATTTCAAAACCCTGCTTATATTTCATGCAATTTTATATCAAGTTAAACTGCATGACAAGTTGCATCAACCAGATAAATATGCTCATTTAATTACCTTGCTTTGTCTCATGACCAACCCTGAACTCTGAACTTCAGCCAACTGCCTCAGGTTATAGGAAGCCCCTAAGGGTGTGTAGATGACTCAAAGCAAGTTCTTTTCCTTACTAGAAAAAAAAAAAAAAACTTAAAGCATCTTCCTCTTATAAAACAATATAGTGAAGTTTCACCTTGTTTAAGGCTTATATTCTAAAGTCTCTGCCTAAGTAATAATCACAGAGTCTACATTATTCGTAAACATCTCTCATATCACCCATGAAATACAATATGCCTTGTTTTATGTGTACAGACTTACATAGTGCTGGATACATATAAATAAATCTGCATATTCATCTTCTCTTTAACGTTTACTCCTGGACATGGCTTGATGAATGGAACGGCAGATAGGATCACCTGTGTTATTTAAAATGTTCTTTTGTCTTTTCTTGCGTGCTCTCTCCCTTCCTCTTTTCAATGTGTGAATAGTTGAATTCTGTTGAGTAAGATGTGATCGTGTGACCCCACTGTAGTATCCTTGCTTTGAATGGCAGACCACATTTAAAGATGGAGCGAAAAATAACAAGCAGTGTGTTATCATTCTGCCCTGTCTTTGCATATATGCAAGACCTCCTGAATTTACATGAACTTGGTGAAGAGATGACTATGGCATCTGCCTGAAACAAGGATTTTGTAATAAAGGCATGTTTAGTGTCAGGGCCAATTTTGACTTCCACCACTAAGATGTTACACCCAAAGAATCAAATCATCCAGGTAAACTGAAATTCTTTTTATTTATTTCAGAGTTGTAGCCTAGGCCCCAAAATTCCAAATGCTTTGCAAATAAATGTCAAAGAGTTCATTGCCCAAATATTTCCTAGCATATTTCTGACTTTTTTTTTTTTTTTCAAGGAAAGACTGCTGGCTCCCAGGGGGACTTTTCATCCTCCTGCTTCTTCTGTTTCTTATATTTAAAGGTAACTCTACCTGCCCTTCATCCTGGCATATGCAGTGGTCCCAGTGGGCTTAGGGGCACCACCCTCATCTTCTCACTTCATGCCTTCACCTCTAGGTACATCTGAGGCTGTGGAACCCACCTCACCAGTAGGAAATTCCTCCTTTGTGTCAAAATGCTTCTAATGGAGTATATTTCTGCTAAACTGAGCCCAATACCTTGCCATTCTTAGCAGCAGCTCTACCCAACAGTAAGAGGCCTGGATGAGGCATAACGGGGAAAGGCTCCTCCTCTTATTCTGGCAAATGGCCCCAGGCCTGAAGCAAGGAACCATTTTAAAAGATTCAATACCAAATGTGTATATTTACTTCATTTCCTCCATCCCCATGGAGTTGCAAAAGTTTAGTCTGTAATGATTCAATGAGGAACTTGCCCCATGTACATCTTTGGAAGCATGGGTAACTTGTGAGGCTCAGCCTCTTTTAATTTTAATTTTTTTTGATACTTCAAAGTATGCATAAGGTTGGCTGTAGCCTGAGTTTGACAACGTGGCCTAGCTCTGTGAAGGAGACAGCTGGACCTCTTGTGGGCCCTTCTTTTGTAAAGGCTGTTAACTAATGCGTCAGCAGATGTCCTTTGGATGCTCTAGCTTATGGTTTGGCCGGTGGCCTAGTGATGAATTCCAGGGGCCCCAAAGAGGCTTATGTTGACAGAGATAAATGAAGTCTGGATGTAGATGTGGGACTTGGTGTTGGCCTTTGTTGTAGCTAAGATGACTGGGCTTTGATTAGGAGACTATCTTTGAAGATAAAATCCTTAACAAGCAGAGGATGCAAAAAGGAAAGCATTTAGTTGACTCCTACAGCCCCCTACTGGCCTCTATATCTGAAGTATGATAAAATTTAAAGGTTTCCATCCAGAGTTTTAATATGGTGTCTATTGGAATAATTTCCCCAATGGCCCATTATTCCTTCAGGGTATGTTCTGTTGTGACTTTCAGCTACATCTCACAATAGCTTTGGAACAAACAAAACAGTTTTGCCTATTTTGTCTTTCCATTCCCTTTCCAACCTCCTCCAACCCCCTGCCAAAAAAAAAAAAGAGAGAGAGAGAGAGAAGAAAGGCTTAGAAATTCCCTAAATTACTGTAGAATGTGTCAGAGTTTTACTTAACTGATTAATGAACGAACAACCAACAGGGAAGTTCTTGCAGAATAAATTGTGTGTGTGTGTGGGTGTGTGTGTGTGTGTGTGTGTGCGCACGCGCGCATGCGTGCAAATGACTAGCAAAGGAAAATAGCTCTGGGTTAGTTTAGATCTGATTAACCTTCTACAAAGCAAGAAAGCAATAACTCTGTAATCATTTTGGGGTGATTTCTCTACGAGGCTACAAAAATATAACACAACTCATAGAACCCTATTAATTATTGCAAATTAACCTTAATTTTATAGGACTGTACATCAGTTGTGGATTGTTGGTCAAATATCCTATGACAACAACGTCTAGTTCCCCAGGAATGTCAGGTGAGGGTAGAGCTGGTTGATTGGAAAATACTCTATTACCTGGATACTCGAGTGATATTTGGACTAGCGATATTGGTGTCACTGGGAGGCTTGAAAGGAACGTAAAATCTCAGGTCCCACATTAGATCTTCAGAATCAGAATCTGTACTATAGATTGAATGTTGTGCCCCACCTCTCCCCGCCAAACATATGTATTGAAAACCTAATGCCCAATGTGATGGAATTAGGGATAGGGCCTGGAGGAGGTGATTAGATCATGGGGACTCATGAATGGAATTAGTACCCCTATAAAAGAGGCCCACGAAAGCTCCCTTACGCCTTCTGTCAAGTGAGGTTACAGTGAAAAGATAGCTGTTCATGAGGAAGCCGGTTCTCATCAGATACCAAATCTGCCGGTGCCATGATCTTGGACTTCCCAGCCTCCGGAACGGTGGCTATAAATGTTTGTTGTTTATAAGCTACCAAGTTTATGGTATTTTTGTTAAAGTAGTTTGAATGTCCTCAGACAACCTGCATGTTGACAAGATATCCATATGATTCATGTGCACATTAAAGTTTAAGAAACACTGCCCTAGAAGGATATTTTAAAAATCAGGCACTTAACAGTTTTTACTCTTTCCAGGTCTGAGATACATGTTTCTTCCACAGTACTTGCCACATGCAGACAGTGGTAAACTGCTGTCTCAGACCTCAGAGTGATTCCTAGACTCTAGCACTGGGCCTTGAATGATTTAGTCCTTCCAGCCACCTCCAGGCAAATTGTCACCCTCAGTGCAGTACAGACAGTCCCTGACTTAAAATGGTCTGATTTATGATTTTCAACTTTATGATGGTGTGAAAACAGTATACCATTCAGTATAAACTGTACTTCATGTTTTGATTTTGATCTTTTCCTGGGCTAGCTGTGTATGTTAGATACTCTTGTGATTCTGAGCAGCAGTAGTGAGCCGCAGCTCCCAGTGAGCCATGCAGTCACGAAGGTAAACAGCCAGTACTCTACAGTGTATTCATTGTTGGGTGATTTTGCCCAACTATAGGTTAATGTAAGCGTTCTGAGCACATTTAAGGTAGGCTAGGCTAGGCTGTGATGTTTGGTAGGCTAGGTGTATTAAATGCATTTTCAACTTAAGATATTTTCAGTTCTCAGTGGTTTATTGGGATATAACCCATTGCAAATTGAGAAGCATCTGTCATTCTCTTCTGCTTCTGGGTGAGACTTTGGAGTTCACGTTTTCTGTAGGAAGTCAGTAGGGCAGTCAGTTTTAGCTCCGGTTCTACCACTGTATATGCTAATGCTTTATGTGTATTATCATGAAACCCTTATATGAGGAGGCATCACTACCCGCATTTCTCAGAGGAGAAGTTCCCATCATCACATGATTAGAAAGCACACAGGTGGGGATGGAAATCTGCCATAATTCCAAACCCTTCCTTTCCATGTTGTCTCCTGTCACTTCACCACTCTAGCCTGTGGCTTTCTGATCCAATTCAACTAGACGAGCTCCAGACATCCTTCTACCTCTAAGAGCCTTTGGGTTCATTGATATATTGAACTCTCATGAACTTCACTGCTAATAAGAGGAACTCTATAATAATTATTAATAATCAATGTACTATTGATATCACTCAGTACCAAAAATAAATAAACTCTTCAGAGTCCTACTTGACTCTCTAAGTACCCAACTCACAGTTCTAAATCATTTATTATAGTTTTTTAAAAGTAGTTGTTTACTTACCTGCTTCTCACATTTGGCATTGCCGTTTGGAAAGGAGAGGGTGGAGGAGGTACTGTTTCTTATTTATTTTTATAGCCCCAGAAACTAGTAGAGTCCTTTACATATATTTACTGCTCCATAAATATTTATTGAAGTAAACAAAACTAGTAGACATAAACCTAGACTGGGAAACTTTCAATTATAGAACTCAATTTCTCTAATATAAATCCACCATTATATTTATATCTGTATATTTATGTTCATAAAATCGCCATTACATTAAACAGTGGATGATTTATTCTACAAATCACTTCTTTCAAATGGGCAGAGGTCTTCTGTTATACATTTTTCTCTGCTCTGTGGAACAATAAGTTTGAAGGAAAGAGGCAGAAATGATAGAAGCGTTAAGTGGTAATATGACCACTGTTGATCTG
This sequence comes from Eidolon dupreanum, assembly GCA_028627145.1. Lineage (NCBI taxonomy): Eukaryota > Metazoa > Chordata > Mammalia > Chiroptera > Pteropodidae > Eidolon > Eidolon dupreanum. Next base: position 86,960,347 of record CM053501.1, read on the forward strand.
GTTGCAAATGAGAAATAGTTTCAAATAGGAAAGTGTAAATTTTTCATAGGGTTAATTAAAGTTAAGGATTCTTATCTGGAAGCTATTTTGCCCCCTAGGGGACATCAGGCAATGTCCAGAAATATTTTTGGTTGTCCCAACTGGTGAGGAGGAGTTGGAGGGGTTGTTACTGGCAGCTAGTGGGCAGAGGCCAGAGATGCTGCTAAACAGCCTATAAATGCACAGAACAGTTTTGCACGGCAGAGCTAACCAGTTCAAAATGTCAGTAGTGCCGAGATTAAGAAACTCTGATTTAGATGAACATTTCCGTGCTGGCATTTTTACGTTCTTGTTGCTTGGCTGCTTGACTCAGCATGTGACCTCTGATACCCCTGGCATCCCCATGATTGCATAAGGAAAGTCATTGTCTAATGGTGATCCAGAGCCACCACAGTCCCAGAACTACCCTAATCAACAGCAGTGTGGCTGCCTCAAGGGCCTCCCCTATCCCTCAGATCCTCAGCACGTACCATCCAGGACAGGTCACCATATGTGTCATTTATCTGTATATGCCCATCATCCATAACTAGACCATATATTTCTGTTGGCAGAGAATATATGTTTTACTTCATTGCACACCAGTGGCTGCAATTTCCCATAATTCTGCCTTAACATGCTTTGGCACTTGGGGCATGGTAATAGTGCTTTATTTTTGAATTCCAAATAGTGCTTTATTTTTGGAATTCAAAAATAACAGTTGGTCATCTGTAAATATCCTCTATAGTAAATTTCAGCTAACCAGAATGTGAAGTGACCAGAATCATCCATTCTCCCACCATTCTGGATAAGTTAGGATTCATGGTACTTGCCATTCAGATTTGTGTAACTGGGGACAGGGTTTATGTCAGTTTAGGTATTGTGCGTTAGAAAAAAGAGAATTCGGTAAGTCCTGTTTTCTTTCTTGATTCTCTGGTTTGTGAGAATGTTGTCTTTATCTGGGAAAAAAAAAATGGAGACGTCATTCCCACGAGAAAAATTAAAACAAAAATAAGCTGATCTGTCCAGGTAAATAGTTGTGTTTAGTAAGGCGTGATGGGAGGCTGATATTTAAAGGTATCTGACAGGAGGATCAGCCCCACATAAGCTTGTGATGTAGATGGAAGGTATGTTTCTCATCTATTACCTTGCTCCCCTGGACCTCCTCCCACCCCATGGCATCTACCCCTCTAGACGCCGGAAGTCACCAGTGCCTGCCACCAGGAGGAACGTCTGAGGAGCATTTGCTGCTCTGGAGCTGAGTCATGTACTGTCTCATACATTCCAGGAGCACTTGCATTTTAAAACAGGAACCCAAAAGACTGAATCACTAATAATAGAATTTCAAATATTAGAACATTAAGACAGAATCAGTTTTGAGGAGCCCTTCCTCAGTGTCCCTCAAGTTATGCTATCTTTAAGCATAAGCAGATAAAACAAGCACCAGAAAAACTTCAGGTCAGTATCCTATGAGGTGATAATAGGGTTTTTAAAGTTCATGTTTAAATTTTTGTTCTTATTTGTTCTGTGGTTACCAACTGGGAACAAGTACCATTAGCTTCTAATAGAGGAAAGAAGACATGTTCCAAGGTTGTTTGATCTTCACAAACTTGCATCACCCTAGAAAGCTTATTAGTAGATAAATGACAATACAAATAATTATATTTTATTCTAATCGATTTTTCTTTGGGGTTTGTTAAGGTCAGGTATTTTAGTTTTTAAGCAGTGAGAGTTTGGTTTATAAAGGCCACAAGAATTCTGATAGTGGCAATATTTACTAAGCACTTACTATGTCTGGCACTATTCCATTTTCCAATTTTGCCTCTAGTAGTAGGTTACTCTTTTATTATCATCCCATATTATGAGTGGAGAATTCCAAGGTCACAGCAAGTGCATACAAGAGCTGAGTCTTGAACCCACGCCTCTCAGCTGCAGGCATCTTAGCCTCTTGCCGTGTTACCTCTCCAGTCATAACCAGGCACCAATTCTGTCCTTGGGGAGATTTCCCACTGAAGCGAAAGGGCCCAGGCACGATGAAAAGGGAAGAAGTTTTGCTAAACATGCTAATACACTCTTTCTTGCTTTCCAGGTTTTGGAGGTGCCCTGGGTTACCTTTTAGGTGCCATCGACTGGGCCCATCTGAAACTGGGAAGAGTGCTGGGCACAGAATTCCAGGTCATGTTCTTCTTCTCCGCCTTGGTCCTCACTCTGTGTTTTATTATTCATCTGTGCAGTATTCCTGAAGCCCCACTTAGAGATGTTACAAAGGACATTCCTCCACAGCAAGCCCCCCAGAACCCTCCATTGTCATCAGACAGAATGTACGAGTATGGGTCTATCGAGAAAGTGAAAAACGATTCTGTAAACCGGGAATTGGTGATGCTGGGAGAAAAAAACAAAAATCCTGCTGAACAGGTAAAGATGCAAATTCTTTACCTGTTGGGAAAAATTTTCTAGTTCTTGCCCTTTCTTCTTTTGTTATTATTCTTTGTTTTGTTAATTTGATGCGAAGAATTTTGTGAAGTCAATTACATTTTTAAATTCCCAGTAGCTATTATCCCTTAGAATTACAACTTTGTACCTCAAAGAAGAATGCATGTGTTTTCCTCTGGTCCTCCTGTCTGTTGTTCTTTTCAGAAAATCAAACCAGGAAGATGAAACTAGGTACAAAATGTTAAAACATAAGTGAAGCCTGGAATCATCCTCGGGCCATGAGAAATCTTTTTTTTTTTTTCCTTTTTTTAAAAAATTTTTCGAGAAATATCTTTATTTCTTAGATTAGTAGTATAAATTTGTTCCTCTAAATGACAATATCTCTGGGTTGGTAGCTGGGTTGCTTATGTTGAATGTATATTTCATGAGTTGATTAGATATTCCTTTTAGTCTAATGAACTGCTCAGTGAATTAATTAGCTTAAAATTTTAAGGAAAACTCTATTAAATGCCAGAGAAAGGGAACCAGGTTAAGATGAAATGGTCAAAGAGAAGAGACTAGAACTATGCTGACAGATAGAGTAGCTCCTGGTCCCATGGGGCTATTTAAATTAAAATTAATTAAAATGAAATAAAATTAAAGCATCAGTTCCTTAATTGCATTAGCCACATTTCAAATGCTTTATAGCCCCATGGGGTTGGTAGCTACTGTATAGGACACTGCAGATATAGAACATTTTCATCATTGTAGAAAGTTCTGTTAGTCAACGCCGATACACAGCTGTATACTCCTGCTGGCTGAGTTTGAATACTAAAACCTCAGGGATAGAAAACAAAGGGTTCTCTTACTGGCAAAGAGATTGCAAAAGATCTGATTTTAAATCTTGGTTCCTCTAGCTGGCTGACCTGTGTTATTTATTCAGAATGGTGTAGGTAGCCTGATTAAGGGCATAGGTGTTCAAATCCTGTCTCTTCCACCTCTGGAACATATGACCTCG
>CM053501.1:86964291-87044393 GCA_028627145.1 Eidolon dupreanum
AGCGAATCGCTCTGTCTTGCTGGATACGGGCGTTTTGTCCCCAACGACATTAGAGTGCAAGGGTTGCGCAGAGAGGCAAAGTCAGGCTCCTCGTGTTCCCACAGCTTTGCCCGGGAAAGATAAACAGTACGGTGGCCCCATGAGAGGTGTCTCTCTCGTGATGCCTTTCTCCTGGGGATGGAGATTGTCACTCTTTTCTCCCATCTCCAAAAGTTTCTTGCTCCCCAATCCTAGACTGCTGGCGCGGCCACTCAGGTCAGTCTCCCCGGCCAAGGCGCAAAGGAAAGGTTTTTGTGGGCGGCTTTCCCTGGCTGGCTGCACCTCGCAGCTCCACAAAGTCGCTGGAATAAATGCACTCATTGTCTGCACTCCATCTGGCTGAGCCCAGCTTCCTCGCGCCCAGATTTCTCTACATTCCTGATGCTTTCGCTTCTGGGCACCCCCACATTGCCCAGCGCTCACAACGTGAGGAGAGGAAAAGGTGTATGTGGAGGGAAAGGGGATAGAAGTTGGTGGCCTGGCCTTTTGAGGCTGATCTCGGCCCCTCTGCCTGCTTCCTCTCTCCATCTGGTTAGAAGCCGCCCCTCTCTGAGAAGGTCCCAGGCCTTTCACAAGCTGCCCCTCTGCGCTTCTCCCCATCCTCGTCCCACCTACCTTTTGTTCCGTGAGGGCCCCCCAACATCCCCCAATCCGCTCTCCTTTTTCCGCGCTCCTGGAGGGCCACTTTGTGGTGACCACACACCCTAGGCCTCAGCCTGGGTCAGTAGGTGGAGCCGCTGGGCAGCGAGTCGTAGCGGCCGCCGCTGTAGACCACCACTCCAGGTGGGTAGTAGAGCAGGTCGGGCTCCGCGGCGGGATGGAGAGGCGCCAGGGCCTGCAGGGCCTGATCCTCCGGCTCAGGCTTGGTGGTGGCCGTGAATGGGCGCATGCTAGTAAGCGAAGGCGACGCGATGCGCCACAGCAAGTTCTTGAGCGCCTTGCGGAATTCGCGGCGCACCAGGCAGTAGAGGATAGGGTTGAGGCAGCTGTTGGAGTGAGCCAGGCACACGCTCACGGGGAACGCGTATACCTGGCACAGGAAGTACTCTTGGCTGAACGGTACCGCGTTGAACTTGATGAGAATGCTCCAAGTGGTGAGTGCCTGGTTGGGCAGCCAACACAGGAAGAAGGATAGGACCACGATGGTCACTGATTTGGTGACCTTGGACCGTCTCCGGGCGCTGGCTCCAGCCAGTCCTCCCCCGGTCGCTGAGGCCCCTCTTGGGGTCCCTCCTACGCGGCGGTCGGAGATAAAGCGCACTAGCAACAGATAGCACAGGCTGATGATGCCCAGAGGCAGCACAAAGCCTAGCAGCACCTTCTGCAAGTTGTAGAGGCCCAGCCAGAACTGCCTGTCACCGCCCAGCAACTTGTCGGGAAAGCGCACCAGGCACAGCTCCTCCCCCAGCACCTTGACTGTGGTGGAGAAGACAGCGTTGGGCAGCGAGGCCAGCGCGGCCAAGGCCCAGATCAACACGCAGAGTGCCTTGGCCGTGAAGCAGCAGCTGTCCCCTAGGCTCTGGCTGCAGCAGTTGCTGCGGCTGTGCCCTCGGGTCCGGTGGTTCTTAAGAGCCGAGGCCACCGAATGGTAGCGCGCCACGCTCATGGAGGTGAGGAAGAAGACGCTGGCGTACATGTTCATGGACGTCACTATGGATACGATCTTACACATGGCCTTGCCAAAGGGCCATTTGAAGTCGAGAGCGTTCTCCACCGCCCAGAACGGCAGGGTGAGCACGAACTGAAAGTCCGTCAGCGCCAGGTTGGTGACGAAGAGATTGATGGAGGACTTGCGCCAGCCCTGCTTGCTCTTCATCAGGTAGAGCACCAACAGATTGCCAGCCAAACCCAACGCGCAAACCACCCAGTACACCACGCTGATGAGGATCCGCACTCGGGCCTCGGTGTCCGCATTCTCCGTCCTGCCGCTACCTGCGGGATGTCCCGGCGCCGCGCCATCCGGCAACTCTAGCCCCAGCTCCCACCACAAGTCCGGGAGCGACAGCGACGCGTTGTCGCTCGTGTTGGCCGCCTGCAGAAGGTCCGGGATCAGACCGAAGGGTTCTGCGAGCTCGTCCCCGCCATCCGCCTTATTCATGGTGGCTATCGTGGCTGTAGTGGCCACCTGCATGGACAGATGCCTCTAGGTCATGTTCCAGGGGACAAGATCTAAGATAGTCCAGCCTGCCCGGGGTTCCGTTCTGGAGCTAGGGCGCAGGGCGTGCGTGGGAGCTTTCAAAGCAGCAGCTGAAGACCGCGCCAAGGAACTGGGTGCCAGGCGCTTTCCAAGAGCGCGGAGCGCGGGCCTGGGCACGGTAGCTGCGCTAAGCGTCTGCTCCGGAGGGGAGTTAGAGAGCAGAGGAACGGTCGTCGTCCAAGAGCTCTCAGGCCAAAGTGGGAGTCCCTCCTGTACTCTTCAAACATTCCTCCCTCCTGCGTTTGCCGCTGTCACTTGGGCACTAACTAGCACATAACCCACCCGGTTGCTCAGGACAGCTATTGGGGGCCCGCTCCTTCTCTTTCAAATACCTTTGTCAGTTCCTTCTGATGCAGCTTGGACGAGGTTTCTATCCTTTGAGAGAAAAAGATAGGAGAGCTCCGTCTACCTCTCTGTGACTCTCTAAAGGTCTGTCGATGTCGCCAGAGTCTCCGTCTTTCGGCCGTTGTCAACTCCCAGTGAGTTGTCAGAGGCGCTCGCCCGAGTTCTAGTCACACCCGCAAAGCTGAGGCTGCGGGCTTCCAAAGAGCATGCGTAACCCTTGGGTACGCGAGGGGGCGCTTTCCGAGGTGCTGAACTTCACCGCGCCCGCCGCGGGGGAGGAGGGAGGCGGCAGCAGACAGAGACCACCAGACCACTCCCCTTTGGTTCTTCCGAGTTTCAGAAGGAAATGGTCGTAACCCTTTATTCTCCCGTGTTGCTGGAGAAAGACTGATTCGCTGTCCCTCCCCCCCTTTTTTTAATTCCCAAACGTAACTATTGGATATTTTTTTTCCTCACCCCCTTATCTTTGAAATGATCCCATCTGATGAAGTGTGGTCCTAAGAGTTCATGATCTCCTGCCCATTTTTCTTTTTAAAAGCAATGATAGTGGACTCTTTTCATGCCCAGACCCTAAATCAGATAGGCTTTTATTGAATACGCCAAGGCAAGCTCCATTTCCCCTTCTTTAATTAGCTGACTACTTTAATTAGTGTCTGTGATTGTCAGGATTTTCAAAGGATCTTCACATAGTAGAACTCTGGGTTCAAGTGTTGCCCCTGCTTTGATATATTCTGAAGACTGACGCTAAACAGAACATGTAATCTGTGAGCTGACTTCACAGACGTTCGATAACCACCTGTCTCAGCCCAATGCTCTTCAACAAACGCTTCATTCACACCCACCCTCACTCTCATTACCTTGGTGCAGTTGGAATAGAGGATTCTATAGGTCTGTTTTGGACCACCAGCTTTCTATTTCCACTACTAGTATGATCAGCACTCTTTACCAGGTGTTTTTTTTTTTTTCCCCCAGACCAATGGAAGTAAATTCTAAGGAATCTTTTAAGTTTATTTGGACAAAGGGAACTAGTGTAAACCATTTTAACTACTTCTCAAATTGTGGTTTATTTAAATGGCAGCTCAACAGCTCTAGTGTGAATTACACTTTTTAGGATGAACTTCAGAAATTTGAAATGTTTTCCTAACTGGATCAAAACTGAAAAAAGTACCTTAAGCATAATTGTCCTCAGTCCTGCAGGGCTCGCAACTTTACTGACAGAGATAAAGAGGATGTGACTTTAGAGCAGAGGCAATAGAAAAATCTTAGTAAAAAAAAGAAACGTGGTACCCAAAACATATGAAGAGAAACAGAAACAACCCTGATTCCAAAGCGAGAGAACACTGTTCCAAAGGGAACCCGCTTCACTACAGACGCTGGACGCTCATCTTGTCCGCTAGGGGGAGCCAGAACTTTAGTAAAAACAAAAACGAAACAAAACCACGTCTTTGAACAGTTCCAATCTGGAGAACCTCAGCTCTGCCTGGGTTATTTCTCTCAATCAACTGGCTGCTTCTGTGGACACTTCTTATCCCTGTCTTCGTAGCCTTACCTTCAAGCTCACTTTTCATGTTTTACTAGTTCTTTCTCCAACAAATTTCTCTCAGTCACAGGTACCAGGGGCTAGGACTTGAACATATCTTTTTGAGAGACACAATTCTACATCCTACAGATAACAATCCTGTACACTATGCAAAGGGTAAGGGTTTATCTCATGATATCACTTAATGCTTATAACCAGCTAGAATGATGCTATTATTATCCCAAATCTGATTTCCAGCCCTTTATCTTCAGAACTCTGGAGTTATATATGTAACTGCTACCTGAGAGTTGTACACAGCTGCTGATTTTTCTTCAGATTTTTCAATCATTGTAAATGGCATTACTATTCACTTAGCCATTCAAGCTAAACCCATGAGTAATTCTCTGTTTCTCATGTTCCCTTATACACATTCCAACCCAATCTGTTAGCATGTCCTCAAGAACAAAAACAACCCCTAACCCCCCAAATTCCTGAATCCATCTGCTTCTCATTATTTGTCCATTTCTCTCTGTATTAGTTACCTCTTGCTGAATAACAATTTATGCTAAAACTTTATGGCTTAAAAGAACAAACATCCATTATTTCAGTTTCTGTAGGTCAGGAATCCAGGTGCAGCATGGTGTCATTGGACCAAGGTCTCTCATGAGGTTGCAGTCAAGTTATCAGTTGGGGCTGAGGTTTTATCTAAAGGCTTTAGTGGTGGGGTAAGGAAACTGCCTTGAACTTCCATCACGTAGTTGTTGACAGACCTTAACTTTTCACCACGTGGAATTCTCCATGGGGCTGCTTCACAATATGGCAGTTGATTTCCACCAGGGTGAGAGAGGGAGAACGCTCAACATGAAAGCTAGTATTTTTATAACCTAGTATCGTAAGTGGCACTCTCATCGCTTTTGCCATATCCTGTTCCTTAGAGGCAAGTCAATAAATCCAGTCTATATTCAAGGAGAGTGGAGTTATCCAAGAGTATGACTACTAAGAAGCAAGGATTGTTGGGACCATGTTAAAAGCTGACTAACACAGTAGGGTGGCAGGTTGTCATGATATTCAGCAGAAAACAGGAGTCAAAGGGCTACTTAGCTGAGCAGGTATTTTAATGGCCTCACAACGCTGGGCCAATGGAGATTGAAATTCAAGCCTAGTAAAGTGGAAGGGAATAAGAAAATAGTCTAGGCTTTCAGTCAAATTCAGAAGAAGTAAGTTCTACACTTTATTTTCAACAACCAGAAAATACACATTCTCTTCGAGTATACATAGAACATTCACCAAAACAGGTCGCATGCTGGGCCAAAATCAAATTCCAACAAATTTCAAAGGATCGAAATCATATAGAACATTTATTTTGAGCACAGTGGAATTAAACTAGAAATCAATGAAAGGATGATAACTAGAAGTCCTCAAATGTTTCAAAGTTCAGCCACACATTTTAAACAACGCATGATTAAAGAAGAGCTAATATTTATAAATTTTATGAAACAAATTATAAAATATTTTAAAGTCAATCATAATAAAATATGACATCGACATCAAATTTTGTGGGAGGCAATTAAAATAGTGCTTAGAGGGAAATTTATAGCTATAAGTGCATATTTTTTAAAAGAAGAATGGTTAAACATCAATGATCTAAGCTTCTAACACAAGATGTTAGAGAAAGACAAATAAATTAATTTCAAAGAAAGAAGTATGGAAATATTAAACATAAGAGCAGAAATATGTGGAGAAACTCAGCTATGAAAGTTTCTCTAGTGTTAACTTTCTAGTTGCTGGATCATAGAGAGATGAAGGGAGAGAGTCTCAAGAGAGGACCAGAGCAGCCCAGGGTGAGGTTACTCGGGGGACTTGGAGTAGAGGTTAACCGATAGATGTGGAGATATATAAACATTTTTTAAAAGTCTCTACTGCTATACTTGCTCATACCAGCCAAGTATGAATATAAGGTCTTTTCAAAATGGTCCCACCTTTTTATTGTCAACTTCTTTCCACCAGCTACAACATCCTAACACTGAATGTCAGTGACACTAGGCCACTAGTCATCCCCCGTGTTTTGATAAACAATCTCCCTCTTCTTTGTCCACTGTGTTCTCTTTGCCTAAATGGACATTGCTCTTCCCATCCCCATTGTCTGACTGGTGAACTACTAATTGTTCATCAAGGTTCAACCCACACATTATTTCCTTTTTGGAAGATTTTATTATTCCTATTATTTCCTAGAGAGAATTAGTCATTCTTTCTGTGTTCCCATAGGACTTTGTATGAACATTTATGATGGTGCTTATTAATGTCTCAGACAGACTAAATAAATAACCAGCCCTTCTCTAAACTGAATACCTCTGAGAACTAGATTTCATGCTTAATCCATTTTTGTATCCTCAGTTTCTGACATAGTGCCTGGAAAATTATGTGCAGCTTGAATCCATGAGTGAGTCATTAATTCCATTTCTTTACTAACCACCAACATTCATTTAACAATAAGAAAGCAATTCCCGGTTGGAATGCCCTGCAGTGATCCATAAACTGTTTCAAATGCTTCTCCAGTCACACCTTTCCATGTTTCACACACTCACCACTGTGCAAGTAAATAGTTAATGGGAATTTGATTCATCAGAACATACTAAAACAAGTCTGCATTACTTTGCAACATTCTGAGAGCAAAAAATATCACATTTCATGATTTTTCTAAATCAAATTAAACCTGGCTTAAGGTTCCCCTGACTAAATTGGAGAGAAATCAAGACCATTTAACTTTGGTGTCTTCCAGCTCTTCATTAGGGCTGTATCCTAGGCTCATGCAGTCCCAGAAGAGAGGGAGGGCCCTGGTCCGAAGCCGTGCTGGCATAGTGCTGCTGTTGCTGCTCGTCCAGGCCTCAGTAGCCCAACAAATTGGGCAGCTCCACCGCCAGCTTCGTTTTTCATGCTGAGCTCAGTTCTGGAGCCTTCTGCCGAGTGTCTCAACGTTATGGCCCCGATGCTACAAGACCTCCATATAGTCATCTTTGCTCTGGGATGCTGCACTGAGGTGGGCTGTGGATTTCTTCTGAAGTTTCCAACCTTCCTCCTTACCCCAGTTCTTAAGGTTGCAATCTTCTGGGGTTGAGCACTTCCTTCTTTAATTATTGAAACTCTGTTTCTTTCACTGCTGAGAAAAAAATCTCAACCTAATCACCTCATGCCCTCTAAAATGATGGTTCTCAAAATGTGGTTCCAGCCAACAGCAGCACCTGGGGGCTTGTTACACATGCAGATTCTCAGGCCCCACCCCATACCTACTAGAGCAGAAACTCTGGCTATAAGGCCTAGCAATCTAGTGGTTACCAAGCCTTCTGGGTGATGTCGATGAACTGCATTTGAGAATGGCTATTCTAAAACAAAGAAGTATTTTTCCCCCTGATTTTTACTCTGAAACACATAAAAACAACAACAAAAATAACAACAAAAATAAAACAAAACAAACAAACAAAAGCGATTGTGTCACTCTTCCCCTTAAAGAAAGCTCAGAGAAGAAGAGGATACCCAAGTGGTAGGAGGCAGGCAGTGCAGGTTTGAAGACAGACTACTTTTCCCTTCTAAGGTTATGAATGCGCCTGTCAGAGGAAAAAACAAAGCAGAGCAAAGTTTCTGTGGCAGAATAACCTAACGATGCCTGTTTCTTCAGCTGTCTTAGAATCTCTTGAAGAGCTTAAAAATGTTCCAATCCCTGGGTTCCTCACCCTAGGAATTCTGATTGAATAGATGTAGAGTGAGATCCAGATATTATTTTTGCAAAGTTCTCCAGGATATTCTCATGTGCAGCCAAGGCTAAAACCCATTGCTCTAGATCCTCTGTAGTCTTTTTTTTTTTTTTTAAGGATGGTACATGTCATCATAACACCCTGATAACTTCTAGATTTGCTCATGACAATCAGAGCTGTAATGAGAGCATCCATTCCTAAGTTCTCCTAGTTGCTTCATTCAGTTTAGAGCTGACATTTCCATTCTTTTTCTTGCTCACTTACTCATGATCAGAGGAGCCATTGTAGCACTCACACATAGGTCAAATGATTAAAAAGTCAGTGAGGAATGTTTTGACTATTAGCCCCCCATTCTTCCCACTCCCATCATTGCAAACTTAGATTGACTTTTCTCGTACGGCATTTAGGTTCCTTTTGCTGAAAATCAATAGCCACCCATAGTTGCAGGTGGGGCAGGGATGATCTTGGTCCCCTCCCCACCACCTCTTTACCAAGTTTCAAAGAAGCATGTCTCATAACAAATTCTGCCACACACATTATTAAGCAGAAACAAAAAAATCATACGACCCATTCTGTAGGCTCAGTGAGTCTAAGTAGCATCTTGCATAAAGGGTTCTTATGCTTGGGATTTAATGAATTTCTTGGATGTAAGAGTTTATGGTCTTCATAAAATTTGAAAAAATTTGACCATTATTTCTTCAGATAGTTTTTGTCCCCCTAAACCCTTTGTGAACTTTAATTTCCTGTATGTTAGGTTGCTTGAAGTTGTTTTACAGCTCTGATACTATGTGGTTTTTTCAGTCTTTTTATCTGTGTGTTTTATTTTTGGATAGTTTTGACATTTTTAAGTTCACTGATTTTTTTTCTTCTGCTCTATCTAATCAGCTAGTAATATTGTGTAGTGTAGTTTTCATCTTTGGCATTTTTTTTAATCCCTATAAGTTTAAGTTGGGATTTTTTTCTTTCTTTCTTTCTTTTTTTTTTATCTCTTCTCAACATGCTCATGCTTTCTACTACTTTCTTAAACTATAAAGTGTAATTATTGTCACTTTAAAATATCTTTATCTATTAAGTCTATCATTAGTGTCATTTCTGGATCTATTTCTATTGACTGACTTTCTCCTCATTTTGAACTGCATTTTCCTGCTCCTTTGCATACCTGAACTTTCTCTTTTAATTGGATGACACACATGGTGACATTTACTTTGTTGGGTGCTTGATGTTTTTGTATTCTTTATTCTTGTATTTGATTTGGGGTCATATTTATGTTTCTGTAAACAGTTTGGCCTTTTGAAGACTTGGTTTAAGTTTTGTGATGTGAGACCAGGACAACCTTAATCCAAGTCTAATTTGCCCCACTAATGAGTCAATGTCCTTCTGATGCCCTATGTACCACAAGGTTTTTGCCAGTTTGGCTGGTGGGAAAGCAAATTATTCCTTGCCCTATATAATTACTGAAACTGTTCCACCTAAAGCTTTTCAGTGTTTTCTTTTTTCTCCTGCTACAGACAGTTTATTCCCATGTAGTTCTGAGCAGTACTCAGTTAAAAGCTTGAGAGAATCCTTTAGAAATTTCCGAAACTCTCTCTCTGTATGTAGCTCTTTCCTCTCTGGGCAGATTTCCCTTCTTTCATAGTCTGTCCTGCAAAATCCTCACTACTTGGCTTCCTTTGATTTCTTAACTGTCTCCTTAATTCAGACAGACCATTGAGATGTCTGGGGTCCCCCACCCTGTACTACAGCCTCACTATTAGAGACAGTTCCCACTCTCTCTAAGCAGTAAGCTGAGTAACTCTAGGACTCATATCACTTATTTGCATTTTCTCAGGATTGTTGTCCTGTCCTGCTTATTATCCAATATGTATGAAAACCATTATTTCACATATTTTACCCATTATTTTTTAAGTTGTTTAAGGTGAAAGGGCAAATTACATTCCTGTTATTCCATCAAGGTTGAAAATAGAAATCTCTTTTGCTAGATATTTTTATCCTGTTTATACAGGGCCGAGGAGTGTCTGTCTCTACAGTATCTTCATTGAGCCACATAGCTTCAATATTCTAGTTAAGAAACATCTGGTGTTTATCAAAGATAAAGATAGTCCAAATACTTTTAGTTGCCAACTCATAGTGCGAACTTTTGGTGGAATATTACTTAACCATTCTCAAGGTTCATGTTCTTTCTTTTCTAGGGTATAAATTAAAAGTAACACATACAAATAGCATTGATAATAAAATATTTTAAAGTAAATTATAGATGTTGTATCCCCTTCCCCCTCAATAAAAATGCATGTAGATCTGGGATTCGGGTCTCACTTGCCAAATGCTCACTAGTAGAGTGCCAGCCACTGATTCTTCTTTCTTGTCTCTATTCTAAGATTAGATGCTGGAGCCACAACCATGTGCAAAAACCATGTGCTTAGAACACTGCCATCATTCCCTGAGCAGTGGCCAATGCCCCACCTTCTGCTGAGGTACATATAGCTTTTCTGTTGCAACAAGTGTCCCCTAGGTCAATATTAGCAAACCTCTTGTTGCTGCAGTGACTGGTGATTTAAATAGTTACATTTCACTTTAAGTAAACCCATGAAAGAGAATATTTTTCCCTGAGGGCAAAGAGAAGAGGAAATAGTCTAACACTAAAACCAGAATCTATTTCCCAAGGTCAGATGGGAATTTGGAAGGAAGTCAGCTCTTTAATGGAAGGGTGTCTCCTTGGCCTCAAAGCAGATTTTCCCCCAGAACATTCCCCACTAAGTCACCCACTCATACCCATCTTCTGGTCAAATATTCATTTACCATTTTTTTTCTTTGAGAGAAATACACAAATGAATAAAACACAGTCCCTGTACCTACAGTTTATAATCGAGTGGAAAATCAATCATAACGAATCGTAAGGTTCATTTATGTAAATCTTACTGCCTGACATGTAGCTCAGTTGCCCACTTCTAATTCACCACTTGATAACACCGCTTTTTTCTACAAGTCCTTCATAGACTTCTCTCTGCCTTACATATTATTCCGTGGATTCATAAACTTAACCTGTGTCCCTAGTCTCCTCACACCGGGTTTCAAAGTCTCCTTCAGCCTGTTCATACACACCACCTCTCTCACCTTCAAGAGATGAATTACAATGCCTTAATCAGATCACTGCTGCTACTTTAAAGCAGGAAATGGTGACCCTTTGCTCTCGGAGGCCTCTCAGAAGACTTGGTGCAGACTTAGCAGGTCAACAAAACAAAGAATTAATAGTGTGAGCCGTTGTTACCTGCCACACTCAGAGGGGCTATGGAGAACAAACAAGCCCTTCTCATTGCCAAGGAGGTGATCCTGGCAGGCACCATGTGGAAAGCATGACTGAGGAAGATGAAGGTGTCATAGAGGCATCTAGCCCTCAGCTGACTATTTTCTGGGCCTCAGGAGAGGGTCTCTGAGAGCACAGAGTCTGGCTTTCTGTGCTCTAAAGAATCCAAGTGCCACAAATATTCATCTTGTGGCTGTGGAGATGAATTAACCGCTATCTGGCAGTGTGGGCAAGCTCTGTTGAGACTCTACAAAACCATAAAGAGAACTTTTATCTTAATCCATGGTTAACTTCAAAGCTGATTTTTTATTATTTTGATGTGTACATTTTAAAATTACTTTACCCAGAAGAGAAATACACCCTGCCCATTGAAATGTAATTGTTAGAACACTTAGGGGCCAGGCTTCGTTGGTTACAAGAAAAGATCTTTAACATGAATTAGTGGTGTACACATATCTGCCTTCTTTTAGGCTAGGTGTCCATGACCAAGTTTTCTCTCCATCATTTTTCCAATGGTCAACAGATAAAAATAGTGACAAGGGGAATGAATAGATGAATTGTGGTAGATCCATACATGGAATACTATACAGAAATACAAAGGTCAAAGTGTTGACAAACAAAATATCCATGAATTTCAAATAATTATGCTGACCGAAAGAAGGCAGACAAAAGTGAGTACATACTACATGAGTTCATTTGTATAAAACTGTAGAAATGCTCACGAATTTCCAGTGACAGAAAGCAGGATAGCAGCTTCCTTTAACTGGGAGTGATGTAAGTAGAAACAGGAGTGGGGGATTACAAATGGGCAGGAGAAAACTTCTGGTTTGACACACACACATGTGCACACACACACGCACACACACATACGGATGTCAAAACATTGTGGTAATGGTTTCACAGGTGTATATATGTCAACACTTAAAAAGTTGTAACTTTAAACGTGCAGGTTGTTGTATGTCAATTATACCTCAGTAAGGCTAAAAAAAAAAAAGTGAGTACTATTATGGTAAAATCCTTATTGCCACCTGAACTAATCTTGTTTAGTCATTTTAGAGTTTCCTGGGAGGCACAGCTGATGGTCTGCTCTCAGTGATCCTGGGAAGACACCAAAAAGCAGTGACGAATATCAGGGGAGTGGCTCTCTGGGACCAGGGTAGGACCCCTGATTCTCGGCTGGTCTCCTCCTCTAAAGAGAACTCCACCCAGGCTACTCACGGGCTCTGGTTGAGCTCGGGGATTAAGAGACTATAAAGTGGGATAAAGTAGGGTTGTGGACATTCCTTGATACTGCCATCCCCTCCTGACACCACTCTCCAAGAGAGAACTTCTAATCTGGTCGGATTTCCGCGACAGTGATTGAGCTGCATTGACTAGTGAGTGGAGTTATTGTTTCTTAACAGAACCAACCCAACCTTTGGTCTCTCTCTTCCAGTTTTTACTTCTGTGCAACTGAGTGTGTAGAGACAAAACACCCTTCCTGTCCTTGCCTCCAGTTTGAGCTAGTGAATCACTCCTTAAAAAATAACTTCCTTATATAAAGAGGAGCCACCCTCTCAATCACTCCTTGTCCTCCTTAGCCTGTTTATTGTTCTACATTGTTCTTCTCACTATCTTATTATATATTATATATTTATTTACTTGTTTGTTTCTTTCTATGCCTCTGCCTCCTACAACCCAAACTAGGGCATATAGAAGCATGAGAAAAGAGTCTCTGACTATTTTATTCATTGGTATATTTCCAATGCTTGGACACAGAAGTCAGTCGATAAATATTGTTGAATGAATAATCGAAGTATTCTCTTTTTGTTAAGGCAGTAGCATTAAAAATTCCCTGATTCACTCCATCCTAATTTCTTTCTCTGCTTAGAAATGATAGGAACGCTCTTCTTTAATTCAGACTTAGTCTTTAAAGCAGAATGAAATAAAGAGGCTGGTGCCCATGTGGTTCAGGACCAACACGGGACTGGCCTGATCATGGTGGCATCCACAGCTGTCAGCCTGGGTGCTCAGAGACCACCACACCTGAGCACTTAATTGGCTACTAACTTATTATTAGGTTTCTCGAATTATGCTATTCTGCAGCATATCCAGCAACTTAAATTATTTTAAAGAATGAGACCAAACTGTTACATTCAATTTTTTTTGTTTAGAAATAATCTCAAATTTACAGAAAAATTGAAAGTTAAAAAAAAAAACATTTCGTGTTCTGAATCACTTGAGAGTAAGGTGTCAACCAGATTCCCCATCACCTCCAAATACTGTAATGCGAATCTCTAACAAACAAGGACACTTGTCTACATAACCACAACCATCACCATCAGGAAATTAACACTCATATCATACTACCACCCTCTCTCTCCTTTCGAGTTTCATTAATTTTTCCAACAATGTCCTTTGTAACAAAAGGACCAGATTCAGAATTGTGTCTTGCATTTAGTTGCCATATCTCTTTGGTCTTCTTCAATCTGGAATAGTTTTGCAGTTTTCCTTAGACTTTCACGGCCTTTTGTAGACTATCCCTCCATTTCAGTTTATCCAATGTCTCCTCATTATTAGATTCAGGCTATGTATCTTTGGTAGAGAGTTCACAGAAGTGACGCTGTTCTCATTGAAGCCTATTGGGTAATATACAGTTCTGATTTTCTGTATTACCGATTTTCTTGCCTTTTCCAGCAGTTCTGACTGGCCCAAGATGCATGTTATGTTTACCTGGCAAGGGAAATAAAGGTTACAGATGGAATTAAGGTTGCTAATCAGGTGATTTTAAGATGAAGAGATCATCCTAGATGATCCTGGTGGGCCCGATGCAATCACAAGGGTCCTTATAAGTGGAAAGGGAGGAAAAATGAGATAGTGGCACCGTGATGTGACATGAAAAACTCAACTGGCCGTTGCTGGCTTTGAAAATGGGGGTAGAGGGCCATAAGCCAAGGAATGTGGGCAGCCTCTAGAGTCTGGAAAAAGCAAGAAAGTGAGCCTCTGGAAAGGAATGTAGCCGTGCTAACACCTCCTTGATTTTAGCCCAGTGAGAGGTCTCAGGCTCCTGACATCCAGCACTGTAAAATAATACACTTATGTTGTTTTAAGTTGCCAAGTATATGGGAATTTGTAATGGCAATAACGGAAAACTATTACATACCCCTTGACATGTTGTGGTGTGTATGTATTCAGTCTGAAGTTCTGCAGACTCTCCGCCCAGACCGGTGAGTTCCAGCTTGTCCTTGGGTCACTGCATTGACGTCGCTGACCCCCTCTCTGGGCAAGGTTGGATGAGCTGATATCCGACACCTCTCGCTGAACACGTCTGGTTGGCTGGAAGCCGTGACGAACCAACATGGGGCCAAATACCTCCTGAATGGAGTAAGGAAGCCTTTTTCAGTCCAGAGGTGCAAAATCTTGGCTGGATTATCCCAGTAAATTCTCAGGAAGTCTGGCAAGCTCCTTGTTTGGAGGCATGCTCCCAGTGATGTCAAGCTTGAGCCTCTGAATGGACGCCCCTCCCTGGGCAGCCTGTCCCTGTGAACTGGAGAACGACCTCCGCGCCTGCTTGGCCTGGCTTACTTCCTCCACTCTCCTGGCTTCCATTCAGGTGAGTGGAGGTGGGCCGGGAAGAATAACGTTATAAAAGGAGAAAAGCACCAGAGAGACCTGCAGACGTAGAGTGGCTCAGAATCATTTGGTCCTATTGCCTTTCGCACAGAGGAAGGGGCTAGCCCAGGGTCAAACTAGATTAGCTCAGACCCATTTCCTTTATGTGACGGAGAAAAGTTGTCCATTACTTTTTCAAATGGGAGTCGTAGTCTGCCCATGAAGGGGATCCCAGAGAAGTCTGACCAGCTGAGGCATCTTGGTAGAGAGAGCAAATTTAGGAAAAGTTTGGGAATGAGGAGGAGGAAGGCAGGAAAGGGGGCAGCACTGAGCTGGGGAGGGTGGGGAAGCGGGGTCCCTCTGCCCCATTTGAGCGCTAAGCATTTTCAGCCAGTGTTTCGGCCTTGCTAGGGGTTGGTCTGCGGGCCTCCCTCTCCGAGTCCCGCCCAGGGAGGCTCTCGCGGGGCTCCCCTATTTGGCCGGCTTTCCCGGGCTCTGGGCGGGGCCGGAGGAACGCGGGGGTGGGCGTCCTGGAGCAAGATGCGCGGAGCTGGCGGCGAGGCCGGGCACGGGAGGCAGCGGGGTGGGGATCTGGGGTGGGCTGCGCCCTGCAGCTCCAATCCATTCCACACCCCGCGCAAAGCAGCCGCTCTCAGCTGAAATCACTCCCCTTTCAGGAGGGAAGGGAAATCAAGGTACCAAGCCCCTTTCTGCTTAAAAAAAGCGAAAGGAGATCTGAGCAGCTTTCGGCTACTCCCGCCCCACTCCTGGACCATGCACCCCTGCGTCTCCCAGCTCAGCCACAGGCGAGGACTCAGTTTCTTGAGCTGAGAGCTAAAACTTGGTGACTTTTCTTCTCCCCAACAACCGAATCATGCCATGTGTCCAGAGGAGCTGGCTTGCAAACCTCTTGGTGGTGGCTCAGCTCCTGAACTTTGGGGGCCTGTGCTATGGGGGACCCCCTCAGCCGGGCCAGGTGCGCTTCCCGGACAGGAGGCAAGGTTGGTGGCTTTTCTTTATTTCCTTTGAAAATCTGTGGTAAAACGTGTGAAAAGTTGGTGGCTCCCTTTTCCCTTCCCCCACTTGGCTGAACTCTGCAGAGCCTTTTGGCTGATTTGTAAGGAAATCTGAGCTGGGAGCTCTGTCCCATAGGGTGTCTCAGAATTCCGTGTTTCAGGTGATGATACCTTAATTCTTACTAAAAGGTGAATATCCTGCTCTTCTTGATGCTGCTGCAGTCAAGACTCCAGAGGTAGCTGGTAACCACCCCCACCTCTCTCTTTTGTCTCCTCTAAAGGCTGCACTGTTTCAATCTCCTAGTTTTCAGAATTCTGAATGTAGAAATGATTTTATAAAAAAAAGTTCGAACTTGCTACCGGCAGGCATTATTACAGTGTTTCTAGTTACTTTTAAACTTGGGGTCAGGGAAGGGGAAATGTGCCCTCCCTCGCCACCGTGGGCCTCCCCCCACCACCCCCCAGTGATCTTGGCTGTGTTTTGGTTTCCTGGAAAGATTTAGGGCTGTGTTTTAAAAATAACAGTCCTTTGGGGGAAAATTTACCACTTTAGAGGGGCACCTTTTCCTGTCTTGCCTCCCTGATCACAGCCAGTTGCGTCTCTGAGTTTTGTGAAACTCATGATGCCATAGACACACTGGAGGAGTTGCAATAGATAATTTATTATTATTATTATTATTATTATTATTATTATCATTAATATTATTATTATTAAGCCTGACACCCTGGCAGAGTGGTGCTGTTGCCTTTGGTATTTTATTGGACTTGAAAGGATCAGAGACACTTTCCTGTTTGGTGGGGAGTTCATTGTGCTTTTGGGAGAAAGCAATCATAGCATTTGTAATGGCCTGTGTGGCTGGAGAATGTTCCATGCACCAAGACTGCTAAGGCACTCTGTGTGTGTCAACCCACCCTATGACCACCCCCAACAGCCTCCTGGGGTGCAGAAACCATTGTCACCATTCGTGTTTTACAGATGAGGCAGCTGAAGCATGGAGAGTGTATGGGCCTAGCTGGTGGTGGAGTGAGATTTTGAAGCCAGGTAGCCTGACTCCAGAGGCTGGCCTCTTACAGTCAAGCAACATTGTCCTATAGCTGTAATAGGGAAAACACACACACACACACACACACACACACACACACACACGTGTGCAGTCTTATGCACCAAGCGCTAGGTTAGCATCCGTTAAGTCCTGGGTCTGCTGACTGCTCAAGTCTTGAGAAGCTTCCACGGCTTTCTGACCCCTTTCATCCCCAAGACCATTTGGGTGGCAGACATCACCAGCCTGTCCTTGTTTAGGATTTCCAGGCAGCAATTTCTGCCTACGTTGCAAAGTCCAAAACTGCTGGAGAGCTCATCTGCTGAGACTTCAAGAGCCATCAGAAGCAAGTCTCTTTGCTTTTCTTGGAAGCCGGAGCCCGCAGACACTGGGGTTCGATGTCAATCAGTCAGCACTCGCTTGTGTAAACGGTCCAGATACTGTCTCCCACCCCCAAGTTTAAAATAGCAGCGTTTGTTGTTCTTTGAAAAACAGCCCCTTTGTGAAAAGTCTCTCTTCTGCAGCCTTACAAAGCCTGCGAGCACTTCCCGGGGCATTTGGAGGTAGTTTGGTTCAAAGACACACATTCTTCTGGGTTGGTTTTCAGCTCTGCTTGCTCCACATCTTCTTTGTAAGCAAATTCAGCTTAGCATGGAGCACACACTATGGGGCCTTGCTTTCTCCTCTCTGGAAAGTGGGAGATGCTTGTTTCTCCTGGTCACCTTTAGGGGTATGTACTGAGAGTATTTGATATTGAAAAATAGCTGTAAAGTGCTCCGAGCTTATTGGCGATGCATAGACATTTTAGGTTTTAAAAATAATTTCAGATTTTAAAAGCTTTTACACCAAATTATTTGGCCTTAATCAACTCACTAATGGATTTACAAATAATTCACATTTTATGTAAAAGAGAAATTTTTGAGCAGAGTTCTGTTTAGGACTAAGTTGAGAGAGCCAACTAGTTAGAGAGGGAAATTTTCAGGCTTCCTGGGAACAGGATGACCTGGGTTTTGCTTCCAAATGACCTGTCTGCTGCTTTGTGATTAGCCAATCCCCCTAGACTTCCATTTGTACTCTGACGGCATTTTTGAATGGCACCCAAATTCCAAACATTTAAACTTGCTAATTACTTTAGACATCATCTCTCTTATCCTTCTTATTTTTACAGGTGAGGAATGGGAGACCTAGGTGATCAGTCTGTTAGCCAACATGTATTTATTGAGCGCATACCAAATGCCAGTTCACCAGAGGGGTGAAGGGAATTGCACAGGGCTCACCAGTCAGAAACACATTCGAGCCTAGATAACAGTAAGGTTCCTTCTTGTTTAAAGGGTCGGGCCCAGTCGGGATTTTAGACCAAGGAAGGAATATAGAGATAAATGCAATCCTTTCTGGGACTAGAAACAGGCAGATTGGACAAACTCTGCTCAGTATTCTTTCTACATCTCTCAGTTGTGCAATGACTTCTATCTGCAAGGTTCTCAACTGAGTATCAGAACAATGGGAAATATTAATCTCGCGTACAACATACTGCCTCTCTTCCAAGCCGGTGATATCCTCTTAGGTTTGTTATTCCCTGTACTGTTTCCGAGTCACCAGTCACTTCTGTGATCGCCTTTGCTCCCGACAACTCCATGAAATCAGCAAGGTAGGCCCTTGACCCCATGTGGGAGATGTGCTCTGGGCTGCACAGGCTTGTGCAAGAGTGCAGTGTGTTTCGACACAAATGTTATAATCACGCATTTATGACATTTGCAAAAAAATAAGTTATGCCAGCAAGAAATGATTTCAGCTATTTTCTTAATGTGAGAAAAGGCTTCACAGTTTTGATATTTTGTTTGTGTTAATAATAAGGAGCAGTTATGGTCTTTGGGTTAGTTATCATGAGGTTAGCGAGCAAATCCAACATCCAGTGGTGTTTTTTACAACTTCAAAGGGACTAACACAATTCTCCACAGCATTTTCACATATGTAATTTTCTATAATAAAAATATAGTCAAAAGGTTACAACCACCTATGGAAGATAATTATGAAAATAAACTTCTATTACAGAAATTTCACTGCCCTTTTCAGTAAGGAGTCTTTGAAATTCAGTTGCTCTCTAAGATAGGAATAAATATGAATAGTGAGTATAGATTTGACCTAAAATTTATAAAAACTGGCAGGTAAATATTCTCTCACCTCTTTCATTTCTTTCTAAGTAGAGGGTATAAGATCACTTGGTCTTTTGTATTTTCAGAAGTGTTTGTGCCAACAGACTTCACCCAGAGTTCTCATGAAGTGTTAGAATTTGTGGCCAAGGGTTTCAAACTGAGTTTTAAACAAGGCAAATCAAAACATTCAGGGCCTATAATTTATTTCCATAAACCATAGTGTAGACTGTGATGTCATAACCCTGTGTCCCAGCCTCTCCTCAGCCTTGACATCTGGTGCTCAGTGCTAGACCCTTGAGAAGCAGTTAGGACAGAGCTTAGAAGGGTAGTCTCTGGGGTCCAGTTGCACCAACATGAATCCTTACCCCACTTTCTTTCTTTTTTTTTTTTTTTTTACGGAGGTGAGAGTGGAGGCTAAGACAAGGGACACCATTAATAATACCCACCCCTGAGAACTGTGAGCATTGGACGGGACCAAGTTGGTGTAGTCTTAGTGCTATACTTGACCACAGAAATGGTAAAAGTTAGGAGCTGTTATTATTTCCTGCCATCTTATTTCCCCATCTCTGTCATATCTCCTCTGAACTCTACTTTCTGTTGGCCAAGGTTATAGCTACCTAATCTTCCAAACTAAGCATCTACTAAGAGGAAGCTGAGGTGAGCGTGGGTTTCTTCCATATCTCTGCTTGGAGGATACATTTATTTATGGCCACGGTGATCTCTCGTAGCCAAGTTTCTTCCTTTAAGACCAGTAAAGTCTAGTGAGTGCTATTTGTCAAGCACATTCTAAATCTATTACATATATTAATAAATTGGATTCTCGTACCACCCTAAGAGGTAAATGTTGTTATTATTATGCCCAAGTTATATATGAGACAACTGTAATTGAGCCACCAACATAAACTATGCTCCATCCATGGCCTCCCATTTCCATCCACACCTATGGGTTGACATGGCTTAGCTGCTTCCTTAGCAAGAGGCAAGACCGTCTTATTTCCCTTTATTATGCCCGAAGAAGACACAGTTGTCATCTCCATTTATTGCTGAGCAAATTGAGCCCTCTTAAAGAAGTCAAGCAGTTCTTTTCTTGCCAGGTCATCGTTGCCAGGGACAGTGACTATTACCTCTGCTCTGTTATACTCTCAAGTGCAGCTGCTTATGTACGTGAAGTGTGGTGGTAAGCATGTGACTTTGAAATAGGAAGCATAAGATTTTAATCCAAGTAATGTTGCATATTTGTTCCTTTCCTAAGACTCAGTTTCTTTATGAAATGGTGATAATAATCTATATGACAAGGTTATTATGAATATTGAGTGAGGAGAGACTTATGGTACTTGGCTCATAGCAAGTACTTGGCTACAATAATTGTTATCATTATATTATCATACATCCACCTGATGCTGGCTCTCTTAAAAATTAGATCAAAAGCAACTTGGTGAAAAGCTCTAAATTTGCTTGCGCTTTTATTCTTTGGGCAAGAGGTGCTTTGGTCTTTCACTTATACTTTCAAAACTTACATCTAACTCTTTGAGATGTATCTTCAGAGACAGGATCTGTGAGGGACATAAGAGATTCTCTTGAGAGAGGAGTCAGCATCTGGACATTGACCTCACAGGGGTGCCATTGCCAGATGACAGTAATACTCAGTCGAATAAGATTTTTCCTGCTCCTAATTTTCCTCTACTGCTCTAACCCTGGAGGAGCCAGAGACATCATTGTGAGTTGTAAAAGAGAGGAGAAACATTAGAGAACTACTACAGAAGCCGACCACATCTGCCTCACTCAACCTGGCCATTCCTCTCCTGAGGTCTGAACTTGGAAGAGCTCATACTAAAGAGGTCCAGATATTCCCTGCGGAGGAGGCAGTATGGAGGCCTGAGTCAGTTTGTCTCCTAGTTCATGGCATAGTAGCATCGTTAATTTGTGCAAAACCCATTCTTGCTTTATTTATTTATGCATTGTGTCCCCATTCTCCACTTTCATTCTTTCTCATAGAAAACCATTTTATAGAAAATAATTCGAATGACTTCTATATGTATTTTTTGTTTGCGTATGTCCTGGTAAACTTTATAATATTGTTTTTGTGTGTATGTATTTTCCATTAATGTAAATGGCTCTGTATTAACTTGTTTTATTTCTCACTTTTCACTGGGCATTGTTGTTAAGATCTGTCATGTGACTATGTGGTCTGCTGCTCCCAGCTGCTTCAGTTAAAGGCAGTGTGTCTGGACATTTTACACCTAAAAACTGAGACACTTTATTAGTACCTAGAAGTGAAAACTCTGTGCTCTGCCCCATATTTTATTTAAGGCAAAAATGAACAACCCTGCAAAGTGTGTTCAAAGGCAGTTGTCTGGGGAGGAAAAAAACGATCTTTTATAATTGTACCTCATCGGGTCCAGTTCTTTTAATCAACCAGCTACAAATGTATTCACTGCTACATCCACACAGATGAATCAGACACCTGTGATGTTCAAGATTCTGGCCTCCAAAGGGTTTGGGGATAAATAGTGTAATAAACAAAAGATACTGTAAAATAAGGCCATTCTGGGAGCTACAGAAAGTAAGGACATGGGGGTTCAGAGGAAGGACAGGGAATTTCAGCCAGAGACATTAAGAGAAAGGAGAGGGAAGATTGGAGATGAGACTTTAAAGCATAAACAGTAATAAACAGGATATTGATAGAGAGTGCAAACAACATAGTGGTTGGGGAAGCAACACAAGCAAAATAATACAAGTTAGAAAATGCAAGTATAGCTGTGAAGTGACAAGTAGAATTGTTTTCTTCTCCCTTTTTTTCTTTCTCCTCAAGCAGATTAGTTTATCTTCTAAGTTGGTTAATGGTTTGCTTTAAGAACTCTGTAACCCAGAGTGATGATTATTCCCTAATCGTTAGATCCCTTGTTATTCTCAAACATAAAAACGAAGGAGTGGTGGGGACCTAAATTTGAGTAACTCAAAAGGTGTATGTGTTCTTGCGTGTAGAAAGAATAGCTGTTCCTCTTTTGCAGTCTTAAAGTGGCAATTTTCACGTTTTGAGCCCAGGCCTCAGATCCTAATAGGATTGCTTACCCTTTCTTTTTGTATATTTAGTGAAAATGAAAAAGAATCACCCAAGTTCTTTTAAGCACTCTTTGCTACATTACTGAACACTTAGGCTGTAATTAATGTGAGGTTTGTCCGAGCATATATGATGAGTTTGCTGTGTTTTTGCATTTTTCCATCAACCCGACTTAATGGAACATTCCCGAGGCATCTAAACTCCTTATAATGAACAGCAAAGCCCTGTGATTTGTATTAAAAACTCTTAACTTGAAATGTTCCCGTTCATCATACTTGCCGTCTTCCTAACAGTATTCATCATGAATTAATTCACGCCTTAATTTGGCTCTGGTAAAACATCTGACATCCAGAGCTTTGAGCTCAGAGGGTCGGTCACACACATGAGGATGGAGTCCCATGTCAGTTCGAATAATTTAATGTTGACAGCGTTTGTATGGTGGAAGGGGTCTTGAAACTGCAAGTCGACAGTGGAGTTTCGCAGTCAACAAACTAAAATCTAAGTGTGGAACGGGAGTGTGTTTGCCTTGCTGCGGATGCGGCAGGGCTCCCTCAGCTTTATTCTGTATCCTTTTTTCTTTCAGAGCATGTCATCAAGGGCCTGCCAGAATACCACGTGGTGGCTCCTGTCCGCGTCGATGCAAGCGGGCGCTTTCTGTCATATGGCTTGCACCACTCCTTCACCAGCAGCAGGAGGAAGAGAGACTTGGATGGCTCAGAGGACCGGATGTACTATAGGATTTCACACGAGGAGAAGGACCTGTTTTTTAACTTGACAGTCAATCAGGGATTTCTTTCCAGAAGCTACATTGTGGAGAGGAGGTATGGGAACCTGTCCCATATTAAGATGGTGGCTTCCTCAGCGCCCCCCTGCCATCTCAAGGGCACAGTTCTGCAGCAGGGCACCAGAATCGGGACTGCAGCCCTCAGCTCCTGCCACGGACTGGTGAGTGCCTGGGTCCCTCGCCTCCCTCTGCTCCCAGACCCCTGGCATCTTGACCTGCACACCCACTGCCACTGGGTTCACAGATGCATTCAACACTTGCCATTTGAGCACTGAAGATGTAGATGGTCACAACCTCCAAACGGGTCGGGGAGAAAGTGCATGAAATTAAAAGTTGCTCAGTCTGTAGGTAAGGGGATATAAGAACTCTAAAGCAGCAGCTATGCCCAGGTAATGCTAGCCTGCCGTCAGGTTGAGAACCGCTGCTCTAAATTGCTCCCTACTTTCATCTTGTGTTTTCTAATGGAAATGGCTTACTGTTTAGCCTAATTCCAGGCTTAGAAATAGAGTAATGGGACTTTTCAATTTCGAATGGCCCCGGAAAGCAGTGAGAACCACCATATGGACATTTTCAAATTCAGATTTCAGATTCATGCTAATTATAGGAGCACCAAGAAGCAAATATTAACTAATGGAATTATGTGGTAGTAGCCAAGATGATGGAAAATTTTTAGATCCAAATCATTCAATGATTTTGCCAGAAGAACCAATCCACTGGGATTACTTTGAAGCCTTTCACACATAATTGAACAATTAATGGATGGTTATAAAAAAATCACCAAAGCAAATGAGTTTCTTTTCTTTCTGTGAGCATACAAGCTGGCTGGCTTCAAGGTCATTTGTCCACGTGCCATAATTCACTGATGCTCACCTAGAGTGAACCTAGTCCAAAGGGTAGTGGCTGAACTTGAGTCTGATTTCTCTTGATCACTGGTCTGAAGTCTGATCTCCAGGATATTTATTTTGCCTTTCACCCAGGGATTACCCCGCACACTCACATTCACAGGATGGCAGGCATAGGATATGCTGGCGCTCAGCGTGCCACTGCTCCTGGTGACAGAGGTGGCCTTGGGGAAAGCTTTCTGAGGAAGGAAACACTCTCATGTGGAGGAGGACATCTGCTTCTCATTCCTGTGGCTCAGGGCTGGCATATTCTTTGCTTCAGACGCGGTCATCCTGATGTAGGAGGCTGTGTTCTCTTGGACTTGGCTATAATTTGAAGTTCATTTAGTCTCTCTTGGAGCAGACTCAGGATGGTTGCAGACTGAAGACCCAGAAGAGGTTACCCACGACAAGCTGTGGGATGACCTCCTTCCTCCATTTAATATCTTCTCACTCGGCTCTGGTGCCCATCCTCTTGGAAGCTGTTTTCAGATTAGCCCATGTCCCCAGCTCTGTAGCTCTCCTTCTGTCATCTCCACCATCCTCACCTCCTTTCCCCCTCAACACTTTTATTCCAAAACTCTGAAGTTATGGAATTTGTTTCTTTTGAACAGTTTAGTTGATTAGTTCTATTCTGAGTTCTTTTATGGAGAAACTGTGTTTTTGAATCAGATAGACTTGGAATTCATCCTCAGTGGGAGTTGTGACCTATGAGAATCCCAGTGGGGTGGTTTTGGATTTACTGTTGCCAGGGGCCTACAGGGCTTGTTCTAGGTTAATTTGTTGTTATTACTTCAGTTTAGATTTTTGCCCTGGGATGATAGTGCAAAATGTTAGACTCTGCACTTATGCATGATACAGGATTGGGATTCTGACAATTCATGGGGTACTCCACTTCTCCCAAAGGCTTGGTCTAGGCACCCACAACCTCAACACCTGAACTGTACACCTGAATCAGTAAACAAATGTTTTAAGTGCTTGTTCACAGTCAAGAACAGGATTTCTCAGCTCAGGCTTTATTGAAGTAAATACAGTTCTTGGTTCTATCCTAGACAGTAGCCTCCATTCCAGCTCTTGCTGGGGAATTAAGTCCAGACCCCTAACCTGAATAGCTGCTCATGGCTCTTTCCAGAGCCATTCAGCTTCCACTCCCACTCAGCTCTCTTTCCCTTCCCCTTTGGCACATAGAGATTTTCTTTCTCGTTTTGAGCTCAGCTATGGATTAAAATTTTGATAGAGGTATTCTTTTTAGTTTTTTTTTTTTTTTAGTTAAAGTTTTGGTTTTGAAATAGTTGTATATTTGTGTGCAATTGTAAGAACTAATACAGAGAGGTCTGTGTAGCCTTTACCCAGTCCCCCCAGTGGTAACATCTTGCAAAATTACTAAATATTATTATCATAGCTAGGATTTTGACATTGATAGTCAAGAGGCCCAACATTTCTATCAGCAGTCTCTCATGTTGTCCTTTTATAGCCTTATTCATTTCCTTCCTATCCTCCATTCCTTCCTTGTCTTTACATTTTATATTTAAGCCTATGATTCATTTTGAGTTAATTTTTGTATCTCTCATTAAGTAGAAAATCATCTTCTCCCTCCTTCCTTCCTTCCTTCCTTCCTTCCTTCCTTCCTTCCTTCCTTCCTTCCTTCCTTCCTTCCTTCCTTCTCTCCCTCCCTCCATCCCTCCATCCCTCCCTCCCTTCTTTCCCTCCTTCCTTTTTACTCTTTCTTTCTTTTGCCTGTTGTTGTTCAATTGCTCCAGCACCATTTTTTTAAAAGGCTACCTTCCCTCCATTGAATTGCCTCTTCACTTGTCAAAAATCAGTTGGACATATATACATATTCGTGTGACTCTATTTCTGAGTTTTATTTTCAATTTCACCAATAACATCTTCATTACCATAACTTTATTACTATTGCTGTATATGTGATCTTGAAATCAGGTAGGTACTGATTCCTCCCATCTTCTTTTTCAGAATTGTGTTAGTAATTTTAGTCCCTTTGCCTTCCCATATAAATTTTAGAATAATCTGACTACAAAAAAAAACTTGCTGGGATTGTGACAAGGATTGCACTAAACCTATATATTAATCTGAAGGAATTGACATTTGCTGTGTTTAGTCTTCAGTCTGTGAACATGGTAAGTCTCTTTCAATTCTGCCCATGAGAACTACCTAGGTTGACAGGTGGACATAAAAGGTCCATGATGTTTGGTCTTCGCTCCTTCCCAAGGTGAGAATTCTATAGTCTTCTTAGGAAAAATTATAAATCCCACTTTGATGGTATTTCTCATGGGAACTCTCCCAACCCATTATCCCGATATATATCGCCCATTGAGTAGACTGTCCTTGTGGGGTGGCAGGCCTATTTCCCCATAGGGTAGTGTGAACAGAGAATGAGGCTCTTAAATGGACTCAAATAATTGCCTTGTATTTTTTTTCTCTAGATTAGAGAATTTATTTGGGGAAAAATTAGTGAAGCTGTTTTGTGCAAATTTGTTTCCTTGATTTGTTCACTGATATTTATTCTTGAAATAGTCTGTTTTGGTGAGTTTTCTGATTCTAACTTAGTCTGGTAGAAAGATATCAATTTCTTTTGTGCTGAAACTCATTGTCTTCTCCAGTGCTGAAAGATGGGGGCTGGTGAGATGAGCAGTTTATTCATAGGTGAGATTTGGCTCATCCACTAAAGGCATATTTGGAGAAGAGTCTGCTCTAGTGTAACCTAAGTTTCTATGCCTCATTAATATGATCTATGATTTCTTTTCAGTCTGAAGAACTTCACTGCCATTTTCATTTGAATCCCTTCTTAAAGGCTTTTAAATGTACAGCCTGTCTGGGAAGTTTTAGCAAGAACCTTCATTTTAATGACTGCCTTAACCCTGATATGCCCCTTGCAAACTATTCCTACATGGAAAATATGAATAATCATATTAGTCAGCTCTGTTCACCTTACATTGTTGTTGTAGATAAAAGCTTCAAAATACTTTAGAAAGTACTCCAGTCCTCTTGTTGGTTTAGTAAGGATAGCTGAATCTCTTCACCCACATTGTTGGGACATCTCATTAAAACTGTTCTTGTCAAGGCATCAGTGAACTTTGTAGTGCCAGTGGTTGCCTCTCTGCTATTGTACTTGATGTCTTAGCACCATTTGATATGAATAATTATTTCTACTTTTAAATTGTTTTTCCTTTTGGCTTAAGTTACACTATATTATTATAGTTTTACTCTTGCCTACCACACTGACATTTCTGACTCAATAAATATCCTTTGTTTCTTTCTATGTCGTTAACTACTAGAATGTCATTCGTTTCATCTGTGGACCCCTCTTCTCTACCTTCACACTCTTCTTAGGTGACTTTGATCAGTTGAAAGTGCTGTCTACTTGTCTGTCCCTCTAACTACCTATTTAATCATCTATCTATCTATCTATCTATCTATCTATGTAATTATCTAATCATTTTTCTATTGTCTATCATCTATATCATCTACATGTGTCTCTGTATATGTATGTGAATAACTACTAAATGTCGTCATATAACTTCAGTATTTCCTTGGAACTTCAGCTGCCTATTTGCTGTTTCTACATGTATGCCTAACAGGAATCTCAAATTTAACATGTTCAAAAAAACACTATTGATTCTCCCTCCCATAGTCTTCCTCACTGCTGTCTATGTCAACTCCATTCTTCCAGTTGCCCAGGTCAAAACCCCTGGAATTATGCTATCAGTGACTCTTGTCTTCTCTCACACTCTGTATCTGTTCTTATCAGCCAATCCTGTCAGCTCTTCCTTCTATTATGTTCAGAATCTACAACTCTTGTCACTTCCATAGATAACACTTTAGTCCAGTTATTTGCAGCAGGGGTAGTTTTGCCCTCCAGGGGACAATTGTCAATGACTGGAGACATTTTTGGTTGTCAACAACTAGAGAAGGGGGATTACTTCTGGCATCTAGTAAGTGGAGATGAAAGATGCTCCTGAATTTCTACAATGCACAGGACAGTGCTCCACAACAAAGGATTATATGACCCAAAATGTCAGTAGTTTTGAGGCTGAGAAACCTGTCCTAGTCCTAGTCACCTGAGCTAAGGAAAAGCCTGAACCATTTGCATTGACCTCCCGAGTGATTCCTCTGCTTCTTCTCTTAATTCCCTACAAACCGTTTCTCACATAGTGGCAAGACTGAATTTCTAAACACATTTCTAGAGCAGTGCCCTCTTCTGCTTAAAGTCTCCTACTGGTTTGCCATCACAGTAGAATAAAATCTGAGCACCTTGCCCTGGCTTCTAAGGCTCCCTCTGATCTGGTCACTAGCCATCTCTCTTCTCTCCTCTCCCACCACATTGCCCTCCTGCATGGTACTCCAGCCACAATGGCCTCTCTGTTTCTCAAATGTACTGAGCACACTCTGGCCTCAGTGCCATTGTGTGTAACTCCACGTAGCTGTTCCTTGTCTTTTGGGTCCCAGCTTAAGGTCTTCCTTGACCACTCAATCTAAAGTAGATTTCTACAGTGTTCTATCACATTGTCTATTTTATTTTTAAAACAGAACCTACGGTACCTGATAGATTTTCTTTTTTTGCTTGACTTTTCTTCCCCTCACCCTGTGTTGTTCGCACATATTTAGCTATGCTCCGTAATAAGCACTCAGTAAATACTGGTTGAATGGATCAATGTGTCTATTTCAGTATTTAGCCTTTATATTGCTCCAAATCCTTGTAAACACTCCCAGCCAATTGCTTCACAATGAGATGATATTT
Organism: Eidolon dupreanum; assembly: GCA_028627145.1. NCBI lineage: Eukaryota > Metazoa > Chordata > Mammalia > Chiroptera > Pteropodidae > Eidolon > Eidolon dupreanum. The sequence continues at coordinate 86,992,727 of CM053501.1, forward strand.
TCTCAATTACCCAAACGAAGTCTTGGATGCCACCACATTGAGTTCTGCTTGAATGGTTCCCAAACTACTTTTGATGGGGTCGCAGCATGTTGGCTCCTCATCACAGCAGTGAGATGTTGCCTCTGCTGTATGACTCTCCTGGGTTCATCACGTTAAGAACACTGTAACTGCCACCATCATTTTGACTTCGGGAAGGAGACACTGCTACCAACTTGGCTATTCTCTTCTAAACCTGTTTTGGGCCTTAGTTCTGCAAAGCACATGAGAATTCAAGCTGTACTTTTCAGTAAGTCTTTATTGAAGGTTTGCATAGAAAAAGAAGAGATATACAACACAAATATAACCTAACACTTCTGCTCACCTTGGCTGTGCTCACAGAAACTAGGCTGAGCTTCAAGAGGGTCTCTAACCAAGCACCTGGCCTCTTGATATGTAGCAAGGATCACCCTACCAGAAATCTCTTTGCTAAGGGACATACTGAAACATTTTTCTCTTGCGTCCCGGGCCCAACCATGAGGCCTCTGATAAAGGAGGAAGCTTTCCTCACCCCAATCTCAAGCCATCTTTGTTTCTAGTTCTTCTTTCCAGATATTTCTTTCAAGGAATGTCTCCTTCAGGGAAACCCCAACCTAAAGCTGCTGGGTCCCACCCAGCCATTTGTGCATTGCAAACCCTGCAAAGGTACCCCATGAAGGGAAACAGTGGAGGATGAAATACAGCTCAGTCTCTGCCAGGCAAACCAAGCCTTGGCCCCAGGAGGAAAAGGGGCCTTTGTATAATCCCTTAGCCCACAGAGGAGCATCCTTTTTGTTATTTGCCTAGATGAGGTGCTTTTAAAATTCATCTGTTTGGGGAAAGCACCTTTTAAAATTTTATCTGTCTCCCCTGCATACTTTCTTGTAATTTGCACAAATGAGTGCCTCTATAGTAGCCACAGAGGCCTCTACCCACAGGATTTGGCCTGACTCTGTGGCCCCCAGGTGACAATCACATGAGAATGCAAAAACCCATTGCCAGCATGTTTCCCCAAAGCCTGAAGTATTTAGTTTCAAATAGCAGTGTGGAGAGTTGGGTTGTGTGTGTGCATTACTAACAGCTCTTTTCCCATTGAGCGGCAGCAGGACATGACCAGTTCCCTCTCCTGATCTCTCCTTTGATTCACGGTTGAGAACAAGTGTGTGTCTCTGTCCTGAAACCAATGGGGTCTTTGCTTCTCATCCCCAGAGAACAACTGAGTGACCCGGAACACAAAGGAGGAGGCCTGCTCCAGAAGGCACAATTATGTAAAGGCTCAGATCCTACAGATATGTGTAGAGGAAAAACATTTCTTTCATGCAAACACTTGAAATTAGAGTGGAACTTTTCTGCTGAAATATATACCCAGTAGACATATTTGAAGGCAATCCTTTGTTTTCTTGCATAGCCATCTTTATATTGTGGTGAAAATTTTAATTTTTGTCACCAGAACAAATGGAAGGTATGCGCCAAAAAGAACTTCAATCTTCCTTCTCTTAGGATGGCAGGACATTATGAAGCTTTGGGATAGTTTTCCAGCTTCTAATCAGCAAGGTGTCAGTTTTCACTAGGCTATGCTATTACAATAATTTTAATTCTTTAAACCATGTTAGGTTCTAATTTCCAAAAAATGTAAGAATTAAGTCTTCTCTGTGTTTTGCTGTGTGGATGCTACAAATGAGATTAGTGACATTTAAAAACGGCACCTCTATTGAGAGGGATGTGCTTTATACCATATTACTCCCTCAAATGCAGTACAGTTCCTGGCCCACGTGGAATGTCCTGCTGGTTCCTATTCCGTGCAAAGAATGTCACCGTTTCTGCCCTCTTGTTCTTGAACTCCGGCTGCAGCCCGGGGTGATGAGGCTGAGGAATGAAATCCGCCACAGAGCTGTGTGGGAAAACTCCCAGCGTGGCTTCTTGCCTTGCTTCCTGATCCGAAACTTCGTGGCTCCTTGGCAGGAAACGCTTGTTTGAGTTGTGGGAGGCCAGTGTGTCAGGATTTGTTGTTCCTCACCAGGGGGAGGGAAAGAAATGCTCTGTGTAATTCTGCTCCCAGGCCCAGGAGTTCTCCCTGGCCCCTGACCTGTGGGGGTTGCCTGCTAAGACTCACTATTACTCAGACATGAGGCTAAAACTGGGCTGGCGGGAGATTCCTCACTATTAGTGCCTGGTGTTACAGGCTCATAAACATGAGTGGGTTCTTTTTACTCTCCCCCTCTCTCTTTTTTGTCTTTCTGCTTTTCAATTCATCAGGTTCATTTTGGGCATTCCCAGCATGATGGATTGGAAGTGGGAGAAGGACCTGAAGAACTTGTATTTTGAGAAGCAGCATTATTTTCTTCCTTTTGCTGGATCTTGAATTAGGGACGTTCCCTGTGATCTTGGGATGGTGCAGGAGAAGGAATGACCCTCAGCCATTATGGGAGACAAGAAGCCAGATGCTCTGTTTCTTATTGGGTAGTTACTTGGCTTACAGGTTCACAGCAATGCAGCATAGAGAAGTGACTTCCTTCTCTTGTATTTCTCTTCCCTGGAAATTTGACTTTGAACCTCATTTCTGTTTTTATTACAGACACTAAAGATTAAGTGTCCAGAGCTTCCCAATAGATGTTCATGTATTAATATTTCTCTTCTTTTTTGATATGGCATGAATTGTGGGTCCAGGAAGCTTAAATATTAGCTTTCAGAAAGATCCAGTTCCTTTCAGAAATGTCTCCATTGACTTTGAGAAATGAGGAGATGAGAGGCCTGTGTTTTAGGTTTGATAATTGAAAAATTGTTTTGCTTGGTTGTTGATGATCTTTAGTGTGACATGACTGATTTATTTTTGACTGAAATGAGATCCTTTGCCTCGTTGGGTCTGCAATTCAAATGGACTGAGTCTTTGCTACCTAATGTGTGGTCCATGGACCAGCAGCCTGAGCATCACCTGCGAGCTTGTTAGGAATGCAGATTTGTAGATTCTACCCTGATCTGTTGAATAAGAACCTGAATTTTAACAGAATCCCCAAGTGATTTGTACATGCATTAAAATTTGGCAAGCATTGGCCCATCAAACACAGATACTAATTATATTTGAGTTCATCTTTTTATTTTTTGCATCCTTTTGGCAAATACCTGAATGTCTAACGATGCTTAGAAATGATCCTGCTGTGCTAATCAATGTTGATGGGTGAAAGGGTGGAAGAGGAATCTTAGATATTTCATTCAGAAAAAGACTGAAAAGATACATGAGACCTGTGAGCAAATAAGACCAGTTATAGTGGCCAGACGTATACACATTGTCATTCTTTGCTGCTCTTCTGTTCTCTGCATTTTGTTATATTCAAATCCAAGTCCTTGGCATGGACAGATCTTACCAAGACAACTTCCTGTTGTTCTCAGGTTCTTTAGTTTTCACGTCTCTGGTGAGTGTGCTAAGCAACCCTCTCTTGTTTTGGTGTCTTTGTCCAAGCTGTTGAGAAGGGACGGGTTTTCTGGGTTCCAGAAAGGCTGGGACAGACAATAACAATTGCAACTGTTGAGACTTTCATTCCCAGCCCCAAGGGGATGGAGCTTTGTTGATCCTAAATTTGCGTTAAGAATGAGGAGACCTTGGTGTTTATAAATACTACTTTAAGACATTGCAAAGGTAGAGTTTTCCAGGATGTTAATGAAAGGCTAGGTATAAAAAAAGAGCAATGGCAAAGTAAGAACGAGGCTTCCTCCTCTGCTCTGAGAGGACACTGTCCATGCAGAGAGGGCCCCTTACGGCAGGGTACCCCAGAGATGGCAGGGACAGGAGACATGGCCTCTGCTCCTGGGCTGGTGCCACCTTACTTCCATTTAGTTCAGTTCTATCCTTGACTAAATGTACTGGGGATTTAGCAAAGGTGCATGTGTGTTGCTCTTTCCACTTTTCCATAAACCATTTGTTAACACTGCAGTTGTCCTGTTTGCCTTCTTCATTGATTATACCTGGTTATTTGCTTTTAAGGCTTCTCAAATAGTCAAACATGGAAAATCTTCCCCTAAACCCATTAAAAAACCATGACCTTCTGAGATTTCCCAATGATATACGTTGTTGGGTTTGCTTATTTTCCTCCTTGAGATATTTCAGGCGTTCATTTAAAAAGAGTGACCTTTGTACCCTAGTGCTTCCTACCAGACCCAGTTTCTCTAACTTTCAGACTGTACAGGCCTACTTACACATTCCTTCATGGTTCTGTGGTGAAATTGGCTGGGAGGACAGTTAGCTATTCTGAGAAACAGATTTATCAGAGTTACAAAATTTCATACTAATGTTCCCATTTCATGTCATTGATTTTCCCCTTTGCCAAGCCACCCACCCCTCACCACCCACCATCCTGTTTACAGACAAATTTTTCCCTGGAAATATTTTTCTCACTTAACGTCTGCTTTGACCCTAAGGAATGAGTCATACAATTTAAAAATGCACAGCTTCCACAGTCTCTGGATCATCAGATATCTTCCAAGCAAGCTTCCTTTCTTCCAGCAAGTGTTTTTTTCTGTTTGTTTTTAAGTTTGCAACTGAATTTCTCTGTCGATCCTCCAACATTATCAGCTTGTATCTAATGATTGATTTTTTTCCCCCTGCTTGTGGATTTTCTGGGATTTCTCTTTGGCTTTCCATTCTTTTTTGCTCTTGCTGTGTCATAGTGATTTTCCCCCTATTTTTAAGCACATCTACAGAAGGAACACATGAGGCTGAACTATTAGCTAAAATCGGCTTATTTATATAACTTATAAGGTATTTACTATATACAACATATATTTAATGTATTTTATGTATATTTTATATTTTATGTATTTTATAATATATATTTAACTTATATAACTTGTAAGTTATTTAACTTATATAATTTCTATAAGTTTCTTATCTCTTTTCTGACCTCTACATAACTTGACAGAGAAAGAACATTGAAAACGGGCTGCCCAAAGCAGAGCTCCCAGACAAGTCAGAGTTTATAGCAGGTAGAGAAGCAGGTGTGCGTGTGTGTGTGTGTGTGTGTGTGTTAGGAATGGGGGGAGGGAGAGAGGGAGATAGCTAATACAGATTAAGTCCACAGAAAGGTTTTGTTTTTTTTTTTTTAATCTGAAGATATAATTCGGAAGAAATGGGTGAAATTACAGTTACAGTTAGAGATGTAAAAACATCCTTGACCATCATTTATTTGAAATTGCGTTGGAGCAGAGGGCACGTCTGAGCTTGGAGGATGGATGGGGGCAAACATGCAGTTTCCCTTCTGAGTGGGTATTCTTTTCGGTCTGGAAGGCTGTGATGGCAGTTGCCTTGGCAAATGACCAGGAAAGGACTTGAGATCTACTGATAAATCCTTCTTTCTCTGGAAATAATTCCCTCTTTTAGTTAATTTTGTTGATATTAAACCGTTTCAATAAAGAGATGCAAGTTTGATAAAGCAGACTTTTCTTCCCTTTTACTTTTTAATCTCTAGCCCAACCTACTGTGATTTAGGCTTTGATTTATCAAAAGCATTGGATTTGGAGTTGAGATATCTGTACTGTTTGTCTGGCTGCTCATAAGTCCTTTAACACCTCGAGGTCCCAGCTTTCTTGTCTGGGAAATGAAGGCTGAGCAATTTCTACTGTCTTATCAAACTCAGAAACTTTCAACACTTAGACTGATCTGCAGTAGAGGCACATAACATTATGTGACGATGTGTGCAAAAACAGGATTATTTTTTAATTCATAGGTGGGTAAAAAAACTCTTTGAAAATGGAATCTGAAAAACTGAAATGCCAAAAAAGGTTAAGAGTGAGAAATAGTGTTCTAGCCCAAGTTGTATAGGGGTACTTATGTACATTTTCTGTGCTGTGGAAATGCATGGGTTGAAGAAGAATGATGCAACCTTTTCCCATGATAATTTACACTAGAAATTTCCCAAGGCCACCTCACGAGAGGCATATAGTGTTTAGAGCCTGGTGGGCCATTGGTTTAGATAGATTTGGGTAATTAGCTCTGTAACTTTGGACAAATTATCTCTGAACTTGTAAAAGGTGGCTAATCTAATAATACCTATTTTATTTGTTGGCCGTGAGGATTAAATAAAATATTGAATATGTGTCCTTCACAAAGTAAATATTCTAGAAACTAGAATATTTTATTGTTATTATTATTGTTGTTATTATAACATTATTATTGTTGCTGTTATTATGTTACTATTATAATTGCAGAATAAATAGAAGGTTCAGTGTCCTACAGAAAATATGTTCCAATGTTCAATAAATAATTTCATTTATTCACATTTATCTGCAATGCCCTAGAATTAACATACACTTTATTACTCATTATTTAGTGTTTTGGACAAAGTAAGTTAAAATTTTCAATTATTTCTTTTTTCTTAATTAAAAACATTTTTTACCTGAAGTTTGGCATTTGAAGTTTTCACTCCTTCTCTGGCCTATCATGTTCTTTACTGCTGATCCAGTGGTAATCTAGAATACTCTAGGTTTTTCCCTTCATTTATAATAATATTTTCAACAGGTAATACATTCACATGCTACAAATTTAAGATACAAATGGGTTTATGGTGTGACGTATGTCTCCCACTTACCTCTGCCTCCCAGAGCCCCCCATCAATTTACTTTCTCAGATCAACTTTTTTTGCCTGTCCTTCAAGAAATATTGATTATAGACTTTGTGTGTGTATGTGTGTGGTAAAATATACATAACAACACTAACCATTTAAACTATTTTTAAGTGTAAAATTCCATTAAGTACATTCACATTCTTGCACAACCATCACCGCCATCCATCTCTATAACTTTTTCAACATCCTATTCTCTGTACCCATTAAAAGATGACTCACCCTTCCCCCTTTATCCCCTGCCCCCCACCACTGTCTTTGTATTTTCTGTCTCTATGAATTTGACAACTTTAGGCAACTCATATAACTGGAATCATACAACATTTGTCCTTTTGTGACTGGCTTCTTTCACTTAGCCTAATGTCTTTAAGGTTCATCCATATTGTAGCATGTGTCAAAATTCCTGCCTTTCCCACCTCCCCCAGTTTTATTGAGGTATAATTGGTAGAAATAAAACTACACATAATTAATGTACACAATTTAGTGAGTTTGAAGATATGTATACTCTTGTGTTAATCATCAGTCCTGGAAATAAACATGTATCGCCTCCAAAAGTTTCCTTGTGTCTCTTTTTTTCTTGCTTTTCTATTTCTTTTTTGTGGTAAGAACATTTAATATGAGATCTACCCTCTTAACAGATTTTTAAGTACACAACCCCTTATTGTTAATTATAGGCAGTATGTGTACAGCAGATCTCTGGGACTTACTCCTCTTGTTTATGTGTAACTTTATACACATGGAACAACAACTCCCCATATACTCCTTCCCAAAACCCCTGGCAACCACTTTTCTATTGTCCACTTCTATACCTCTGTTTTAGATCCCTCTTATAAAAAGAATTATGCAGTATTTGTTCTTATGTGACGCATTTAACTTAGCACAGTGTCTTCCAGGTCCATCCATGTTCTCACAGATGGTAGGCTTTCCTTCTTTTTAAGGCTGAATAATATTCCATGGTATGTATATATCACATTTTCTTTATCCACTTATCTGTCGATGGGCCTTTGGGTTATTACCATGTTTTGGCCTTTGTTGGTGCAGTGAATATGAGAGTGAAGATATCTTTTTGAGATCCTGATTTCAGTTCTTTTGGATATATACCCAGAAGTGGGATTGCTGAATCATATGATAGTTTTATTTTTAACTTTTTGAGAAACCTCCATACTGTTTTTCAAAGCAGCAGCACCATTTTACATTCTCACCAACAGCATATAAGAGTTCTAGTTTCTTTACATCCTATCGACACTTACTAGCTTTTTTTGTTGTTGTTGTTGTTGTTTTTTGGTTTTTGTTTTTTTAATAATAGATATCCTAACAGGTATGAGGTGGTGATAGCTCATTGCAGTTTGGTTTCCCTTATGATTAGTAGTCTTGAACATCTTGAACATCTTTTCATATACCTGTTGGCTATTTGTATTCTTCCTTTTTTTTAAAGGGTGAGTGATATAGAACTTGGAATATCATTCATCCTTAAAAAAGGATATTTTTACTATAGACTTTTAAAATCTCAGTGCCCCTGTGGTGAACAGAAGTTGTGTATGTAAAGTAGGAACTGTGGCATTTCTAGACTAGAGCTGTAGCCTGTAGCCAGGTGGCATAGTGGGCCAAGCTCTGAGCTTGGAGCCAGAGTATCTGCATCTAAGCCCTCTTGTGGTTGCAGCTTGCTTCAGTTGGCTTTGACAGCTAGGTGCAATTAAGGACCCCCTGACTATTCACTATAGGTCTTCTGGTGCATTTTGTTAATGTCCACCTTGGGAACATTCCACAGCAAATGCTTTCATGGAGAAGTGCCAACACCAGTATCTTACTGCTACTATTAATAAATATCCACAATATAAGAACAGTGTCTAGTTGTCGATATTAGATACTAGATAACTAATTGCAAACATATATTTGGGATGTTAATAAGTGCTATAGCTGCTATAAGGGCACATAAAAGAGAACCCAATGAGGTCAGAGATTTGGGAGAAAGCTTTTTTCAGGAGATAATTTTTTATCTGAATTTGAAGGACAAGTAAGAGAAAGGCTGGAAGAGAGCACTTCTGGCACATCTGTAAAGGCCCCGAAGTAGAAAGGATCAAAGGAAGCCCCTCACAGAAATTTCAAGTAGGAAGAATGGCTGGAGGGCAGAAAGCAAGTTAGCCTTTTTCATCTTTCTTGTTAATAAATATTTCGGGGAAAAAGACTTTGAAGCTATGTAAACATTCTCTTCCACATAGATTTTCAATTAATTAATTTAGTATGAACTTGTCTCCATACTAACACATCATTATTTATTATTATGCTCAATAATCTCAATTTGACCAGTGGAAACCCATCAGTCTGGCTTCTGTGTCCTTTTGACTTGTCCCATCATTATGTGAGCAGTCTATTGTTTCCAGGTACAATAAAATGTTCTAGGCTCCTCTTGTACCTTTGCCAGCCCTAGAATCAGTTGTTTCTTCAAGGAACTTTTTTCTCCTTTTTTGAAGAGTGGTGTTTAGAAGCAGAGATCTGGGGACTAGATGTTCTCACTGCTATTGTAAGTCAAAACACACAATTACATCTATATTATTAGTCTATCTATCTACCTATAGAAAATTACGAATTTGTACCAATACATTTAATTCGAGTCCAGCACCACAGAATTTATTCTAGTTTTCTTCCTTTCCAAAATTTGTAAAACATCTTCTCTGACAGTGACAAAACTAGGTCCCATTATCCTTAGCATATTTAGTCATTTGACTAATCCCCTTGTTTATAACCAACATCCTGTTGCCACCATCGTGGTGGCAACTACCTTTTCTTTTGCATAAATGTCTGTCTCACCTCAGTTGGGCTCCTGCATTCCATGCTGGCTACTCCTAGATACGTCATTTGAATGCCCTCTTCCCCTTGCATGGGATCTGACTCTCATGCCAGGCCACAGGGCTTTGATTCTTTAGCTAGGCTGCTTCCTTTTGGGGCTCTCTGAAACTCAGCAATATACCAGTTCTCCATCAATAAGGATGCCTTTTTCTCCTTGTCTGGGTTTTGGATTCTGTTACCTTGCATCGTACACCCCTCCTATCTTTTCCACTTTGCTCTGCTCTACCTCAGCTCTCACTGTACCCTTAACCGCCCTGCCCCAACCACATTCAGATGCCTACATTGCTCTTGGGGGCTTAGAACTGAAGGAGAGAGAGAGAGCAGGGTGAGGGAAGGGTATCTTGTCTGTAATCTCACCATGTTTGTCCCACTGATCACAAATGCCCTTCCAACTGAGATATTCTGTGACCCTATCCTGGAGAGGGGACAGATTCTCAGCTCTTCCTTGGTATTTCTTATTAACCCATCAAGTCCGGCTCTACCTTTGGTAGCTGTCCTTGCCTTTGCTTACCTTTGTGTTCACAGCTCACTGTTACTCTGGTTCTTGGTGTGATGCCCGCTGTCCCAGTGTCCTGGGATCTTCTGTCCTTATGTGTGTCATCTGCAGGGCCTTTGCTCCAACTGTGAGAGGACTTAGCGGGAAAGGCTGCCTCAGTATCTGGCTCTTTGCCTGCTTCATATGTCTCTGTGTTTTTCCAGCTGCCCCTGGAGCTTTCTCAATAGTTCTTTGGGCGGCACTGTGACTATTAAGTAATCTTTATGCTAGTTTCAGTGTAAAAAGGTCAGCTTAAAAGTTGCAATGTGGACAATGCCTGTTTTAAATTCCTTTTACTCTAAAAACCTTTTATGAAACCCTGTCAGTTTACTTATAGTGGATCCATCCCCAAAGCAGATTCTATTTTACCATTGATTTAGCTGTATAATTTGAAATACATCTCTAAGTAAAGCATATTTTAAATGTACGTAAGCATTGGAAGGATGAAAATCAGTAAATGGAAGTGTAGGACTGATTAAAAAGGCATGAGAGAGTGCATTTCACTTCTGTGCATAGGATTACCAAATATTTTCTTTCTTTCGAGAGTTACTGAGGAACATTTCCAATTAGCTGTTGTGCTTATATACCTAGAAGGCCTAACAGAGTACAGTTATAATACTTTCGTTCTGGAGACTGAGAAGGCATTGCTGAGAGATGGTTAAGGAGGCGTGACTGAGGCTTGTCTGATGCTTGGGTGTTATTATGTTCACCTGGCTACCCGTGTGTGGGAAGATCATGGAGTCAGAAAGGGGATAGTGCAAGAAGAAAGTGAAGCGGTGTCTGGGTCTGGAATGTCATGGTGAGCCTGAAGAACAGTGAAGGGGTGGTGGAAGGGCAGAAACCATAAGGAATTACACTGAGGTCAGTAGGGCCCCCAAGGGACACTGGTCCACCTAGGGGGTCTGTCACAAGCCTTGGCCAAGCCCTTTTGCCTGTCCCCAGTATCTTCTTCACCTCCTCCTAGAGGACGAGTTGCTTCAGATGCAGACAACTCTTTTGAAGGAGAGAAAAATATGTATCAGTGGAAAGAAAGGGTTACGTGTGTTGACTTATTTTCGGAAGTTGGGAGAGGCTCGAGAGAAGCCATGGGGAAACCAGAGGTTAAAGCATACAGAGAGAGGGTAGTTGAAACAAGGACCCCGAGGAAGTAAGAGGGTCCAAGACCAAGAGCACAGTGAGAAGACTTTGCCTCGGATGAGATTTTTTAAAGAGACTTTTTCAGGTATCCGCGCTTTGGTACATTTTCTAGCGAAGCAAATGTGATGCAGGACATCCAGAGTGGGCCCTGGAGAGTCCAGAATGGATCCAGGGCATCTGGTGGACTTCGAGCATCCTCATCCATTGTGATGTGGGATTGTCCTGCGTGGATCTAGGACATCCGACGTGGATCTGGCACGTCCGGCGTAGATCCGCAACGTCCGGCGTGGATCCGGGACGCCTGGCATGGGCCAGGGACGTCTGGTGTGGATCTGGGACATCCAGCGTGGATCTGGCACGTCCGGCGTGGATCCGCGACGTCCGGCGTGGGCCCGGGACGTCCGGCGTGGATCCGGGACGTCAGGCGTGGATCCGCGACGTCCGGCGTGGATCTGAGACGCCTGGCGTGGGCCCGGGACGTCCGGCGTGGATCCGCGACGTCCGGCGTGGATCCGCGACGTTCGGCGTGGATCCGGGATGTCCGGCCTGGATCCGGGACGTCCGGCGTGGGCCCGGGACGTCCGGCGTGGATCTGCGACGTTCGGCGTGGATCCGGGACGTCCGGCCTGGATCCGGGACGTCCGGCGTGGGCTGGGCTACAGCAGGTTCCTGATACACAGGCTGCGCTGTACCGGTACAGGCTTCGCTGCACGCTCTGCCTTGGACAAGCCCTCCTTGCAGTGGAACCAGATGTCACTCCTGCCCACCGCAGTGCGCTCGCGCTCCTCAGCTGCCCAGGCCATGGTCGCTGTTCTCCTGGCGACCACGTGACAGAAGAAGCCCCTCCGGGCTGCTCCTCCGGGGCTGCTCTCTGCTGGATGCACTCCAGCCTCTGCTCCTGGCTGCACAGGAGGGTGGCAGCTCCCTTTTCTTCCTAGCGCTCCCCAGCAGATCCTGGGCCCCCATGGGACACTTGTCCACCTAAGGGGTCTGTCTGTCACAAGCCTCGGCCAAGCCCTTTCGCCTGTCTCCAGCATCTTCTTCACCTCCATCTGGAGGACAACGTGTTGCTTGGCCTGGTAGGTGAGGATCTTGTGGGGAGTGGGGTGCAGCTGGGGGAAGTGGCTGACCTCCAGGGTCAGCTCCAGCTTGTAGACATACTGCTGGTCGGGTGTGCGATCCTGGAGGTAGGTTAGGCTGTAGGCGAGCATGGTACCCCGATGCTGCTGGGCTGCTGCTGCTTGCGTGTGCAGTACAGCTGCGTGCTCACCGCATACAGCTTGGGTGCAAGGGTGAGGCTGTCCAGGAGCAGACAAAGGGAGGCCAGGACAAGGGTATGGGGCACAGTTAGGTCAGTGCAGTGCCCAACACCAGCGTCTGGATGGATTGCTTCTACTCAGGGAGGATGGACGTGAAGGTGGGTGAAGATGCAGAGAAGTGTGAGGTTGGGGGACAGGAAGTGAAGGGAGCTCCGGCAGTGCCTGGAGCCTGGGAACCCTGGTCGGAACTAGTAAGGACTTTGGACATCAGGCCCTGGCTGAGTCGTCTGGACTTCAGGCATGTGAAAATCCCTTGCTGGCATGTGAGTCAAGAGACTGTGCTGGAGGTCAGCCATAAGGACTGGGTAAACATGACAGGACTGGGTGTGGAAGCAGCTCATCTTAGCAGGCATAAAAGATTCTAGCTTTGCAAACCTCTGCATTAAACCAGGGGCACTGGTAGCTGGGGGCCTGAGGCTGATACACTGGGTGGATGAGAAACGGAACAGAGGCTGTCTGCAGGCTGAAGAGTTTTCCTACCATTGCTGGTTGGCCTTGGGGATCCAGGGTCTCATATAACAGCATACCAGGGCTGCAGTAAGGCTGATACTGCTATGAAACTGGTAATGACTATTTCTAGCTTAAACACTTGACTGTGTGTGCCAGGCACAATTATAGGCACTTCATTTCATTAACAACTCTGTGAGGTGGTGCTATTATGGTCTCCACTCCTTTTACTTAATGGAGAAGTTAGTATGTTACTCAAGTTTCTGCATCTACTAAGTGCTTAGCTGTCAATTAAAGCCAGGCTGTTGGTTTTGCTGTTCTGAGCTCTTAAAATACTACCTAACCACAGTAGATTCAAGGGTGGGTTCAAGACATGGAGGCAAGGGAGGAATAGAAAACCTATCTAGTTCACAGCTAGTGAGGGGAGAGCTTGTACACATGCAGTGGGACCCCGGAGCCTGAGGATTATGTCTTTATGTAAGCCCATAAAGAGAAATAGAATGAATAAAATAGGCAGTGCTTTTTGGAATAAAATAGCTTGTGCTGTTTTGATTCCTGGACCTAGATCACGCTGTTTTTTAAAGCTTTATGGAAAATACATGTAAGCAAACATCGCTCTAGGGCACTTTCTTCTTCCTGGAGGTTTGGCCTCTGTCTGCTAATGGAGCCATTTAGGCTTTGTCAAGGCATGTCGGTGAGTGGAGAATTGGGAGTTTGCTTAGAAAAATTCATCTTTTCTTAAAAATATATTTAGGAAAATAGCTTTGAATTATTTTAATGCCAAAGCCATCTTATTTTTGTAGTCTTTCCCCCACCAACCTAGTCACTTTATTCCACCTTATTAAAACACAATTTTCTTATTTCTATTTCATGAAACTACAAAGCAAAGTACTGTAGTTTGTTTATAGTAAATATAATTGATAGGGTGAAAAAAGCAGGGGAGCAGGGCTGTTATTATGTTTTCATTGCTTGTGTTTCAGTAAAGAACTCTATACACCTTTTTGAATGGGAAAGATGGTAGAGATAGGGGTGGGGAGAGCACAATATTCTCAGGAGTTTTTATGTGGCCAGGTAGTCAGACCTTGGTGTTAAGAAGCTTGACTTCGGTGGGAACCACCAAGGATGCTCCCTGTTTAGTCTACTTCCCTCAGCATGGAGTGCAGACCTCCATTCTCTTGTTCCCTCCCAAGGTTGGAGCCCTGCTGGGCAACCACACAATAGGCTGGGAAGGGATCTCTAAAGAAAGAAAAACACCATGCATCAGTGAGACACAATGATGTGTAGACTTAGGAAGAGCATGTGCCCATTAGTGTGACTGCAAAATGCTTAACATTAGCATACAGCAAAATTCTGATCTAAACCCTGGTTCACCTACAACCCATATGGACCATCTGATAAAGGAGACTTGGAATTTCGGATAAAAGATCTCTTCTAATAAATACCTCATGCTTCTTGTATTAGCAGACTCTGCTCTTCTTAGTACTTCCTAGAACCCTACAAGGAAGATATCACCTACTCCCACTTACAGACAAGGAAACTGAGGCACACATAAGTGACTTTCTAAAAGGCACACATCCAGAGGAGACTGAAAAAGTTAACTTCTTGTTCTTGTGGTCTGCCTTTTTTAAAATCACAGAAGAGTCAAATTTGAAAGGACCTGTGTTAGGAGCTTCACTTCATAATAACAGACCTGCAATTGAGGGAGGTAGGACTCAAAACTGAGCAGAACCTCAGATTAACGTCAGAGTTGGGACATTTTGAGTCCGGCTGTATTTCGGTCAGAAGAAGAGGAAGTCACTATAACCATGCTGTTGTTTCCAACTGTTTAGTCAGTTGTCTGGCCTAGGGAAACATTTTCTCTTAGGAAATGACCTTATGGTCTTCCTTTTTCCATGGTAAACCCTTCCTTCTCTCTTTTCCCTCCTACACACTTCTGTCCCTTCATCCCCTTTCCAGCCGTCTTCTCCATCTTTCCACTCTCTCTCCCCCTCTCCTCTCCCTTGTTACTTCTACTTCTCTAATATCTTTATGTTCAACAATTTTTTGTTGCATTTAACTTTTCTTTTCTCACCTCTTCTAATAATATCATTTTCTATTTTTAAGATTCTCTTTCTGACTCTATTGAGTCTGGCTGATGGGCTCCAAGAAACTATATAATTATATAAGATTCTTGTGATCGATTGATTGAATATTTTTAGTCTTTTAAACTCTTAAAAGATTGCTTCATATTTTCTAAATTTGTATAGTCTTTGTTCATCGTGGAAGTCTAGACACCCATGTGAGTCTTCATGAGGCATTGGGGAAATTTCTATGCAAGCATTTCTGTGGTGATGTTGTGGAAAGTAATTAAAATGTAATGTCATTTTTCATGACAGTTCTTACTTTAAAAAATATGAGAGATGTTAAGCTGTACCACAAATACTAATTTAATTGTGACATTTTAATGTTCTTAATTATAATTTTATATCAAACTGTTGCATACGACTTTCAAACTTCTTACAAGTAAATTTTCTGAGAGGCAAACCTTGCTCAATAGGAAATCTGTTTCTCTGGTAGAAAGCTACAAATGAGGTTTCTTTCCATAGTTAATTGTCAGTGGTGTTCTGATTGTCAGAAGCACTCATGGAGTGATGCTGTGATTGAGTCCAGATAGTCACTGTGGCTGACCTGTTTCCTTGATTGCGTTATCATATTTCACACATTCTTTTACACTTTCTCAAAATAATCTTACCCTCCAAGAAGTATCAAGCGTGAAAGCTACCACAGATGCTGGTAGGGTAATGGGAAGCGCTTTACCTAAGCCCAGCAGTCCATTCAGCTGGAAACAAAGGCATTCCCTGCCTTACAGAGTCAGATCCCTATAAGAAATTAATGCTTTTCAAGACTTTCTTCATGGATCCAAATGGCTGATTGTCAAAAGGAATTTGTTTATTTCTGTGGGCGTGGTGAGCAGAGCTCTGACAATGACCTTCTTATAATAGATTTTTGGCCTAATGCAACGGAAATGTGATCTGCCCAACACCATGTCTAGGTCCATCCATAGTCCTGTTGCTTCTGTCTCCCCATGGCCACTCCCTTGCTTTAGTCAAGGTCCCCCATCTCTTACAGGGCCCCATTTCTGTTTTCCTTGCCTCTGTGTGATCTACACAGAAAACTAGAGTGACCCTTTAAGAACATAAATTGGGTTTTGTCTGGTGCACTTAAGCCCCTTCGGTGGTGACCTGTTGTTCTCAGGATAAGACACACACCGCCACAGAGGCTGGCATGACCTCTCTCTGCAGGCTCTGGTTTTCCCATCCTACCCACTGGTCCTCAGGTTTCGGCCACACTGGCCTGCTTGTGATGTTTTTGGTTGCTGCTCTTTTTGACTAGCACATTCCTTACCTCATCTGGTTCCTCTGTTCCTTCAGTTCTTTGCTTACTTATCACCTCCTGTCAGAGTCAGCCCAGTACTCCAAGTCAGCTTGACTTCCTTATTCTCCATTCCATTTCTCCATTTCTTTTCTCCCTAGTGCTTTCTGTAATTTGTGCTCCTTCCTTGCCTCAAACCCATTGTCTGACTCCTCCATTGGAATGGAAGTTCCCCCCGAGAGCAGAGGATTCCCTGTCTCATTGCTCTCGTTCTGTCTTATATCCTTAATATCTAGTGAATATTAAGTAAAGATTTGTTGAATGAATTTGCTTCCAGTCTCCCAGTTTGTCCAGCTGGCTTTTGTTTTTTTCCTCCCAGACATTTACTCTGCCACCTCTATCTAGGTATTTGCCTATTAAAACAGGTTGTTTGGAGGAGACTGGCACCAATAAACTGGAGAATGTCAAGGTTTAGGGGCGGGACATTTTCTAGAGGTAGAGGTGCTGCCTGGCTGCTTTCAAGCCATTCCAGATTGGCACCACCCACTCCTCTAGGCTGAGGGAGTCTTCTTGCAACTGGTGAACACTCTTCTCCCTCCACCCAACCAACCACAGCTGGGGCCGCCCTGTGGTTTCCAGATTTTGCAAGCCTCACCATCACTTGGCTTTCTCACTTCGAGAGAATGCTTTGTGATAGCTTAATGTAGTGAGGATGTAGACTTCAGGAAAACAAAAACAGAACCAGAAATGTTTATATTTGTACTGTGCTTCTGTAGCATGTTATCTCTCACTCAGGTCTCTGCATAAACTGTCCAGATAGACAGACAGACAGATAGACAAAAGGTAGATGTTATCCTCCATTTGATTATAAACTTGTATAGGTGGGGGAAACTTTACACTCTCCTGTATTTACCAATCCTGAGAACATTGCGTTGTGCTTAATTTCTCCAAGCTTCAGTTATCTCAACTCTGATATGGGGATGATAATACCGATTTTGCAAAGTTAGTTTAAGGACTGATAACAGTGTTTGTCAAGTCTTTACCTGGCCTTGTGGTTTCTTAGTAAATGAACCTAATTTGAGGGGCAGGCTATGGTCCTCTTTTATTATTCAATGAATGCTTATTTGGACCCCGCCAAGGATATGGTACACTAGACATGGTACTGCCTTTCTGGAGCTTATGGTTCTGAGAGCTTGTGAATGGGGCCTCTGAAAATGGACTTGGGCCCCGATCCTGGCTTAGCCGCCTGTTCACTGTGCAGCCTTGGACAAGTAACCTCTCTGAGTCTCAGTTTTCTCATTTGTATAAAATAGAATAGACCTCATAGGTCTAAGAATTAAAGAGATAGTATTTTAACAATGTTTGGCATCGTTCACAGGTTACCGAGAGTGCTGAAGGGATAGTGACCTAGTTATATTCCATTGATAGTACTGTGGCAGGTGTTGCCAGCGGGTCAGGTGATTTTCCTGCTTTTTTCTTTCCCATCTCCCTGGTAAGTGCCACCTGGGACTTAGCTGTTTCCAAGGATATTGAGTAACTTGGAGTCAGTCTGGTCTTCTTGAGTATCAGTAAGGCCTCAGCCTTTTACTTGTGACCTAAATATGTGTTTTTAAACAGGCATTTGAAAAAAAAAAAAAAACATTCTTGACCAACAGTAGCACCTGTGTATACACAGTTGGAACTCAGTGTCCTAATCCTCCAAGAAAATGGTGACGTCTGTCCTAAATTTCTATGGCCCAGGGAATTCAGGTGAATTGAATGCGGGGGGTGGGTTAAGAAGGTTGATCTGACTTGGTGGATGGGCTTTGCCCTTATGACTTTTCCAGTGGGGTTTTATGGAGAAGGGCAGGGCGGATGCCCTCTGGAACATAAGCCGAGAGTTTATAGACGATCAAGGATTCCTGAGTGAGGAGTAAGTCATTTGCTGACACATACCTGGCAGTTAGCTCTGTGTTAAGTAAGTGTGTGGCTTTACAGGAAAGCTTTTCCGTTTCTTAAGAATGCCAAGAACTTGTTTTAAAAATAACCTTTATTGTTTTTTTTTTCTAAATATAAAAGTAACAAATATTATTGTAGAATACTTGAAACAGTCATAAAAATACTAAAAGAGAAAAATTAAATTTGCCTCTTATTCTACCATTTCTGAGCTTCAGTCCCATGAAGCCCATTTGCATGGCGATTTATGGACTAAAAAAGCAAGCACTGCTCTGGGGTCTGAGGCACACTTAGGATTTATTGAAATTTTATTTCCTTCCCCATCACACCCCCACTTTATTTTTTGCATCTTTATCATCTCACATTAATTTCTGTGTTCCTGGAATCTGTGCTAATAAGAGGACTATATTGACTGAATTATAAAAAAGAAAATGTTCATCAAAGGATGGAGAAATAAGCAAGTGGCCTTTTTCTCCTTCAATTTTTGATGTCAGACCAATTTTTCAGTCTGGCCTCTCACGGTTCTCTCTGGTGCGTGGATGAGAGTCAGAAAGAGTGAGCCTTTTATTTTTAGGCTGATATAAATGGAGGCAAAGTATGGGTTATATTTAAAGAAGGAGAAATCCAGCTCTTTTGCAAACTATCATTTTAAATAAACATTGTATCATTGTCCCCAAATCAAAACACTACTACCCCTCCAGTGCTGAGTGGGTTTTCTTCTTGAGCATTTGCCATTCCAAGTGGTAGAAACTGTACACATTATGTGTGTTATAAAGTTTTTAATGCATAACACATTGCCTACATGTCAGTTGAATGGAATTCAATTTAAATAAGAAAAGGAAATTCCATTCTATTTGAGAAAATTCCAACTGCATTGATTATTTTTGGCTTTCACATTGTGATTTTGAATAGATATACAATGCCCAGGCCTATAGGTTTTGTTGTTGTTGTTGTTGTTGTTGTTGTTTTAGAAAGTGTTAGTTTATTCTTGGGTTACTCCCTTTGCAAAACATGTAGTCAGGTAGGAACCTTATATAGTGCAAATGAGGGAACTGAGGCAAGGATTTTGGATTTTGGATTTAAGCTTCTGGATTTTGATGAAGTTCACACAGTAAGTCAGGGGCACAGCTTAGAAATGAATAAGAGATCTCATTTTCTATTTAATTACTAAAACCACCAACTTACATACCCCCACCTCCACCCATAGAGTCCTAGATTTTGCCTTTAGAAAGCAAATTGCAGATAGTGTTTTCCCTTCTTCCATTTGAACCTATCCAGATAATTTCAGCAACAGGTCACAAATGGTGATCACCTGAACTGAAACCTGTTATGAATCTGAAACCCATGGAAAGTACTACATTCTTCAGAAGGGGAGGAGCTCTCTTGGTACCAGTTCCCCTTAATGAATGCTGTCAATTCCTGTCTCCTTGTTTTATCATCCCTGGCCGACTCTTCCTGTGTGTCCAGGAGGTATTTGAGAGGACCTACCTGCTTCTGTCTCATACAGTGGCCTTGACCATGGAGAAGGGCTTTCATGACTATCTCCACCACCTGGAATTTTCATCTTGGGGAGATATTCATTTGCCATGGCAATATATTTTGTTTCCTGTGAAGCTAGGTGGTATAGTAATTGTGAAAAGTAGCCAGAATAAAAAGAACATAATGAAGGAGCCAGCTTAATTTGCACCTATCCTTCTATCACTAATTAAGCAATATAGTAAATACAGAGAATGCAAGCTATTGGCTTGAGAGTGCTGTCTCCCATATGGTTTGGGGAGTGAGGAGTCCTCCAGGATGAGGACCAAGCAGACATGGAAATAGAACCCTTTGATGGGAACCAAGGATGTGCTTATTGCTATTAGTTACTTAAAATGCAGTAAGTCAAGTAAAATGTTTGCCTTTAGCCGCTAGACTGCTATTTGGACTAATTAGTGAGGAATCTTCACAGAAAAGCTTGACTTAAGGTCAGTGTTCATTTTTGCTAGGCAGATAAATCACTTATTTAAGAGGCCTTTTAACAGAGTGGTTTTAGTGGTGGATTCTGGAGCCAGAGTGCATGGATTGGAATCCCAGTTCTGTCCCCTTCTCATTGTATAATCTTGGACAAGGAATTCAATCTCTATGTGCCTCAATATATGGAGATTTAATATTAGCGATTTTACAAGGTACAGATGCAATGAGTTAATATATGTTATAGGTTTAAAAGAGTTTCTGGAACATATCTGTTGTTTTCTTCTGTTATTATTGCAATTATTTTTTTCCATTCTGATTCTGGTTTTGCCCTATCTGAATTATGGGTATATGTGCATGGATATGTACTTCATAAGGCAAGAGTCTGCTTATAGCATAGCCGTGATGGAAATCAGTTTGAAAATGAAATTAAATCAGGAACCAGAGGCATCACATCAGCAACTGCTAACAGTTACAGTATGGGTTTTTTTTTGTTTTGTTTTGTTTTGTTTTGTTTTGCAGAGGCTAATGAAAAGGCAGAATTCTTTAACAAGTGGTTTTAAAGTTAACAGAATCACCCCAACCCCAGACCTTATTTTGTTCTTTATCAAGCAGCTACTTTCTTGGTGTGCTGACCATTTCCTGATTATCTTCTATTTCAGAAAGAAATATAATCATGTAGTGGAGCTAGCCTTATGCAAAGTGTGATATAGGTCAGTTTTGCATTCCAGTCATCCTAGTCCCTTTTTGCCACTCATGCCTTCCTATCACTCCTTCTCTCCAACTTCCGAGGGGAATCAGAGCTGTACTGTGGCTCTCAGGAGCCCTGGCTGGGCCGTTTCACTCAGGTCTGCCTTTCTCATAGATCCTTCATCTTCATCCCAAAGTGTCCCACTCTTTCTGCTCCTGTAATCCATCAAGGCCTCATTCCCATAGGATGGCCAGAAACAGCTGCCTCATCTTCTTTCCGATTTTGATTTATACCCAGTGACTCTGGCTTCTCTTTCAGTGTGGGATATCTTGCCTACTTTCCTTTACATGTCAGGGTTTAGGATGCTAACATTTTATTGAGTTAGAGATATAAGTTGACGAAGGAAAGGGCTCTCTGAATGCCACTGAGGAGCCTTGAAGCTGCCTTCCTCCCTGGAAGTGTCTAGGCTTTCCCTCACTGGAGCCAAATGGATTCCACAGTGAAGAGAGGCTGAATTCTTTGAGAATGTTGGAGAGCTGGCTGGCAGTACAGGGGGACTGGAAAGGGCCACTTTTAGGAGAGGCTTTATACTTGGTGACCATAGTTGCTTCGTTCAGTGGAATCTGCTCGCAGCTATACAGAGAAATTGTTTCCAGGGAATGAGTTCAAGGGAACAGAGAGGCCCTGGGAGGAATTAATTATTAAGGCCCACAGGGGTTAAAGAAGGCAGGGGCAGCCTGAAGGCCAGAGGTCAGATCCTACTTCTATGCAATTCTTGAGAAATCACTTCTGAACTTCCAGGCTGAATCAGAAGTTGAGGAGAGCAGATATAGCAGGAAGTGGGAAGGTGGGGAGGAAAGGTCCTGGCTGCATGAGAAGAGAAAACTTTCTGTCAAAGCTTTAAAATAGAACAGTGAGTTTAAAGTATACAATGAAAGATCACATCTGGTCAAGGCCTTGGTAACCAGGCAGGTCAGGACACCTGGTCTCTGAGACCGAGTCTGACAACGGGCCCCAGAGTCTTCCCTCCTGTGTTTGGAGAGGGCCAGCTTTGGAGGTGCAGCTCATGAGTATGAGGCTTTTAAAGGGTTCTTCTCCCATTATTGGAAGGCTCTAGCTTAATGAACTGTGCCATTTGGTGATCTCATTGGACCTCATGAATTTCGTGATGAAAATGGTTTTAAGGTGGAATGAATGGAATGGAACACATCCAGAGCAGTGTGGTTTCTGCCAGCCACTGTTGTCACCAGTTACATGATGTATGTCAGCATGACCCTTTCTCTATCACCACCACCCCCAAGTGGAAAGGAACTCTGGTTTCCAATTGAAGCTGATGAATCAGAGATTAGTAATTATAACACATAGGTGAAAGAGGTTGTTCAGGACAGTATCTACTGAAACAGACCCCCTCCCCCTATTTTTTACCTCTTTTTACCAACATCTTGAGTCATTGCATTATTCCCTCCTTTTTCAAATAAATATTTTATATTAGTTCCAGATATACAGTACAATGGTTAGACATTTATATAATTTAGGAAGAAATCCTCCTGATTACTGTAGCACCCACAACAATATTGCAATAATATTGACTATATTCCCTATGCTGTACTCTATATCCCCATGACTGTTTTGCAACTACTGATTTGTACTTCTTCATACTTTCACCCCTTTAACACACTTCCTAACCCCCTCTCCTCTGGCATTCACCAGTTTATTCTGTCTTCTGCCCTCCTTTAAAAGATGGTGGGATCACCTTGGATTCCCAGCCCAACCTACATCCATATTTCTCATCTTATCTCTACCCACAGTGAACTGTTGAGCAGATGGTCTTAAGAAAACTGGCTTACAAAATAGGGAAAAATAAAACTAGAGAGTTTCATATAAATCCGAACCCTAGGTGGCTTAAGGACTGAAATGTGAAAGATAAAAATATGAAGACAGGAGAAGAAAATATTGGATAATATTTTAGTAACTTAATGGTGGGAAATAGTTCTTAACAAAGATTCCAATAAAACACAAATAATAAAGCAAAACATTGATGAATACCTTATAACATTAAGTATTTCTAAGTTAACAAAAGATATCACATTGGGAGTCTGGTATCTAAAAGATATCACATTGGGAGTCTGGTATCTAAAAGATAGAAGGACTTTTGAGAAAACAATAAGAAAAAAAATGAGAAACCTGACAGAAGACTTGGCAAAGTATATGAGCAGGCAGTTCACAAAAGGAGGAACCCAAATGATTAATAAATATACAAAGCAACCCTCAAAGTTATTGGTTCAGAGAAATGCAAATTAAAAGAACTATGTAACATTTTATACCTGGGAGATTGACAAAGATTAGAAAGTCGGTAATGTGAAATCTTACAAGAGATAGAAAACAGGAACCCTCACGCTGCCAAGGCAGTAGCCTGATGTGGTCACCGGGAGAGCGATCTGATAGTGCAATTAAATTAAGTTTTCATATAGCCTGTGACCCATCCATCCTCCTCCTAGTACATGCCCCGGAGGAATTCTTAGACTGGATCACAAGGAAACATCTAGGAGGAATGCTTATCACAGGGCTGATTTTGGTACCAGGGAATTGAAATTCCACTTAGAAAAATGCATACATAAAAATGTAGTGGATACACACTATGGAATACTTTGCAGCAGTTAGAAGGAATTCACCAGATCTACCCATAGCACATGTGTAGATCTGATGTTAAATCTGAGAAAAAATGTAGCATGGCATATATGGCACAATATTGATGTAAATTAAACTACATATGCAAAACAAGAACACATCATTTTTTCAGGGACATATACAAATTCAAGGATACATATTAATTACAAACAGCAGTTTGCCTCTGAGTGAAGGGATGTAAGAGAAAGTAATGAGGATAAAAGGAAATTTGCTGAGGTATCAATTTTCTATTGCTGAAACAAATTACCACAAACTTAGTGACTTTGGAACAGCACCATTTATTAGCTCACAGTTTTGTAGCTGAGGAAGCTGGCACGACATGGCTGGGTTCTCTGCTGAAGGTAGCACAGCTGAAGTTAAGATGTTGGGTTGGCCAGCTTCTCGTCTGCAGGCTGTGGGGAAAAGTCCATCTCTAAGCTCAGCTTGTTGAGGTTGTAGGTCCAAACTCCCTGTTTCCTTGCTGGCTGTGAGCCAGGGACACTGGCAGTTTCTAGAAGCTGCCTTCATCCTTTGCCAGAGGATCCCCCTTCATCTTTAAGCCAGCAATAGCACATCAGATCCTCTCATGCTTCCAATCTCTTCTTCCCCTGTAACAGGCCAGAGAAAACTTTCTGCTTTTAAAGGACTCATGATTAGATCATGCCCACTCTGATAACCTCTGTATTTTAAGGTCAACTGATTTGAGACCTTAATTACTCAATGAAACCCCTTCACAGCAGCACCTATGTTAGTGTTTCATTGAAAAACTGGGAGAAGCTGTGCTTACAAGAGGGATTGGGGCCATCTTTGACATTCGCCTGCCACATTGACCTAAGGAATTCCTTTCAGGACCCTTGCTCTCCAGGAAAAGGCTTCACCTTTGTGTGTTCATTTGTTTGTTTATGTAACATTCCTTTCCTGTAAAGACTTCATTCTCATCTTAAATCTTGACTTGATCTATGAGTAAAAGTATAGAACATACCACAAGGAATCTGATCTTATCATGAATGAAATGAGCTGTATATAGTCTCCCTATACAGGAAGTCAGTTTTAGGTTTTTGAAGCTGAAGTCAGTGTTCCGAACACCACAAAAACACCATGTTCTTGTGAGCGACTTGACTTTGTCAGGCTGCCTCATCTGTTCCCAGCAGCCTGCCAAGGATAGCAGGTGTGTTCCCCGAAGATGGGGTTGATGTTGTTCACCACTGGCTTTGAAGAATTAGCTTTTCAGTTACATTTTCTAGTTCCTGCTAGCCTGGGGCTGTTTTCCTAGACTTCTGGGTGCTCAGTCTTCTGCTGCCTCATCTTCTCCTACTGCTCTGCTTGGCCGGGCTTCAGGCATGCAGCCTCCTGACTGTGCGGAGGAAAGATCCCGCCTGAGATGGCAAGGTTTCCTTCTGAGTTCACTGTCAAGAGTTGTCAAGAAGGTGTAAATCTGCCATCTCTTTTTCTGTGAAGTGATGCATTTTGCAGAAAAGGATTAGATTAGATAATATGAGGAAAGGAAAACATTTTATGCAGCCAGAGTGACTTGAGAATCCCTCTGTCTCCATTTATTCTAGAAGGGATAGCAGGGATTTAGTTATGTTACACTAATGTTATTAATTACTTTTGTGCCTTCGAGAGTAATAGATGAGAATAAAAATGCACATGGGAATCAAAGAAAAAGCCATCTGGCTTTCAGACTTTGAATTTCATGTTTTCAATTAATTTCTACAGATTTTAAGGAGCACCTACATAATTACGTATGATATAGTATTTTTCCAAGCCCTCTCCATGGCTTCAATCAAAGCAGCTCTGTTTTTAGCTATTTTATGTTATATGTCTGAGTGACTTTTCCTTGAAACCATGTGTTCTGAGACCTGCTGTCAACATCTAGTTTTCATTTTTATTGTCCTCTTCTGGGAGAGCAAATTCTTTTTATAAAGGGTCAGATAGTCAATATTTCAGTCTTTGCAGGCCATTTGGTCTCTATCACAGTACTCAGTTACAGAGTACAGTGTAAAAGCAGCCATAGACAATATGTAAATGAGGAGACATGACTGTGTTCCAGTAAAACTTTATTTATAAAAACAAGTGGGCCCATGACTGTAGTTTGCCAACTCTTAAGTTATATTATTTAATCCTTATAAAAACTCTTTAGATAGAACCCATTATTATTATTATCCCCATTTTACAGATGAGAAAACTAAAGCCCAGAAGAGTTAACTAATTTTTCTAATATCAAACAGCTAAGAAGTGGAAAAGCTGGGGATTGGCTTTTTCCATGTGTCTCCAGAACTCAATCTTATTCCTTAAGCTATAAACTCTCCTGACTACCGCTCAAGAAATAATTCAGTGAAAAAAACAGTTGGGTCTTATGTTCTGTTATTGTGGATTGACTAGAAAGTATAATCTTTATGAACTATGAATACAATGATATAGCTGTATCTTGTTATCCATTTCTTCAGCATAAGAAAGACTTACCCTCCTCCGCTTTTGCCTCCCTATGAGGCCTGATCCTGTTTGATGGTGGTCAAGGTTGGGGTCTCATCTGGGTTGATTCTGAAAGTGCTGCTCCAGGCCCACTTGCCAGCATCACGCAGCCTCTTGATGCGCTGTGAAGGAGGCCAGGCCTTTATGAGGGGAATGATGCATACAGTTTCATAAGCTTTATTATGGATAACTGAGAGCTATTTAATGGCAACTAATTATGTGAGTTCTTAAGGATTATTGAATTTTAGTATTCACAAACTAAACTTAATGTAGTACTGGAGCTTATTGTGGACTCTACTTTGTATTTTGCTAAGAAGCCCAGTTGCCCTGTAATGCCTGGCAATGTAGCTGAGGGCCCCCACCATCCAAACACATGGATGGCTGCAGTTCTACAGTTTCTGGGCGAAAGCTTCTTACTGGTTTACCGTCAGGGCAGTACTTAGCTCTTTGTTTTTATTTGCTACTATTCTTGCTTTTAAATATACAAATTGTGCTTATTACGATTAATTTAGTTTGTTATTATGTAGTTAACCAAATAAGGAGTAGTGATACTCATTTCATCAGGAATATTTTTGACATATGTTTGCAAACAATAAATTGCAAATCAAATTGCCTGTATGTATTGCTCAAACCTTTGTGTATCATCTCTTCCAAATTTGCTAGTTTTGTTATCACTGTTTTTCCATTAAAAAATTTTTTTTAGGTGAGCTGTGAACCTTTTGTCCCCACTAAGTAGACTGCCATTAAAAAAGTTTCAGTTCCATGACTAAAAAAAAGAAAATCTCCCCCCGCCCCACCCTGAGCACACTATTGTAGAGCTTATCAAGAGGCATAAATTGAATATAAACATTTAGAAGAGAAACCAATTTATTTCTTGACTTCCCTTGGAAATGTCTCTAACTCTTATCACCAACAAATTATTTAGTAATATACAGGTGAAAATATCATGTATTTTCATCTTCCTTGTTCCTTGAAAGGGCTTTTTTTTTAAACATTCCCCTAACTGCACTCAGACAGCAGTGAAATATGATGTCCAGCCCATTCAGGCATGACAAGGGAAAGATCTGTTCCAGTATGGTGGTGGTTTCTAAATCCAGTTTGCAGAAGTGATCTGGCTAAGCCTCATCCTCTAGAACAGGGGTTCCCCAACTCCCAGGCCACGGACCGGTACTAGTCTGTGGCCAGTTAGGAACTGGGCCTCACAGGAGGAGATGAGCAGCAGGACAGTGAGCTAAGCTTCGTTTGTATTTGCGGTCACTCCTCAGAGCTAGTATCACCACCTTAGCTCCACCTCAGATCATCAGGCATTAGATTCTCATAGGAGCACTGGTCCCTGGTGGCAAATAGGTTGTGGAACACTGCTCTAGAACAAGCCTGATTCTAGTTGGGAGCACACTCTTTAGCTTACATAATTGAGAACCTGAATGAATGAAATGCTGCTGTTGATTCATCCTTGGCGGAGTGAAGCAAAGACTTGCATGGGGAAGAATTGCTTGCTGTGTGGTCCAGCTTTCTTTCCTACTTTGGAAGAATTTTCACATAATCAATTATCGCTTCTTTCTCGATCATAATTTGTTGGATAAAACCCATACATTTAAAAATTATTCATTAGAAACTATCTCATCTTTCTTTACAAAAACAAAAATAATTCTGATCACATAAAAATTTTAAAGCACTACATTTTGATCAAATAGTTTTAAACAATTAGTCAAGACCTTTGTACTCTTGTGTGGCGTTTGAAACACAAGTCCTAGGTATACAAACCTCTCTCTTGGCAGGAGCTTTTGCCACATTCATTGCTCTGGTTGTTACAGCTCTATCAGCTGAAAGTCATCAAAGTTTGGCCCCCGCGTAAAACTTTTGTCCAGCGAAATGATTTATCCAACCCAGTTTCTCTCCCTGAAGAATGTGGGCCCACAGTGCACCCACAGCTATCACTAGACTCCTGGCCACCACTGGTTTCCTTCAGGTGCTTTGCACATGGCCAAGAAGGCTTGTCCAGAGGTGCTGTGACACTTCACACAGATAAGGAGATGGTCAGCAGGTTTCATGGGGTTATCCCCGAAGACCTCCTCAGTAGTAATCTCTCTGACGTTTGAAGGGCAGGAAAGGTTTTGCAAACCAGATCCTCAGTTAGGCATAGAGGAAAACCACTCTAGTTTTCCTAGGAACTCTACTGGGATTCGCTTGTTAGCTACTTTAACCCATAGCTCCCAGATCTTGGCGGCCAATCACAGTAAGTTTTGTTTCTCATTCATATCATAGCCGAATCTGGCTAAGCATTTCTTCTTGATGGCTCTCCCCCAAGAGGTGGTTCCCCTTCCGGTGGTGACTCAGGAATCCACATTCCTTCTTCATGTGGCTTTGCCATGTTAGAGTCCTTTGCTTGGCATGCTGCTGAAAACCTATCAAGGTAGGAGCTGACGATCTCCTAGGAGATTTTAGGGCCCAGGTCAGAAAGAGCCATCTTAGCCATGACTGCATAAATTTACAGAGTAAGGGATGCTGGGAAGTAAGGGTGTCTTGTATGTGCAAAAAGAGGAAATGAGATTAGTGAACATCTAGGCAGGCTCAGCCACAAATAATGTCATAGAGCCTTTCTTCTTTATTTGTACTTCAGAACTGATGGCCCGCCCCTAGACAGCCATTCTTCAGAGTGTTAAAAGATAAATTGAGATATATTAAAATTTAGAAGAGTTTATCTGAACAAAAATCTATTTGGATGGGGCAGCACCAAATTGCAAGTGCTCTCCTGAGATGAGCCAGGGAAAGACTTACACAGAGAAAGTGTGGAAGCAAAGTGTGGAAATTATTTGGTTAGCTATAACTTAAAGCCTAGTTGGCTGTTTGCGATTAAGTGTCCTTAGGTTTCAATTTTGTAACCTTGAGGCATTTATAGTTTTAGATTTTGGTTTGCTTACACAGGCCACCACAGCATCAGAGCCACCTCAGTCTAATGGCCTCCTTGTTTAATTAATTTAACAAAAACTAGCTGACTAGCTCTTCTCCTTAGGCCAGGGGTCCCCAACCCCTGGGCCATGGACTGGTGCTGGTCCATGGCCTATTAGGAACCGGGTCTCACAGCAGGAGGTGAGAGGCCAGCAAACGAGCAAAGCTTCGTCTGAATTTGCAGCTGCTCTTTCTTCTCCTCCAGAACCATCCTGTTGCAGGCTACCTTGTCTGTTCCTGGATTATTTATTGCTTTAGACTCCAAACTGATCTCTCAGCTTCTACCTTCACACTGCTACAGGCTTTTCTCCTCTCCACAGCCAGATAATCCACTCAAAACACAGAACTTCACAGCACTTCTCCAGTGGCCCTCACCTCAGAGTAAAAGCCAAAGTTCTTAACTTAGGCGACAAGGTCCAAAGGGTCCAGCCCCATTTCCCCTCTGTTTCTCTTGCATCTTTCTCCAGCCACTCTTGTCTCTTTGCTGTCCCTTGAACACAGCCTGCACATGCACACCTGTCCACAGGGCCTTTGCCATCCCTATTCCCTCTTCCTGATCACTGCTGCACCCCCTCCCCCAAAAGCTGCATGACTATCATTTCTTTTAAGTCCTTTTTCAGATGTCACCTTCTCGATGAGACTTACTCTGACCACCCTAATTAAAGTCGCCGCCTCACACTCCCCTGCTATGCTTTGAATTTCACCTCTGTACTTATTACCTTCTAACGAACTATATATTTTCCTTATTTATAATGCTTATTATTTTTCTTTCCCTTTTATACAAACTCTCTAGGGATTTTAAAGCAATTTAAAGTCTAAGAATCTCTGGTTTTGATCTTCCCAGTTGCCAAGTACTTTTATATCCCATTATAAGGTTTCATTTTACCCTGTGAGTTGGCAGTACAAGTACTATGAGCCCCTGACTTTTTGTTGTTGTTTAACAGAGAGGAAACTAAGGCTTAGAGACCAAGGTCATGATGCTAGAAAGTGGCAGGGCCAAGACTTGCACTTAGGTCTTCAAGGAATTGACTCCAAGGCCAGTGTTCTTTCTATCATAACATGTCATTCCCTAAGGCAAACAGCTGTAACTAAAAGGCAGATGAGAGATTGGTGAGAGCCCAGAAAAGAGGTGGGCCAAGGAGTAAAGGGAGTGATTGGACTTAATTTAGTTATGAAGCAAGATGTGGGGTGGTAAGGAGTGTGTAGACATGAAAATGACAGAGCCTGGATAAGAGATAATCAGCCCATTGTCCCCAGGGGCCGTTGTGGAGTCAAGTAAGGACAGCCCTGGCTTTATTCCATTTCTGGAGGCTGGAAATAGAGCAGGAGAAAGGCAGATCCTTCAGTGTTCAAATCCCTCAACTTCAGGGGAAAGTTCCAGGATTGTGATGATGTACTCTTTATTTTGCTGGTGCCCACAGACCTCTTAGGGGTCTCATATATTCCAGGAGATTCACATGAGAATCAGATCTAAATTTCTACAGATTATTTCGCTTATTTTTTTATACTGTTTTCTTCCAACTTCCCTTTGAAACAGAGTTGAGATAGCTTATAACAGGACCAAAACCATAAACACAAAAGATAAATAGTGTATATGAGGGCAAGAGGATGTAATGAGCCAAAAATTTTATCTAGTGGATATACTGTGATTGGAACATTTGGTTTTAATCATTTGGGGAGCTGAAGAGAAACAAAAAGTAGTAGTTATTGCCAGATTAAAACCTGTTCAATATTTGGTTACAGGGACATGGATTTTTGGGGGGGATACAATCTAAGAGGAACCCATTATACAAATCCTGTTGAAGGGATGTTGAATTCATTAGTTGATTTTTATTTTAACGGACGTGCTTTAAAGCACTTTATTCTGCTATTAGATGAGTGTTCTACTTATCCAATAGCATTCTCTAGAGACTAAAATGCAGAATGCCTGGGTAGGGGATTTCAGGAAGGAGAGATTTGCATTGTGAGAATAACTTGCTCTTGCATTCTTGCCGCTGCTCTAAGCATGCGGTCAGCACCCTGTAACAGCATTTTTCAGTATGTCCTGGTCTTCACTGCTTCTAACCTGATTTTCCCAGTTAAACTTAAACTTCTTGAGGATTGAAATGTCTTCTACATATTCGCTCCCTGAGTGCCAGGCCCAAAATATTTTAAAAGCTGCAAAGTCTTAAAGTAGCTCTCAACTTGAGTTTGACTGTAGAGTCAGATGACGAGATCTGACCTTGAATTCTTATCTAGGATTGTACTGGATGAGAGATTTAGAACTGAGAAGCTTTGGTTTGAGTCTTGGCTCCAACACTTAGGAATCCTGAACCTCAGTTTCCTCTTTGTAGATTGGAATATTTAATAACTCATTTTTTCACATGACCTTCACTGTGATAAAATTTGTAGTCAATTTTCAGTTTTATTCTTAGCTAACCTATAAACAGCATTCGACACAAATAATCCCTTTCTCCTTCTGCTGCACGTTATTCACATTGTTTCTAGGACACTAAACTCTCCAGAATTCCTTCCTATACTGTTGGTCACTCCTTGGTTCACCTGCTGGTGTGTCCTTGACCTCTTAAAGTAGGTGCTCCCTAGGGCTCACCCCTTAAGCCATTCCCCCCACCTCTATCTTTACTCATTCCCTTGGTGATTTCACCCAATCACAGGTACAGGCTGATAAATGATGATGGCTCCCAGCTGGCAGTGCACATTTTCTTTCCCTTAGACTTCAGATTTATGTTCATCAATGATTATTCAACATCTCCACTTGGCCGTCTACTAGACATCTCAAACTTAACACATCCGAGACTAGACTCAGGATCTTTCCTCTTCTCACTCCCTAAACTTGCTCTACTCACAGCTTTCCCTGTATCAGTTGATGGCAACTCCGTCCTTTTGGTTGCTCAAGCCAAAACCGTTGGAGTTGTCCTTGACTCCTCTCTCTTCTCTCACTCTCCACGCACAAACCATTGGGAACCCAGCTGGCTCTGGTTGGCTCTACCTTGCAGGAAGACTAATGATAATTGGAACATCCAGACTTCAACTTCAGTGTTTTTTTCTCACCAATTTCAATGCTGATACCATGGCTACATCCCATGCTAACATCTGTATAACCTCTTACAAGCATTATTGAAAAAAATGTTTAACTTGCCTCCTTGTTTCTAAAAGTAGCATGGCAGTCAGAGTGATCCTTTGAAAATATGTCAGCTTATGTCACTTTCTGCTTAAAACCCTGAAATAGCTCTTATCCCATTCCAAGTAGACATCAGAATTCTCCTGCAGTGGTCTATAAGGCTAGGGTCTGTAGGGCCTGTATGGCCACCCGCCCCAAACCATGTTCACCAGAGGATTTGTACTGGCCCTCTGCTCTGCCTGGAAGACTTCCCCCACCCTGCTGCTGACATCTTCTACTCCCCATTCATCATTAAAATGTCACATTCTCCAGGGGGTTGACCCTGACCATCATATTTGAAATTGTACCTGCCCCCTGCAAATAGTAACTTTTTCTTTTTCCCACCGTACTTGTCACCTCTTAAGTTATGACTTCACTTGTGCCTGTTGCTTGTCGCTTATTGCTTATTGTGTGTCTCCTGCAAGAAGGAAGATCCATAAGACCACATTGGAAGGAGCAATGACTGATAATTTTCCAGAATTCATGAGAGACTCCATTTTTTCTGATTGGAGAATCATCCCAAGTCTCATCTAGGGTAAATAAACATAAATCTTGGTGCATAACAAGAAAACTGGAGTATATCAAAGACAAAGAGAAACTTTTAAATTGACCAAAGGGAATGAGAATTTCCTTAAAAACTAATATTAAACTGCTGTTGAATTATCATTAGCAACAGTAGAGGCCAGAAGACAATAAAGTATCCATAGAACACTGGGGGGAATAACTCAACATAGAATTCTGAATTAACTAAACCCTTGCTACTCTAAGTATGGTCTGAGGACTAACAGGACCAGAATCACCTGTGAGCAAGTAAGAATCCACCCCAGACCTCTGACTCTAATCAGCAGTTTCACAAGATCCCCAGGTTTGAGAATCCCTAAACTAAACTATCATTCATAGTGAGACCAAAATAAAAACGTTTTAAAACAAAGAATAAGAGGGCTTTGTTAAAAAAAAATTACTTTAGTGAAAGGAAATTAAACCCATAGAAAAGAAGAGTGATGTGGGAAGCAGAGAGATTGGCAAATGTGGGTAAACCTAAAGAATTGGAGACGTGATCCTAACCTTTAGGGGGTTTACAGTGGTGCGTAGATGGTGCACAAACACACTCTGGAAACGGTCAGGTGCTGCCCTGGAAGGAGTTGTCAGGAAAACTAGAGTCTAGTCGGAATTCACAGCTGTGGGGGGGGGGGGAGGGGGGAGGGGAGAAGGGGGGAGAGGAGAGGGGAGGGAGGGAAAGGGAGAGGGGTGAGAGACAGACTTTAAGGAATCCTTTTAACTGAGCCTCAGTTTTTTCATCTGCAAAAGGAGTTTATTTAGATCACTGGTTTTCAGACTTTTTTTGACCCTAGCCCACAATAAGAAATACATTTTACATCTTCACTCACTTCACTTATATGAACCTATATAGTTAAACAAACGTTTATCAGAATTATGCCTTCCTTTTCTATATGCAATGTGCTTGAATATTTTTTATTCTATTTTCTTTATAAATTTCCCAGTATGCTGTTAATTTTAAAAGATAAAGGTGAAGGCTCTCTAAAGTTCTTTTTTGGTTCTGACCATATATAATTACTTCACAGTGGTAAATATTACATCATATAACACATCTAAATGACTAGTTCTCAAACTTAAGTGCACATTGGAATCACAGGTGGTGGTGGTGGTTTCCTCATTACTAATGTGTGTGTCTTACCTCAGAGATACTGATGTAATTGGTATGGGGTGTAACCTGAGGTCAGGATTTTTAAAAGCTTCTCAGGGGAGTCCATGACTTAGCCAGGTTTGAGAACTACTGCTGACAGACACTCCCCTGTGCCTAAAGCATCTCTGCCACTGGAAATTGCTTTTCCCAGGCTCCCTGACACCATTGCAGAAGATCACTTTCGTGTATATAAAGACCTACACTTTTCTAATTCTGTCTGGCCACACTAGAAAAGCAGTCCTCCTTCTGTCTGAAGTTCATGCTGGCCCTCCTAAGCTCTGGATCCTCTCATCCTCACTCACTAGGGAACTTCATAGAATCAGTTACCACTTTTCTGCCCTGCACTTCACCTTGCTCTCTCTACTAGCTCCTTCCCATTGTCCCATGGGCATTTAAACATGCCTAATGACCTGAGTAAAATCACTTCCTCCATCTCACCTCTTCTCTCATTGGTGGTAAAACTTTCTGAGTAAACTGAGAAGTCTGCTTACCCGCTTCCCAACTCCAACCCTTCATCAACCAACAGCCCTGTGTCTTCCACACCTGCCGTTCTTACCAAAACTGCTTTTGTCCAGGTCACCAGTACCTCCTACCCTGTTGGATTCGATGAACAAAATCAGTGTATAGCCTGCTTACACTCTCAACGGCATTCGATGCTGTCACATGTGCTCTTCTCCTCAAAGCGCTTCCCTCGGCTTTCTAATAACCTCACACTTTCTTAATTCGCTTCCTCATGCTCAGATCATTTCATCTGTCTCTCTCTTACTGGCTTTACTCTCAGAGCTTAGTTCCATATCTTTCACTCCACTTTTATACCATTCTCTCATCTATCTCATCTCCGCCCATTTCTTCCTATATGAAACAAGTTGTAAAAATTTCTGTATTTTGCTCCAAATCTGTGTTTTGACCTCCAAGTGCTTACTGATAATCTCCATGTGGATGTCATACAAACTTGTCCAAAACTGAATTCATTTTCCTACTCAGTGCTTTCTCTGCCAGTGTCCTTGTCTCCGTAAATGGCACATATATCATCCGGTGGCACAAACCAGCGTCCCACACATCCTCCTGCCTCCTTCCCTGTTATCTCCCACAGACAGTGAGTCATCACATCCTGTTGATTCCACCTTTTACATTTCTCTTCTCTGTCACTGTCATTCATCCCTGTTGCCATCTTTCCAGTGGCTTCCCAGCTGCCACACGGTGACAGCAGATTCCAGATTGCTTTCTGCTTGCCCTCTAACCCCTGCAATTCATTTCCCACATACTGCCCCTGTGATATTTTGAAAATGTACATCTGCTTGTGTTGTTCCCATGTTTAAAACCCATTAAGAGTTTTCCATGTTCTTAGAATAAAGTCTGAATCTCCTTCACAAAGCTTATATGGCCCTTTTTCCTCTGGCTCCTTTGTGTTTCCAATCATTTTTTTCCTTTTTCTTTTCGTTTCAACAATGTGGAACTTTTGTCCATTTTTCCACATCCCCTTCTGCCTTTGGGCCTTTGTACTTGCCGCTTTTTTCTTTACCTAAAACAGTAATTTTATAGGTAAGAAAACTAAAGTTCAGGAAAAGAAAGTGAATTACCTGTAGATATTCTGTTTGCTCATTAAGGAAATATCTAGAATCCCAAAGTACTACAGAGAAAGACAGCAGCATGGCTCCAGCATCAGATATACTTCACGTCAGCTTTTAGCTCCATCACTTATTGGCCATGTGACTTCAATCAAATGACCAGACTCTTCTGAATAATTCTTATTTTCCTTATCTATAAACTGGGAAAAATGGTAGAACTTTCATCATTGGGTACATGTGAGGATGAAATGAGGTGAGAGATGTAAAATTCTTATTACAAAGACTGGCATGTAATAAGCATTAAATAAAAATCTAGTATTGTGGATTTAATGTCATCATTGTCACCATCAGTAGCTTTGATTCTTGATTTTTTGAATTTAAATCTAATGTAGTTGTAAAAATAAGGACATAATGAATTTACCCAGAAATATGGAACCACTTCAACAATGGACGGTAAATTACTTATATCCAGTGAAAGATTAGTAAGTACATACGAGGGTGTGGGCAAATAGAAAATGTGTAGAATTCAGAGAGACCCATCATAAGCAATGTTTATTCAGACTGTTGAATAGGGCACAAATAGCATGTAGCTATTTTTAACCAGCTTATTCTTATGTAATGTTTATGGTGGAAAGTATATTAGGCACAATCTTGATCAGCTTTTTAAATTTCATGTTGAGAAATTTGGGACTCGGAGGAATCAAGCATTTACCAAGATCATGTCATTTTAAGTGACATAGTTGAAATTTAGGGGGTGGGGTTGGGACCAGAGTCCAGGTTGCCAGACTCCAGCAGCATTCTTTTCACAGCGTGGCCCAGGCACAGAGCCTGTCATCTCTCATCATATGAGGGGAAGCACTGAGTCACATAGAGATAGGACTTGGCCAAGATTACCCAGATGGTGCTTCTTCCTGTAGAGCATGATCCAAATAAATAGGATACACTGGAAATCTGTCATGTGAGAATATTCATTTTTCAAAAAGAAGTGTAAACTTTTTCTTCCACGAATTCTATAGTTACTAACACATTTAGAATATCGGGAATCTAGATTCTACACTAAAAGCTATTGTTTCTTTAAAAATGGTCACAAGGTGAAAAGTTCCTCAGGGTTTTTGCCTCAGTAATGTTTTGCATTGCCGTTCAGGAGTTGTGAAGCTGGGGAGTTTTAGTGTCAGTTCCATTGTTGGACTAACCCTGTGATTCCTTGACTTGGATTTCAGGGAACGATTTTGAAAAAGTAAAAGGCTGGCATGAGGTTGTTGAAATTATTACTTTTCCACAAAAAAATATTAAAACTTACAACCACTTTCAGCTATAACTGGTCTGCATCATTTTATTCAATAGACCAGTGTTGAAAAGTACTTAGCTAGGCTGCCATCATGAATGGTCTTTCCATCCTTAAGAGACTGTTCTTCCAATAATTACATCTCCTTGTATATACTGAATAATTGTCTAGGTTCTTCTGTGACTTCTACATATTGAGAGTGAGGGGTGAGAGAGAGCTAACACTTTCTGAAACTGCACAGTGCTGCTTTGTTCAAGATCTTATGCTGTAAGTATTCTTAATACTCTGTAATTATTATAATGCATTATCCCATTTAATAGAGCACTCTGTTAAGGTATATATGGCTTCTGTATTGCAAATGACAAAGCTGAAGTTCACAGCAGATCTCTAGCTAGTAGAGGGGAGAACTAGGATTTATATGACTTTAAAAGCATGAATTCTTTTAATATTGAATCATCTTATTTAGATTTGTAAAAAAAAAAAAACACATCTAATTTTAGACATTTGTACTTATTTGCCCCTGACACTGCAGTGGACTCTAATTAAGCATTATTCTATTTAATTTATATTTAAGTGTTCTATAATTTATATTCTTTACAAAGTCATTTTTCCAAATTAAGAGAGGCTCTCTTTCTTTTACAGCATAAACATCATGACCTTGTTTTTCCATCACACATACAGACATTTATTAGACATTCTTTGCCAAGGCAGGCACAAAACAGTGCACAAATCTGTGGTAAGTTTGATGAGACCCGTCTCTGTCTTCTCTTTGGTGCCCTGCCCCCTCTCTGTATGAAACAGCTCATTCGAGGTAGACTTGGCCACATTCTGAGGCAGGATGCTGTGCAATCAGTGATCCTCCCAACCCGATTGATTGTTGGGTGTGGGTCTGGTTGTGGATTAAAGCTAACGTGCCTTGTACAGGTTTCTAGCCTTGCTGGATTCTTATACTTCGCTCATGCAAAAATGATGTGTTGTCACCTGTCTTAGCAGTTTATATTATCTTGAAAGTCTTTAATTTCTTCAGTGAGATCACATTTCTAATATGTGAATTAACAAGACTCTACTTTCAGCAATTTTTTTTTGTGTGTACACCATGCTAATTAGCAAGGTTACACTGTTGACATTGACCTAAGTAGTAGGATTGGTGGGAGCCACTCGGGGAGCATGGCCGTTTTTGTTTTCCTGCTAGCTCACCACTCCTGGGCTGTGCATCAAGCACATTGTTACCTTGGTTGATCTTAGAATTTAAACTTAAACTTATTGGTACGTATTTAATATCACACTGACTAGATAGAAAAATTTTATAGTAAATGACAGACTTTATGACATCTGTTCTTGTAAGGACAATTGCACTAGTTGTGTTTGTGTGTTTGAGGGGTCAAAGTGCCTGTAATGAATGGGGACTTCATCTTTGTTGATTCCCCTTGGCTTCCAAATATTTCTCTGTTCTGTAGTCCATGGCATTCTTAATATGACCTATTGAAGAGCAGTACTCTGCTTCCCCTTCCTCACTCCTAGGCTGATAAATCACAAGATTGGGGGAGTAAGGACAGCAGCTGTTGGGAGAAGTTTTTCTCAGGGTAGTGGCAGAGGTGCAGGAGGTGAGTGCCGCTGTGCAAGCTTAATTCACACATTCAAGTGCACCCGGTCTGCTAACTTCCGTTTCGCCAAAAAAAAGTCACGTGGACCAGCCCAA
The DNA here is from genome assembly GCA_028627145.1 of Eidolon dupreanum. Lineage (NCBI taxonomy): Eukaryota > Metazoa > Chordata > Mammalia > Chiroptera > Pteropodidae > Eidolon > Eidolon dupreanum. Next base: position 87,031,073 of record CM053501.1, read on the forward strand.
AGTAAGGGAGCGGAGAAGTACACTCTTTGCATGGAGATGGAGGAAGAGGGAGAGGATATATTAGAGTAAGCTAAACTATCATAGGCTATGAATGAAAACAAGGAATATTTTGGAGCAATTTTTAGTTTGCAAACACATTATCCGATTCAGTCTTTACATTAGCCCCATGAAGTACCTATAGTATCCAGCTCCATTTTTAATGAGAAATTAAGGCTCCTGTCTTCTTCCTCTACATTGTCTCATTCCCCGCCTGACCTCCCATGAACCGTAGAGGCCTTCACACTCTGGGCTGCCATTGAAGAACATGAACTTGGCTATGGGTATTAGCATTATTTGTTGGTGGCATCCTAAAGAAGAGTACCCAAACAGGAATGGCCCAGGTCGGTGCATTGTGAACTTCAGTGCACATGAGTGAACTTGTGTGGTCACCTTTGGCCCTTTCCCTGGTTATAGCATTTACTGCTGGAGGTTGCATATGACATGCATGCAGTTGTCTGTCCTCTAAACGTAAGCTTCGCATTGACAGGATCTGTGCTCTGTCCCTGGTAATGATTCTGATGCTGCGAGTGGTGTCCTCACTACTCTTCTTTTGGGTTTTGTGGTAGTTTTGTCTGTTGGTCTTTGGTTTGATTATCCTCATTTGTATGTCTGATTTTATGAGGAATTTGGGGAGATTAAAACACAGTACCATCAGTGCCTCCATCTTCCCAGAGTTTACACACCTGATCATTTATGGAGCCTTTCCTGGCCCTCTAGAGTGAGCGACCATCGCCTCCTTTGGACCCTGCTCTGCTCTGGATATCTTTCTTAATACCAGTGATATCCACTGATTATGGGTAAGTCTCCTGAGGGCAGGGCTCACTTCTTAACTGTGTTTAGCTCTCCAGCACCTCATTCAGTGCTTGGCATAGAATCCCTCAATAAGCACTCTTTAAATGAAAAGAAAATAGGCAAATATTTTCTAAATAGGTTCACACTTGGAGGAGTAAACTTGGTACCCTCTGTGAACTGCCCAATAAAAACTAAGTCATGAGATGTCTACTTGGCCTGGCTATTGCTAACCTCAATAGCTTAAAAACCTGTTAAAGGGGTTTACTGGGGGTGGGGTGGGGGCCAGAGTAAGGATTCAGAGATATGCTGTCTTAAAAAGGGTAGGCTAGACTTTTTCCTATTAGCTACCCCTGGATGTTAACTTCAGAAGCCACCAGAGGAAGTTGCCCGAAGTCTTCTTCAACCTTTAGTCAGCACACCCAGTGTGGACACGTACGAGGAGTAATGGGAGAAGATGCAGTGAATAGGCACCCAGGTGGCCATCGAGCTGTGGTTTGCATGTTGCAGTAGGATCTAGTTTTGTACTTGGCCCAGTTTAGCTTTGCTGGGAGGTAGTGGTTTGGGCATGTGTTCAACAGAGAAATAAACTTTCCCACTCAGCCCCTTTCAGGGAAAGCTCTTCAGTTAGTCTGAGAAAACATCCCCCACTGAGTGCTCCGCCTCCCAGTGACAGATTACTTCAGGGACTTGGTGCTAGGATGAGAAAGACTGACAATCACGGAGACAGGAAACACCCCAGAAGTCACCCTTTATCTTTGCCTCACACTGGCATTTTTTGTCATTTAGCTCTCTGACGTTGCTATGGATGTCCCATCTTCAATGACAGGCATCGTGTCTCGCTCAGCTTTGTACCTTCAGCAGTATTTCTGGTACATAGTAGGTGCTTAGTAAATGCCTCTAGAGTGAGTGAATTGGTTTTGAGGCTCTTATTTTTTCAGAAAGGAAGCCACAGAGAAAAGTAAAGAGATCTGTGCAAGAGCAGGTGGAATCTGGGCACTGTCATAATGAGGAACCCGGACATAAGTTAGGTGCTCTTTCCAGTGTACCACACATCACATCACACCACATCGTATCATGTCAACGTCACATCATGTCACATCATATCACACCATGAAGCGACATCCTCTAGTTGTTTACCTAAGGCCGAACCACACAGTTATAATATAAGCACACCAGCTCCCTAAAACTAAGTCTTTGTAGCATTTACAATTTCCATGGTGTAAATACTCCGCCATGGCTGATTTCCAGCTACTTACCCTTATTAGTTTCCTATGGCAGCTGTAGAAATTACCACAGACTTGGCGGTTTAAATCAACAAAAATTTATTCTCCCGTAGGTCTGGAGACCACCAGTGCAAAATCAGTTTCACTGGTTTGAAATCAGGGTTAGCAGGGCTCTATTCCTTGCCTTCTCTAGCTTCTTGTGGATGCTGACATTGCTTGGTTTGTGACCGCGTCACTCCAATTTTTGCCTCCATGGCCACTCCATTTTCCTCTTCTGTGTGTGTCTCATATCCTTCAGTACCCCCCCCCATCAGCATATATGCGACTGAATTTAGGGCCCACCTGAGTAATCCCATCTCAAGATCATTAATCGCATTTGCAAAGTTTTTTGTGTTTTTCTTGTTGTCATATAAGTTAACGTTAACAGTCTCCAGGAATTAAGACATGATGACTTTTGGAGGGTCATTATTCAAACAACCACACCAAATTCATGAATATTCAGCAGGTGGTTCTCACAAGCAGGTACAGGGGTCTACAACACAACACTGAATGTAAACTTCTTACAGGAGAGTATTGAGGCTACTCCTTAATTTGTATCCTCTACAATCCTTAGTTTGGAGCAAGCTGATATGAGCTAGTGCTTAAAAAATGCTTTTGAATTGACTAAGAGACTTTAGTGGCAACCTCAAAGCTAGTTAATGTCAAACCACTCTGGTTGTTTATTTCTAGGAAAAACCTTTAGACCGTGAGAATTGTAGTAGAAACAAATTGTCAAGGGCTCAGGGACACGGTCAAAACTCACAGCTTTGTGAGAAAACCCGGTGGGTCATGGCCAAAGTTTGCATCATATCGTGTTCTTTGGAAAACCCACACATCTGCAGTGACTCATTTTCTGAATATTTCCCTCTTGTCAACTTTTTGAGTCCTGGTTTTTTTTTTTTTTCTTTTTTTCTTTTTCCTCATGTGCTTTGTCTTATCTGCCTCACTAGAGAACTCTTTGGGCAGAGATGGTGTGGTATGTTTCCTCATTACCTCTGACCTTCTCCTTTCACTCAGTCCTACAGCACTAGTCTCATACCTTGAACTTAATAAAGCCCCAGAATTATTTTGTTATGCAGTGACTGAGCCACTCACCACGTTGAAGTGTGTGTATGTGTGCATGTGTTTAAGTCTACTGAATTAGTGAAAACTGGAATAGGCCTTGTATTTGTCTAAAGTTTTCAAAACCTTATTGCTTTCTCCTTGGGTCTCAGTGCCCACTGGGCACAGCTTGTGTTGCCTGGGTCTTCACTGGAGGCCGTAGTCCTGGTACAAGGAGCATTTTTCAAGAATCTTGGTCACTCATTCCAGCCCCGGAACATACTCTGTTATTTCATGCAGTGACCTCACCCCAGTTCCCATTTTACGTGGGTCTAGAGGAAGATGGTGCATGTAGCATGTGAAGGGGGTATACACTGTGAATTGCCCTCCAGTCCTTTTGGTTGGGTCCAGGGTAGTTGACCCAAGTACAGCCCTCTTTACTGGTCTCTACAATCCTGCTTTTGGATGTCCATGCAATCATTTGACTAGCAAAGACACAGAGACAGGAAACTTGATTTGATTCAGGTGTGTGTGTGTGTGTGTGTGTGTGTGTGTGTGTGTACACACACACACATATATACATACATACATATATGCATATATGTGTGTATATACATATGTGCACACGTGTATAGACACACACACATACATGGACCACATATCTGAATATAATCAAGCTTATAGTTCAATTTACAGATTTACGGGAGAACGGGGTTAAAAGGAAACCACAAGGGAATAAACAGATAAATCCAGAATGTGGAACATTGTACAGGACAGTTGACCTGGTTCCTGCAACCAGGCAATGGTAGGGGGAATGGCAGGGGGGTCTGCCCTAGAATAAAAGAGATGTAAGAGACAAAACAACCAAATGCCAAGTGCAGATCTTGTCTGTGCCTTACTTCAACAGATGAACTGTAAAGAGATTGCTTTTGAGAAAGTTGCAAACTTTATAATACTCAAATTATTTTTTAACCTTGTTAAGTGTGATAAAGGCATTGTGGTTACATTTGAAGATGTCTGTAATTTTAAGAGATTCGTAGTGTGGTACTTAAGTGAAATGACAGGACATCCTAAATTTACTTAAAAATACTTCAGCAACATGGACCTGTTCTCAGTTGAGGAGGAGGCATGAGAGATGGACCAAGGTGTCCGGTTAGGAGGAGGCCACAGAGCCCAGCAGGCCGTCTGCTCCTAGAGCCGACTTGTGAGGACCCACTGTGGGAATATCTACCTTCCCCTGAGTTGGACAATTTTACAGGAACACCAAGTAATTTCAAAATAAAGGAAAGCAAACCATATCTCTGAAATGCCAGTGACAGGATGTCAGGAGCCTGTTCTTTGTGTCATTATCAAAATGTTGCTATTGCTAACACTTTAATTGTTTCCTCTCAGACCTGCTGGGAACACGGCTGATATGTCCCATTTAGCCACCAGCAGTTTCCTCCTCAGTGGCCCAGGTTATCAGAATCTGCTTTCCTGCCTGGGGACTGAGGCGGGAGCCACAGAAACCTCCTTTGGCTTTTTCTGAGGCAATAAATAAGAGATGGGGAGAGCGTGCTGTTTATCATGCGGTGGGGCCTGGGTCACAGAGGCTGTCACATTCCTCATCCCTCCTCCGTCAGGTATGGCCCACTTGCTGCCTGGGGACAGAACAGGTGGGCAGTGTCTGCTGGCTTTCAGTTGACAGATGCATGCACGTCCACATTTCATGATGCCCACAGTGGGGTAGCAGCTGGTTCTCTGGGGATCTGAGGCCCTGGACCTGAGACACAGCAGCTGTCATTCTGTCCCCTTCCTGAGCATGTGTGGCTTTTCTGTCCTGTAGGGAACTCATACAAATCCATGCCATGTTCCCGTGGCTCCTGATCATTACAAAGCAGAACACACCGAGTATGTGTATATGTGTGAGTCAGATTTCTGTGCCCTGAATCATATTTTCAGTGAGCTGGGGCTTCGCTCTTTGAAAGACTGGAGTTTCTAGGCCCCTGGGGAGTGCAGAGCCTTCGGCAGAGCACTGCGGAAACAGTCCGTGTACAGAGGAGGCTGATGATGCCTGCCCGGTCCCTCTAATGGAGTTCCTGGGAGACAAACGAGAATGTGTGTGGACATGCTTTAGAAACTGTAATGTGTTCTACAGACGTTAAGTGTGGTTTTCATGTAATAGGTTTGCTTATGGTGAGAGGCACCTCCTCTTAAATAGTCCCTCTCTTTCTCTAAGGCTTTAATCTGAGGATCCTCTTACAACTAAATAAACTCAAAAAAACTACCTGGTGTACCTACTTCCGGTTTTTCTCCTAGTCAAGCACCATTACTTTCTTCATCAACTTACCTGGATTCCCTGGAAAATAAAATCCCATGAACTAAGAACAGAAAGACGACATTTGCTTTTTTTGTGTACTCTACCTGATATATTTTTGTAGTCCTACTTTCTCCTCTCTCCTCTCCTCCTGTTCTTCCCTCAGTCCCTTCCCACCCACACCCCCATCACCCTCTCCCTCCCTTCTTTCCTTCCTTCTTGGTACATTTTCATACTGTTCCAATGAGTCATTATCAAATTTAATTAAATTTCTCACCTTGGACATGTACTTATTTTTTGGATGAGAGAGAGAGAGAGAGAGAGAGAGAGAGAGAGAGAGAGAGAGAGAGAGAGAGAGAGAAAGAGGGCGAGAGAGGGCGAGAGAGCGAGCACGCACGAACATGCACCAGACTTCTCCTAGAGTTGCTTGCTTGTTTCAGTTGGAGGGAGTTCATCATTTCAAGGTCTGTTAAGTGAAAGGAACCACTTCCAGCTGTTCGGAGGATCCATCCATGGGCAGGTGTCTGTGTTCCAGAACAGATTGCAGTGTGTCCTGGGCATGCTCCACAACTGTTAGATAGTGATAAGGGCAGAGACGGGTGCCCATTTGCTCTGGAATTAATTGACATCCTCATGAGATCATCTTGATTGTTAGTGACTAAGAAACATCTGTTCCCACCCATTGAGTGAGCCTGGGAGTTCCTTGGTAGCAGGGACTGTTATGTTTTTCTTCAATTGTCTGGCACCAGAACACTCTCTCACACATGGTAGACACTTAGTAAGTATGTTTAATTTGTGTGGAAGAGTCAGAAGAAGGCAGCTCTGTTTCTTATCCTGATTCCCTGTGCCTCTGTAAAATGTTGAAAAAATGCCACTTCCTTTTCTATATGGCAGACCCTTTGGTAACCTGCCACAGTATTGTATTAATGATTCCTGTCAGTGGTCATGTCTGAGGTCCCCCGGTACTAGGATCTGGGGAGGGGTGGATGTGGGCAGCAATGTGGAAACCAAGAGTAGGCTTTCCCAAGGATGGACCACAACAGAGGGCAGCCATTCACTTCCTATAGTATTTGTGTATGGTTCCAATTACAAATGTTACCACCAAACCACCCATGCATATATAGTAACTAAAGTACCTGTAGTTGCTTTCATCTCTAAAGAACCATGTTCTCATGAAGGACCAGCTTGCATGGAATGGTTAAGGTTTTGCCCACAAATACTGAACAATGGTAGGAATTTCAGGGAATTCGCTCTACAAATTTAGGAACCATGTCAACAGGCATAGAGCTGGCAGTGACCCTTTCGTGGATAGTCACTTGAATTTTGTTTAAGTCCAATGTTCTCTCTCCCCTACAAAGCTTTCCTTTTTTTCTAAAAACAGAGAACTCAGCTTTTATCTCTAGTAAACTGACTTTGGGGCAAATTTGACAATCAGTTAAATAAAGCAATGAGAGGTGACTACAAATGCTATTTTTAAAAACGTTTTCTACATTCTTCCAAGAATGAGAGATACCACTTACTAAGGAATGTGACCAAATGCTTCAAAGGAGAAGACATTACTTTTCAAAGGGGAACTATGATTTTCACATTACTGAATTGGAAAGAACTGAAGTACTTTCAACCATAGAGGACCACACCTAGGCACAAATGTAACAGAAGATTTTATAACTAACATGGAATGATTATGATTAGGTCATAATCATAACTAAATGTTTGGCCCTTTTGTTATTAAGGGCAGAGGGATCCATTTCAATGGACCAGAATCTCTACCAAAGGAGGAGAAATTGGGATTTTTAATTGTTGGTTTAATTCATTAGGGTCAGGTAGGAATTTCCTGTCTCTGGTGTCTTGCACAGACGAGACTGGGAGGTAGACTGGGCAGATGGGATGAAAAGAGGGTCAGAAAGTGGGTTTTTCTCGGTAATACCTTTTCCACTGTCCCTTGCCACAATTCTGAAGATTTCTAGCAATGTGGAATGTGGGCAGTGTTTCTTAAACTTTTCTGATTACAAGAATCACCAGTTTTACTTATTGAAAATAGATTCTTGAGACCCAGTCTGATCAAGAGGAGATTCTCAGGAGTATGTGTGTGGGTAATGCATATCAGAATCATCTGGGGAATATTTGCAAACTATATACAGCCTCCCCATAATAGATGATGATATTCTTTGATTTCTGGTATTATACTGTAGGGAAGAGAAACTATATGTTAAAAAACTTACTCAATAATTCTAATATGCTGCTTTCTGTCTTCCTTCCTGCCTTCACCCTCACCAGGCCTCAGTGGAGAACCACTAACCCAGAAGAAAGGAAATAATTTTTTATAAAAAATGTTTTTCAATAGCTTTAAAGAGGTATCATTTATCTACCATAAAATTTATCTGCTGTAAATGTACAGTTCAAAGATTTTTAGTCAAGTTAGGCAGTTGTGGAATCATCACAATACATTATTAGGATATTTCTGTCACCCCCAAAAGTTCACTCATGTCTATTTGCAGTCAATTCTCATTCCCATCCCAGCCCCAGGCAAATACTGTTCTCTGTCAAGGTTTATTTTTAAAGAAATTTTATATAATGGAATCATATAAGATGTAGTCTTTTGTGTCTGGCTTTTTTCACTAGGCATAATATTTTTGAGGTTCATCCATGTTGTTGCATTTATAAGTAGTTAGTATGAAGTTAAAAGTCCAATACAGTAGATTCAGAGGAAACCCAGCCAGCTGCTTTCATAGGGCAGTAATGGCCAACTGCTTCTTCACAGTGTGCCTCTTGACGAAGGGCCAGCTCAGCCCTTTTCTTCTCCTTCAACATAAAGGTTATATGTGCATCTTCAAAAAAAAAAAAATCTTCAACATCCTAGAAATGGTATTTTTTTTTCAGCAGCTCAGTGTGTAGTACTGTGCTAGACTACTAGAAATAAAGCATGTAACATCAACACCTACTTTGAATTAAGCAGGATACAAGGTGTAGAGTAGACAAAAAAACTGATATATATGATATCTTTTCAGTTTTATGCATATGGTACTTAGGTTCATTCCACTACTGGGAGTTGGGGTAATTCTGAGTCCAATTACTAAGAATGCACGTAGAAAAATGACCCCAGTTTATCATTTTCATGGCCACTCTGATGGGATTGTGACAAGCCATGAAGGTAGATGACACACATGCACACCTAGAGAGCACACCAGGCCATAAACTGTTGGGATGCAGGTTTTCATTTTATAAAGAACATAGTTCACCCATCAACAGCCAGTTCTCACTTTAAAGTCCCTAATTGAGAATAATGCAAACTAAAGAGAGCGTGTTTCTTAAAGCTGTGAAAACTTTTCTGCCAGCTATCTACCAAGCTCCAATCAAAATGTCAAGAACGTGACCTTTCTTAGTGTCAAATAGACTGATTATTGAGACGTTGGTCACAGTTACCACACTGACCCTAAATCCCGGAAGAGATAGGCCCTGGAGCCTGAAATGTCATTGAGCAAAAAGATAAGCAGCAAATGTGGTTCTCAAAAGGACAAAGAAGAATTGGAACAGAAGAGTCTGTCAGGAACAGCTCACATGTTCTGGGATCCTAATGTGCCTTATACCTGCCATATCTGGGCTTTGTGCAGTCTTTTCAGCTGACTAAAAGATCCTGCTCCCAAACCGTAAAGCACTCCCTACTCATTCTCTGAGACCCAGATCACAGACACCTCCTTTATGAAACCTTCCCGGATGGAGTTAATTTCTTTCTCTTTAGTATAATCCTTAGCATGGAATCTATTTCTTCTCACTGCCCACTTTGCTTTAGAGTTATTCATGCCTGCATCTAGAAGGAAAAATAAAAGCCTTATTCATATGCACATCTTATATAGTCATGCTTATCTTAATGTACTTCAAATAGTAGGTGCTCCAAATAAATCCAGTGAAAATTTATATAGTACTAGAGCAATTCTTAAGAGTAGTGCAGACCTGTCTTTAAGAGGTGATGCACCAGCCTAGTGGCACCTTTCCAAAAATCCTGGAAAAGAAGGGTCTCATGTTTTTTCATTCATGCATGTACTTTTATTATGTATGTATGCAGGCATATATGGGAACTGTCTCCATCTTTTTCATAGAATATTTTTAAAAGTTCGGTTGTGCTCAATCTCCTGATCTCTAATGTATTTTCCAAATGAGTAATAAAATACCTTAGCAGGAATTATGTGTTAGATTGCAATGGTAAATAAGTTTCATCTCATATTGTCAAGTTTGATTAATTGGTAGAGGATGCCTGGACTGCTTGTTGAGAGAGTCTGTAAGGTGGGTGGAAGATGTGGATAGTGTGTCCAGAATGAATAGCAGAGTCTGCTATGAACACAGTACAAGGACACGTAGGTGAGGTAGGTGGCTGTGTGTGGACCATGTTTTTGCCATCTCTGGTCTAGATGGATGATGATAGTTCTTGATCAAGTAAATAGCTGCTAAGAGTCTAGAATTAAAACTACACAGAATTTACTTATTGAAAGGGACCACAAAAGATATCTAGTCTGCAACATAATTTTACTTGATAGTGTTATCTTTTTAAGGACAATGAATATTTCTCTCTCTCTCTCTCTCTCTCTCTCTCTCTCTCTCTCTCTCTCTCTCTCTTGTTTTTTACAGTTTTTTATAGTGATAAAATATGCACAATGTAAAATTTATTGCTTAACCGTTTTTATGTGTACATTCATGGCATTAAATACCTTTGCAATGAGGATGAAATGCATTCAGTCCATTTATAGAACTCTTCATCCTGTAAAACTGAAACTCTGTACCTATTAAACTCCATCATTTTTAAAAATAATTTTGTTCTTTTTAAAGAGCAGTTTTAAGTTCACAAGAAAATTAAGAGAAAAATACAGAGATTTCCCATATACCTCTTACTTCCACACATGCGTAACCTCCCCCATTAGCAACATCCACCAGAGTGTTTCATTTGTTACAGTTGATGAACTTACATTGACACATAATTGTACCCAAAGTTTATAACCTACCTTAGGGTTCATTCTTTGTGTTGTATATTCTATGGGTTTGGACAAATGTATGATGAAATTTATCCATTATTATATTATCATACAGAATATTTTCACTTCCCTAAAAATCCTCTGTGCTCCACCTATTCATCCCTTCTGCCACTCCCAATCCCTGGCAACCACTGATTTTATTACTGTTCTCCATAGTTCTGTCTTTTCCAGAATGTCTTATAGTTGGAATCATGCAGTGTATAGCTTTTTACATTTGGCTTCTTTCACTTAGTAATATGTATTTAAGTTTACTCCATGTCTTCATGGATTGATAGCTCATTTCTTTTTCATGTGGAATAATATTCCATTGTCTGGCTGAACCACAATTTACTTATCCATTTACCTACTGAAGGACATCTTGGTTGCTTCAGTTTTGGCAATTATGAATAAAGCTGCTATAAACAAGTACACAGGTATTTGTATGTATGTAAGTTTTCAACCTCTTTGAGTAAATACCAAGGAACTCGATTACTGGGTTGTATGCTAAGTTTTGTAAGAAACTGTCAAACTGCCTTCTAAAGTGGCAATGAGTGAGTTCCTGTTGTTCCATATTCTCACTAGCATTTAATGTTGTCAGGGTTCCAGATTTTGGCCATTCTGATAGATGTACTGGCATTCCTCTAATGACATATGATGTGGAGAATCTTTTCATATGCTTATTTGACACCTGCATGTCTTCTTTGGTGAAGTATCTGTTAAGGTCTTTGGCCCATTTTTCAGTTGGGTTGTTTGTTGTCTTGCTATTGAATTTTAAGAGTTCTTTGTTTATTTTGGGTAACAATTCTTTATCAGATGTGTCTTTTTCAAATATTTTCTCTCAATTTGTGGCTTGTCTTCTCATTGTCTTGACATTGTCTTTTGCAGAGCAGACATTTTTAATTTTAATGAAGTGCAATTTATCAGTTAATTTTTTAATGGATCATGCTTTTGTGTTCTATCTAAAAAGTCACCACCATACTCAAAGTAACCTATATTTTCTCCTATGTTATCTTCTAAGAGTTTTACAGTTTTGCATTTTACATTTCAGTCCATGACCCATTTTGAATCTAGTTTTTGTGAATGGTGTAAAGTCTGTGTCTAGCAGCACCATTTGTTGAAAAGATTGTCTTTCCTATACTGTATTACCTTTGCTCCTTTGTCAAAGGTCATTGACTGTATTTAGGAGGGTTTATTTCTTGGCTCTCTGTTTTGTTCTATTAATCTGTTTGTCTGTTCTTTTGCCAATACCACATTGTTTTGATTACTATAGCTTTATAGTAAATCTTATATTTGGGTAGTGTCAGTCCTCCAAAGTTGTTTTTTTTGTTTGTTTGTTTCAATATTGTGTTGGCTATTGTGGGTCTTTTGACTTTTTATATAAACTTTAGAATCAGTTTGTCATTGTCCACAAAATAACTTGCTGGAACTGTATTGAGTCTATAGGTCAAGTTGGGAAGAACAGACATCTTGACAATATTGAGTCTTCCTGCGTATGAACATGGAATATATCTCTCTTTCTTCTTGATTTCATTAATTAGAGTTTTGTAGTTTTCCTCCTATAGATCGTGTACATATTTAGGTAGATTTATACCTCATTATTTCATTTTGGGGGGTGCTGATGTAAATGATATTGTGTTTTTAGCTTCAAATTCCATTTGCTCTTTGCTGGAATATAAGAAAGTGATTGAGTTTTGTATATTGACATGTATCTTACAACCTTTCTATAATGGCTTTTTAGTTCCAGGAGTATTTTCATTGTTTCTTTTGGATTTTATACATAAACAATTGTGTCATCTGCAAATAAAGACAGTTTTTGTTCTTCTTTCTTAATCTGTGTACCTTTTTTTTTTTTTTTTGATCTTTTTGCATTAGTTAGAATTTCTAGTACAATGTTGAGAAGGAGTCACTGATGAGAGGGCATACTTGTCCTGTGTCCGATCTTAGTGGGAAAGTTTCAAATTTCTCATCTTTATGTATGGCATTAGCTGTAGGTTTTTCGTGGATAGTCTTTATCAAGTGTTTTTTGAAATGCTGGTATGTAGTGTTTTCTGAGCTTCCTGAATCTGTGGTTTGGTGCCTGAGATTAATTTGGAGAAATTCTTATCATTATTGTTCCCAATATTTCTTCTCTTCCTTTTTCTCTTCTCTTTCTGCTATTCCCATTATGTATGTTACACCTTTTATGGTTGTCCCAACAGTTGTTGGATAGTCTCTTTATTTTTCCTTTCAGTCTTCATTCTCTTTGATTTTCAGTTTAAGAGATTTCTATTGATATATCCTCCAGTTCAAGCATTTTTTTGCCTCAGCTGTGTTCAATCTACTAATAAGAGCATCAAAGGCCTTCTTCATTTCTGCTAGTGTTTTTGATCTCCAGCATTTATTTTTAGTTCTTTCTTAGGATTTCCATCTCTCTGCTTACATTGCCCATCTGTTCTTGCATGGTATCTACATTATTTATTAGAGCATGTTAAACATAGTTTAAAATTCTTGGTCTGATAATTTCAAAATACCTGCTATGTCTAGTTCTGATGTTTACTCTTTAAATTGTGTTATTTGCCTTTTGGTATGCCTTGTAATTTTTATAAAGAAAAATTATATGTGTTTAAGCTATACAACATGATATACATAGTGAGTGAATGGATTCCTGCAGTCAAGCTAATTAACATATCCATGTATTCATGCAGTTACTATTTTGGGGGATAACTTTTTCTTGATAGGCAGACATTATGTGCCAGGTAAAAGGAACTACAGTAAATAGGCCTTTAGGAATGTGGTGAGGTGTAGGAGAAGGGAAAGTGTTCTATAACCCATTGATTAGGTCTCAGTATTTTAGTTAGCCTGGGCTTTTGGACTGTGAACTTCTCAAGTGTTTCTGTCCCCACCCCCCC
>CM053501.1:87044893-87135819 GCA_028627145.1 Eidolon dupreanum
AATATACAAGAAAATAAGATAGAGGAATACTAGTATTACAATGGGGCTGGTCATGTCTTGGTGAATGCCTCTCCTCTTGGTCACTGAGGCTCTGGCTTTTTTTTTTCTCTTGTGTATCAAGACCTGCTCATTCATACAGATTGAAAAACATACTGAGTTAACTTCTTCCAAAGTTGTTTTAACCGTTTTTCAGGAAACAGATTTTTTGTTTACTTTAGGCCAAAGGAATAAAGATTTACTTATGGATTTAAAGCATTAGTTATTCAACATTCATCACTGATCAGATACATATCGAGCACCTACCTGTGGGGCCGCATTCTAAGTAGTAGAGATATAGGATTGAACAAAACAGATAAAAACTCCTTCTACCATGGAATTGACATTCTAGTGTGGAGAGTGACATTAGACAAGATTAAAGTGGTAAACATATGCCCATATATAGTATGTAGTCAGTGTTGTGAAGAAGGGTAAATGCAACAGGTAAGGTGGCCAGGGAGTGCTAGGGTGGGAGCTCTTTACATTTTTGTTTGCATGATCAGGGAAGGACTTTCTAGAAGGGGACATCTGAAGTGTACCTGTACCTGAGGAAGGGGAACGAGGGTGGAATTTAAGGGCCGGGACGCAGAAATAACATTTTATTCATCCCCTCTTGGCCTGATACAGTGCTGACTCTTTGCTTAGACCCCTGAATTTTTCCAAATATGTATTTCAGTTTGAGAAACACTTTTTAAAACATTTGTATATTGCCACAAAACCCCAGATAAAGCTGTAGACGTATAATCAATGAAAGCTGGACTTAACCAGTATTCCTGATACGTCCTGGGAGAAGCTGAATCACATGCAGCTGAAGACTCCTCCTTCCCCCAGAGAAATTAACTAATAGCGAGAAAGGACCCGGCAGCATCAGCACAATTTCCTGGTAGGCTTCAGGAAGGTTGAAACTTGATCGGAATGGGATCTCTTATCCCCACAGATTTCAAATTTTCCTATATTCAGTTCATATTTGGACACTTCCAGGACCCGGCACATAAAGCCATTTCCTCCTTAATGCCCTTAGGTCAAACAGACTGCTCTGGGAAGATCTCCCTGGAACCTTTGGAATGAAGACACAGTTCAAACCATGAGCTCATGCTTTCCATAGATGAGACTTTGTCAGATGGACTTTCTCATTATAGAAAAAGCAGCCACCCACCTTCCTCAGTCATATTAGTAATACACAATTGTGATTTACAGCAAAAAAAAAAAAGATTATTAAACTGATAGAAGGATATCTATATATATTACTTACAGATTCACATATGTAGTTTTATTTGCCTTTCACTCTACCCATGGGAAGAAGACAAGGCAATTATTATACTTTTCATTTTTAAGCTGCCATCTCCTAATTGTTAGTTCAGTTTCCTTCAAGTCATTCCTTTTCACCGCTCGCATTCCACTTTAAAGTCCCAAATCAGGTATTAACATTTTTAGAAAGAAATATTTTGCCACTGTTTCTAATTTTTCTTACCAGTAGAAAGAGAATTGTATTTCAACCTTAACTAACTTGACATTTTTTTCTTGCTGATTTGTCAAAAACTCAGGGGGCTGAGATGAACTCATGACATCACTGTAATTGATTTAAGGTTAATACAAAGGACTCATTTAAGTTATTTAAATGTTTTAGTCTGGACCAAGTAGTTGAAATTTCCAGCGAGCAAAGTTAGCCCTTTTCATCAATCCCAGGGCTAGATGTTAGCTTTCATCTAAGTTTAGGTGCTATTATTTAGAGCTGGTCCTTTCTCTCTTTTTGTACTTGATGTATGTAAGCATATTGTATTAGTTTCTTATTGCTGCTTTAACAGTTAGTTGGAATAATATTAAACCATAAAGTCTATAAAACAAATGTGAATGTATTCTGTTCAATAATATGTATTGAATTTTCACTTAACCAAAAGTATAAAGCAGGCAAAGTACAATTCTACTACATCATTTAAATATGATTGAAAACTAATATCTTGGCAAGTCAAATACCTAAAAAATAATTAGTTAATAATAATTTCTTTTTTTTTATGTTCTAGAAAGGCTTTTGAAATAGTGGCTTTGATCACCCAAAAGCCTCCCAAAGCTTATGGTATTGTCATTTCCCTGCAGCTAGCAGTTGTATTCAAGATCACCCCTCTGGCATTAGAGGTCTGCTTTTCAAAAATTATCTACCCTTCTCCCTCTTTCGCCATGAAGTAAACAAGTGAATTACTGAGAAAAGGAAGTGAAGGTGGAAGGGGAGGCCCAGAGCAACATGAGTGAGCAGTTCATCCCACGAGGATGGCCACCTGTATGCCTCGTCACACACCTTGTCTACCAGCGGGTGTAGACATGAATGATTGCCTCCACAGGACATTCTCTTACAGCTTTAAAACATTTTTTAAGGAAGTAGGTGCCTGATCTAACACTGTTGGTTTATATACTGATTAAGAGAACTTCCATCCTGTACTATTACCTTCTAGTGCATTTATTTCATATAATTTCCAACTTCTTCCTTCATAGATTTGAAAGAAGTACATATTTTGCTCTCGCTTTCCTGCCCTTTTTTTCTTGTTCCACTTCCATCCTTTTCACT
Organism: Eidolon dupreanum; assembly: GCA_028627145.1. Taxonomy (NCBI): domain Eukaryota; kingdom Metazoa; phylum Chordata; class Mammalia; order Chiroptera; family Pteropodidae; genus Eidolon; species Eidolon dupreanum. The sequence continues at coordinate 87,047,490 of CM053501.1, forward strand.
TTTTCTTGTACCACTTTTTCTGTTATTCATTTTCCCTTCCTTCCTGTGAATTTGTTCTTTCTCTCTCTGTCCTTTTCCCCTTCCACGTTCTCCAACCCCTTCTCTTAGCTGCTCTCAGCTACTCACCTTCAGACCTCTAATTAGCAATATGATTGATGACTGGATATCAGGTATAGATTATATTTTAAAAGTACCTCAGTTAAAATCATGCTTCTTAAATAAATATCCCCAACACATCACACTATCTGTGTATATCATTTAATATCCTTAAGATTTTTTTTCTAGCTAAAACATGTGTTACTACTCAAACCATTGAATTTACAGAAGTGTAATAAAGCGTTTTATACATTCCATCTGGTTTTAAAAGTATCACACGCTAATATAAAGGTTTGAAAAAACCAGAAAAGGATAAAGAGAAAAATAAAAATTATGTGTAATTTAATCACATACAGAAAAGCACTAGCAAATGTTTTGAAGATAATTATATCTGTTATAAAATAAATAAATAGCCATTGTAGAAAATTCAGAATTTTCAGCAAAAATCTAAGAGAAAATAACCATTATCCAACTATTCAAGAATGACTTTGTTAATCATTAATATATATATTTCTTTCCTGTATTTTCTCTATATTTCTACATAGTTGGAATCATGCTGAACATAGTTTTGTATTCTTTTGTTTAACTCACATAATGAACATTTTTAATATCACTGAAAACTTAACACATTTTGTATTTGCTATGTAATACTGCTTTATATGGATGTTTCAGTTCGTCTCCCAGTCCTCTGTTGTTGGTCATTTAGGTTGTTTGTTACTATTCGTTATTGTAAATAATGCAGTGATAGATATCTTTGTGCACAAACAGTTTTTCATATTTTGATCTAGTTCTTTGGCAAATAACTTTACGAGTGAAATTTTGGGGTCAAAAGTGTGCATTTCTGAGGCTCTCCATGCATATTGTCCCAAAAAGCAGAAACAGCCCTTCCACATTTCCCCTGCAGTGTGTCAGAGTGTCTCTCTGTCTGTGATATTATGGTGTGGCCATTTTGACAGAGTAATTGCATAACTTTACTGTGAAAAAAATGTTAATTTTCCTAGATTTTGAGTGGGATACATCGTCCATCAATTTTAATACTAATAAAAAAAAGATTTGAATTATTTATAATTTTTTAAAGTATACTATTTTTATTGTAGTTTTAAATGTACAGAAAAGTTGCCAAGATTGTACATATAGTTCCTGTATACCTGCCATCCAGTTTCCTTTATTTTTAACATCTAATGATATGGTATATGTGTCACCTAAGGAACGAATATTGATACATTACTATTAACTAAACCACACACTTATTTAGGGTTCACTTGTTTTTCCTAATAGCAGTCTTCTGTTCCAAGATCCTATCCAGGATTTCACATTACATTTAGTCATCATGTCCCCTCAGCCCCCTACGGGCTGTGACAGTTTCCTAAGCTTAACTCATTTTTGATGACCTTGACAAGTTAAGGTGCACCGGTCACATATTTTGTAGAATGTGCCTTAATTTGGGTTTGTCTAATGTTTTTCTCATGGTCAGATTGGGATTATGGGTTTGGGGGAAGAACACAACAGAGGTAAAGTGCCCTTCTCATAATGTCATATCAAGGGCACGTGCTATCAGTATGATTTATCAGTATGATGTTAACCTTGATGACCAGGCTGAAGGAACATCTGCCAGGCTTCTTCATTGTAAAGTTACTGTTTTCTTCACTTTCAACCCCAGTCTGTGAAACCAAGTCACCAAACAAAGCCTATAGCAAAGGCAGGGTTAGGGTGGGAAGAATTAAGTGCCACCTTCTGGAGGACAGAATAGTTACATAAATTATTCTTTTCAGAAGAAGTTTGAATTTAGGTCTTATAAAATAAGCTTGTCACATAGAGATAACCACTGGTTAATTTTTTAGAATAATTGTTTTGTTTGTAAGAAATATATATCAAATGTATATATGTGTGTATATATATGTATGTGTGTATAAACACACAAATATATTTTAGATATTAAATATGTATATATCAAATGTAGCAAATTTGGGAATTATAGAAAAAAGTATAAAAGAGAAAATAACCCTTGTCTTGGTGTTTTTGCTTTGTAAGAAATCCTTAATTATATCTTTGTGCTTTGCTTAACAATTACTGTTCATTAGTAATTGGGAAGTCATGAAGGGTCAGGCAGGCTAACATTTGCATCAGGCCAGCTTATCTCCAAGAACATTGCCCTCATCAAGGTTAAGTTCACTGAAAAGGTCAGGAATGTTGGGAAAACTTCAGCTGTCATTCGGATGCTTCAGAAAGATTCGTAGCACTCACCACATACTTTACAGAATTGGGTAAATTATTTGTGCTATTTAGATTTTGACAAGAATGCTATGTTTAAGTGTATAATTATTTTATTAATAGGGACTTTTAATGTTTTGTGCCATTTATCATTTCTTTATTATGAATTATTTGAGGGCATAAATAGTTTTATGTGGTGAATTTAAATAGAGTAGACTTATTTTTCTGAGCTAAAAAAAGATTAATTTAATGTTATAATCTCTTTGATGTGGGTGTGAAGGTTTAACTCATCATTTATTTAAATTCTGTTAAAAGTATGTCTAATTAATCTAGTTATTTTTGTTTTCAATGTATCTGAAACCATCAAAAAGTTTTCAAAGATGACAGATGGAACAATAGGTTTCTTCTCCTTCCTAACAATAACAGAGAATTAGAGAGGAGCCATCTTAGGACATGAAGTTTTGAGAAAATTCTAGAGGATGGAAGTGGGACAAATTATAACCAATGTTTCATGGCCAGGTGAGCCACACCTCAGAGTATGCACACTTGGATGAGATATAAACCAGGAGAAAGTTGATATGACTCAGGAACCAACCCCGGCATGATTTGAAACTTAGAGATGCTAATATGTTGGAGGGCAGGGAAGATGGAGGCATGGAGCCAAAAACTGAACGTATGTCTGCTTCTACTACTTCAGGTGGAGTTACTGCAGCTGAGAGTCTAGTCCCTAAGCCATAGACTAGAGTTTTCTTCTCTGCAGAAGTTAACTGGTCCAAAAAAAGAGAAAAAAACAAAAACAAAAAGACTTTCAATTTCTGGCATTTAGGCAGTCCTTGAGCCACAAAGATGAGGTACCTACAAGATCCCCAGGTGAGCAGTCAGAAGTCCTCCATGCATACACAGAGCATCTTACCAGCTTTTTGGCACTCCCCTCATAAACATAGGTGTATAAGTGTCAAGACATCCTAGAAAAACCTTCAGCATGAAAGATGTAGAACAAGGTAACAAAATAGGAAAAATTTACTTTGGAGAAATCAGATAATATAGAAAGCAATAAGGAATGCAGCAAACAAACAAGCAGACCTCAAAACTTTTCATTAGTGTCCTTAGACATATTCTAGAATAAATTGTGTCCATAAAATGAGAAAAGGATAATGTGAAAAGGAATAACTAGAGACCAAGAAAGAGCTCTCTGGAAAAAAAAAATGGCATTTAAAAAGAAATCAATAGAAATGTTGGAAGAGAAAGCCAAGATTTAAAAAGTAGATAAAGCAGATGTGTAGAAACAAAGAACAAACTGATGGCGGCTAGAGGAGACGGGGAAAATGTGAAGGGGAGTAGTAGCGTGGTAGCTTTGCGTGATGACAGACGGTTACTAGACTTAGCGTGGTGTTTGTATAGTGAGATATGTAAAGGTCAAGTCACTATGTCGTGTACCTGACACTAATATAATGCGTGCCAACTATACTGTAATAAAATAGATTTAAAAGACTAAGAGTAGGAAAACATGAGAGAATAAGTAAAGAAAAGGAAGGAGCAAACTAGGAGGTTTAACATCTGAGGGTATTTCTCATAACTGGAGGGCTGAAAAAGGCAGTATACAGAGTGAGAAGATCCATGGAGTGTCCAGTACAGGGGATTAAAGAAAACTCACTCGAAGGTACATAACTGAAATGTCCAAAGAGAAGACTAAACCTTTTTGAGGAGAGAAATAGAGGCTGTCCAGAAAGGACTGAGATTCAGAAAAAAAGCAGACTTCTGCATTTTAAAAACATACAGAGGTGAAGGCCAGAGTTCAGTGGATATAACAGAGAGGCACCATCAAGGGAAGGCCCTGGAAGATAGTGGGGGGCGAGGAGCCTGTGAGCCTCTAGGCCAGTTAGGAATGGGGAGATGGAAAGCTCCAGGGAATATCTCCAGGAAAAAAAATGGAGCTCTACAGAATAGTGCCTGTTATGTTGGGGATTTAAAAAGAATGGATTGTAACAACAGGTAAAAGAAAGATAAGAAATTTCAAGAAAAACAAGAAAGGAAATATTAGCAACCGCTATGGCCTAGAAACCAACCTATCTGAGTAGATTTAAGTTGTGTTTGTACACACAGGTTGAGTAAGAGGTTTTTCTGTACACTTTTAATAATATAAATAGAGTCATCTGTATTGGTTTGATGTAGTAATGATATTGGGAGAATAGTAGAGAGATTGGGTAAGGAAGCCAAATTGTCATCTATTACAGCAAGCACAGTACTTCAGATAATGCCTAAAACTGATTTAAAAAATAGCAGTATGTTGTTTAGAAATATGGAGATAACTTCCAGAAGAATAAAGTAAAAAAGCCAAAAGTTATTACCTTTGGGGATTGGGAAGAGTAGAACAAAAAATGACTGTTTTTCATAACATACTTTCAAGAAATATTTTACTTTTTTAACCATGTGCTTGAAGTACATAAATTGTTTAAAAAACGATTTATCTAACAACCAAATACATTTTATTAAATTCGAAGTGCTTTTACTTTTGCAAAGCTGGTTCTCGCATGTCATTCTCCCTAATAACATGTTTCCTGGGCTTCGAATATGCTAGCAATTGTTCCCCTTTCTTTCAGTTGGACTTCTCATTTTCTGGCAATGGCAGACATAGATTGTTGCTTAGGGGGACCAAAAAAAAAAAATAGCAAAACAGAAAGAAATTCTGAGAAACAGAAAACTCTTCTGATAGCATGTTATTGAGAGGAGAAGTAGTTGGAAATGACCTTGAGGCTCTGACATTTTTTTTGCTCAGGACTAGAAAGACCATTTGTAAGAAATTGTCATCTGTGAGCCTCCTACCTTGTCCCTGAAGACAGTGTGAGAGAGGGCTTCCAATGAGTTTTTCAGTTGTGACAGTGGCTCTTAGCTGATGTTCCTTGATTTTGTTGGCTTATCTAGGAACACACAGTTTGAGATGTCATGAAAATTCCTTTTTTAATTTTCAAAAATAAGCTGTTTTGGTAGGATTCTGCAGTATTTGTGTCAGGCTAGCTTCTTTCAGACTTCTTATTTTCTTCTTGATGGGAAATATTTTCACATTTATTTCACATTTCAAATCCAAAATATTTATTTAACTAGAATATCTACTTCCTTGAATGTTTTAACTTTTTTTTGGCATCTTTTAATTACCCTGATCTGTCAAGATGTTACGGTCATTCTCTGTGAGCTCAGATTTGGCGGAATATTCTTCACAAACTGCAATCAACAATCATAGCTGAAACTTTCTTTGAATGAGATGAGCTAAGTGTTTAATTGGAGTCATTTCTGGTATTTCCCCATATCCTTAGTGTAATGCTGTTTGATGGTGGCAGAAGATAAAAACAATCCAATACCACCTAATGGAATAATGTAGTGTTTTTCAAAGTATGGTCCATGTGTTATCCGTATCAAAACCCTGGGATGCTGGCCAAAATGCAGATTCCTTGGTATCACATTAGACTTACTGATCAGAACTTCTAGGCAAGGCTCCTGGGTGTGTGCATTTTAAGTAAGCTTTCCATATGATTCTTTTGCACACTAAAATTAGAGAGAAGTAGGTCATCTGATTCCTCGTTCTCTTTTGTGGCTGCATTTTTTTCTTTCCTAAGATTCACTTCATTAGGCTGAATAGCTGTCCTTCTCGCAGTGACTTACTCTTTCTTCTCTAAGAACAATAGTAAAACTGTGGGAAGAATTCTTGGGAATTATGATTGAATAAATGCACTCAGCCCAAGTGCTAGCAAGTGAGAAACAATGACAATTAAGAGACAAATTTCCTATCTTTAGGTGAGCAGAAGGTTTTCTTCTGGAACTAAACATTTCTAAAAGTAAACAGCAATGTTAACCACGCTGCATGATGAGGAAATGATTAATTTAGTTCTAGGGAAGACTGTAAACGCTATCTATCACCTTGAGGAAATTCATAGAGATGGCAATGTTTACTGAAGGCCAGGCAGTGTTGGGGGTCATTTTTATGTATTATCTTACTTCATTTCCACGAAAACTCCTCAGCAAAGCACAAGTTGTCATCATCTTTTTACAGATGAGGAATCTGAAGTTCAGAGAGACCAAATTACTTGTGTAAAGTTGTACTGTTTGTTAGTGCTGGAGCCAAGTATTGAACTCAGCCCTGTCTCCAAAGTCTGCCTTTTTCCACTAGAGGAAAATGAATGATGCTGTGTATTCTGTTTCCATTAGGAAGAGAGGTGGCAAGGACTTGGCATACGTGGCTGACCTAGAGACTTGGAAATTAATTTTATTGGAGATGTAAGCCTTAATTCATTTGAAGAAATCCCAGTTTGGGAATTGAGCTTGATTCTTCCTGAGAGATATTCTGAAAAACAACCTCCCGGGCTGAGGAGATGACTGTAATGTGTGAAGGTTTAATTAGAAAGCCTCCTCCATCACTGCTAGCTCTAAAATTGTCTAAAAGGAAGAAAGAGAAATCTGTTAATTCTGTCTCCCCTCAGATTTTTCCAGACAACTGATTGTACACCAGTCACCACTGAGTCTCCCTTGTATGTGTATGTATATGTGTATATCTGTATACATGGGTATCTGTTATGAAGGATGGGCTCACATGATTATGGAGGCTTAGAAACCTCACAGTCTGCTGTCTACGAGCTGGAGAACCAAGAAAGCCAGTAGTAATTTAGTCCAAGACTGAGGGCCCGAGAACCAGGGGCAATGGTATAAATCTTGGACTGAGGGCCAGAGAAGATTGGGCCCTCAAGGGATCGGATGGTGCCACCCACCTTGGGGACAGCAGTCTACTCACTGAGTCCACCAGTTTGCATGCTGATGATGTCTGGAAACACCTCATAGACACAACCAGAAATAATTAATCTGGTGCTGCAGGGCCAGTCAAGTTGACACATAAAATTAACCATCACATCAGGTATCTGGGGTCAATGTTCCTTAGACTATCACAATGGCTAATTGCTGACACTCACTAGGCGCTTGCTATGTATGGACACTCATGTGTGCTCTTTATATTAACTCCTTGAGTACCCATGAGAACTGTTAATAAGTTAACTACCAAGTTACTGTCACTATTCCTATTTTTCAGATAAGGAAACTGAGGACTGGAGAGCTTACCTGCATCTAAGAGATGAACCACGCAGTTGGACTTGCTTTTAATCACCACTTTGTATTGTGTGCACTGTGGCTGATGCTGCGATAAAATGCACTACTCTGCATTTATTGAGCACCTACCATATGCCACGCCTTCTGCTCGGCATTTCACGTACAGTGCCTCTGATAGTTACAACAAAAAACATTGCATATTAAGGTAGATTTTGCCCCATTTTACAGATAAGAAAACAGGCTCAGTGTATTAATGAATTTGACCAAGATCACATAGCTCATGCTAAACCTTGTCATAACTTTTTGATCCTGTAATTTTTTCGGAATCCATTTCATCCAATTTTCAGTGAAGGCGTGTTTTTTTCTACTACTTGGACTCTGAACTGCCAGCCAGTGAGTGGGATGTGGTCTTGTGTCTATCAGGGTTGTGGCCCCTCTGAAGAGCATCAGAGAGGTCTGAGGACATGCAGGCTGGTAGTCCAGGGCCCTTGTGGCGACAGCCTTCTCTAGAAGTAGAGCCTGGCTTGCAATGCTTCCAATTCTGTGTGACCACAATCCCAATCCCAGGCCTCTGCTGGGACATCCCTTTCTCTTCCATTCTGGGCTCGAGACAGTGGCAGCCCCCTCACACAGCCATTGTCCCACCACATTTGCTTCTAATGATTCACTTTAATTTTGGCAAATGTTGCGTTCTTTTAAATGTAGCTATCTCTTTCAGTTCTCTGAAGGCTGTGTGCAGTACGTTGGTGTCTCCAAGCTGGATCCTCATTGACTTGATCATGAAAAAAAACTTGTTACAATGGAATGTCACATTTTTGCAGTTTTCTTTCAAGGCAAATCCTCAAAGTTGCCCTTGATTATAGCACTGATCACTCTATATTGCATATGTTATGGATCTCTCTCTTTCACTAGTCAGCCAATCTCTGGAAATATGTAGTCCAGTATGATAGCAATTCACCACCTGTGGCTCTTTAAATTTAAGATAATAATTTAAGTTCAGCGAAATTAGAAATTCAGTCCCTCTGTTCCATTAAATACATCTCAAGTGCTCAACAGCCATATGTAGCTAGTGGCTATTGAATTGGACAGTGCATGTTGAGAACATCTCTATCATCACAGGACACTACTCGACAGAACTGTTGTAGGAGGTAAGGAGCAGATCATGTGTAGGTTTTAACACCTGTGTGGCACGTGGTGACTACCAGGTGAGAGTACCAGAGGATGTCTTCCTGGCTTGAGCTTTATCTCCTGAAACCACTTGAGTTACTAGGGCTACCAAGACTAATATGCAAAATCTTCGTGAATTAATGACACTACCAGTCACTCTCCCCTTCGGCTCCATGGCAGCCAGCCAGGGAGCTCGTGGTATCACAGCAGAGAGTGAGCTATTCCTGGGGGAATGTTCCCAGTGGTCTCACTCTCTGTATTCCAAGGGTTCTACCATTTCTTGACTTCTGACTTAAGGTCTTGGCTACACAGTAAACTAGAAAAAGTTGTTCTGTCTCTTACAAACCAGCAGCAAGGAAGTTAGTAATCCTTGGAGGCTTTCATGGCTTTGAGACTGTGCCAAGTATTTCTGAGACTATAAAAGTTTGATCTTTTGTCTTTACCCTGAAAGCATCTGCTCTCACTGGGCTCTGTCTTCTCTAAACCACAGTACTGGACTCTGTATCACCCAGGGAGGCCCTTCCCTCACCTCCTGTCCGGTGGCATGTGATGTGGTCTGTGACAGAGGACTTGAGGTTTGGGTTTCAGACCCAGGGCCACCAGAGTCCCTGACTGGTTTCTTGCGCTAAGAGAGTCCTAAGCCCCTTTCAACACAAACATGCTAAGGCCTCGCCATCCCCCTTTCAGCTGTTTTATGGATCACTCTTACCTTCTTGACTGAGTTGTAAACCTTGAGGGCAGAGGTCACTAGCCCTGTTAGAGCTCTTAGCACAGGGCTGGCCACATGATTGGTGCAGATGGACACTCAATAAGGGTGATTTGGGGAATGCGATTTTATTCTCTTTCTTGTGTGTATAATGGGCAACGTGATATCTTTTCCAGTGACCATACTATAATTGAGTGCCTTGGGTACCTCTTTATCTCAAATGATTTATTTTTTTTTATTCTTGATTTCAGAATATGTTGATAATGTTATCTTCCTCACCATGAGAAGAAACAAATTGATTTGGTAACTTCTGAAATTTTCAAATGGAAAGGAATTTCTGTCCAGGGCAGACCGATGAGTTTTGGCAGCACTGTTCCATCGCACAACTCCAGGGGCACCGTTCACAATTTTCCCTATATGAACAGCATCCCTTCGAGCTGTGAAGCACAGAGCCCAGTGCTGGAATGGTTTTCACATTTCCCTGCTATGTCTTCTGCAGTGCCATTGGTTTTCACTCTTCCATCTGCTAGGCTTGACTTGTGGTCTTCCTGGAGGCACGGCAATGTACATTAGATGATTCTTCGAGATCTTTAAGGCTTTTTGATTCTAGAATACTCTATTTACAAATTCCTCGTGAGATGATGCCAGTTTCCCACTGGACCCCAAATGCACTAACTAAGGTGTAGTGTCAAGCACATCGAGATGACTAACACTCTGATGGGAACTGAGGAGGAGGAGAGGTTGTAAGTAGGTATTCTCAATCCAATATTAGGAAATATAAATTGGTTCTAAAGAGTCCTAGAAGGGCCCTCCCCACCCTTCATTGGCAGAAAGCCATAGAGATTCAATGCCAACTGACTCACCAGGGTAGCTCAGCCCGACCACTTGGTTGCCTGATGAGTAGGAAGCAATATAAAGAGTCCAATCTAATGGGCCTTGAGAAATCCACTTGCCTTAAAATCTTTTCCCTTGGCCATTACCTAACACTTGAGGTGAACTAGTAGACATTTTTTTTTTTCCATTTTGTGTCAAGTGATGCTTCCTGTAAAAAATTAAGGATAGACTTAAAACTAATTTGTTTGTGCCGGAAATCAGAGTAAGGGTTACAGTTGGGAGATGATATTGACTGGGAGGGGAATGGGGAGCTTCTCAACCAGGGGGTATGTTCTGTTTCTCCATCTAGGCGTTCCCTCTGTGAAAGATTTATGGGACTTTACAGTTCTGATTTGTACGTCTTTCTGTATGTTTATAATGCTTCAAAATAAAGGTTTTGTTTAAGGCAACTCTTACAAGATAGCCTTGGGAAGCATTCACAGATATTTGTAACTTTGTTAAAACAATGAGGTGAGTTTATTTCCAAAAGATAGTTAGCAGCATGAAGGAGGAAGAATAGATGACAAAGAAGATAAAAGGGCAAATTTGTCTTCTTGTAGCATCTGTCTGAGACTCATTCTGCCCTGGTTCTTCTGGGAACAGAGTACAAGCTCCCAGTGAAGTGGATATTTTTTCCTCACAACCATTTCCATTTTCCTTCAAAGGTTTAGGAGAGGTGAGCAGGTTGTAGAGAAAATTAGAATCAAGGGTGCCTTCTTTGGCTCAAATCCAGAACTGGTGTTAGAAGTGATTCTCTTGGAAAGTTAGCTTCAAGGAAAGCTTGGAGCCAGTCCTTTGTAAAAGAAACCATAAATGATTGATATGACCTGACTCTGTTTAAATGAGAGGACCAATAAACCATGGCCACCTGGGTACCATGTGTACAAAGCTCTGTGTTTATATGTTGAGACAGAGCGGAGGTACAGAACTCAGCTAGGAAATCTTCCTAACTCACTCTCCCCAAAACCAGCAGAGGTCTCTTCATTCCCTTTCCTGCCTGGTCCTTTCTCTGTAACATACACTTTGAGATCCTGGTGCTGGCAACCCTGCCTACATGCGAACAGTGTCCTCCTTCCCTAAGTCTTTAGGACAAAGCTTGGTTGGCTTTTAGGCATTCTCATTCATGTTGCCCATAAAATAGTTATTAGTTATTATGTTCTCATCTGGAGTCTCATCTGTTTCTTCTGTATCACCTGGGTGCAAAATTTGAGGCTGAAGAAATACCAATAAATCCCTCTTGTTGGTGATTTTTTTTCAAAGACATCAATATTAGGTTGATAGCAGTTGCACAGAGGGACCTCAAACCAGCTAACCCTGAGGTGTCCTTGACTTCTACTTTGCTTCTAAGGAACAAATGAGCCTTATTAGCAACAAGCCTACTTTCTGCTCACGTCTCTGGTCTTCGTCTCAGAGTAGAAATGGAACTACATTTCAGCACTGCATGAGTCTCTTTCTAGCTATTTTATTGCAATCTGGACCTTGTTGGTTCTTCCTGTCCCAGAGGCTTGTCCTCAGAGAATGATACTAAGAAAAAATGTCATGTCTCCCAAGAAATGTCAGCAAATTTGAAGTCAGATATAACCACTATTAGAGTTGGTAGTTAAAATAATACCACCCTGCATTTGTAAAGCAGTTTGCATGGCACTTTTACAAGCTTCAGCTCACTTGATTCTCCTAACAGCTTTGAGGTAGTAGGCTTTACCCCTATTTTATAGGCTGGGCCACTAGTTCAAGGTCACACAGCTATTCTTATGACTCCCAGTAAAGCATTCCTATTTTTCTGCTCTCCTCATTATTAAAGATATTTTAAGGTCAGTAATCAAAATAGGAAGCCAATTGTGAGATTTATGTTAAGATCTAGTTATATTACTGGTGTAATGAAGCAAACGTTTTGGAAAGACACCAAAGTCAAGGGCCGACCAAGAGAGAGAGCCTCTTTTCATGGAGGCCCTCTTGCCTCCTGACAAGGGGCTGCTCAGCTCTTCTCTAGTCTCATCCACAGAGCAGAGCAACCTGGCTTGCTGCTGAGGTATGGGATGGGGAGAGCTTGAACTTTGGAAGCCTTTTATAATTTCTCCAAGTCCCAATGTTTCCAGGTTTATTTTTGCAAACTTAATATTCATTGGACTGCTATATTGACTCTGGAGACACTAATACAATGAAATGACATAAAATCCAAGATCTGGAAAGAGCCTATGGTGATAAGACTAAGAATCAGGCCCTTTTCTAAGAGCTTTGCCTATATGAAAACATAATCTTTGCAGCAACCCTTGACTATCCCCATTTTTCAGTTGAGAAAGCAGAAACTGAGCAAGCCTTTGCCTAAGATCACAGAGCTAATGAGTGGAGGAACTGGGATTTGAACCTGTTTTAATTCTAGAGTCTGAGTTCCTGATCACCTCAATGTGATGCCTCAAACAGATTGTTTAAGGCAAGCCCTCTTCGTCATCAATACAGAATTCAGATCCAGAGAATTAAGTTCACCCTAAGAGACAATAGCAAAGGAGTTTTCTAAGCATCTCGCGTGGGCACTAAGGAATTTTCATAAAGAAAATAGAGAGTTGTAGGACATAACACTTCTAGAGATGACTTTCAAAAAGAATGACTCAGTGACCAGTGTTCTCCAGCATACTATGAATTCCCATATCTGTGAAATGAGAGTGACCCCATTTCCCTAGAAGCTGACAGAGGGCTTTCCCCTGCATACTTCTGGAAACTCAATCTCAGACCAGGGACTTAAGTTATATTTCTTCGTTTTCTTGAGAGCAGAATGGCATTAAACACTGTGTAGACATGTAGCTGGACTACCCACGTTCAGATAAATGGTCTGCAGAGCCGTCAGTGTAATACAGAGTATAGGTACCAGCTCCATAGTAGGACAACCAGAAAGAACTGGCTCTTAATTTAAGATTCATAACTATTCAGCTATGGGTTTTAGAGGAGGATCCATGAACCCACAACACTCTATGTTACATTTTGGATAGATGTGTGTATGTACACTTTTCATTAGAGTCTCAAAAGGATCCATGACCCCAAAACATTTACTGTCTATGAAGACATTTCATTAAATCACTTATGTGTAGCTCTTCTATGAGATCAGATGGCAGACTACGAAAGCACTTGCCTGACGAGTTTCAGGGATCATCATGATGGACATAATTTTCACTGTACTAATTTTCTTTGCAAAGATAGAGAAATGATTCGAATAAACCTTTGCATTGCATATGTTTACAGACTGGATTTTTCCGTCTACCACACGGAGACTTTTTTATTGAGCCTATCAAAAAGCATCCCCTGGCTGAGGGAGAATACCACCCACACATCGTTTACAGGAAGCAGAGGCGGAGAGTCCCGGACCTGAAGGAGCCAACCTGCGGATTAAGGGGTATTGTGACTTAAATCTCCTCACTGGGTTCTATTTGTTCTATTATCATTTTATTCTAACATGGTCTGTTCTCATTCAAATCTGTTATCTCCTCTCCATTCTGTTGCCAGAAAGTATGTACCCTCATATAAATCATTTCACTTCTCTACAATCGGGTTTCTTCGTATTCTTAATTGGAAAGGCAAAAGGCATCTCTTATATCCTTGCCGCGTTAATTGATGATACTCATGTGATATTCATAGTGGTGAATTGGTAAAAAAGAAAGAAAAAGAACTTTTCTGAAACCTTTAGATGAAGATAGCTTAAAGAAAATGATTTTCAGTATCAGCAATGCTATAATACATTAGTGTGGAATATTATCAGACAGCTTGTCATATCTGCATATGAAAGGCAGATTTAAATGTTTGCTGATGCTGATGATGTGTGAAGAGAAACTGAAAAAAATATCAACACATTTTAGATGATGAATTCAGCTAAGTTTCTTTGGCTGTGTTGTTTCTGGTTCACTGAAGTGCATTCCCTGTTCGTAAGCCCCTGGAATGAAAACTGCTTCTCTCTGCCTTGTACTAAACAGCCGCAGGTAATTTTCAGAGAAAAATTGACCCAAGTTCTTTCCTTGCTATTACCACATTCTTTTTAGAGTATAGAAGATAATAGCCTATGAATAAAGAGCCATTGGAAATTGGGACATTTTCTTAAACCTTGAATAGCTCCTCCTTTCTTCAGAGATTAAAAAAAAAATAAGGGGCCAAAGGAAGAGTTAGTAAAAGGAATTCATAATATTATTTATATGTCTTAAGGATTTAGAAACCATGGACTTCAAAAGGAAAATAGGTGATGAAGGAATTAGGGAAGGAGGATTCTGATAGGGGTCTGAGGAGACTCAGAAGTTGAGCTTTGCAAGTGGGAGAATGAAAGGAAAATGAAATGACAAGGATTTAATTTCTCAATAGACATCACCCAGGTCCTGTGATAGATTTAACTTTCCTGGGAGTTTCCTCTGTAATTTTAGCAGAATGTGTAAACAAGAACATTTTAAGCCTATAATGTTTTGTGTGCACAAGGATGGACAGCTGCTTACATTTTTTAACTGTAGTAAGCTGTTGCAACTTTGTCCTAAATTAGGTAACTTCCCTTCTAAAGCTCCATCTAGCAAGTACCAAGAGAAGGAAGGGAAGAGACATATTGTTTGGCTGATTTGATTGTTAAAGGTACCAATTGGATGATGGATAACACTTTGGTGTGTGTTCAATATTTTTTTTAGATCACTAGCTCATCAGTATGGTGGAGAGAGTTACTGAGGCCATGAGTAACTTTGACTGGATACTTGTTCCTGTTGGCTTAGTTGCTCTGTGAAATAAGTTAAGCCATTCCTTATCCACCCACCATGAACACCTGTCTCCCTTATAACTTCCCTGTTGAGATAGAGTCGATTAATAATGAATTGAGGATGGCATGCATTTAGTCATAAGGCAGAAGTGATAGATAGGAAAAGAGTGGGGTTTACAAATGTCATGCCGCCATTAGGTCACACACAGCACGACAATTACAATGCTTGTCATACCATGTCATTGTTGTGCTTCTAGGCCAACCATAAGACTTACCATTTCTGTGAAACTTTCTCTGATTAATCCCACCTTGGAAAAAACCTTTGCATTGCAAATTTCTCCACGCACATCTTCTAAAAGATACTCTTAATACTTTCTTACAACTGCGGAATAATTGAACAGCTCCGTTGGAAGGACCTTGGACAGTGCCTAATGCGGTCTCCTTTCACTAAAGAAACAATTTTGACTCAGAAAAGGGAGTAAAAACCTTCTAGGTAGTTGGTATTCAGAATACGGACAAGCTCAGAAGTCAAGGTTCCATTATCCCTCGGGTTTTATATTCCTTCATGTTTATTCTTTAATTCTTAACTAAAGAATTTTGTTTTGTCAGCTGTCTCAAAAGCCCCATTCAGGTAGGAACTTCATCCTCAAACAGTATGTAACATGGTGTTAGGGGCCAAGTAGAAAATTAGTAAGTCATTGAAATGAAACTAAGAATGATTTGTAGCCACAGAAATGAAAGTAGACTACACTAGCCAGTAGTCTACTTAACGTTAATAAAAAGAAAAAAGAAATGTGCATTTTCCAGACGTTGAGGTAGTGGCAGTCGTATGTGGCCATCTCCCTAAGACAATAAGCATGATTCGTGATAGCTACAACTTCAAGAATAATCTAATGTGTTTGCAAATATTCTTAAAGCATACATGACATTTGGAATTTTAAAAACTTGGTAACTTGCAATGTACTTGATCTCGCTGGACCAGGTAATTGCAGTGTTCTTTCACCACGTTACCCTGCAGAGACGATGGCATTAACTGGCAGTAGCGATGTCATTAGCCATCACTAAGGTACACTTCATGCTTAGGTTAGTTGGTATTGCGAGATTAAATTACTATGATTATATCAAGAAAGATCACCTTTACTTGTATAAAGCATTCTGTCTTTGTAATGTTCAAAGCAGGAACACCCTTGGTGCTAAAAAAGATTTACTTTAAAAGTATTCTAGTACTTCAGGAGAGAAAATATATCAATTATTCTCCCTTAAAATATGTCCCTTCAATTATAGTTATTTCCCACATAGAAAGGTACCCAGAAATTTCACAATAAATCCCTTATCAATATGGTCTAATGTAAGTTTTTCCTCAAATCTTTATTGTGATGCTATTTTGTTATTGATTTGATCAGTTTGAACTAAAATTTCTTAATCCGTGTGCTAGTTTTGTTTGCTTTTCTGAGCCTTATATTTGCCAAGCCCTAA
Organism: Eidolon dupreanum; assembly: GCA_028627145.1. Classification (NCBI taxonomy): domain Eukaryota; kingdom Metazoa; phylum Chordata; class Mammalia; order Chiroptera; family Pteropodidae; genus Eidolon; species Eidolon dupreanum. The sequence goes on from CM053501.1 coordinate 87,063,821, forward strand.
CAAAGTTCTTGTTTTCTCCAGCATTCTAGAATCTGTGTTAAATGGTGGGAAAATGCAGCCTGCCTGAATTAAATCTAGATCTAATTTCAGAACCTCATTTTATTGACAATGACAAGCTCTTTTCTCTCTCTTTCTCCCCCTCTCTCGGCAAGAACATATCACACTGGGATATGCTTTAGATGGAAGTATCTGGGGAAACTTTGATTTTAGAAGGCTGGGGAAGAAGAGTTAACACTAGTCAGGTCAGGTGACAGTAGCGGCAGGGTCAGCTGTTTCTGTGACAGAAAGGGGTCCAGGTAGGTAAGGTCAGAGTCTGAGTTTTCATGCATAAAGACTGTTGGCTAGAAACACAGGGTCTGGTTCCTGGCAGCTATCTTTGTGTTCGAAACTTATTCTTTTATTCAGCTAATATCTGTTGGATGTCTTCTATTAGCCTGGTGCTCTCCTAAGTTCTGTGGGTACAGTTGTGAATAGGATACAGTTCTTGATCTGAAGAGCTGGCAGCCTGGATAATAGGACATGGGTAAGTAGGGATCCAGTCCTAGCTTTATCTTTGTAATATATGGTAAGACAGTCAGCAGAAATAGAGTCTTAATGAATGTATTGGATATTTTTTACTTTTTGTCACTCCGTGTTACTGTATGTTTGTACCAGGACATATAGCTATAATTTATTCATTTTCTCTGTTACAGTACTCCATTATGTGACTTCCACTTGATCTAGTCTCCTATGAGTGGATCTGAATTCCCTGGAGTTTGAGGCTATTATACATTACGTTGCAAAGACCATTCTTGCATATGTTTCTTAGAGCACGGGTTCATAGGGTTTTCAAGGGTATATACCTAGTAGTGGAATGCAACCAATATCCCATAGGATATATACATCTATGACTTTACCAGATGATGCAAAATTGCTTTCCAAAGCTGACATTCAGAAACAACGAATGAGAGTCCCCATTGGTCCATATTCTGTCCAGTACTTGGTATTCTCACTTTAAACTTTGCCAGTCTGGTGGATATAAAGTAGTATCTCTCTGTGCTTAATGTTGAAATTACATGTATTCATTCTCTTGTGAGGTTAGACCCCGAATATATGGCTTATGCCTATAGATTCTCCATGAATAGTTTTCTCCACTGTACCTAGAGTTGAAGTCCAGAGAGCCAAGTTTAGGTTTGCTTACTTGTTTCTTTGTTTTCTGCTTCACTTTTTCATTTAGTCTCTAATATAACTTTTCACTTACATGGGTCCTAAAGTTGCCTCTTCTCCAGAGCAAAAGTAGGGAGCAGCAGATTCCCCAGATAGCAGCTAGCTTCATGCATCAATCTGTGTTTAGCCAAAGAAGCAGAACCAGTAAGTAATGTCTATAGAGATTTACTGCAAGAAACACAATAGTGGGGGCTGGCTAGGCAAATCCCAAATCAATGGGCAGCCCTCCAGGAAGGGTAGGCTGCTACTCGCAAGCATAGGCCGAAGCAGCTGTCCACAGGCAGATTTTTTTCTTCTGGGAAGCGTTGGCTCTGTTCTTAAGGTCTTTCAACTGATTGAATCAGGTTTACCAGATTATCCAGAATAATATTCTTTACCAAAAGTCAAATGATTATGGCTTTTAATTATACCTGCAAGATATCTGCACAGTAACAACCAGATTAGTGTTTGAATGACTGGGGACTAAAGGCTAGCCCAGTCGACACAAAAAAGATCATCATCACACTGCATCTTTTGCTTTTCTCTTTGAATTCTGCTTGTTTTTATTTTTCATTTTTCTATTTTTGGCCTCTGTGCAGTTTCCCCACCTGCCACTGTTTTATGATTTAAGCATTGTTCAGGTTTTGATACTGGGAGTTTTTTAGAATATCGACTCTACCATAATGCAAGAAATCAAAGTCTTGAGTGATTTTTTATGTAAGTCATTTGGAAATTTTTGAGTTGCCTTTTAAATGGCATGCACAGACATTATTAAATATTAACAAATGTTAAATATTATGATATTAACAATAGCTCATTAGAATCAATTAGCATATCAGATCATTCATATAATATAGTGTGGGGAGATCGTTTATTCTTTTTCTGACTTCCTAGAAATCTAGTTAGTTGAAGATTCTAAATGACCACCACATTCCATATTGAGTCGAAATGCACTTTTAGTTTTCCTTGATTAACAGCAAACTTCTTTGAGACAATATGCCTGAGACTTTTATTGAATTCCTTCATCACCTGATTGCCTTATGGTTGTAGCCTCTCCACAGTGATCCATGCTTTGCTTCGCTATGCGGTAGCTAACATTTTAATTGAAGTTCTGTACTTTTTATTTTTCCTTTTAATGAGATGGCATATTGTTTTTGATTACTTGCTTTTAGAACCGGTGAGAAGACTGGTTAAGTGTTTCAAGGTTTTACCAATGAGGGAGATGAGAAGACCGTTAGAGAGAATTTGGGGAAATACTTAATGTGTGACTGTTTGGGAAGATAAAATAGTAGTGTTTGCTTAGTCAAATCCAAGCCCAAGACTGTAGTAACTCAGAGCACCGGACACCTCAGCACAGTTGCCCTGTAGCTCTGAGATCCTCACTTATCCAGTCTTAAGCCTTTATTCATTCAGACCTCACCATGGTAATTCTTCTCTCTGCATTTCCTCTGCACTTGACAGTCATTGCCTTTCTTCCTTCATCATTTCAGGTGCATAGGTTTCCATCCCCAAACAGAAAACAGCTTCCATAGGAAACATGGCATTTGCTCTTTTTATCTCCTCTGTGATGCTCTGTGCCGAGCACATGCTGTCAGAGTTGCCAGACTGCACTGAAGTGCCAGTAGAATCCAGAAGGGCAGAGAATACTTGAGAGCACATTCTAGGCTGGGCAAGGGGTTTGGATCAATCTGAGCAAAGGATCAGTTTCAAGTAAAAGGTGGAGCCTCTTCCGTCTATAGCCATACCACCTTAAATGTGCCTGATCTCAAGTAAAAGGTGGTTCTTTTTGAGATGTCAGTTATCTAAGATCCGTTGCACTTCCCATCACTCTGTAGGGAAATGCAAAGTTTCCTTGGTGAGTAGTAGTAGCTCCTAGCTTTGTCCTTGGTCATCTTTGTGCTTCCACATGCCTTCGGTGGAGACAGGAAGAGGCTTATCCTTGTCTGACCAACTTCCTGGATTCCTCCTATTTCCCAAGGACCTGAGATCAGCTTACTGGCCATTATTTGGTAGCTACACTTACATTTTACCTATAGGGTTATCGATATATACTTATATTTTACCAATATGAAGCCAGTTTAATGCATGAGAATACCCACACTGTTTTGAAGAAATTTAGTATATACTCTGATGCCTTGCTGTTGAAGAGAATATACAAGAGACAAAGCATGGCAATAGTTGGGATTTGTTGCCTGAGGTTGTAGCTGAAAATGACTATTGCAAATTTTTATTTTGGAAAAAAGAAGAGGATGGATGGATGGATGGATGGATGGACAGACAGATGGATAAGAGAAAGCAAGTGACATTCTTTTACTCAACAAGCTCTTACACTATACCTCAGGGCCTTTGCATTCACTCTTCCCTCTGCCTGGAACACGCTTCCTCCAAATTTCTTCATGGCTCATTCTCTCATGCTCTTCAGGGCTCTGCTCAAAATCACCCAATCAGAGAAGCCTTCCATGAACACTATCTAAGATAGCTTTCCCTCTGTCACTTTATAAACCACATATCCTGCTTTTTTTTATCCATGGTGCTTGTCATCATCTGATGTGATTTTTACCTCTTTTTTGGTTTATTAGTTTATTATCTGCCTTGCCCCAACTAGAATGTAAGTGTCATTAAGCCAAACATTTCCTTGCTTTTGCTCTCTGCTATATCCCCACTGCCAAGTGCTGAGCCTGGTAAATGTTGAATGAATGAATGAGTAAATAAATGAATGAATCACAACTTCATCAGTGATTATCCTGTTGAACTTGTTTTCTGTTTCCACCACTACATTTTTCTTTGTATCCTAAGTACCATGCCCAGTGTCTGATGCATGAAAATCAGTTGTTTGATAAATGTCCATTAAATGAGTGAATTATGTGTATTTTCAGCAGAGTCCTGCAGGTGTGATCTCAGGAGCCCATCATACCTGGGCTAGGAGCTAACCAGTCCAAGGGTCCTCTGAGTCACCAAGGCGAGGCACATGTATTTTTCTGGCAGCACTGAATGTTAACTGTGCATTCGTCCCACGGCTTGATTAATGCCAATATTTAGGAAAACAAACATTCCCACCCCCACAAGTCCCATTTCTGTGTAGCAGCTGGAAGTCTTATAAGTACCATAAAATTGTTTCTTTATGGGGAAGGAAGTTTTCTTATTAGTTCTGAAATCAACTGTTTAAGGGCATTATCAATGCACTTTATGCTCTAAATCCTCTCCAAAGGTGGAGAAGCAGATTCCTAGGGTGTTTTCTGGGTCAATAAGCCAAGGATAAGAGAGTTCCAGAATTTTATTTGCTTTGGTTTATGTGTCATCGATTGACATTTCTTCCTTCAGGAAATATTAGTTTGGTGCTTTCAGTGGGTCAGATATTAAGGGACATAGCTCTGAGCATACCAAGTTGGACCCTGTCTTCATGGACTTACAATCTAATGGGAGGAGAACTTAAACAAAAATTATGAAAATAGTGTATATGTGGGCATTGTGATGAATGCTGTAAGGGTGTTTAGCAGAGGAACTTGGTGTTTTCAGGGAGATGAGAGAAGGCCTCCCTGGGATAAGCTGTGGACTGGGCATAGGTCCTTAGGGAGCTGTTTCTCCGGAGATCACTGCTACAGCATTCTAGGAACGGTGTCCCTTATGGATTGAGTTGTGTCACTACCAAATTCATATGTTGAAGTCCTAACCCTCAATACCTCAGACTGTGATTGTTTTTGGAGACAGGATCTTTAAAGAGGTAATTAAAATAAGGTCATCAAGGTAGGCCTAATGCAATGTGACTGGTGTCCTTAAAAGAAGAAAGAATTTGGATATAGACGTGTACAGAGGGAAGACCATGTAAAGACACAGGGGAAAGAAAGCCATCTACAAGCCAAGGAGAGGGACCTCAGAAGAAACCAACCCTGCAGACATCTTGATCTGGGACTTCTACTTGATCTGGGACTTCTAGCCTCCAGAATTTCGAGGAAATAAATTCCAGTTGTTCAAGCTCCTTGGCCAGTAGCAGTTTGCTATGGAGGCCGTAGCCCATTAATATAGCGTCCACTCATTAGCCTAGCTGCACAGTGATCCTCTAGCTATTTCAGGCAACGAGCAGTTAGTTATGCTGCATGAACAACAGAAACTCACACACACAACAAGGGTTGGTCAGGGCGGGCTTCGTGGCAAGTGAGGTTGCACAGGGTCATACTCAGAGGAGTTTCATGCTTAGGGTTTGCATTATGCATAGATGCCTCGAAATTCTTCATGATTTATCTTTGAATTTGTGCTTTGTGAGTGAAGGCTGATGGGATGATGGAGCATGTGCCAAGGGCCTGGAGCCTCAGCTCTAACACGTTCTTGCCTCTTGCCACCTCCCTGCCTTCCCATGGTGGGCTCTTGGCGACTTGCTCCCTGACCCCTTGGTGCTCCAGTCCCACCAGACCTCCCACTTTCCACTGAGACCCTGTCTGGGGCAGGCACCAGGTCACACCAGTGAGGGAAGCATGTTCCATGGTTGCTCTCTGCCCTAGCAGGAGCCTGGGCACACACAGGAGGAAGTTCAGGGTTGGGTGTGTGTCTCACAGTGTCTTGGGGTAAGGCATGGCAGTGGTCCTGCCTATCCTGAGCTGGCATTTGGCAGGCAGCTTGGAGGAGGACTGCTTATCTACCTCCCAGCCAGGTACTGAACAGATCTTGGTGCAATGTTAGCAGTTCCTTGGGAGTCACCCATCTGCTGTGGATTGGGTGGGGGCTGTGGGAAGGAAAGATGGACTTACCTGCCCCTTGGTAGGGCCCTGTATTTTCATTTTACCCTGTACTCTTCAAATCATGTAGCTGGCCGTGGATTTAGAGTTGCTTTGTTTGCAAAAAATTTAAATGAATCCAACACGTATTAACGATATGCCTGAGATCACTGTATACTTAACCATAGATGGAAAATAATTATTATTAATCATTATTTTTAGTTTTGCTCATATATAAGTAAACAAGTTTTACATATTTTTCTGCAGTAGAGTTTAGAGTGAAATGACTGGAAATCGGGAGAACTGTGTTCGATGCCACCTCTGTCATCTGACCAACAGTGACTTTTCCATGTAACTTAGACAAGTAACATGAACCCCGTCCATTTCCTCATCTGTAAGATAAAGGGGTTGGAAGATCTTTATGGATTTTTTTAGGCTCTCATATATTGGAAATCTGTTTCTGATTTTATTTGGCAGTATCTGGAAGCAGAGCAATGTTGACATTCTTCATATATACTAGTGTGGTTTAAAACCTGTCAAGTGGGTTTGTACATACTGGTGTCTCACACTTGAAAGACAAAAGTCTTGACCCTTCTCTCCGGTATCCCCAAGCAGTGGCTCCCACGTGCTGCTCCTTCCAGGCCCTCCGCCTCCTTTACACCATTGCCCCATCCCAGGCTGCTAGGAGCACTGGCCCCTGACACAGAGGGCCAGCTGGGGCTGGCATTTCAGGAGCCCTTAAACTGCGGCAGCAGCACTTCAGATCGTGAGTTAGTGGATGTGTCTGGTCCGTCATCGAAAGTTGAAGCATCAAAGGAAAAAAATGGCATTTCAGAAACTGAGACTGGACCCAAGATCCCTAATATCTGGGAAGGAAAGGAGGTGAGAGTATGATGTCATAGCAAGCTTAGAGGGCCTACTTAAACAATATGGCTTCATCTGACACACACACACACACACACACACACACACACATACACACACACACATACACACACACGCACGCACGCACACATGCACACACACAGGCACACACACTTCTCTTGAAATATGGTGCTTAGTTAAAAAGATTCCATGTATATTTGAGTGATGTTGCACATAGTAAGGTTGTTGTTTTTAAGTTCAGGACCTCATGTTTTAGCTAAATTCTGCCTGAATATTGTGTGTGTGGATGTGTCTGTGTTTGTGTGTGTCTATGTGTATATTTATGTGTAGAGTGTGTGTTTATGTGGTGTGTGCGTATTCCTTTAAACACACACATGTCACACTGTTGGCTCCAGGAGGCGAAGATAGCTTGCTCAGCTATAATGACTCAGGATTTTATGAAAGTTCTTTCCATTCTCATTAAAGACACCATGTTGAAAGCCCGATGCATTCTCTCGGTCGACAGAGGAGTTCTTTGTTTAACTTAACTGAGAAGGGATAGCCCAAGCCCCTCGGAAACGGTTTGCCTTTACTCAGAAGTTGTGCTAAGAATAATGCCGATGTCAACCCTTCCTGCAGCCGACCAGCAGCACAGCTGCACTTCTGAAGGAATCGCTGCTGAATTTACACAGAGAGGGGCAGAAGGCTTATGTTTTATGAAGCCAGCTCCTCTCTTGCTCCGTCCCCTCAGAAAGCATTCCTATGGAAGTCAGCCCTCCTTACCAGCTCCTCTGGAACACCAAATCTCTGCTCTTAGCGCTTCTCCCAGCGGGATCAGCAAGTGCTAAGGTACCGAGAACTAGCTCCTGCCTTCCTCACCCAGTTCAGCACCATGACATGAAAACTGACCGACAGTGATTTTCCCATGTGCTCATGTGGATGTGCAGGGGACAGGCAGCTGTTTGTGCAGATCTGGTGTGAAGATCGATTGATATAATATCTGCAGCTAAGGACCATTCCTAACTGAGGAACGGAGCCCTGACCTCAGGCATGAGAGATGAGAGTCAAAGCTTTTTTCTTGTTAGCTCTGCAGGTTTCACATCTCTTCTTGCTCTCATTTCTCCTGGGAATACACAGGAGACGTGTCAGGTTGAGAGAATCAAAGACACTTAATTTGCATGCCTTCTGTGTCTGGGGAACAGTCCCAATCGAAAGGAGACTGTTAGCGTTGGGGAGAAGGGGAGCAAACGCTCACGGGTTGGAGCTGTCCTGTGCTTTAGGCTGGAGTAACAGAAGATCAAAGCACAGTTCCTGGGGACAGAGCAGTGGTGTCCTGCTCATAATTCCGGCCCAGAGAATGACACACATCAGGGGCTGGTCAGAGAGCAGGTCATGGCCTTGCACAGGGGAGAGGCCGTGATCAAAACCCCACATGACTCATCTCACACACCTTCTGCTAGCACCCGGATTGGGATGAAGTTCTCTGTGATTCTTTCTTGAAAGTTCAAGGGGCTACTTTTGGATCTTATTGTTTGTTGATTGTGCCAGTTTTAAGGTGTGAAGCCTCAGCAGTAGAACCAGGCAGGTTTGAATTCTGACTAGCTGGCTGATCTTGAGTGAGTATTTTCTTCCTCTTCTTGCTTTCTGTTTTCTCATCTGTAATTGTGGATAACGGACATTTTATACTAAGGTGGGGTAGGGTGGGGTCAGCAGGAGGTACAGGTGCACAGTTCCTGAGCTGCAAGTCCAACTCCAGAGGCCCCTGAACACCGAAAGTATTTTTGTGTTCAGCCATCCCATTTGGTGGCAAATTGTAACCTGAACTGATATAAGACTGTTTATGATTTTTATTTATCCTAGTTAGTGAGACCAGTTTTGTTGTAGAATTATCCACATGTTTGATGTCAGGGTACCACACTGGACCCTGCTAGGGATGTTCAGTAATTTAAAAAATTGTGACAAACTACACATAACATAAAATTTACCCTCTTAATCGTTTTTAAGTGTGCAGTTCAGCAGCGTTACATACATTCACGTTGTAGAACTCCTTTTATTTTGCAAAACTAAACTCCACACCCATGAAATGACTGCTCCCTATTCCCTCCCTCCCTAGTCAACCACCATTCCACTTTCCAAGTTGCTTTTGTATTAACTGCAGAAATTCTGAATTCTAACACATCCGGCCCCAAGGCTCTGGAATGCGGGGTGGCGGACCCTAATGAGAGCGGAGGAATAGCCAGCATCTGATGGTCGCCACCCTGGGGGACAGTCAGGAGGGCCCAGTTCCTCTGACCTTACAAGGCACTTCCCAGGGCAGCACTCTGCTTGGCAGTGCCTGGTGCCCATCTGTGGAAAGCGACCAGGCCCCGAGAGCAAGCACCACTGGACTCTAGCAGCAAAGGGAGTGGGTGCTATAATGTAGTGCTTAGTATACTCTCCTTCTTTCCTATCATTTTCTTAATTTCATTTTTTTTTTCAGGAAGAAGAGGGGCAAACGTTAACAGCTGGTTGTGGCATCAGCTTTTTAGTTCCATCCCATAGAGCATGATATAGGATGCTTTCACAGTGAAAAATCATTCAAACCTTTATGCAGTCTGAACTTGAGAGGAAGATGCTGACAGCCCATTTTTGTCTGTTTGTTTGTTTGTCTTTTTATTTTTACTTGGTCCAAAACTCTTTTATTTTGTATCAGTTTCAGGTGTACAGCGCAATGGTTAGGCATTTATATAATTTACGAAGTGATCCCCTGATTACTCCATCAGCCACGTTGCACTACACACAGCCATTACAATATTATCGACTATAATCCCTATGCTGTACTCCACATCCCTGGGACTGTTTCGTTACTACGAATTTGTACGTCTTCATCCCTCACCCTTTTCACCCAGTCTCCCACCCCCCTCCCCTCTGGCAATCACCAGTTTGTTCTCTGTATCTTTGAATCTGTTTTCATTTTGTTTATTCATTTCTTTTCTTTCTTAGATTCTGCATATAAGTGAAATCATATGGTATTTATCTTTCTTGTTTTGATTTATTTCATTCAGCATAATACCCTCTAGGTTCATCCATGTCATTGCAAATGGTAAAATTTCAATTTTTTTATGGCTGAGTAGTATTCCAGTGGTTGAGCATCGTGATTGGAATGTCTTCTCCACACCAGTCATTTTATGGGGGAAATGGAGAGATCTTTCTCTGTAGGAGGCTTATGCTTTCTTTCCCTGATTATAATTATCAGGGACAAAAGTAGATCCTTAAAAATGAGAGCACGTAAACATAGAAATTCAGAATATGGAGCCCTCTGATGGATAACTCTTGATAAATATAGAATAACCTTAGTATTAGTTCTTCCCCTTTTGGGTTATCTAAAATATGCAAACAAGCATATGCTTTCAAAGCAGATTACATTAATTCGGATGTCTTTATTATCATCATTACTATCTTTTCAAAATCTTCTAAGAATCTTCTATTCCCAAAGAAAACAAAACTAAATAGATAACTTTTAGTTATGGAAAAAAAATCAAACAAATGATTAGTTTCCAAATGTCAATATGGATCATCCCAAATTCATAGTGACCAAGATGTCCCTGAACTCCAGAGGTTTGAGGTCAGCTACAGAAAAGGTTTCCTTTCCTGAGTGACATCGCTGCTACCATCACTACCACTCTGTGTGTGGCCCTTGCGGGATACCGGTGACCTCTCAGCAGCCTGAAGCCAAGGTGTACTTTTCTTTCTAGGCCATTAGGCAGCTAGGACCTTAGGAAGAACAAGAAAACAGGTGTGGGGTAGGGGGCACAGAGGGACCAACACAGGTATTAGTCTAGTATCTAGACCACAGGCCAAGTTCAGCCTGGCACCTGTTTTGTATGGCCTGAGAGCTAAGGATAGATTTTATATTTTTAAATGGTCACATTTAAAATGGTTATGAGAGTTGATTTTGCCACTTGATCCACAAAACCTGAAACACTTATTGTCTGGCCTTTTCATAAAAAAATAAAAATCTGCTGACCCCTCATCTAGGCCATTGGTTCTCAAAGTGTGGTCCCCAAATCAGCAGCATCGGCATCAACTGGCAACTTTTTAGAAATTAAAATCCTCAGGTACCACATCAGATCTACTGAATCAGAAGTTCTGAGAGTGGGACCCAATAACTGTCCCTCCAGATGATTCTGATACAGGCTAAAGTTTTGAGAGCCTCTAAATTAGATTCAGTGCAGTCATTCATCAGTTTATTTATGACTTAAAAAAATAATAATAAAAAAAAAGAGGACCTGGGACAAATTACTTAACCTCTCTGTGCCTGGGTTTCTTCATCAGTAAGGGTTGTGAGGATTAAGAGATAAAGCATGTCCAACTTATTAGAATAAATACTCAATGCATGTTCATTGTTATGATTTTAAATTTATTGTTACTAAAAAACATTTCATTAGATCTCAGGTCAGTTAAAAATCAAGAGACCCTTCCAGGGACCTGAGATTTTAGCAGGATTCATCAAGGTACTTGACAGCAAGGTGTGCCCTGGTAGATGTCAGACATGCTGATCTAGAAATGGGGTGGCCAGGGCTACAGACCCTGTCAGGGTGTCCCCTCGGGCCTCCTGCAGCCAGGCCCTCAGGAATTTCTCCAGCCCCAGGTACCCCAGCTGATCTTTCTTCCAAGGACACGCCCTTCCGGCCTGCTCCCTGCATTTGTGGCCCCAGCCCCCTTGTTCTCGGGCCTCTAGGGGTTTTCATTCTTTGGAGCAGCATCTCGCTTCCTCACTTACCCTGGACATAAACACACAAACTTTATTCATAAATCATAAATTCATAAGTCTGTGGGGCATTAGACTCAAAAATCACTCAGAAGATAGGTTGTTGTGAGGGATTAAGAAAGCTATACATGTTTTAGAACAGTAAGTCCAACATGTGTTAAGTTAGCTGCTGTTATAATTTTTAAAATTTGTCATTGTCATTCAAAAATACGTGGTGACTAAGTCTCAGGTGACTAAGTCTCAAGAAAAGCTGAAAGTTTTTTTGGTCAGCTGAGGTTTCTGGCTGCTCCTTTCAGGGCTTTGTGCCTCTGACTTCTGCTGTAATTGCTGAGGGTGGGCTTTGCAGGGCTGTGTCCTCCCCTCTGACCCAGAAGTACTTTGAGTAGTTTGGGCAGAGCCCGAGGGGGTCCCTCTTTGCCTAAGGGGGTAGGTTTCACTCCAGAGTACCAGGAGTGATAGTGGTGGCGACTTCACTTGAGAGATAAGAATGCTGGTCTCCATTTTCTCCCTCTGATGGCTTGGCCCTGCTTAGGGGCTGAGTCCTCCTTCCTGTTCACCCATTCTCCAGAGGCAATCTGACACTAAGAGCTCAATGTGAGTGTATGTATATTAGAGAGGGAGAGAGGGAGGGGGAGGGAGAACGGCAGAGAGAAGGGGGAGGGCAGAGAGAGAGAGAGAGAGAGAGAGTGTAAGTACACGTGCGTGCACGTACACGCTGATGTTGGTGGGAGAGTCCAGGCTTGGATATATCACATGGACCTGGCATGAATCTTGGCGCTGAGTAGCTCTGTGACCACGTGCAAGTTTCTGAAGCTTACTGAGCCCATCGTCTTCATCTGTAAAACACGCATGGTCCTTGCTTGGCTAAGTTTCTGTATGAATTGGAGAAGATGAAGAACTAAGCAGGTACTGGATTCTTTTATGGGTGCTAGAAGGTAGTGGCTGTCTTACTGACAAGTTTTCTTGGCCACATGTGGAATGATGGTTTAGGAAATGGCACTGATGATGATTTTCAGGAAACGCCGGTTCATATGGGTTCATTCGGCAAACCACAAGGCCAGCTGGAATTGCGCAAAACAAGGCTGTGTTTGCATTCATTTGGGATGTAAGGACCCGATTGCAGCAGCCACTGTCACTGGTAGGCACTGCCTGCCCAGTGAGTGACATCTGTTAAACCACCGTGGTATCCTGACCATGCAAAGGTAGCATAATCACTTGTTCTCTAAATAAGGACTTCTGTGAATGAAACCAAGTCATCTGAAGCTGATTGCCAGTTCCCTTGTACTAACTTGATCAGTATTTAAGTACCTTCTATGTGCCCGATGCAGTACTGACCACTTAGAATATCTCTGACTTAAGACTCACAGTTATCTTATGAGTAGGCATCATTATGATTCTCATTTCACAGACAAGAAAACTTCGAATCAGACAGGTTAAGTGACTTGCCCTAGGTCACATTATTAAAAGTGACAAAGGTCTGTGTAACTACAGAACTTGTGTTCTGGTTCACCATGCTCTAGGACTCTTTTCTACAATTAGTTTGCTCGAAAAAAATTTTATGTGAGAATTTTAATCAAATTGAATTTAAATTACTTTTCTTATTAAAAGAAATAATGAATACATATTTTAATGGGAAAATATAAAATCCTATCATGAAGAAAATAAAAATTATAATCACATGTAATATGACATGACGATATAACAATAGTGGATAAAATATAATACACTATAATATATAATAAAACATACAATTAAGATGTGCAAAATCTTTCTATGCAGCTTATGTTGGGAACATTTTCCCAAGTTATTAAAAACTATTTCAAAACAATTTTAAGTATTGCTTCAAACTCTTCAGTTGGATAGATCAAATTTTATTTAATGATTCCCCTAGTTTGGAATTTAGATTTCTCCCCCCAAATTTGTTACAATAAAACTCTGCATGATTATTATTATCAGTCTTGTGGTGCAAATTTTACCCACATTTTAAAATATTATCTTAGATTAGATTTCTGTAAATGAATTGCTGGAAAAATTTCCAAGTATTTCTAAAAAGGCAATTTATATTTCTTAGGCAGAAGCTAAAAGTATCCTTTATATTCTAGCAGCATCGAGTAATGTATATTTTTTAATCTTCTCTAATTTTATGTATAAAATATTTTTTCATGAATGCTCTAATTATTATTTCCTTGAATATGAGCATTATTTTTTAACTTAAGATTTTGAATTGTTCAAAATTCTTCCTTAAGGATCATCTCTCCATATTTTTTTGTAATTTTTCTTAATCATTAACATTTTTTAAAATAAGAGAATGTCACATACATATATATATATTATATATATATATATAATATATATAAAACACCTTTGTCATATTTGTGGAAAAAATACTTTTCTGTGTTTTTATTTTTTGATCCCCAGATATTTTAGATTTTTGTTTAGATGTTTTTCTTTGCAATTTCTTTCATTCATTTCTTTTATGCTTACAAAGTTCTTTCTCATCCTAGTATCACATAAGTATTCATCTATTTTTGTTCTGGTACTTTCTGTATGGCTTACAATTGGATTTTGAAGGAAAGGAGAGATGGTCTGTATATGACACATGCATTGCTGTTTCTGGCTCATGGTGTCTGGGCAGACATCTCTAATATATCTCAGCACCCTATCCTCCTCAGGCCGGATGCAGTCCTAGAATTTTTCTCAATGCAGCTATATAGCTCTAGCCACAACCAGCCAGTCAGAGTTGGAACATGAGATTATACCTTTTTGCCATCTCTACTGAAGAACAAATTCTCTGATATTGACAATAAGGCTGATTAGTTTTAAAATCCTGTAAATCTTGTGTATTTGTGGTGTAATTTGTAGTCTCGTTCATAATAACACACAGTTTAATAAGATACAATCCTAACATTTCTCGGTCATGGTCATGAGCCTCAGCAGACTTCCGGCATCTTTCTACCAGCCAGCCTCTGCTAGGACAGAGCATCTTATTCTTATCACCAGTTAGTGCTGTCTGTCCAGCTGGCCTCAGTCTTGAATCTGTCAGCATAGTCCTTGAGAAGGTGCTTGCTCGTTACTGCCTTATGTGGTCTCCTAGAACTTGACCCCTCATCTTAATAAAACATTACTGGCCCTTCTTTTCAAGCTGGATCCCATGCTCCACCCTCTCATGGCTGTCTTGATTCATTACTGCTTATTCCTTTGTCAGCCATTAGGTAAGGGCCATCTCTGAGCATATCTGAATGAATCTTAGATATGCATGACAAGGCAGCAGGAGCTCCTGTGTGCTGATTGTTTTCAGTACTGGCTGCACTGTAGAGGAAAGGAAAGATAGTAAGTAGAGGGGAAACTGGAATTTATTAATTCATAATAAGAATGATTAAAAAGAAATTGCCATTTATTGTATGCACAACATTGAGTTAAATAGTCTACAAATATCTTGTGTTTAATTCTCACAATAAACACTCTAAGGCCATATTTAATACTATCCCTATTTATAGATGAGAAAACTGAGGCAAGTTAGACATCTTCCAACTAGTAAGTATGGAACTGGGATTTGCATCTGGGTTTGTCTGGCTCCAGAGCTATTAACCATTATACTTGACCTTCAACTATCTCTACTAAGGTAGAGACCTCTCCATTGCTGAATTTAGGGAAATAATTAGATTATCCTACAGGAACAAAGTTAAAGCATCATGTAGAGCTGCCTGTCTTTCATGGCCACAGTTAGGAATGTAAGACATACGCATGGAGTTAATGACATCGTACCAGAGAGGGAAACGGTGTATGAAGAGGATGCTCCCAGTGATGCAGTCCTTGCTATATCTAATCTGGTGGAAGAGGAGCCTTTTGTCTCTTGATACTTGCTTTATAGATCAGTGGTGGGAACCACTTTGGGAGACTACTGATGGATTTTACTATAGTTTCCTGTTTAAAAAAGTAATAAAATTATAGATTTTTATCCATCCCTTTAGAGATTAAGATAATTAAAATTCTATAAGAAAAATAAAAACGGGCATTCGACTATATATTTTAACCATGTAAAGGAACAAGTACAGGAGCAGAAGACACAAGGAAGGAGACAAGAAAGGTTCTGTGATTCTTCCCACTTCCCAGCTTTCCATCCATTCATCCCTTCCCAAAAGAATGAACTCTTCTTACCAGAGACAAACAGACACACACACACACACACACACACACACACACACACACACACCCAACCAACCAACAGACTCTAATAGCCAAATGATGCCATCTTGTGGCTTCGTGCAGTATGGATACTTATGGAATGTCACAGACAGTGGTTTTAGCAACTATTGGCATAAACCGTGTATAATCCCATTTGATAGGGAAAGATTCAGATCTCTCTGACTGGGTAATGAAGGACATTGTCAAGAGCATCAGGGTAGAAGAAAGGAGTCTTTTATTCTGTGAATTTTGCTTGAAGAGCCAGAATTGAATTGTTGTCCATGGATACATCCTTAATCATATTGTACTCAGAATAATTAGGTGTTTAATAAGTACTATACGAAAAGCTATATACTTTGTACCAGTGATTCATAATACACACACACACACACACACACACACACACACAAATTGATTTTCAACCCTCTTGCTCTGTTGCCTGAAACTGGGTGTTATGGGTCTATCTCACTGCTGCCAGTGTCTCTTCCTTTCGTTTGGAAGGAAACATTGGAGACTCTGATACCTGCTAACAAGCAGGATCTGCCTGACCTGCCAGTTGCCAAAATCTGAGATGTTCATTTGGGTGATGCCTCTGATTCTTCCGAGTACATCAGTCATGATTCCACCGGATTTTATATCACTGTGTACTCGGTGGGCTGGAAATCATTTTCCCATTAAACTCTTTTTCTGATTGTGTAAGTTATATATGCATAATATAACATTTGGAAACTCTATACAGGTATAAAGAATATAAAATATCAGTATACTCTCATCACATGGTTAATATTAACATTTTATGTTTTGTGTGCATCAGTTTTCCTATGCATGCCTACATATGTACATATATGTATACACGCATGTGTCCATGTACATATGCACACATATGTGATACATGCTACTTTGTAATAGGATGCTTGAGAAATGAGATTATCACAACTAAGAAGTTAAATGACTTGTTCAGCCATACCTGTCAGTCTCGATTAGTCATTTGATTCTAGAAACCTTTTCTCACTATCCCTGTCCTAATCATCTTTCCTCCCCTACACACTGTCTGATGGTGGATGGCCTTTCCCAGCCTGGGAAGATCACAGGTGTGGAAGAAGCCTGTGAAGCCTGAGGCCTGAGCCCCTGCCAGCAGGCACACTGCCCTTCTCTCGGTAAGGAAAAGTGAGGCTTAAAGAGCAAATGGCTCAGCAGAGAGGGTCCAGGCATGGGCTGATCCCACCAAATGCCCGTGAGCAGCCCGCACACTGACAGGGTATGAGGGCCACCGGGCAGAGGGCTTGTGAGCATAAAGATCATAACTCTTTAGAGGGAATGGGCAGAACCAGGAGGTCATGGGCACTGAAAACTCCTTGGGTTCACCTGAGCCCATGGCTGACTCTCACAAGTGGGGCCCCACCTACCACCAAGGGCCTGGAACGTGAGCATCCCATCCCAGAGCAGACAGTGCCTGGCAGGGAGCTGGCTGTCTCCCGGGCTTTCCTCACAGGGCCCCCTTCATAGTCAATGCTAGGTTCTGCTCCTCCCCTTTCCCTTTCTCTTTTAGCCTGTAGATTTTCAGCTGAAATGTATTATTTCAGTAAACATCCTGAGTGGAATAACTGCTTCCAGTCGGAGGGAACGCAGCAGTACACAGAGATGGGGCCTCCTTCTGGGAGAGGAGGATGGTCTCAGGGCTACTCTGGGACAAAGACAGGATGCCCACAACTCATTTAACTGCCACCTGAGCATTCCCCGGACACACCAGGATCTTGATCAGACTTCTGTGAAACATGTCTATTCTTCAGAAAATGTGCGGGGTTGTGGTCTTGGTGCTTTTACTCAATCTGCAGATACAGACTGAGGGTCTGCATGCTGGATGCTGAGGGTAGAGTGTGAACACAACAGATAGCATCCCTCGGGGAGCCCCCTGTCTCCTAGGAAGACTGATAAAGAAACAGATAAATATTAAAAATAGAAATCCATGCAAACCAATAAATATGAAAATGGAATTAGCAATATGAAGCAGCAGAGGGCAAAGGGAAGGATAGGGTGGTCGATACTCTTTAGGGCTCTCAGGCTGGGAATGGAGGCCGGAGGAGCCGTCCACTCAAAACCCAGGGGAAAGTATGTTCCAGGATCAAACTGCACAACAGCCTCAAGCACAGACAACTTTGCTTGTCTGAGGGCTTGAAAGGCACTTAGGGTGTCCGGAGAGACAGGAGCCCCCTGAACAAACCCTGAGTTAACACTCAAGTCTCTGTAAAAATCAAAAGCCTTAGAAAGTCTGGAAAATGGAAATGCCCAAGAAGCTGGGACATCAGGACAATCTGTAGAGCTAATGTTTGATTTGCTTTGGGTTTTCTGTCTTCAGAGCTGAGCTGCTCACAGTCAGTAGCTGTTCTTAACTTTCTCCCCTAGAGAGGCAGCTGCCAGGCTGTGCAGTGCCTCCAAGGAGAAAGAGAAGAGGCACAAGCCTGAATGACTGGCTCTTGGAAAACTGAGAATTTACTCAGAAATGTAGGGACACATACATGTACAGATCATGCCAGGCCAGACCTCCAGGTTGGACCTGACCCTGACCCAGACTTACAGGATCAAGGCAGCCCTAATTCATGGCATGCAGCCCTAATTCATGGCATGCAGCCCAACCCCATCTCGCTTCCTTGTGTGGAAGCCCTGCTCCCCCAGCAGGTGAGATGGGAACATCCCTCCAAGGAAGGTGAGAGGAGAGAATCTATGTGGGATCCTCTGTTGGAGGTTGGTGAGGTGACTCGATTAGAGCCGGCAGCTGCCCCTGGAGCCAGAAGGAGACAAACCGTCTCTGGCGGAGACCCAAGTCAAGGAAGGGCTATTTAGACAGGCAGATTTCCAGCCCTGGCCTGCCAAAAGGGGGAACTCACATGGCCTCGGAGTGTGAAGGCACGTCATCAAGTGCAGGGCACCGAACAAGAGTAAGGGATGATTTTTAGTAAGGTACTAAAGATGCATTGATGATTTCTAGGTGGTCAGCTGACCAGAGACTTAGAGCTCAACCCATATCTGCAGCCAGCCCTCTGCCCAGGCCTCCTCAAATAAGCCTACAATGTGAGAGAAATCAGTGTACTCATCAAGGTACAGGAGGCTTCAAGATTAACCCCTGGACACTTCCTGCAACTGCATTCCTGCCTTAAGCCCCTGCCTAGAGACCTTTTCTGGTGACTACTGTACACTGGGTCTGTTTGGTGGCCAGTGCTTAGGCCATGTAGTGGAAGGTGAAATGCCTTCACAATACAGGAGACCTTGGTTCTTGGCTAGAGCCTGGCACCAATGAGCTGTTGGGTCAGGAGCAAGTGACTCAGCCTTTCTGGGCCTCTGTTGTTTTCTTTTTTTCTTATAAAAGAAAAGAATTTGGAGTATATTTTCTAATATTCCAGTGGTTCCAGTGGTTCCAGTGGTTCTGGAACTTAAGCTTGCATCGGAATCCCTTGGAGGGCTTGTTAAAACACAGATCGCTGAGCACCCTCTTAGAGTTTTTGGTTCAGTAGGTCTTGAGTGGAACCCAGGAATTTCATTTCTAACCAGTTCCTGGCAGTGCTGATGCTGCTGGTCTTCAGAGTCTACTTTGAGAAGGGATGTTCCTGTGGCGCCGGCAAGCTGAGTTCTGGCTATGGTTGGAAGCTTTGCAAAGTGAAGGCTTCCTCCCTGACCTGCCTGGCAAGGTCATCCACGGCTGCAAGTCCTGTGCCTGTTTCCTTGGGGTCTCTAAATGGTGCCCAACTCCTGGTTCTGTTTTCTGATTGATGTGATCTACTTTCAGATGCTTCATTTCAGCAGCCCCTCCCCCCCCCCACCAACTTAGCAAGCTTATACACACAGAGCTTTAAGGATCTCAGGGGAGTTTTAAGCTCTGGGATGGCAACAGAGTTTGATATTGTAAGGGAGGAAGTTCTGGGTAATGCAAAATCTCACTCTTCAAGGCTGGGTTGGATGATAAGGCAGGAGAGGAAAGGCTGACTCTTGTGCTAATACCTTCCCTTAATGTTTGGTCTGTGTCTAGAGAGCCCAGCAATCACCCTGGGAGGAAGTTGGGATTAGAATTGAAAGCAGAATGTTAAAGCTAGTGGTGCTTAAGAGATCATCCAACTTGGTAGTGTTTAAAAACCAGTGTTTCTGCAGAATTGTATTGGAGGCTGTTTTAGGGGTGCCGATTGTCCACCCCTCAAAGACCACCAGAAACACCTGTCGAGCAAGGAAAGCCAGGTGGATTAGATGTGCTATGGTGAGGGTGAGCTCAGCAGTGTCACGTAATGTCAGAGCAGGGCATTTATAGGAATTTCTGGCCTGTGGTGGGTGATTTCAAGGTAGGTCTTGTAAGGGAGAAATGGTTGTGATTGGAAAGAGTTTATGATGTCATAGTTTTGGATTGGTGGATCAGTGAGGCAAGCATCTTGAAATGGACTTTGATAAGCAAGCTGTTAGTTGATAACTAAGCTGTTTACAAGAGTCATAGCCTTATCCTCCAGGGAGAGGAATGTCCAGAACAGGCAGCTTATGTATTCTTGCTTGGTCCCAGAATCATTTAAGATAGGGACAGAAAAGTCTGTTTCCAGCATTTTTTAAAAAAATTATTTTATTAGTTTCAAGTATACATTACATTGGTTAGACATTTATATAATTTACAAAACAATCCCCCTAAGTGCTCTTTCTCCCCTCTGGCTATTTTTTAGCATTAAAAAAAAAAATAAGGGGAATTATGCTGGCTTCAGTTCTGAGGGACCAAGAGGCGTGAATGACAGTGTAGGATCCTTGCCCTTCCCTGCCTTCTCATTCAAGCACAGTATCTCCATATTTTTCTATTTTCTATTTTGGTTCTCTGTATCAGATTTCATTGAATGAAAGAGATTTATGTTTTGAAAAGAACTATATAAAAAAATCTCCCTTTAGAAAAGAGATTACTGAAGTCCAGAGAGGTGCTGTGAGTTGCCCCTGGTCACACTGGTGGGTCCCAGCAGAGGAGAGGAGCAAGGTCCGGTGCATGACTCGGTCCAGCATCACCTCGTGCCATGCACTGGGGTAGTCAGGAGAATGATCCAGCCACAAGTCACCACCAAAATCTCAGGAGTCTTACCTGGCACAGACGTGTCCCCTTCATATCACATCTAAAGGGGTCAGGCAGTTTTCCTGTCTTCTGTCTTTGTCACCTGCAACATATGGTCCCCAGAGTGCTGTGGAGGAGAAGGAAGGAAGCAGCACACTGGCCTTGAATTGCCAGAGCAGTTGAAGGCACACATCATATCTTTGTACAGACTGCTGTCCCCAACCTGACTGCAAGGGAGGTTGGGAAGTGTAGGGAAACACTCTGTGAACACCGACTACTTCTGCTTCACCCAGGATTTGGGGGTGCACACATGGTCCGTCTTTGTTGTTTTCAATTCCCTGGTTTCCAGAGGAGAAAATTCAAGAGCAAGGATAAACAGCTTGACCTCCATAGGTTGTATTTGATGTGGCCAGACCTTGAGCCCAAGGCTGATTTATGATTAGTGCTCTGGTCTCTCTCCTACCCTGTTAGGGAGAGAAATGTGGAGGACGATGAGGCCAAGGCTTCAAGATTTCTGTGAGGTAGAAGAGACCTTTGTGCTTTGGAGATAGAGAGGCAGGAACAGGTAGAAAAAGAGAAATTGAAGTGCAGGAGATTGAAAGGAAGAC
Source organism: Eidolon dupreanum (assembly GCA_028627145.1). Taxonomy (NCBI): domain Eukaryota; kingdom Metazoa; phylum Chordata; class Mammalia; order Chiroptera; family Pteropodidae; genus Eidolon; species Eidolon dupreanum. Next base: position 87,085,184 of record CM053501.1, read on the forward strand.
TAAAAATGCCTTAGGGAGAAAAATAGGATTAAAATCACAGATAAAATGCCAGCAACCAGAAATAATCCCAGAGATGGGATTATTTCTCTTACACAAAAGGAAGAATAAGAGAGAACCTTCCAAATCCTATATACCAAACCTAAGATTATGGTGCCAGTGACAGTAAAAAGGGGACAGGAGGCATCGGCCTAAACTGAGGAGATAAGAAAAGAGTAAGATATCTAGATGGCTAAAGTATTCATGACAGGAAAGGCTGAGCTTTTAAAGACAGCTATGGGTCCTGATTTGGATCCTGTGATTCTGAGCTCCCTCTGTCACCTTGCCCCTCTTTGTCACCACTCTCCCTGGCTTTTCTCTGGCTTCCGTGATATGCTGTCCTTCCCCTCCCACTTCTGTAGCTGCGTGCCGGGCACTTCCCCCGGCTCCCAGCCCTGCCGGGCCTCAGTGTAGGCCAGTATGCTGTTCCAGTTTAGTCAGACCTTGGTGGTCACCACCTGGACCATCATCCTGACTTAGTGGCCCCTCAGTTGCCCGCCTTTGACTCAGTTGCTTCCAGAATTGCTCCTGATAAATTCCTCTCTACCCCTTTGGCTTGTTAGTAGAGTAGTTGTCCTCTCTATACTCTTTTCATTCTTCCAGCTAATGACAGTCCTCACAGCAAAAATGCCCTTACAGGAATCAGGCTTATTTTAGTATTTGGTCTAAGAAGAAGCTATGACGATCCAGCCTTTTTCGGAGAGGCAGCAAGGCTGCTTGGATTCACATCCAGCTCCACCCCTAAGTGCCCTGGGACCTTATACAGGTCACTTACTCTTCCTAGGCCACACTCATTCTTCATCTGTGAAATGGGATAGTAGCTGTATCTACCTCATAGAGTATTAATATATGTAAAACACTTAGAACAGTAGTAAGAATAATATAACTGCTTACCATCTTCATGATTGTTGTTAAACACCCAGGTAACACAACACAGCATCAGCAGTGTTAATGATTTTATTATTTGCCCATTGTAAAGATCTATATCATTGCTTTGCTTTATTCTAATAGTAAATAATTACCAGTGAGCCACATTTATATATTGGTTATAATAGCATTTCATTAGATTCAAATATAAAGATGTATCATGTGAGTTTGATGGAAATGTGGTTGCACTGTTAGTTATATTGCAGTTTCATACTCTTGCAGTGGGAATTATTATGACCAAAGGGTTGCTTTTACCTCAAGTTATAAGGGAAAGTTTTATTAAAGCCAGGATGAGGGGGAAATCTTGTCACACTGCCATCAGAATGAAAAGCCTTCCCCTACTGATCCTGCCCCTTGTTTATATAAAGAAATCTCAATCTCAGATCACTGTGAGCAGAGACCACAGCACTTGTGATCAGCCCTTTGGGGGCTCAGAGGACCACTGAAGGAAAGGCAGTGTTATTTAATTAGATGGTAGACCGAGCTGCTGGGTTTGAGTTTCACTGTCATCAAAGGCTCTGCTTGAAAACAAAGGAGGATGCAGGTGGTGAAGGGGGAGGCCATGGAATAGACCCAGGAGCTGAGATAAGTCCAAACTCAGGATGCAGAAGCAAGCCATTTACTCTGGCATTGACAAGAACGGCTGGGCTGAGTGTTCATTCTGCTATCTCAGCAATATCTTTTGTCCTGGCCACTTCTCTGTCACTACCAGGCTTTTAGGCTTTAAAATACCAACACTTAGCATTTTACAGGCGGAAATCCAGATTTAGGGAAAAGGAACCCTTCCATACTGGGAGATCATGGGGCCCTATTCTCCAGCTACCTTGGAGCTATTCGAGAAGGAAAGAGGTAAGGAACCCTCTCATGATTCATCCTGCCTTCTGATCTGAACACCCTATTCCAGTTGATTGACTGGATAGGGAATTTTTTAACTTTTTTATCCATTCAACTTAAAAAGTCATCAAATATAAGTGTATATATCAGAAGTGCACAGTTTATAATTTTCACAGACTGAACAAACCCATGTACCTGATACCCAGTTCAAGAAACAGAAAACGAGCATTCTCCCAGAGCCTGCCTGCGCCTCTTTCTTCTACCCTGACTTCTAACAGAATAACTTACTTTTGTATTTTTGGTACTTTATATGAATGGAATAATTTAATATATGTGCTTTTGTACCTGGCTTTTTCCCCCCTCGACATTACGTTGGGGAGACTCATCTGTAATGTTGCACGTGGTTGGAGATCACTCTTTGCAGCAGAGACTTCCACCATGTAAGTACTATTGACAGGTGTTTGGTCATTCCATCAGGGCTGTATGACTTGTGTTGCAACGAGCATTTCAGTACATGTTCTTTAGTGGATATATGTGCACATTTTGGGAGAATATGTATGTGTATATATTGGGGACACACACACACACACACACACACACACACACACACACACACACACACACACACATTCCCCCATACCTAGAAGTGGAATTGCTGGGTTATACAGTAAGTAGATAAATGTTCAGCTCTCATTGATACTGACAGTTTCACAGAGTAGTTGTACCAGTTTAGTGTGTAGGGGTTTCATTTGGTCTCCCTAGATTCTAGGACCAGGATGACAGACTGCACGTGGTATAAGCACCTATAAATAGGCAATGTAGAGTCCTACTTCAAATGGGCAACTCAGCCTTCTTTTCAAAGTAATATTGCTGCTGCTCACCTCAGCCTGCTTTCTGTCTGACTGATGAGATTTGTCCTTGAGCCATTAAGTCCCTACTGCTGTAAACACAGATCACATCCCTGGTTCTGGTTTTCCTCTGACTGTTGAGAATCCTGTGGAGCATCTGTCATTGATAGTTGCCATCAAAGCACTGAATCTCCGTGACCTATTTATAAGGGTGGAAGGACTTGGAATGGCTATCCCTGTATCTGGAAAAAATCCTTGAGTTGGAAAATAAAGCCACTTTTTGGAATTGGCAGTCATTTTTTAGCTATTAAGAGCCTATTTAAGAAGCCTAATACATTGATGCCAGAAATCACTTTCATGGCCACCAAAGAATTCATCTTAATCTCATTGTTAATTGGATAAAAGTTGTTCATAATTATAGAAGTCTCTGGATGGCTTTCACTGTGGATGTTTGTTTGGATGTTTTTACAAGCAGCTTATTTTCTTGTGGAATGTTGGCAAACATTTGTAATAAAGACTTTGGATTTGAGGTTGTGGATACAGATGGATAAGATCACCATAGAAATTAATCCGGTAACATTTAGATATTCAAATCAGATATGAATGGGTGCTTTGACTCCTTTCTTCCTCTCCTACTCTCCCAGTATTTCTCTTTAGCTTCTATCTTTCAATAATTGTTCATCATTCCTTTTTTCTTTTTACTGGGTTTTGGACAAAAGACATTTAAAAAATATATAGGATCCATCATCACGGTAACTTTTGCACTTTTAAAAAAAATAATAAAATTGCTACTTTGCATGCTACCTTTTACTCATAAATTAAGTCCCAGCAAGTAAAGATGACAAAAGCCAGTGATTAGAAGTTGAGGAAGATTTGTCCTAGAGGTGAGATGTTCAGCCTGAAAGGATTTTGAATGCTGCTTTGCATGATGAACCCTCTTAAAATTTTTCACAGTTGCGCATGCTGTGAAACCACTGTGCATAATAAATAGTTGTTGGACAGCTGAGCCACCTAACTCATCTCATCGCTCCCAGTCAGAAGAGCAAGTTAATCACATTTGCAACTCTTCTGTAGCTAAATTTCTAGAAATGCAATTGCTATGTCATAAGGTAAAGTACATTTAGACATTTTAGAAGTATTGCCAAGTTGTGGTTCAGAGAGATTCCATCACTTTTCACTAAATCCAGAGTATACAAGAATGTCAGTTTTTCTCATCAGCTCTTTTAAAACCTGTCACAAGAGCAAATTCTTCTTGGCTTCCTTCTGGAGCCCTCTTTTCACAGTTCCACTTTGCATTTCCCTAGCACCTATCTTTTTCTTTTCTATGGCTCACATTTTGCACATTTTTATAGTGGACACATTTATCTATGTACTTTATCTACCCACCCAACCCATCTTCCTTCCTACCTAAGAATTAAAATCCAAGTGAATTGGAAGAATTATTAAGCTCTTATATGTGGATTTTGAATTTTGGCTTATGTGCAATTTTAATTTCACAGTAACTAATGAAACAGACAAATTGGGCAAGTTGAGGAATGCTTGTATAATGATAAAAATATCAAGATTGGGATCATTAAAAAATTCTTCACAGTGATCAGGGTCTTTTACTCAATGTAGGATGGTTGGTGGGGGAAGAGAGTATAAGAGAAAATGTAGTGATTAAGAGCCAAATTGCCTTTGTTTAAATCACTGCTCTGCCACTTTGTACCTGTGTGACAGCTAGTAAAGAACTTTTCCCATTTATAAAATGAGGTAATAGTACTTATTTTACCAAATTATTGTGTTGATTAAAGGACTTAATATATGCAAAGCACTTCTAATAGGATCTGGCATGGGGCCATTATTATTAGTTCAGGGCAATTATTATTAGTTCATTGCTTTCTTTCCTACGTGTATAACTATTCCATTGGACAAGAAGATGAAAAGCCTGCTCTGAGTTTCATTCATAAGACTAGCTGAAATTTTTAGATGCATGAAGAGGCAGTTTACTTGAAAGGACTGAGCTGTTCTGTCTGAAAAAAAAAAAAACAACAGGCAAAATAGTGCTAAAAGAAAGGTGGCAAGGAAGAGAGGGGTGTAAATATTGTGTTACCTGTTTAAAAATGCTGCCTGCATGAGCCTCAGTTTTTTCACCTATTTAATGTACACAGTTGCTAGCATATAATGGGTGCCTCTTTCTTCCTCCTCATGGCTTATCCAGCAAGGAAATATGAGCCATGAAAAACCTCACCATGCCAGGACATAGGGCTACCTTCTTTCACAACCTTCCCTGGCCATCGGCACCTCTCTCCTGTGTCACAAAAAAGAGCCAGAAAACATGGAGTTTTTTCGTAATTAATCTCTACTTACACCCAGCTTTCCAGCCTCTAAATCCATAGAGTTTCTTTAACTCTAAGGTGGTACCCAAATTATTACTGTATACATGTCCTAGATTTTTCCCTCTCAAACCTATTAAATAAGGATTCTGTTTTGGCAGGCTCATTGACTCTCCCCCTATCTTTTGAGTGCGGTTTAGTCCTAATAGGTCAGTTCTGTGGGGGGCTTTTATATTGTAGAACAAGGAGGAAAGTAAAAGTGAGGAAGACTCTGGAGCCCTTGGGCTTGGGCTGGGGAGATTTGCAGGGGAATTTTGGAGGAGTGCTATGAGTTTAAGAGATGGATCCTAGTCATCATGATCCATCATTAGAAGTAAATGACTTGAGTTATTTTAAATTTGTTTTGTTAGTGGCTGAACTGTGTTTCTTTGTTCATGTAAATATTATTTTCAATGAATAAAAAAGTATAATTCTGATAAAAATTATGATAAGCATGTGTCAGGTTTTAATTGCTGCAGTAATGAGGAAACTGGCAGACTGACAAAGTGGATTTATAGGAGGACATCAGAAACTACTGTGTTTATAGCCAGTAAAGGAAAATGAAGAAAATACTGAAATAAAGGAGAAACTGCAATAAAATTACTAAGTTAGATACACAACTGGTTAATTTCCTCCAGGACAGTAAAAATATAATGTTTTGGGTTATCTTGTCTACTGGACAAAAAACATTTGTAGCTCATAAATTTTCTACAAATTCATATCTATCTTTTCAGGTTTATAAAATGCCTGGACCCTTATGAGTGGTAAATAGTGAGTCAAATAAAGTTACATCTGGAGCCTAGAGAGTCAGATGAACCTTGGGTGGTCTTGTTAGGCTATTCCCTGCATGATAACAAATATTATTACCCAGTTATCCTTTCCACGTTTTGGATAATTTTTTTAATGATCCTCTGTGTGGTCATAAACAGTCCCTTCAGATTATTTTTCATCACAAGAAAAGAGCTGGTCTCATTGCATTTTGTGTTCTTTGCCTGCTTATTTTACAGAGTAACAGCATATATAACACATACAGTATAACAAATTCTTGTACAGCCAGCAAATCTATAGCCTGGAGAAGCTGAAAATTATAGAAGCTAGAGAATAACTTCACTCCAGAGAGTTTGAAAAGAACCTAGGATTGTATCTCAATCAGCCTCTATTATTTAAAGATCATTTCCCCAGGTGTTAGTTTTAATCATTCTCATATGTTTATTTATTCCAAAGCTAGAGAAACAAAATTAAGAAATTCATCTCCATCTAGGTTTCACCCTCAATGCCTACACTGTGTGTGAATTCTTTTTCTTGAGGTTCCCCCCAAGTTACTAAAGTTTCAAGACTGCCAGGAAGTGTTCCTCCTTCTGCCTTTAATTCTGGAACCCCGTAAGCTATAAGGTAGATACATATCGATTTCCCGGGATAGTTTTGTAGACATTAGGTCCACATATCTCTCTCAGCCTTTGTTCCTTCATAGTGGGCTTGCCATACCAGATGAAATGAGATTTAACTCAGGTATGACACTCCAGGCATGGCCTAAGTTTAGCAATCAACTTGTTTAATTAAATCTCTGCGAAAATGAGGACAGATTTTTAGTAGGTCTTTGCAAATAACTGTCTTGCCCTGCAGAGGAAGGAACCTCAGCGGAAATATTTGTTTTGGAATTCCGAGCAATGAGTACCAGCTGCCACTTAATAAATAGATCGTTCCATTTTGCGATAGCATGGTTAACCAAAGTGAGGGTTAGAGATACATTAAGAAGAAGGACTAAGGGATTTTTAAATGCCTATCAGAAAATATAAACACAATTGATTGCTTTCCTCATTTCTTTCAGTCCTGTGCAATTCGTTCTTGCCCTGTTGGGTCTTGAGTTAGCAGTCTGCTTTTACGTTTTCTACTTCTGGAATAAAAGGAGCCCACTCAGTCCCCTGGTACAGTTTGACTACTGCCCAAGCAATTTTATCATATGCTAGAGGGGCAGAAGTTTAGTCCTCACAGAACAAATAATTAAGGAACCTGGTACAGTTGCTCCCACTGCAGCTCTGAGACTGTCCTTCTCAAAGCTTCAATTTCTGGCCTTAGCTTCTAGCAAAGCCTTTGGGCAAGCACAAGAGGAAATCAGAAGGCACCTGCAAATGACAGGCTGCATGGATGTGGTGCCCATCAATAAAAGAACAGAAGAGAGTCAAACTCTCCTGATACATGGTAATAATTTCAAAAGCTTTTTATCACTGTTTTATTGTTGTTTCTCCTAAGGGAAGAATATATGATGGACAACGAAGGCATTAAACATCTCCAGGGCCTTTCCATGCATCCTACAAAATTTATAATCTCTGAAACATGTTTATACTAGTAACAGTAACAGCATGCTAATAAATACTATTAACTAATATACTGTAACTAATATCATCATAATTATATTAATTATGGTGATGTTAATAATTATAATAGCATAATAATAACATTTATAGTAATGTACTAATAAAGGAAAACTTTCTCTACCTCCACACTTCTCCCATCCAGTGTGGGGTTTTTCCCACACCACCTAATCTTCCAACTCCCTGGACACTAGCTAGGTGTTCTGTAATTTAATTCTATTCTGACACCAACTACCCATGATTAGTTTCAGACTCCACAGGTTTAAGAGTTCAGTCCCACAAGACTGCCCCCCACTTCAGATACTAGTCACAAGTAACAGGTTCCCAGGATATTCATATGTCTGTCTGATTTGCCTACAAAGTGCGGGGTTCCTACATCCCCCAATCCCACAGGTTCAATAATTTGCTGGAATGTCTCACAAAACTAAAGAAAACATTTACTTAACACTTATCAATTTATTATAAAGGATATGATCAAGGATACAGATGAACAGCTAGATGAAGAAATACAGGTGAGCTCTGGAAGGCTCCCAAGTGCAGGAGCTTCTGTCCCTAAGAAATTGGGGTTCACCACTCTGGATTGTGGATATGTTTATCAACCTAGAAACTCTCTGAATTCTGTAGTTTAGGGCTTTTAATGGAAGTTTCATCACATAGACACAGTTGATTATCAGCTTAATCATCAGCCTCTCTCCCTTCACAGGAGGATGGGGGTGGGGCTTAAAGTTTCAAGCTTCTCATCACGGCTTTGTCTTTTTAGTTAGTAGTCCTCATCCTGAAGCTATCCTGGAGCCCACCAAAAGTCACCTCATTAGAAAAAAATGTCCCTGTCACCCAGGAAATTCCAAGGGACTTAGGAGCTCCGTGTAAGATTCTCCTGTAATCTCCTTCACTCAGGAAATTACAAGAGTTTTAGGAACTGTGTGTCAAGGACCAGAGGTAGAGGCCAAATATATAGTTCTTATTATGTTACAGCTAAGCACACTGAAAATGTCGTGCTTGCACAAAAGAATACTAGCTTCATTTTATGATTCGGTCACTCTTCCATCGTCAGGGCAGTTCTTCCAACAGTATTGGCCTAGTTAAGAAATACAGAGCATGCTGAACAAGCCTAATCACTGGTAGCATCCCTCCTGCACGAGCAGGTCCAGGCGTTGCTTTCAAGATAAAGTAGGTTGTTGGCATTTTTGCCATAGGGTGAGTTTGATGATGTGATACTTAAAAATACTTTAGTAATAATATTTATTTTTTCTGAATTTAGGGTCTTATCTTGAAAAGGTAACATCAAAAAGAACTATCAAAAGAGAGCAGATACTGTGTTCAAACAGAAGCCGGAGTGCCAGACAACAGTGAATGGCTTTGCTTCACTACCTATTTACTGGAACAATAACCCAGTATTTAAAAATAAATGTCAAAAATAACATCATTTTGAGAAACTTTAGCTCTCCTACACCCTTTTCTTTGTTTTCTAAAAATCTAGGACATACAAAGTAGTATAAAGCACAGAAATTATTCTGGCGAGAAGCCATAGATTTGTCCAAATCTCTGTTATTTGGACAAATCACACAGAAGAAAAAGAATAATGTTCACGACCTCATGTTGAGAGCGGACTGAGCACTCCAAGACCAACTTATCATTTTAATGGAAAGAAAACCACATTCTGATTTTGTATTAATGTAATATTTGGCAATAAAGAATTCATGAGTATTGTTGTTTTTAAGGAAAATTGAACCAGATTTGTCAGATTTCTTCTTTCAGACTCTTAAATCTGCAGATTTTATAAAACGAGGCAAATAAAATTTCCTTTTCTTTGAAACTTCTACATCCTGTTCCCATGCAGGTTTTGGCTTTTGCCATTTTTTTTTTTTTTTTTTTTACATTCTAGTACAACCAGATATGCTATTATTGTAAGATGGAATTACTTTCTTTTTTCATTGATAAACAAAACTGCATCCCAATACCTTGCATTTATTTATTTATTTATTCATTCATTCATTCATTTACTGGGCGCTGTTCTCAGTGTAGTCTCAGCCACTCATCTTATTTACAACTTTCACCTAAAGTAACTAATTTCTATTTCATGGTGAAAACTGAGAAGTAATCTTTAATAGCCATCTGTTACACAGAAGTGCTGTAACAGACTAGCAAAGTTCATGAACACAAATAACATGACCTATTACAGCCATACACATCTCATTTACACACACACACACACACACACACACACACACACACACACACACATACTGGGACTTGCAGCTTCAGTTCTCCAACTGACTCAAATGCGTGTACAGACATAGATACATGTATTTAAACCAGCCAACCAACCAATGCTTGCCTAGAGTTAAAAAAAAAAAATAGGGGGAACACTTGCAAGTCAATAGACCTGAGGATGGATAATTACTCACTCTACATTTTTTAAATTTTATTCATTTATTTGTTTATATTATGGTGACATTAGTTAATGAAATCCAATAAGTTTCATCTGTACACTTTAACAGTAAGGCATATACATATTTACACTGTGTTCACCACTCATAGTTAGATTCCTTTCTGTCACCATCACTCTACATTTTTTAGAGGGACTTTTCCCAACCTTCAGACATTACATATAAACAGCTGTGGGCCATTGCTTTATCTGACATTCAGGTATAAACAAGTGATATCACAACCAAAGCCCATACCCAGGCTTCTGGTCTCTACCTGGAGGGTCTAAACAAGTGAACTACACTCTTACCCTGGAAAGGAGATCCTTGTCAGACTCGATCTTTAAGACTCTTACTCTGAATGATAATAACCAAAATAACCAGGCCTTAACATTTTTTTCAGGTCTCAGAAATAGATTTGCTTCTATTGATTTAAGTGAGATTTTCTCATATAAACAGTCTGACTTGAATAATTAATTACATTTCCTTTCTCTCAGTAATGGCCAGAACTGGAGCCAAGTTTGTGGACCAAACAAAACAAGTAAAGACAGAAGATAGTAACCAGTTTTTCAATTGTTCTCATTATTTTTCACTCATTTTATCTTCTTCCCCTTGTTTTCCTTTCTTTTTCACTGCCTTCTAATTTAAGGTATCTGTCCATAGTGTCTGTATTTGGTGGCCACATATAAATCAAACACCCATAGTGAGTCCATTTCCAAATTCTTGTTTGCAAGGATTTGGTCCTTGTAGTTTTGAGGATCAAAAGTGCTTTAGCATAAGCAAGAAAAAGTTGTGGCTTTAAATCTGTGTTTTGAAAAAGCTCTTGTGAAAACTAATGAGTTTTGTGTGTTGGTGGTTTCCGTTTGCTTCGTTCTATTTTTGCTTCTCTAGGGCTTGATTTCCTCAGCAAGGAGCTAGCAGCCCTCACTGCTGCTGACTGGACACGTCCACATGCAGTGAGTGTTGATAAAGCAGTATGTGCTGAGGGTTGTAAGGATAGCTCCCTGATTGGCCCTTTTGATAATACTGATTCTTCCCTATGTTGCATTTCACACTGTGAATCAAACTCTAAGAACTGAGTGGGAAGCATCTCCTTAGTTTCAAAAACATCAGTTCAGAGCCTCGAGATTACAGGCTTTCCACAGTTACAAAACCAGTGTGGAATTTGGGGTATTTGACTAATATTTGTTTAAAATCAAAATATGATTCCCTACCAAGTCCCAAATTTATTTTAAAATGAGGCCAGGCTCCGTGGAGTCCAGCCAGATCCCCCTATTCTGCTATGACCTGAATTGCCATTGGGTCCCGGCCATGTGGTCCACAGGCAACTTGGACATTCCAAGACCAGATGTTGAGTTGAGTGAGCCAAAGTCCCAGTGTCCAGCAGGAGGACGTTGTATTAGCTTATCTCATCTGGATCCATCTCTTAGTACAAGAAGGTATCAGTAGACTCGGAAGTGAGGGGAGGGAGGAGGTTTTAGTTGAGAGGCCAAAGTAGTTCATCTTTGTCTGTTTATTACATGAGCAATCACAGCTTCTTGCCTACTTTGGTGATCTTGGACCTGGCCTTCTCTCCATTCTTTACCTTGTTAAACCTCATTGACTCTTTTCTCCACCTCTGGCACCCCTAAAACCTATGGTAACTTTTTCACTTAACACTCATACTCAGCTGAGTCCATGGGGCTCAGTATTACAGACTCATCCCACCCTTACAAGAGGTAAATCCCCTGCAAAGATGAGGATTTTGTGACTCTCTGTACACAACCTGCTTTCCTTCTCCTATGCAATTCTTTTCTATCCCCATGCTTTTATCTTCACCTATTTGAAGCTTGCCTTTGAAAAGCACTTGAAAACTTTTTAACTCTCTGGGATTGTATGCCTATTTGAGGGATATGTTGAGACTTGCTCTCATCGTCCAAAGGCTGCCTTTGCTTGTAACTGACAGTGAAACTTTTAGGTTTTCTAGCCAGTTTTTATTTATTAGATCAATTATTAATAGTAATAAATAACATTTAGTAATTTTCTGCAGTTTGCCAACTACTGTTATAGATGTTTTATGCATCAATTCATTTAATGTTTATGATAATTCCATAAGATAATGTTCCCAATTTACAGATGAAGGAACCCAGGCAAAGAGAAGTCAAATAAATGATCTAAACTCACTCAGGAGTTACTAAGAAATAGTGCTGCTTTGGCTTTAACACTCTGCATGTAGATATCATTCTGCGCTCAAAACTAAGATTAAGATGCTGATCTCTGAGCTGCAGTGTCCTCAGGGTCACTCCGTCTTTCCAGGATCCATTGTATTCTGTGTGTTTTAGTTGTAATTGCATCTTTGCATTTGAAAAGATAATACAGTTCTAATTCTGTAGACATTTTCAGAGAGGAGACTAGAAGAGCAGCGAAGGTGGCAATGATGATACTCACTTAATAGCATTAATTTTTCGTTTTGTTTCTGCGGGAGCACAGCGCTTGTGTATCTGTTGACATAATTCTGTGCTTTCAGAGAGTGCGCTGGTAGGGAGCGGTGCCTGGAGCCTGTGGTGTGTTTGGAAGAGCACCAGCGTCTGTTTGTGTAGCGAGGACCCCAGGTCCTGGAGGTCTGGCTGGGCCAGCTGCAGCTCAGCAAGGGCTTTAATTTAGAATTTCCTGAGCCACTTGTGGATCCAAAGTATTTCACATGTGTTTCAAAATAATAATTGAACAGGAAGCAGAAACAGTAATTCAGCTGTAAAAACTGAATGATATCTAGCAATAGGGCCAGGTTAGCAAAGGTTATCACCCTGAGGGGAATCAGTACCAAAGTGCCTTGGAAAGTTCCATGTTAATTCGGATGGTGGGGCTGGAAGGGAGGAAAGGTTCAGGGTATGGGAAATAAATCCAGTTGTGCCCATCAGTTACTCAGTGGGCTAGGATTTGGGTGTGAGGGCATTGTCTGGGTCCTGGGCTGGGGATAAAGCTGGCTTCAGAGAAAAGCACAGAATTTGAAAATGGTGGGAGTGAAAGTTTTTATTGGAATCTTTAGTGCAAGAGAAAAGGAGAAAGGATCACATCATTTTTAATGTGCTTCCTGGTTGCCACCTCTCAAAGCCACGTGTCATCTGGCCCTGCCTGTCTGTTCAGGGTGGTCTCTTATGCCACTTGCTCCACATTCAGTGTGTCCCAGCCAATCTTTCTGATGGTTTGTGGTACCCGCCAAGCTTGTTCCTATCTTAGGACTTTCACTCTTGCTCTTTTCTATGTCTGGAACATTCTCCCTCTGTGTCGGCACATGTGTTTTTCATCATCTAAGTCTCAGTGCACATATCACTCCCTTGAAGTGTTTTTTTCCTGATCACCCTATATAAAATACATTTTTCTCTTATACTGCCGTTTATCCCAGCAGCCTCTTCATGCCTTTAAGGCTAAAGAGCAACCAAAAAAGTATGCAAATGCTGTATTCTAGTTCGTAAATTTGCAATTCTGAAACTACAAGCTCATGTACATGAGCAAATAAGTAAATATACTGTGGATAATAAGAATTAGGTTTCTCAATGGTAGAGAAAGAAATTATAAATTAAAAAAAGAGGAAGGGTAAAATAAACCCTGTGATGTTAGCTACCCAGAGTTATCAGTATGAACACATGCTTTTTAAGAGATGGATGGAGAGATGGATGGATGGATGGATGGATGGATGGACGGACAGATGGACAGATAGATAAACAGACAAATAGAGAAATTGGGATAGATGTAAATATGCATATGTGCACTTGCATGTATTTCCTAGCTCTGTCTGCCGAGACAGTGATACTCCAGTAGCAATGAGCTCATCTAGCAATCAGATTTTGGCTTCTAATATCATTCACCAATAAAAGGAACCCTGGCTTCTTGGTAAAGTGATTGATTCTGTGTCTAGGACAGGCGAAATAGAAGACAAACCCTGAACATCTTATGCTGCCAGAAAATAAGGAAGTACTTGAAAATGTTGAACATGTTGAAAGTACATAGAACCATCTCGAAGGAGCTCTCCAGTGGTCAAAGCTCGGACAATGTAAGCAACAAAATAAATGATGATAGTATTGGATTGGCAGAATTAAATAAATATTCATAAGTCCAAACTGTTTATAAATAAATAATTGAAAAAAAATGGTGGTGAAGGGACAAACTTTTCATTACAGTAAAATTCTAATTAATAAAGGTAGACGGAATGATGAAATATTAATCTCTATTTGTCAGAGCAATAGTTTTTGTTGCAGGTGAGAATCACTAGTGTTTGCTAATATTAGTAGGCGAAAGTATGAGAAACAGGATTTTTTATAATTTTAAAGTATCTCCCCACAAAATGCTTAATACTAAAGGACAGATGGTAACTTTATGATAGAGAAATCTGATGGATACCATCCCAATCAAGTTATTAAATTTGCATAATCAGTAATAAGGTATATTTCTATTATCTACCACTTGATAAGATACACTAGAAAGGGCAGGGTTTCATATCTGTGGTATTTTTGCCCAAAATGCATAATCTTTAAGAAACTAGACAAACCCCAATTGAGGGTTATTACTGTACAAAATAACTGGTCAGGTCTCTTCAAAAGTATCATAGTCACGAAGGACAGAGGAAACTGGGAGCTGTGCCAGAGCTGAGGGACTCTAAGGAAACATGACAGCTAAATGCAGTATGGGGAGCCTACAACAGGTGAAGAACATTAACTGGACTTTGGCAAAATTTGATAAAGTGTATAGATTAGGTAATAGTATTATATATCAGTGTTAATTTCATGGCTTTGACAGTTATATTACGATGAGGTAAGATGTTAACTTATGTGGAAGCTGGGTAAGGGGCATATGGTAACTTTTTATACCATTTTTGCAGATTTTTTATAAATCTGAAATTATTTCAAAATGAAAAGTTAAAAAAAAAAACAACAACAGATTCAGCCCCTGCCCACAAAGGTGGTCTCTGCCTTCAAAGCACTTACAATCTAGTGGTGGAAATTGACATTCATGTAAAAACACTCAGATAAATGTAAAATTATTAGTATGATAAGTGCTCAAAAGGAAGTACATGGTTGGATGAGAGCATGTTTATGGGGGGATTTATACTATTTATAGAGGTCAGAGAAGGGATGTTTGGGCTGAGATCTGAAGGAAGATGAGTCAGTGAGATGAAGGAGGAAGAGAAGAGCATTCTAGGCAGAACAAACAGCACATATAAAGGCCCTGTGGTAGGAAGGAGCAGGAAACAATAAAGAAATTAGAACATGGCCTATGGAGATGGAATTTAGAGAGTAAGGAGCAGAGGAAAGAGATGGGCTGGAGAATTAAGTAGGTAGGAGAAAAGGCAGATTGGGATGGTTTCAAGAGGAAAACATGGGGTTCAGGGAAGGAAGGGTTAACATTTTTTTAGCGTTTTATTATATACCAGGTCCTGTGCTAGAACAGCCCCAAAGTAGATTCTGTTGTCAGCCTCCTTGTACAGATGGAAAACTGAAGTCACATGCTGGAATCATTGAGAAACTTCAGATTCCAGCTCATGGGTTCTGCCGAACTAGCACCAACACCACCAAGTTCTCCAAATCTGAAGAGTACATGAAAAGGTCCTAGGGAAACTCTGATTTCAAAAGAAATGCATAGTTGTTACATAAAAGAAAACAGCTCTCACCAACGAAAGTTTCTGGTAACTGAGGTGAAAAATAGATTGAGTGTCATTTGCCACTGACATGCACTTTAAGCCCTGCTTTTGCCTTCAGTGAGTTGGTTCACTTCAAGCTTGTTGTGCAGTGCACACTTCATTACCCTGAACAGTTAGCTGACGAAGGGTTCAGGAAAGTTGCACCTTCTATGTGACTTATAGTCTTATCTATGCCACCACATATCCTCAGTGTTTAAAAACACAGAAAGCGATAGAAAGTATTAAGTAGGAGACCTCAGATGGGATTTCTTTCATGATTGAGAAGGCACGTGTAGATCTTCACAGACTCATGATCGCCATCAATGCCTTGTAATACTTTAGGAAAACAAAGAATACCCTGTAGAGAAGCCAAGCTGATTCTAGAACAAATGCTGGAATTGCTTTATATAAATTACTGATATCCATGCCTTCATCATTTGGTCAGTTCTCTTGTAAAGGAGTGTCTAAGACAGGAGTGAAAACTCAGTTATGTATCAGACTGAAATTCGTGCTTACTATAGGAGACTGTAAACTGTCTGTTTTTAGCCTTTTCTGTGAATACCTAGAAAATCCATTTGATCCAGTGCATGCACTACAAAGATCACTGAAGGTTGCGGTTGGTGGTTGTCAGTCTCCTTTAAGTTGACATTAACAGGAAACCTGAAAGGAAAATGACAGGGATGTTTGGGTTTTGTAGCTGTGGGGTATTCTCCATTTTTATTTTAAATGGCTTAAGGCAGTCTATGGGAAAGGTATTATGCTGATGGTTGTGTGGTTTGTATCTTCAAATTTTATCCCAAGTGAAATTTCCAATTGGCAAAGGACTTGGGTGACTAGAGTCCCTGTCCCATCTCCCGACTCTGAGTGTGGTTATTTGGAAGGCCAAGACTGTGGGTTTGCTCCCACTCAAAGCACCTTTGCCCTGGCTTGGATGAGTGTTTTAATTTTAATTTAATTTTTTTTGAACATAGAAAATCTGAGAGCTTCCCAGTAATTCTATATGTTCATATTTGGATAACTTCTTAGTGATTCAGATCTCCCAGGGGCTACGCTGGGATGGGTGAGTGGTCGTCAATGCCATTCCCTTTCGAGCTTCAAGGGGCACTAAAAGGAAGAAGTGAACACTGGCCTGTATGTTCCACAATGGATGTAGAGGGAGCTCACTGAGTCTCAATAAAAGTGGTAGCCAGGCAGCCATAGGCCCAGCCAGGAAGGAAGGAAGAACAGATTTTAGAAGAGAGCAGTAGCCTTGCTTCACCAGGAAAACTGGAAGAGGACAAAAATTGTAGGGTGGTTGGCTGATGAGAAGCAGAACCTGAAGAAATCCCCCTAGCAGGTGGACAGCCCAGCTGGGCCTTTTTATAAACTACATGTATTTGATTTACCTTATTTGTTTTTATGTATTAATGTGCACATCTCTAATTCCCCACACCTGGGATTATGTCATGCATGCTGCTGTTATCATGGATATATCCCCTCTCCCTCCCCTACTTCCGTTCCTCAGAGGCTTCTTTTCTTGGTGCTAAGTCTGCTCACTCAGGAAGGAAGCACGGATCGGGGCTCAGAGGACTGTCAAGCCAGAAAGGTGGGTAGTGGCGAGTCACTGCCTCTGGACTAGGAGTTTAATGATTTGCTTCACTAGACTGTGTGAGACTGGACAAATAATTTTTTTTATTTTAATAAAATTGTTATTTAGGTAATTGTAGATTCGCATACAGTTGTAGGATATCATAGAAGGTGATCTCTTGTACCCTTCATCCAATTTCCCCCAATGGTAACATCTTGTAGACAATAGTACAATATCACAATCAGGGTATTGGCATTGGCATGATTCACTGATCTTGTTCAGATTTCCCCAGTTTACTTATACTCGTGTGTGTGTGTGCGTGTGTGTGTGTAATTACTTCTATACAGTTTTATTATATATGTAGTTTCATGGGTCCATCAACACAGGATCCTGAAGGGTTCCGTCCCCAAACCCTTGTGTTGCTCTTTCATAACCTCCCTCCCCTGCTCCCCATCCCTCATTCTTACCCTCCATCAACCGCTAATCTGTTCTAAAATTTTCTAGAATTTTTTCATTTAAAAATGTTATGTAAATGGAACCACACAGTGTGTAACCTTTTGGGATTGGCTTTTTTCACTCAGCAAAATTCCCTAGAGCTTCATCTAAGTTGTATGTATCAATGGTTTGTTCCTTTTCATTGCTGAGTAATATTCCATGGTAGGTATACCATAATGTTTAGCCATTCACCTATTGAAGGACAGCTGGGCTGTATTTAGTTATTGGTTATCACAAATAAAGTTGCAGGGAACATATGTGTACTGGTTTGGTGAACATAAGTCATCATTTCTCTAGGATAAATGCCCAAGAGAATAACTGCTGGGTCATGTGGTAATTGCATGCATAGCTTTATAAGAAACTACCAAACTTTTTTCCAGAGTTGCTATACCGTTTTACAGTGCATGGTGATCAGTTGCTTTATATCTAATATCACAGTAGTGATGCTGTCGCCATTTTTAATTTTAGTCATTCCGATAGGTGTACAGCAATATCTCATGTGGTTTTAACTTGCACTTCCCGATGGTAAGTAATGCTGTTGAATAGCTTTACATATGCTTTTTAGACTTCCTTATATCTTCTTCAATGAAATGTTTGGTCCTGTCTTTTGCTCATTTTTAATTTGATTTTTTTTTTGTTACCATTGAGTTTTGAGAATTCTTTACATATTTTTAATGCTATTCTTTTGTGAGATATGTGGCTTGCAGATATTTTCTTCCAGTCTGTAGTTTGTCTTTTCATCTTCTTCACATAGGCATTTTAAAAAAGAACAGCGTTGTTGAGACATACTCATTTCAGTACAGTTCAGTGGCTTTTGGTGTATGCACAGAGTGCGTCAACAATCACCACAGTCAACTGTAGAATATTTTCATCACCCTGCCTTCACATTGGCTTTTGCAGAGCAAGAATTTTAAATTTTGATGAGATCTACTTTATCAATTTTTTCCTTTCATAGATGATCTAAGTCTAAGAACTCTTCCTAGTCCTGGATCTCAAAGATTTACTCCTATTTTTCCAAACAATTTTATAGTTTTACATTTCATGATTAAGTCTATATATTCATACATGTTGAAGTAATTTGTACATAAGAAATAAAGCTTAGGTCAAGGTTCTTTGTTTGTTTTGCCCATGGCCGCCCAATTGCTGCAGATCTCCTCCACTGAATGAGTTTACCGAAAATTAGGCGTCTTCATGTAGGTCCATTTCTGGGGGGTTCTCGATTCTGTTCCATTGATCTCTGTGTCTAGGCCTCCTAATTGAAGCTTTTTAAAATGCAATTGACCTATATGTAAAATGGGGCTGGTGATACCTGCTCTCCTATTCCCAGGGTGTTAAGAAAAGCAACTACGATTGTGTAAAAGTACATGCTCTTATTGGGAAAACAAGTTTTACTCATTGCCTTTAAATTCTTCTAGTTTATCTGGTTGTCACTGTTCAATTTTCATACGCTGGAAACCACGACGAGTCACCACTCAGTTATAGACATGGGAAATGTCCATAAATGTTCATTTTGTGGGGTATTTGCAGCAAAATGAGAATTCACGCCCAGCTTCCATCTGCAGGCCTTTTACAGGCTCTGTGGATTTCTCCCACCATCCCTGTCTGTGTCTGTTCAGAAATACAAGCTCATTTTAATGAGCAAAGTATAACATAAAGGAGAGTTGATGTCCCCTAATTACTTGGCGATTGGAAATAGTTTAGGATTAGGCCACTTGGAATCATCCAGGCCATTCTGAATTCTCAAAAGGCCACACAATCAACCCTTGTGTCTGCACCTTCGTTATCCCGCTTATCTTATCTGTTCTAGTTACATTCTACCCAACCTGAAAGACCCACTTACAATCTTGAGAAGTAAGTCTGTTCTACTGGCTAACTCAACAGAGAGTGCCTGGTGGAAACAAAGATGATTTTATTCATCTCTGTAATTTCAGGGCTTGGCATGGTGAATGAAAATAGCAGGTGCTCATTGAATCTAGTTTTACTTATCTCTTTACCTTCTAAACTTCCATTATCTCTCTTCGTGAATTTAATCATTTATCATTCGTGTGATTCTCTCTCTTGTTGATTATTATTTCTCTTCTCCAATAAATGAGAAAACGTCTTGAGGTTAAGAACCGTAGTTCATACTTTCTTTATCTTTCCCCATAGAGGGTAGTGCAGGCCTGGCAGGTTATGAATATGTGTACAGTACCATATACCTAATTAAAAATCACAGTTTAAGTGTGTTGAATTCACCACCCCATTTTTGAGAAGAGAAAATTCCAGAACCCCTATGTCTAAAACCTGGAGGCCCAAAGTGACATCTCAGGGAGGAGTTATATATGGTAAATGTGTGGAGAGAACTGCCTTCTTGGGCAAACACGGAGGTAGGTGGTCGATTAGAGAGCAAAACCTAGACTCTGGAAACATGTAGTCCAAAAAAGCAAGCAGACCTACAGAGGACAATATCTTTCAGATTGACAGTATTAAGCCAAAAAGAGCTGCCTAGGAAACTCTAATAGCCTCAAAATGGCAGAGTGGACAGAGGCATAAAGGTTAAACCAAGACTGACTTATCACTGATGGACGGATCGTAGCCCCAGGACAGGGAGAGAAAGTCACAGGGGGCAGGAAAGGCCCAGGGAAAGAACTTTTAATTTGTGCCACTGTCAAACCTCATTTCACTGGAATGTTTTGGAAAATGGAATTTCTGGCTAATTAAAATGTTAATTAAAGCTTATTTAGGAAATTCATACTTTGATAACTCCACTTGTCGAAATGTTAATGCCTTAATAAGCACACTTCAATGATGGTGAAACAGTGATTGGTGATTGAGTCTCTTGAGGGACCTAAAGGTCACGGTGGGAATTACTGATGTAGTGATAACAAGTGCAGGAGATTGGGTGGATTTGTATTCACTTCGACATGCACCATCTACCGTGGAAGTTACTTTTTTAAATTTATTTTTTAATCACTAAATCCATATAACATAAAATGTACCATTTTAACTATTTTAAGTATACATTTCAGTGGCTTTAAAACATTCCCATTGTTTTGCAACCATCAGCACCTTCTGTGCATCAGGAAAACTTTTTTCATCTTCCCACACAGAGACTCTGGACCAGTTAAACAATCACTCCTCATCATTTCCCTCCCCTGCCAGCCCTTGGCGACCACCATTCTATCATCTGTCTCTATGAATTTGACTATTCTTGGTGCCTCATATAAGTGGAATCACACAGTATTTATCCTCTTGTGACAGGCTGTTTCATTAGCATAATGTCCTCATGTTTCATTCATGTTGTAGCATGTCAGAGTGCTCTTCCTTTTTTGGGCTGAATAATATTCCATTTTATGCATATACTGCATTTTGTTTATTCACCTGTCAGTGAACAGGAAGTTACTTTAAAAATAAATATCAGTGTCAGAATTTACTAAAAAAAAAAAAGTATGGGGAAACAATAAATAAAAATTACTTGCTTCTGAGTGCTGTTTCCTGGTCTAGTGGACGAGAAACTAAGATGTTTTACAAGTGAGAGGAGGGATGAGGCAGCCAGGCTGGTTAGAGTCATAGCTTTCCCAAGTCAGGGGAATTAAATAAGCTTTGACTGAAAACAAGAAGAACTAGGATTTTGACCTATTATGAACATCATATCTTTAGTTGCAAATAAGATTGAGGAAAACAAAATAACACTTATTGTGACTGGTATGGTTTTGTGCTTGACACTCATCTCACATTCTAATTTACTCTTCCTTACAGCAATTCTGTAAGCCAGACTTTAGACAAAACAGCAAATAATTGGGAGACCCTGGATTCATATCCAAGTGCCCTGAGCTCTTAAACAAGTGATATGCAATAAAAATATAATGTGAGTCACAAACGCAAGTCACATATGTAATTCTCAATTTTCTAGCATCCAAGAGAAAAAAATAAAAAGAAATAAGAGAAGTTAATTTTAATAATTTACTTAGCCCAAGACCTTCAGGATATTATTATTTTGACATGTAATCAATGTACATTGTTAATGTGGAGTCCAGAGTATATTTTACATTTGTAAGACATTTCAGTTTTGACTTGGTGCATTTCCAGTGCTCGATCGCCACATGTGGCTGGTGGCTGTGTATTGTTCCGTGCTCCTGTAGACCATGGTGTTCTTTCCATTGCCCCAGGAAGTGTGTCTCTCTGGCTAAGTTCACTGCCTCCTTTTATACTTCATGTACCTCTAGTTCCTTAATGGAAATCCCGGCTCATATTTTCAAAGATATTTACTGGCTGCATATCTTCATAGAAGAATGGCTGGTTTATTACTTAAAATAATTCCTATTTTTCCTCCTTGATTTTTCATTCCCCCCTTCTACCCCCCCACCCCCGGTGCTCCCATACCCAGGTCTATTTCTCTACCTTTGGAGAACCAGGTAATGAATGAGTAGACAAATTGGGTAGATTTATATATCTTAATAATTACGTAGATTGTTATGTTATTATGCTGTTGCTAGAGGAGCATTTAACATGTTGAGGGAGAAAAGCCTTTGGTTCCTCGGTTAAAGGACAGATATTAACAAGGGAATTAGAGAAAACACTCAGAAAAATGCTGCCATTAAATTATAAAATTGTGAAGAAAATAAAAGTAATGGATCTTCATGTTTTTCAAGTATATTTTATAAATATAAAAATAATATAGAAAATATAATAACGTGGATAAAAGAAAAAATTACCTACAATCCCACTTTCTCTAATGAACTTGTAAGAAATTTTAGAACTGAAAGAGGAATGCATTTCATGGGATCCTTCCTCCCTTTAAGGCAAGAGAACACCTTACTCTAGAATAGTATTTCCTTTAGGAAACAAAACTTGCTCGATTTTGGCATGTGTGCATGTTTGTTGTTAGCATAGTACTTTAGGAGTTGATAGTTTGACATGGGTAAAGCTGCCAAGAGAAATGTTAATGTGATGGCTCATCAAGTCTGTTGTTGGGTGACAGGTCCCTTGAATGAATGAAACGATCCTCAAAAAAAGTTGGGAAAGGATGACTTCAGTATTTGTGGGATTCAGATCTTCTATTAAAGCCAGATCCTGACCATCAGCTTATGGTCTTGAGTGTCTTGAATTGTGGCTGTGGCTTTGCATAGTTGAGTTCTAGTTCTCTCTGTGAGTGACTTTTTCTTGGCTCAAGACAGTTCTGCTAGAAATTTTGAGATAATTGTTCCTCCCCTGATCATTGACACATACAGAATTTGAAATATTATCACTCTGGTAGTTAACTCTTCCCCAGAGTGAGGAGAAGAGACAACATGAAAAGGAGCTCGGACTGCCTGATACTGACATGCTCCTTCACCAGTGCCTGCTCCTCAGCTTGGCCCAGCATATGTGAGGGAGGCCCAGGGTGACTTTGGAACCTATCATCAGGCCCGTGACCCTGTCACCCTTGATGTTGCCTTTGTCTGCAGACAGCTATTGAAGACCAGCTCAGCATTTACAAATCGATGAGTCCTGAGGAGCCCAAACAGGCCTTTTGGGAGGCATATCTACTTACAGCCTCTCTAGAATACTCATCTCTGTTACTGTCCCAAAGTGAGGACCAAAGGGGCTCATGTTTGATGACGAATGATAAAATTCAGATTAGACTCACTAGAATGTGAATACCATTTTGTTTCTGTTTTGTTTACCGCTCTGTATACCACCCACCCCCCAAAATAAATATTAAGTGGATGAATCTATATACTCATTCAGCAAATATTGCATGTTAAAAGACACCACAGATGACTGAGATACTAATCTAGTTCTCCCTGGTAAAGAAGGGCTTCCCCCTCAGGGAGATGCTGTCCAAAATGACAGATTAACCCAAGCAGAAGAAAATAAAATGAAACACAGCTTTGAGCTAAAAGAATTAACTGTGGCAAGTCAATTTTATTTGCTACATTTGCTAATAGATAACATCCTGCCTTTGGTTCATAACAAGAATAATATCTTTCTGACCTTTAATAGGAAAATGCAAACTGCAGACTCTCTCTTTTTGGCACTTGTCACAAGAGCAAAGTGATTTGTGATTACAGCTGCTATAATGTTCCCTAGGATTATAACTGATGTCTCCTGAGTCCCTGTGCCCTGCATTACTTTGTCAGTCCTGTAGTGCCCCAGAAGGCCTAAGAAATGAAGACGTGTTCTATGTCTTTAGATTATTTTAGAAAACAGATTCTTATAACACATTGGGAAACTATACATTCTATAGCATTTCCTACTTTACTGAAACATTTTTTTGTAAAGTAAACATACTATTTTATAAGTATAATAAGGCTGAATTTCACCCTGAAATGTAACACAAAAATATTGTAAGCTAGAGACCTTGCAGAAACTCCCCGCCCCCCAGTATGTAAAACTTAAAATTTATGGATAAAGAACTTTTACAATTTTTTTTCTTTAAATGCAGACAGTAGAGTGGGCAAGAACATGAGCAAAGTTCTCAGATACAAAAAATGAAATAAAGAGAAGGTGGGAAGGAGAGATCAAGGAGAAGAAAGGTAGGAATGCAGAATCCAGAGGTTAGCCAAACACTGAAGACAATTACCCTGGAGCTCAGAACTCAGGGCACTGAGAGCCCACGTGTGGTTGACTGAGGACAAGTTTCTGAGTCCATCGAAAGTGGAAAGCTGAAAGCAGACACCTGCATAACACTGGAGCTCTGAAAAAGTGTCACTCCCAGTGAAGAGATGTGCTAGAAACAACACAAAATCAACAACAACAACAACAAATCTCACAGAGGGAAATTGTAAGGAAATAGACCTATTTCTAGCCTAGATTCTGGATGCAGGAGAGCCATATATGCCAGGAGAAAAAAAAGAACATTTGAAACCCATGTGACTCTAAAGGCTATATTTATAATAAATTGGCATGCAAGAAGTTGTATTTGTGCGAAATTAAGCATTAGGTAGAGGGAAAGAACTGTAAAATATGCTCATGTGTATATAATCTGTCCATTGGTATGTAAATGGGACCTCATGCAAATATGGTCTCTTTCACTTTCTTTAAAAATTAAGTCTTA
The DNA here is from genome assembly GCA_028627145.1 of Eidolon dupreanum. Lineage (NCBI taxonomy): Eukaryota > Metazoa > Chordata > Mammalia > Chiroptera > Pteropodidae > Eidolon > Eidolon dupreanum. The sequence goes on from CM053501.1 coordinate 87,109,714, forward strand.
TCAAGGTGGAGTTGTGCTGTTGCTCTGTGCTCAAAAATGGAGAGGTGTTTCTCAAGGTGTCTGCAATTTATTTTAGTGATTACTGCCCTCTAGATCTTTACTCCTGACTTCCAGCCTTACTCTTACTATCTTGCCACGTTAACATTTATTACTGAGGATGTTCATTTTCTGAGAGATCTGGGGGTACGAAAGGAGCTTAGAACTACTTGTGCCTGCAGGCAAGTTGGTGAAATGCAATATCAAGCAGTTGTGTATGATCCGGGGGAAGCCACAGGGAAAGTAGCCGACTGCTGGGATTCTTACCAATAGACACGCTGAGCCTCTGATGCCAGTGAGTTCATCCATGAGCGACCCAGGAGGTATCGCTCCAGGGTTTCCTGCTACATTTAAAAGTACATATGAATTGAGGTTTCCAAGCATGAATAGTGCTTTCTTTTCCTCTCCATGAAATCTTGGTACTTTCAGATCTCTCAAGAAGGCCATACTGGCAATTTGTGCCTGTCAATGAGTGGTCAGCCATTATAGGGTAGGCAGAAATCCACCTTGTCTGTGGGAAATCTGGGTATGAGGCAGAGGAGAATCCAGGTGAGGGAAAAGTTGAGTTAGGGTAGGAGGCAGAGACTTGAGTCATTCTCTGCACAGAAGAGGTGGGCTTCATTGCCTGTGCTAGATGCAACTGGCATGCTAAAAAGCATATCTCTAAGTATAAGAAACTTTGTAACTTCCAGACTCCCCCTTTCTGTGTTCACTTTCCTTGCTTCCTGGTACCATTCCAGCCTCCTCCGTGCAGCCTTCTCAAGCTGTGGTCCATGCCCGCCTGCAAACAGCCCTGAGCCTGAGAGGCAGCAGTTAAAAGTCTTTGCTACCCGAGAAAGCTCTGAAGGAGAGAGAGCCTTCTGAAGCACTTACCTAAAGCATGGGAGGGAAAAAATACTCAGTTAGTTGTGTTTCCCATGGATCTCTAGGACCTTTGTTAGTGTGCGGGGGGCATCTGGACATCTCGGCAGATGCTGGACAGATATCTGCACGTCCTTAGCTTCAGGTTTATGAAAGTCAGATCTGTGTCAGGATGGGAAATTGGCCTTAGTTAAAACTGCCCATTTGGCTGGATTACTCCCCTTAAAACAAACAATTCACAGTCTCAGTGTGGAGAATTCTCTAATTGAAATAAATCATCTCATGGAGAGGAGTAGACAATTCCTGTAGTTTTTCCTTATTTAAGATTCATAAACCGGTTTTGATTCATCCTGTATTTCTTTCACCCATGCATCAAACATTTATTGGGTGCCACTATTTGCCAAACATGGTATTGGGCACTGGGTACAAAGCCAAAGAAGATGCCCTTGAGGCACTTAAAGCCTAACTGGACAGTCCCTCAAGTGGCAGGAAACCATAGCAGTGTGGAAAATGCTCAGATCAAGGCCAGCCCATAAGTCATCCCAACCCAGAAGAAGGAGCTGTAAATAATGTGTGTGGGGTGGACTGAATTGTGTCTCCCCAAATTTCCTATGTGAAAGCTCTAACCCCCAGTGTGACTGTACTTGGATATAAGGCTTTAAGGAGGTAAATAAGGTTAAATGAGTTCAGAAGATGGTTCCTATAGGATCCAGTAGAACTCGCGCACGCGGTCTCTCTCTCTCTGTCTCTCTCTCTCTCTCCACTTGCACACATTGGGGAAAGACCGTGTCTGCACAAAGTGGGGAGCCAGGAAGAGAGCTCCCACCAGAGCCCAACCATGGTTGCCTTTAGATCTTGGACTTACAGCTCTCAGGACTGTGAGAAAATAAATTTCTGTTATATTTTGTTATGGCAGCCTAAGCAGACAGACTGTGTGTGTGTGTGTGTGTGAGTGTGCGCGCGCGCACACGTGCGCGCGTGCGTGCGTAGGGAGGTGCAAGGAGAGCATCCCAGAATTATTCACACCTCACCTGCCCCTAAATGCTATCAGGCTTTGTCATCAGGCCTTGAGGACAGGTGTGTAGGTCTGGCATCTTGACCTTTCTGAAATGGTTGGAAATTTTAAAAGCAGAAGCATTTCTCTTGTCACGTCTGAATGACTTCATCTGGATTCAGCAATCAGACTAGATAGACGTAATCCTTTCTCTCAACTCAGTCACATGATGGCCCAGTTCAAATCCCACCACCTCTGCAAAGCTGCCGGCACTACCCATAATAGAACTAATATTTCTCTCCTTGGGAGTTATTTGAAACCTGGTAACGACATTGCCATATGTTCATTTCATATTACTCACAAACTAGATTGACTGTTGTGTAAGTGCAAGGAACATGTCGCTTCTTGGCCTCTGTTCATGAGGAAGTAGAGTAGGGCTTGCCTGTAGAGCCTGGTCCGTAAATGTTTGCTAGAACCAGACTTGGCTGGATCTAGGCTCTGTCATTTACTGTGTGACTTTGGGAAAATTCCTAATCTCTTTGAGCTTCAGTTCTCTCATCTATACAATGGTGATAACATTAGGGCTTATCTCATGGATTTGCTGGTACAATTAAATGATGTATTGTGTATAGAGTGCTTAGGTAGACTCTAGCCTATAGCAAGTACTTAGTATAAGTTTTGTTGAAAAATTTTAAATATTAAAAGATGTATGTCTTCATCAGGCCCCATTTCTCATTTTCATATTTCCTTCTATATGATAATTTACTATGTAACTTACTTGATTACTTACTGGAAAAACGAAAATAAATTGATGGGCTTGAAAGAGATCTTTAAACTCTCTCAACGTTGGGGAAATAAAAAGCAGAGGAGGGGGATTAAAAAAAGGAGAAGTGAGAAAAGAAAGAACTGAGAGAAGCAGAGAAATCACCCTTATCTACCGACTTCTTACCTGTGCCAGCCTCCCGCCAGCTTCTAGATATCTGAGGGCTTCAAAGGAGGAGGGAACCACAATTGGCCAGGGACCCGAGGCTGCAGCCTGGAGCGCAGGCTCCTGCTCTAATGAAGGGGCTGCGTAATGCCTGGTCCCTGCCAACTGCAGTGAGCTGACGCCTGCGAGGGGTCCAGGCCTGAGGGGAAGGATGCTAAGTCTTCAAGGCCAAGTGAGAGTTACAGATCTGTTTACCAAGGACTTTGTGAGGCACTGGGGTAAAGTTACTTATGTGCTGGTCACCCAAGTACACAGCTCATGGAGAGCTGTGAGCATCCCTGCAGTTTGGAGGAGGTCTGCCCCCACACCGCAAAGACAGGAGGGGGTCGAGAGGACATCGCACCTAACATGTGTTGCTAGGATTCCTCCACTTGGCCCTCTATGCTAACGTCCCTTCCAGAACACAGGCCCCACCTGGGCTCAGGTGTGGCTTGTTGCTTGGCTAGAACAGAGAGATTTAGAAACAGACTTGTTCAAAAACATTCCCATGAGCTTCAAAGAGGAACGAGAGGTAGGCAGGGGGACAGGCAGGGGTGCAGAATTAGAAGTTGTAGGAAAAGTCTGATGACTTCTTAGGAAAGTCTTACTTATCTGAACAAAGTAAATGGAGAAGGAAAATAGAAAGTTTTTCTACTGCAGATGAGGGATTAACCATCTCATTGTTTATGAACCTTGACAGATTTCCCTCCAAGGCTTATGCAATCCTGAATTATCCTTCAAAAATCTTATATCAAAGTACAGCTTTATTATTTTTAAGTAAAACTCACAATAATAAAATTTGAATTGCTTTAGACCTATGGTGATGTATCATCTTTTGTAGATAGTACTCAGTGTGTTCTGACTTCATATAGACAGTGAAACTGAGGAACAGGGAAGGAGTACAGAACAAATCAGTGTAATCAACACTACTGCCCAAAGAGCACTGTGGGGAGAGGGGAGGAAATGGTTTTAGTGGGGCAGAGGGGCTTATTCTAGAAAAGAATAGGACTAGACCAATACCTAGAAATCACTTGGAGGGTTCAATTCCGTGCAGGAGGGAACTGCCTAACTGTATGTTGGTGAGTGCCACCACCGGAAGTGTTCAAGCCGAAGCTGGATGGTCATCACCAGAGATCAGGAAGAGGAAGCGAAGTCTGCTGCCCTGCCCCCGTGTTCTGCCCCTGCCAGGGGTCCAGGGTGTCGATGTGGGGAGTGGGACGTGTGTAGCTGGCCTTACAATAGAAATCTTCTGAGACCGAGACTCTGCTTCTCCATCCAAGTTTCTTTCCTTGTTTACTTTCCCAGTAAATTCATCTTTCGTCAACTCCTTAAGCCATTTTGAGTTCACCCAGGCCTATTAGCCTTGATCACCATTTGGGGTAAACTCCCTGGTGTGTGAAGTAGCACTTTATTCCGTTTGGTTTTAAATAGACCTCTTTCAAGTTTCAAGGAGGTGCTCCCTACTATAGTACAATGGGATTTTGAAAATGGTTCCACTTTTCTTCATGATCCTATAGCCTCTCCTAGATTCTGCCTTTTAAACTATGATCCTCATATATTAAATCTTATTCATACTGCAACCTATTAGTTACCTTGGTAATTTTCCTGTCCTTTGCTAGATCTTTTCTGTCTCTCTTTGTACCTTTTTGAAGTAGGATGTCCTGAACTGCCTGCAGCTTTCCAGTTTATGTGTTCTCCAGTTTTATTGCTGTTTACTCTGTGGGAGACAGTGTGGTGTATATGCAAATGAATGACTTTAGGGCATAGAAAATCCTGGATCTTCCACTCTTTATGGACTATGTGACTTGGGGGAAGTTATTTAACCAGCTGCTTTGATCATCCGCTTCCACATTTGCAAAATGAAGATGGCAGTAAGTATCTCAGACGTTCATGAGGATAGAAATTTGGCATTTTAAAGCTGAGCACACTACCCTACAAACAGGCACTGAATAATTTAGAGGAGGAGAAGAAAGAGGACATTTCCATTCTTAATTATAATTTATTAATAGTGAGGGGCTTATTTAATAAAATGGGTAATAATTATTTCAAAGAAGTACTTTTGAACTTCCCCATAAGATTCGAATTTCAGTTATCTTGGTCATTCATTTAAATTACTCTTCTTCCATTTCAGTCATGTATATAAGAACATTGCATTCATACATTGTTAAACACAAGTTAAACTCATGACCTTGCCTCTGTATCAGCATAAGTCAATAATATTTTAGAGATACGAAATATAGAATTATCTCACTGTCTTCTGTCTAATGTGTAGACAGTCTCGGCACCTCCCAGAAGCTGGAGCTACAGCGGGAGAAATGGGAGAGAAACAACTTGCCAAGCCGAAGCCTCTCCAGGCGTTCCATCAGCAAGGAGAGGTGGGTGGAGACACTGGTGGTGGCTGACACGAAGATGGTCGAGTACCATGGGAGCGAGAATGTGGAGTCCTACATCCTCACCATCATGAACATGGTATGTTGGACTGCATGGGGGGAGGGGCGGCTGGCGAGTAGATGTCGTTAGGAATCCGTCCCCCTCCAAAAATGAGAGAGGCTTTTTTTTTTTTTGTCCTTTTAATGTAGAGATATGAATCTGTTCCCTGCCTAAGTGATTCAAAATGGAAATTAAGGACATATTAGTCTTTCTCTTAAAAATGTATATCCTAGGAAAATTTGTTATTTATCGCTTAGATTTTCTACTAGGTATTAAATGACTCAATACTTTTAGTAGGACTTTATCTCACCAATTTCTGTTAGTAAACTGAGGCAAAGTACTAGAACAGGATTTCCTCAAGGTAATTAGAGCCAGAATTAGAATGAAGGTAGTGAACCCTAATTTCAAGCTTTCCTTTCACATTCATGATGTTTTCTGCCTCCCCAGACAGAGTGTCAAGTTGAGGAAAGATATTTGCCTGAGTCACTGATAATAAAGAGGACCCTGGGTCAGGGAAAGGGTTAAAGAGAAGAAAGTCACGGATCCCTCAAGCTGGGAATCAGTCACCTTGGAAAGGCTGCTTTTAAATATCTTACCGTGGATCAGGCCAGGGGTGTATCTCACTCTTCTTTGCACTCCACCAACACATCCTCACCAAAAGATAACATTTATTTGAAGTGCATCACAATGCCCTTTTCCCCACCTCTGGCATTTATCTGTAGTCTCTTCACATGAGCTAATGGTTCTCCATTTCTGACCCTAGGTCACAGGGCTGTTCCACAGCCCAAGCATTGGCAATGCCATTCACATTGTCGTGGTGCGGCTCATTCTACTTGAAGAAGAAGAGGTGAGGAAAGTTCCCCTCCACCTATCTGACCCCTGTCTTCACACTCCCTCCCTCCTTTGTTGAGAAGAGCTCTTGATGGACAAGAAAGAAGGCACCAGAATGGTGGTTAGAAGCTCCTAGGGAAGGAAAATATTTCTGTATTATTTTCTCAGGAATTCAGTGATACCAGGTGAGAGATAGAGAACATTTCTGGGATACACATATTGGAATCACTTGACGGTCACTGTGTCTAGTGACACACAAACAAGATTTGCGGCAGCGACTAAGAATGTCCCACAGTGGAAATAGACTGAGTCCTTGTATGGTTGGGTGATTCAGTAAGAGTTAAGAGGGACAGGGAAATGTTGGACCTTTATTTACCTCTTGCATATTAATACATGTCTCTTAGATTTGGGCCTTGTTTTCTATCTGCACTTTTACCCTTGGGGATTTCATCTCTTCTTAGAGACTTATATTCATCTCCATGCTGGGACTCTCAATTCATACCTCAAGCTTAGGTCTCTCACTTGAACTCCAGACTCATATCTAATTGCTTACTTGACATCTCAACCTGGATGTGTCATAATCCACTCAGACTTGGAAACTTAATAAGTCCAAAATGGAATTCTTGATTACTCTCTGCCCAAATCATCTCAGTTCTGCCTCCTCCCCATCCCGCAACCCTCCATCTCACCCAGCTCAGCAAACGATGCCACTGTGCACTGTTGCATAAACCCTGGGATCATTCTTGACTCCACAGCGAACAGCAAGGCCCACACTGCTCCTGCCTCCAAAATACATCTCAAAACCACCCATTGTTCAACACCTCTAGTCATGTCATTGGCTTAGGTTTTACCACATCTTGTCTGGGCTATTGCAGTGAACTTCCTAATGGTCTTCCTTTTTCAGCCTTGCCCCATAATCCATTCCCTACATAGCAGTTAGAATAATGAGTTAAAATACAAATTGAGTTGCTTCACTGTAGAAAACTATTTAATGACTTTCTGTTGTTTTGGGAACAAAATGTGTCCTGTAGAGACTTTCATAATCTTTCCTATCTTTCCTTATGTCACTCCCTGTGCCTTGCTTCCGACCCTCACACTTACTGAACTTTAGGTAGGTTCTGGAACACACAAGGCAGCCTTCAGTCTCGCGGCCTGTGCGCGTGAGATTCCCAGTGCCTGGAACACCCGCTCCCTGGCTGTGCTCCTGGCCGGCACCTTCTCACCACTCGGGCTTCTGTTTAAGTTCTGCTCTTCAGAGAGATCTCAATGACCAGCCTACTCAAAGCTGGCCCCACTTACCATTCTCCATCACAGAATATAGTTTCCCTCCTTCATGGATACCATTCTCATAATTCATTAATATTCTGTGTATGTTTCCTCCTTTCTCGCTTATCTCAGCCACCATCGGAATGTGAATTCCATGAGGTCAAAACCTTTCTTTATTCTTGGCTGTGTCCCCAGCACCTAACACAGTGCCTGGGACATGAATGAATGAATAAGTGAATGAATTATGTGAAATATGTGAAATTTAATGAATGAATGAACCAGCCAACCTGAGGAAATGCATTTTCAATTTATAAAGTTAAACCAGCAGTTGAAATATAAGAAAAAGGGCATCGTTCAGATTGCCATCAAGAGATCCGGGGTCAGAATGCCCAAGGTGGGGTTTATTGGTTTCTGGGCAGGAAAAGCCTCCACAATCAGAAGATTTTAAAATAATAATCTCCAGAGCCTAGATACATTTTTCTTCTTCTCTTTCCTACCACCCCCACTTCCCATAGTCAGTCTGTCTTGAGTGACCTGAGAGTATGTCTTTGCTCTGGGTATCTTGGAATACTGACAAGTATATTATTTCTTTCCTGTGAATCTTTTGTTAAGAAGTTTTATACCAAACTTCTTCAAAAACCAGGCACAACCAAAACTACATAACTTTCCAATGTCTAACATGACCGATCTGACTCTAAGTTAACAACAGAATTGCTAGGTCATTGGAGTGTTGGAATGTATCTCTGATTATTATTTACTGTTGATTAGGGCCTAGATACAGTAAAGTTAGATGTTAACACGCAGAGAACTGACAGGGTACAAGTGGTTTTTGTCCAGTAGTGATGAAAATGATTTATGTCCAGCAGAAGGATAACTCTGAAAGTTGTGGTTTTGTTGGTCTGTGGAATGTGAACTAGTTTTGTATCCAGTTTAGCAATCTTATTCCAGTATTCTTCTTTTTTCTTTTTTCACTGACTACAGTTGCATCAGTTTGTGTGTCTGCCTATAAACCAGATTTGCCATCTTGCCTGTCTCCTCATTAATGAGTTAAATACATCCTTAACATGTGCTCTCTATATATTTGTATGAGAATTATGTTTTTAACTTTTGATAATTATACTTTGATACCTTAGAGGACATATTTTCACTAGTGCATAATGACCTAGCATATATATGAATGCTTAGCTGTAGAATGTATGGAAATTTAGGGTTTTCAGGCCCGGAAGAAAAAAAAAGGAAAGTTCTTCTGAGTTCGAGAAGGAAATACCTTTACCTTCTACAATCCCACCAGTAGCATTAGGAGGACCTCACAGTGAGGCTTCCACGTAGCAGGCCACTTAGAACTCCACGATTCTTCATTCCCAGGAAGCAAAATCTCCCACCAAAGTTTTGCTGCAGTGAGATCTTTGGGGAGAATTTAATAGGCATGACTCCCTGACCCTATCAAAATTACATTTTATTTTCCTTCCCATCCTCATTTGCAAATACAAAGAGATACAAGAGATTTGCTGCAAAAAAGCCATTGCTTCCTTTCTCTTAGTTTCCAAATGTCTTTCTCATTCAAGCTTTTATAGAACCTGCAAGTGGTACAAGGTTCATAAGTTAACAACAGAATTGCTAGGTCATTGAAGTGTTGCAATTCACATTTCTCATTTTCCTGGTTCCTAGATAAGGGCTCAAGCTAGTCTTCATACCTTATGACTAATAAGCAGACCCAACAACAAACAGCAATGATTCCAGCCCTTAACTAACATCAGGGTAACAGCCATAGACGGAAAGTACAATGCGAGGTATTGGGATGTGATTACTCCTTTGAGGGATGAGACCTAAGTTCTAGTCCTGATTTTTTGATTCAGGAGGAAGCTCCGAGAAAGTCACATCATTGCTTCACGGACCATGTTTCCTCATCTGTAAATGAGAAGAGAATTGTGGTGCATCAGCTATACGTCAAATGCTGTGCTAGCCACTGAAGGTACAAATATGAACACAGGTCCCATTTTGTGATTCTGAGCAGCTTAGAGTCTACTGCACCAAAGCACAAAAGAGAATTTCAAACAGATTTTCATGAATATAAAAAAAAAAATGAAAAAGCACCTGGGATAGAGAAGGATCCTTGGCTATCTAAGCTGGGTTTTAGAGGATGAGAAGGAATTATCCAGCAAGGAAGGACATTCCAGGTAGAGGGACCTACTCTGGCAGTAGCTTTAGTGCTTCAGCTAGCACCTTACATACAAGGTGCTATGAACACATGACTGATACTGAACTACAGAATTGGAGGGTGAGAAATTGTGTTGTAAAAAAAAAATGAAACAATTTAATTGTGCAGGAGACAAGAGGGAACATGGCCAGTGAGATACCTCCACTCTCACCTGGTCTTGTTCCAGTGTTTTCTGTCGCTGTACGTAATATCATCATCCTTCCAGTTGTAGAAGCTGGAGATCTGGAAGGCACCCATGACACTTCCTTCTCCCAGTCCCTCATGTCCAGTCCATCATCAGGTATTGCCAGTTTTGTCTGAACATCTCCATATCCATCATTTAATTCAAGATACAGTTACCTCTTTCCTGGGCTACAGCTGTATATGCTTTCCAGTCTACTTGGATTCCTTGCAATCTTGCTTTCTCACTGTAGCCAGGATGATCTCAGAGTGGTAATCTGATCATGTCCACCCACCGGACATCTCTTCTCCAACCCACACCCCTATCTTAAAGAAGTCCTGTGGTTTTCTGATTCCCTCTCTCATTTCTTCATGCCCACCTGCCCTTTGCTCTTAGGATTGAGCAGTAGTCTTCTACTCACCATTTCTCTTGCGCCTGATTTTGTTGTTGCCTGGGCTGTCTTCCTTTTTTGGTTAGCACCATGGTCAGAACTCAGCTCAAGAGTCACTTCACGGGGAAACCTTCCCTGACTCCCATGCCCAGTTATATTCTATTGTACAGTGGTCCCTAACCTTTTTGGCATCAGGGACTGGTGCTCCTATGAGAAGCTAATGCCTGCTGATTTGAGGTGGAGCTGAGGTGCTGGGGAGCGGCTTCAAATACAGAGGAAGCTTCACTCACTAGCCCACCACTCATCTTCTGCTGTGTGGCCCAGTTTCTAACAGGCTACAGACCAGTACCTGTCTGCAGCCCTGAGATTGGGGACCGCTGCTGCACTCCTACATAACACCATGCATATCTCCTTTATAACACATATTACAGTTGTAATTTTACATCTCTTTGATTGATGCACTTTTCTCCATTAGTATTAGGACATATGAGCAGAGCCTAGGTTGAATGTTACTCATCATCTAGCCTTACTGGTACATAAAGAATACGGAAAAGAGTGAATGAGTGAGGCTAAGATTCAGTGGATAAAATGAGGGTCAACAGTGACCAAGTCATGACAGGTCTCGTGGCTGTTTAAAGGGATTTAGATCTAATGCAATGATAGCTTCTGGAAGATTCCTAACCGATAGATGAAATGGAGAGAAAGGCATTAGAGACATGACTCTGGAGCTCTGGAGAAAGTGACATGAGGCGAAGGATACTGAGGCAGGGTCTCTGAGGTAGGTCTCTTCCGTCAGTGACTTTCTCCAACTCTAATCTTTCTTATTCTGATCAAATCTGACTGCTAACACCATTTTGGACTTCATTTTCTATGGTAGGTTCAAGAGACTTTGTGATTAATCAATCTCTCTCTCTTTCTCTCTCTCTCTCTCTCTCTTTCTGTCAGTTACTGCCATGTAAAAACCACTATGGATTTTCATCACATTTTGAGAATAAATGAGAGTAGTCTGATGTGATACTCACTTTGGAACATCCTGGAGGCTTTCTCAGAAACTTAGGTAGTCATGTTTCAGACTAGTGGAAACTGAAGTTGACAAAGCCACGAGCTGGAAAAGCATGTCAAGCATGTTTAGACATCATGGGCCAAGAAATCAGAGTGGCTTCAGACATGAACCAGCTTACTGTCATTCCTGTCTTGCCCCCATCTCTCCCTGAGTCAAGCTCTCATTTTCATCTTATGACCCTAATCCTATCTTTCAGAGATTTCTCTCTCAAGGACTTGGACACAGACTTGGCCTCTAGCCCTTTCTCCTTTAGACCAGTTCATTCGCTGGCCTCCTTGCTCCCCTTGTGGGTCAGGAGTAAGGGATAGGACTAGACTCTTCCCTTCAGCTCTTGCCTCTTCAACTCTTATAAGCAACTGACATCATGGAAAGTAGAAGATTTATAGTTAGTCCCACCACTTTCTAGCTGTATAACCTCAGTAGGTTACTTGTCAGTGCCTCTGTATCTCCATTTTGTAAAATGGGGATAATAATATCTACTTTATAGAGTTGCCATGAGAATCAAACTTGTTAATCCATGTAATAGCATAGTATCTGTCTTGTAGAAAACACTCAATAAATTTACTTGTTAGTATCATTCTTGTTATTCTTATCATCATTATCATCATCATCATCATCATCATCATCATCATCATCATTTAGATCCACAACAACCCTGTAAACTTGTTACTGTTATGCTCATTTCACAGATGAGGAAACTGTGCCAAAGTTCTTGAAGGAAAATAAAAGGCCAAAAGGATAAGGTTAGCATCATAAGAGATTGGGGACTTCTTTTAAAAACAGGATAGAGGCAAAACTGGTATGCATGTGAGTTGGGATAAAGTCAGATAGGCCCAGTTCACTGTGCCATTCAGAGGTGGGGTCCGAGGGTGTCATGCTGGAAGGAACAGGAGTAGGGCTGACAGTCAAGTAGGAGACGACTGTTTTCACAGAGAATTTCCCTTTTGGTCTTGGAATGATTTAGTGTTGGGTTTACTTCTGTGGGACTCTGGAGTTAAAAATGTGTTAAACTTTGAAGATTTGGGTAGGTGAATGATTTCTCTTGCCCCCAAGGTGGTTTGTGGGTCCATAATAACCTATACAATTGTTGCTCTTTAAGGATAAATATTAAAAATATTGACTCGCCACCTTTTTTTTAATCAAGTATCTTTCCCTCTGATAGTCAGGTGAGTTATTTGGTAAGCACATGGGAAGTTCTCAGATTAAACTTTGTACTGCTTTTCTCTTTTCTGCCCATTCCCTTTCTTCCAAGAACTTAAGCTCAACTAGCAAAGCATGGTCCAACTGCACATTAAATCAAAAGCCACTACCAGGGATTCTCAAAGAAATCAATACAAGATTTTTTTTTTTATTAAAGAGAGCTTAAAAAGAGACAGAAAAACTTGTAATAAAAGCCATGTTCTTGCAAATTCCTTTTCTACCTACCATTCATGCCTATTTCTCTGAGATGTTGTTGATTTCCTCTAGGTCATCTGCCTGTTCTACAAGGTCACCTATTCAAATGAATAGGAAAGGGAAAGTGGTAAATAGATTGGACTTGCTTGGAAAAATGAGGCGAGAAAAAAATGATGAAAGAACAAAACAAAAAATTTATTTTTCTTTACAAAGGAAATAGGAAAAAAATAGTGTGGATGGGGGCTTGTTTCGGCAATCTCCAATAATTATGAGGGAGCGTTATGGAAATTGTTTGGCACAGGCCTCGCCATGGTCAGTGTGAGCCAGCACAGTCTCTCGAAGTTCCTTTTCGTCTTGTGTGTGCTTAGGGCTGCGTGGTAGGGAGGCCTAGCTAATTAGTCTTTCCAAGGCTACTATGATCAAATGCATTCAAGAAGCTAAATGAGTGTTTCTTGGGCTTACCTCCTATGAGATTTGGAGATTAAGAGATTGAGGAGGCTGAAAAAAATCGTGCTCAATTCAAACCTCCTGGAAGAGTCATGACATTTAGTAGAAAAACAGTAAAGTCTCCTGAAGACTCTGTCAGTGAACTTGTGTTAATGCCACATGTTGTAGAGAAAAATTCTACATGGGGGCAGGGAACCCAGCTGCAAGTGATCAGCAACTCAGCTGTTTGTACACTTGCTTTATTTATAAGAGGAACTAACAAAAGCAATAAGGAGAAAAGCAAGCAAGATTTTGAGGTTAGATTTTGGACACTAATGTTTCTTTTTCTCTTCAATGACTGTACCACAGGTTATTCCAGAATTGCTCTTGTAAGAATTTTGAAGTGTAATAAGAATCCCTTCTGGTGACATTTATTTATTTTTCGGTGTCTTTGCCTTTCTTTATTTCCTCCCCAATCAATAATCCAGCTGCTAGAAAAATCTTAACAACCATGCAGACCCAACTTGTATTTAGATGGTCAAACCTCGACATAGTTCTCACTACTTTCTGCTTGATCACCTATTTTCTAGTCTCTTCCTCATCCCTGTCAGGAACTATGAAGGGTCTTAGATATTACTCTCCTTATAAGCTAACAAGTTATCCTGGTACACTTTCATGGATGTGTTGCTGGTTGAAGATGTGAGACTCTTGGATCAGAGACAATGGATGTTATTACTCAAAGGGCAACATGTGGTTTGAGCCTCATGTTTGCATCTGTCCCTCTTGTCCTGTAAGTCCCACATGGATGATGCAGGCAGCCCAGGTGGGTGCTTTGCACACAGTGAGTTTTGTCACAACTGAGGAGCCCAAGATAAGAAAACCCAATTCCTTTCATGAGAGTTATAAGCAAACTTGTCCAACTTTTGCCCCCAAAGGAGCCATTATCTTTCTTATTTTCGACAACAAATAAATCTACCCTCTTCCCTGGAGGGAGATTATTTTTTAAGGTTGTTTGTTATGCAGCATCCTTGAAAAGATACAAAAGCTATCAAAGCCTTTGCTCAGATGATATGAAGACACATGAGAGACCCATGTAGAATTGCCTTCTAACAGTTCCTGTTACAGGCACCAGAATTATTATTACAGACTTTTCTGCTTTATTGTCAAACTTCAACTCTTCCCTAATCACCAGAAGATCTTGCATTTTTACTGACTCACCGCAAAACCTCTCACTCACATAATCTTCTCTTTTGCCTGGGTCGGTAGATACATTCTTCATCTTGCCTCCATTCCTTGATGGGGTGGTGTGAGTCCTCAGTTTTGTCAGGATACCTGCTGTGTACTAGGCTATGTGCAGTGCCTGAGATAAGGAGAGAAATAAACCTCAGTCCTTGTTCTGGAGAAGATAAGGAGGAAAATAGGCACACAATTTGATCATTTTCTAATTTAGACTTGAAAATGCCCAAATCAAATCTTAAAGAATGAATGTTGAATAGGTTAAAGGCAAGAAGAGACAAGAAAAAGACATTCTAGGTAGAGGGAGCAGCTTAAAGAAAGCAAGGTAAAAAATAGCACAGTATATGGAAATTTGTGGTGAGGGAGTGGTACTATAAGTAGTTTGAATGTTGCTAAAGCATAAACCATGAGGTTGCAAATGAAGGGAGAGCTTCCTGGAGGCTAGACTTTGAAGGGCCTTGATCCATGGGTCGTGATATGGGCAGACTTTGGTTTTGACTAGATTGACCTGGCAACAGCAAAGAGAGCAAGGAAGAAGGAAGGAGAACAAGAGATGCTACAAGCACAAATCTAAGCATAAAAGTATGTGGGTTTGAGCTAGGGCAGTTGAGAGTAAAGATGGAGAAGAGATAAAATTAGCAGCACATGATAACAAATTGGGCTGCAGAATATAGGGGGAGAGAAGGCCAATAGGGTGATGCTGGTGATTCTAGACTGGGCACCTGGGTTGAGGATGGTTCCTATAACTAAGTCAGAGAATACAGGAAGAACAGCAGGTCAACGTGGGGAAAAAGGATTTCAGGGATGCCGAATTGAGGGAACCTGTAATGCCATCCAGAAGGAGGTGTCCACCAGAAGACTTGGATACCTGAGTTTGAATTCTAGGAGAGGTAGGGAATGAGATACAGATTTGGGAGTCAACAGCACGTAGGTGATTTCTCCAAATAGGACTGATTGAAAATGAACTAAACAATGAGCCAGAGAAGGACAGAAGAAGAGCTTGTGGAAGGGCCTGAGAAGTGGTCAGAGAGTAAGCAGAGGACAGAGAGTTGGGGATCTTGGAAGTAAGAGGGTCTCTGCATATGTTTTTCCTCTCACCAGGGGTGGGATTGCAAGGTGGGGGAGTAGAACTATGCCATAATCATGCATTGGTAAATTGCTCAATCTTTTCAGTTATTCAAAGCAAAAAAAAAAAAAAAAAAAAATTAGCCAAGTCTTCAATAGTTTGGAAACCACTAGTCCTAGACTAGTAGCTGCAAACCTGAGAGCTAAGCCCTGCTCTGCCAAAACCTGATGTGTGACTTGGTTAAGATCTGCTCCTCTCCATCCTGGATGTCCTCACTGTGTAAATGAGAGGACTGGATGTGTAGTTCCTAAGGGCCTTCAGGGAAATGGGCTCTTCCTAATGGTGGGAAAGCTGGAGGCAGAGTTCATGCTGCAACATCTGGAAAATGACCGTTTTCTCTGGATGATGGTTATGTGTCCTTGCTGACGCTGAATTTGGTTCAGGAATGAAGGAGAGTGGATGCTACCCTTTTATACATCCCTTCTGCCTACCGACCTTTTCCCTGGAAAGCACTAATCTGTTTCCCATCTCTGTAATTTTGTCATTTCAAGAATGTTATATAAGTGGAATCACACAGCTTACAACCTCTTGAGACTGGATTTTTTTCATTCAGTACAATTCCCTTGAGATCCATCCAAATTGTGTCTATCAAGAGTATATCAACATTCACATTTTCTTAAACAGACACACATGGTTTGGTCTGTCAGGTCTTCCAAAATGGTGAGTCCAGCCAATGTATAAAAGGACAATAAAAGGACGATATTGAAGCTAGAACTGAGGTATCATTCTAGTGAGGCTGGTCACCAGTTAGAACCACAGCTTCATCGAGGAGCCTTTGTTCTCCTTTTCTTTGATTCAGTGCCTAACCTGAAAGACCTCCAGCTAGTTCTTCACTTCTCTGAGGTTTAATTTCCTCTCATTATATAATGAAAATAACAATGCTTTCTTTACAAATGATGCTGAGGAGATGCAATTAAACGATAGAATATATGTGAAAATCTCTGGCACATAATATGATCAAGAAATGTTTTCTTTCTTCCTTTTCTCTTTCCCCATCCTTCCTCCCTCCCTTTTATTTCCTTCACCTTTCTTTCTCTCCATTCCTTTCTCCTCCCTTTCCACTCATGCTTCATGCCACCTGTCCAGTGCTTTATGGTGAGTGTGGGCGGTTTGTTCTGCTAGATAGGTTGCTATTCTAACTACAGCTAGACTGGTTGAATAGGGGGCTGACTGCCCTGTGCCAAGCTAGTCCTGGAGAACTCCTCTTCCTCCACCATATTTCATCGCGCTAGATAATGTCATAATAAAGATTATTAAATAGCAAAGTCTGTTTCTTCTATTTAAATTTATTATGCTAATAGTGTAAGTTTTCACAAGTGATGAGCCACCTTTCCGTGTTTTCATGAATGGAAGGTGGTCTGTGTTAGTTCATTAGCATGAGTGGGTGCCTGAGAGTACCTCTAACAAGCCACCGAGGCCTCTCGGGTCTTGTCTGATTTGGATGTGGGCATTAATGAGATACAGAAAAGCAGAGAAGCATGATCACAGATTGTTGGAGAGACTATGTGAAGGTCTTGGACTGAGCTGAGATAGATGGACACAGATGAGAGTGGACCAACGGTGATAGTTATTCTCCAGGTAGAATCCACTCTGCACCAGGGATAGCTCTGTAGAGAAACCCCAAAGAAATGGGGCAAGGGAAAGGAATTTTTTAAAATGATACTGGAGTTCCTTCTAGAGCTGATTATTCCTTTTTCTTTCTCCCCTATTGGACAAGTGTTCATCTAGTTAATTTAGAACAAACCCTCTCCTCTTGTCCCCAGTAGTAACTATGGGCCAGATGGATGACTCAGGAGCCCCCGAAGCTGCAGCCTGGGGGCATCTCCTACGGTGTCCTAATTGTCGTCAGACAACCAGTGACCTTGTCAGGTTCTAATGATCCTAACCCTCTGCCATTGGTTTGATACATGTCAAACCAGGATGGAAACCAAGGAAATATCCAGTGCAACCCCAGCCTTGCGGGATACCTCATGAAAGGAAGAAGATTTTGTTAAAAAAATATAAATATATTGATTTTGCATTAGAAATAAAAATGCCTCTTTGGAATTGTATTGGCTCAGGAACAGAGAGCCACTGGAAATAGAACTTCAAACAGCTGCTGGCCTTTGCTAATATATATTTAATTTTTCTCCAAGGGCTACTTGTCCCAGTGGTCATTTTTATACTGTAGTTCTTCCCCTCAGGTTCTTTTAGTGGAAGTCATGGGAGTAATAGTATTTTGAGCAGGGGTTAGCCTGGAGGACTAAGCCAGCCTCTGCCAAATTCCCCCAGATGTCTACGGCACCTGCCCAGGGCTCATCAACTCGGCTGCTTCTGGGGACTAATGTGATGGGCCCTGACCGCAGTAAACTCACGCACGCCAATCTCTTCCTCTTCTGTCTCCAGCAAGGATTGAAAATAGTTCACCATGCAGAGAAGACACTGTCCAGCTTCTGCAAGTGGCAGAAGAGCATCAATCCCAAGAGTGACGTCAACCCTGCCCATCATGACGTGGCCGTCCTTCTCACCAGGTACCCCAGAGACTATGGGGAAGCCAGGGACTGCAAGGCAGGGAGGGCTGGCAGGTGGAAGGGTTGCCAGGTATTCAAACTCATGGATATCTACTCTGTGCTGCTCTTGGTCATTTTTAAAGGTAGCTTCTACAATCTAGACAATTCCTGACCTCCATACCAGTAAAGGGCCAGTTAGCAAACTTGCTAAATGGGACAAAAGTTGCTGCATTAATGAACTGCATCTGCTGGCAAAATGCAGGCCACTTTCCTATCCCAGTGATGATGTCATGTCTAAGGCTGGCTTCTCCATGCAGCTTTATAAACAGTCAGGAAGCATGTTTGCAGATCCTCATTAAAGACTCTAGATACTTTTAACCATGGGATTTCTGATCCTTTATTTTATTTTATTTTTTAAATTTCCTCCAGTTTAGAAACATGCAACTATTTCTACAGATATCAATCCTCCTTGTAACCCGTCTCTGACTGATGTTGAGGACAGAATACGAGGAGCGGATCCTCCCCTGAGCAGGCAGAGTGGTTCACTTACACCTGTCTTACTCCTCTACCCTCATGAAGATACCATTTTGTTCTAACCACAGAAAAACCCCTTGGTGCTTATAAGAATCATCTAAACTCCTAGGACTCAGCTGTGAAAAGCTAGTGAACTTATCTGAAACCCAGGCTCTTGAAAGGCTATGTTTAGTCACTGATTCAATAAATATTTATTGAGCACCTACTGCATACCAGACACTGTTTAAATCTAGGCAAATGAAGGCCTTACACTCATGGGGAGAAGTAAATTCTCATGGGCACTCCCGTGATGATTCAGGGACATCCAGAAACCCAGGGATGTACAATAGAAGAGGCCCCTTGGCCTGGCCCTTCGGCCACAGAGAACCTCACAAACTGGAAGGCCCGGGTGTATGCATTGTCTTTGCAGAGGACAGCTGCCCCCGAACGTGTTGACTTGTCATCTCTCCCTTTGACAGGATTGTCCCAGTGCATAGATGCTTATAAGGGATGATAGTCAGCCCATATCCCATCCACATGTCTGCCTTACCCTGACCAAAAACTTCAACCATGAGCATCACTTTTTCGAGTGAAAGTATCAAAACTTTGGTTGAATGTAGACATGGTCCAAAAGAAGTCTGTGGCATAAACCTGCTACCTTAGATTCATTAGGACCTATGGCATCTTGGTCCCCTGGGAAATAGGTTAGTAGGGCTGTGGAAGGTAAGGCTGGGGGCTCTGGAGGCAGGGGCCCACAGGCAGCCAGGAAGCACTGCGGGCCTGAGCAGAACCCAGGAGAAGACTGGAGTCCAGATAGGACATTTCTACGGGTAAGAACCCTGGGTTCCAGGACCAGCATTGTCCTCCCAGAAGCTGTGACTCAGCTCTGTCTCTTTTCTATCCCTGAAAGCAGAACGAGTTCTTTCATTCTCATATGAAGAAGTGAATGAGTTCATGATAGCTGGCATTTGCGCAGTGTTTGACATGGGCCAAGCACTGTGTTGCATCTGCTAAAACAGTCATCATTCCATTTAATCCCACAGAATACAGGTAGTTGACTACTATCAATCATCCCTATTTTACAGATGGGGAACCTGAGGCTTAGTTATGTCACTTGCCTAAAATCTCATTGTTATTACCGGGTAAAGATGAGACTTAAATCCAGGTGGTTTGACCCCAGCAGCCATGCTCTTAACTATTACCCAATAAGAATAGAAGGGATTCACTCTCCTTTTTTTCTTGTTATGATTTTTTCTTCCTAAAACATGGGTCTGGTTTCAGTGTATGATGAGCCTCACCAGCTCTTAGATAGTGGAGAGTATTGCAATTTCTGAAGCAGGATTTCTCAACCTGAGCCCATTGACATTTTAGACTGGATAATTCTTTGTTGTGAGGGGCTGCCCTGTACATTATAGTATATTTAACAGCATCTCTGGCCTCTATCTATGAGATGCCAGTAGCGTCTTCCTCTAAGTCATGACAACCAAAACTGTCTCCAGACATTACCAAATGTTCCCTAAAAGTGGGTGGGGAGTAAAACCACACCCTGTTGAGAATCTCTGGTCTGAAGAAATAGGCAGGATTGGGAAGGGAGGGAGGTGTAAGACTGAGCTTGTCTCTGAGCACTGTGCTGAGATTCACTTTAACAGAGTTCTCTGTAGAGCTGCATTCAGTAGAAAGTGGCTTTGGCTTGGAACACCCCATGAAATGGAGCTAGTGGCTGCCTACCAAGGCATGTTTTCTCTTGCGATGTCCCCAATGCATGGGGGAGGTAGAGCTAATGCCCTTTTGGGAGCTTAAGGTCCTTACCTGAAAAAAACCATATTCCTACAATTCTTTTGTCACCCTCTTTTACCCTCTTTAGCACTAGATACTTAGTAAGCACTCAATAAACAGTCATTTAACAGACCTAACTTCACAGTGTCAAAATGAGAAAGTTGGCAAATTAGCAGTGAGCACCATTCATCCCTTCCCAGCAGCTCCATACAGACCTAGACTTTTTGAATAAAACAGTATTAGTAACAAGCACATCTTGCAGTAGAGGTGGAAAGTATTTGGTTGGCCCTACTGACCCAGAAATTATTGAGAATGATCAGACTGCACCAACCTAGCCGTCCAACACGGAACTACCCAGCAACGCCGCTGTTGGTGTGAGTCGGGATGCATGTCTGT
The DNA here is from genome assembly GCA_028627145.1 of Eidolon dupreanum. Lineage (NCBI taxonomy): Eukaryota > Metazoa > Chordata > Mammalia > Chiroptera > Pteropodidae > Eidolon > Eidolon dupreanum. Next base: position 87,130,288 of record CM053501.1, read on the forward strand.
TTCACAGGTTCTGAGAGGGGAGCCGCTCTCTTTTGTCCCATTATCCCCAGCCATTGCCACCTGGAGAACTGAGAACGTGCAGGGATTTTCAAAGCCTGGATCTTTTCCATGGTCAACAGACGCAAAAAGCAGATGCTTTGTCACCAGAAATGGTGCTCACTCAAAACCTATGAGCTGAAGATCTGCAACTAACTAAAACTCAGAACCTTGTTGGCCTTTGTGCTAGACACTCTTGACAAAAAGCTCTTCTAGAACCGAAGAAAACCAAATGACTAATTAACAAACAGCTCTTTCAAAGCCCTTGTCAGTGATTGAAACAGTCCCTACCAGGATATGGGAGCACACTTTTGTATTTAAAGGCTGTCACTAGTATTTTATGAGATCCTGGAGTCTTTTCTTTTTCCAGGGTAGGGAAATAATGTCCTGGTGAAAAGAGGAAAAATGCCTTTCTCTCTCGCTTGCTCGCTCTCTCGCTTGCTCGCTCTCTCGCTTGCTCGCTCTCTCGCTTGCTCGCTCTCTCGCTTGCTCTCTCGCTTGCTCGCTCGCTCTCTATGTGAATTTATGTGTCTATCCTCTCCCATAAGCAATATTGTTAGGGTAGTGGAGCTGGAGAGAAAATTGATTTGATCTCTGGATGGGTTGATGGGATCACTTGCCTTTTTCATGAATGATAAGAAGTTTTTGGATGAGTTTTGAGCGCAGACTTCAGAAAAAAAAAAAGGATTTCACATTTGAAAAACCTCAGCTACTGCGTGTTGTTCCTTCCCTACTTAAAAGTTCATATTAACTTCAGTTTTCAGCCATATCTTTCTCTCTTTGAGCAAATAATATAATTTGGCCTCCTGAGATTAGGAGCAAAAGCAACTCAAAATAAAACATTTGCTAGATGTTAGATGTTAGTGCAAGTCAGTAATTAAGAGGTGAAACCAGAATAATCTTAATTCAAAATATGCACTTTAAAAAATTATTTTAATCATGCTTTATAGACCATATTGAATGAGAATTCATACCTCAATTTTTTTTTTCTTTCCCTGGAGGGTTTTTGCAGGTGTTTCTTGGCCACCTATACATCTCTGTTCTCTGCTTTCAGAAAAGACATCTGTGCTGGTGTCAACCGCCCCTGTGAGACCCTGGGTCTGTCTCACTTGTCAGGAATGTGCCAGCCTCACCGAAGCTGTAACATCAATGAAGACTCGGGCCTCCCTCTGGCTTTCACCATTGCCCACGAGCTCGGACACAGGTAAAGGGCCAAGGAAACCGAGATCTCGCCATGTTCACGTATCGCGATCAGACGGAAGAGGGAATGGAAAGCACTGTGGCTTGGGACTCACCCTCCTAAATCTCTGCTTCCTCATCTGTGAAGTGGGGATAATTACACACTTAAAAGATTCCAGTGTCTTCTCTGCCCGGACCACGTGTACCATCTGTATCACAGAATCAGAAGCCACTGCAATTCTCTGAATTAGAATGAGGGGGGCAGAAGCGAGGAGATAAGCTTTAACTCAGTTAATTCAGGAGTAACAATCCTGTTTGTCTTATGAAATAATAATGACATCAGTAAAAAGTCACAAACCTTACCATTTTTTGCCTTAACTTTATGCCAGACACTTTGCATTGTGTCATTGAATCCTCTCAACCTTATGAAGTAGATACTGTTGTTAGCCCCATTTTACTTGTGTGTGTGTGTGTGTGTGTGTGTGTGTATGTGTGTGTATGACAACAGTGAATGAATATGATGTTGAAAACTGCTATAAACTTGGAAAGACCATTAAGCAAATGCCAGTTAGGAAGTCTATATTGTCACAAAAATATGTGAATTTGATTAGCTGAATTCACTGAAGGCAGGTTTCAGAATGTTTTATGAAGGGATAAGGAGGATTCTGTATCCTCCAGGTATCAGAGAGTCCTCTGGAGGAAAGAGCTTTAGCTTATGTGTCACTTAATGAATTGGTCTCTTTACAGACCATGAATAAAGCACATCGCACTAATTAGAGACTCAGAGTGGGGAGCCAGGTAAATGACTCAGCTATGCCCCTCCCTGTCGCGGAGCTGCCAGCCTGGATCTCTGCCCTGTAAAGAAGGAAGCAGGACACTGGAGTGTGTTCTGAGAGTAGAGCCAGAAGAGGGGTGGGTCTGGGAAGGACCCTGGAGACTGGATTATTCCAGGCCTGGCCTCTCTAGCCTGGGCTTTCTCACCATTTTTCTCATGTACTATTGGACCTTTTCAAAATGTTTTTTACCTGTGGTATAAAACCAGAGTATCAACTTGGGAGTTGGGAAAAGTGAGTGTTTATTCTGGCTTTTCCATCAACCAATGTTGTGACCTTAGATAATTTCTGTTACCTCTCTACACTCGTTTCTTCATCTGTGAAATGAGTAGATTGAACTAGGCAGTTTCTTAGGCACTGTGATTTCTTTGATCCTTACCAAAAAGCCCTGGGAGATAAATGTGATATATTCTATTATCTTTGTTGTTACATGCCACTGCATCAGCTCCAACTCCTGGTAACTGAATGAATGAGTGATGTCCACAATGTTTTGTCCTCAGCAGCCCTGCTCAGCTCTGTAGATTTATGCCTGTGGCTTCCTTTTTAGGGTCATTCCACCTCATATCTAGTCTTCCTCTTTTTCTGTTCCCTTCTGTTTTTCTCTGCAAAACTGTCTTTTCCTAAGAGCTTTGCCTTCTCATGATATACCCAAAGTCAGACAGCTTCAGTTTGTCATCCAAATCTGTAATTATCTTAAAATAAGAAGTTTAATTTTTTAAAAAAGAGTATTGAGCCATGTACAAGTGACCTAAATAAACAACTATCTTTAAGTGGCAAAAAAAAAAAGTTTAGAGTCACTGATAAGAAAAAAAAAGTTGAAAGAAGACACATAAGCTTGCATTTGAGTGATAGAAAAATTATTTAATAGGACACAAAGCCAAAAGAGAGAAAACTTTAGGAGCTTCCCAAGAAACTTTTGCTTAAAGCAGAAGATGCTTCTGAGATATTTAGTTCTTTCTTAGCTATATAGTTCTAATTAGCTGTGGATCAAACTGAGAAACACTGAACAGATCAATGAAATGGCCTGTGGCAGCCCAAAAGAAAAAATATATATAATAAGCCAATATCCCAAGAAGACACTCATTATAATTTAATAACAAAGATACCCCGTTGTTTCTTCAAAACTTGTTTTATCTCTGATTGTATATGGTGCAAAATAGAAAGCAAATTAAACTAACCTGTGTTGTGACCTAAGTGAATAATTTCACTTTTCTTATGAGAGAAAACTTTTTAAAACTCCATTTGTGAGGGCCCTTCATTATATCAGCTATCCATAGCTTGGTCTCACACCAGCTTTATTTGGTCCTAAGTGAGTTACCAGAAATGAAGGTAGAGTTCCTATATCCTTTCCTTTTAAGTAATGAAATATCATGATACAGGTGAATACTTAAAAGGCAGTATCCTTCCAGTATTCCACTGCCCTCCCCTCTGGATTGTTGTAGATTTCACTTAAGGAGCCTTGCTCATTTGCATATACAAAATTGTTATCATCTGAATGAGTTAGAAAGTTAACATTCACATTTTCATGGTTCTCATTCTCTGCTGGTTCCACTCTTCTGTAAAATGAATAATAAAAGGCAAAGAATAAATATAGCCCACCAAGTGATACCCTGAAACCTGGACAATTACCTTGTTATCTCGTATCTGCAGTTTGGCAAATGAACCTAAAAGGAATTAAAGCATGAAGATAAAGTAAAGCTCATGCAACAGCCCAGTAAGTTCTTTCAGACCTAGAGAGCTCCTTGCTCCACACTGCTCTTCAGGTGCCACCCCACCTGCCGGGCAGTAACTTCCTGGAAACAAGACTTCCATCCCTCTGGCCACATGTGCTTTCCTTGTTTTTCTTTTCTCATTGACTCACTGTTCCCATGTGACGGGAGTGCTCCGCCCATCTAGAGAAAGTAGACCAGTCCAGAGGGACATTTGTTTGATAGCACTGATTGCTTTTATCAGATGTGAGTACAGAGGGCTGATAAAGCTGGAGGGGAAACACTTTAGCGAATGAAAAATTTTAGTTGGAACAAAATGAGCTTTTGGAGAATTGATGTATTTTGAATGTAGGTTTGAAACCACCCAGTATATATGATCCAGCCATGTAACTTATTATACTGGAATATCCAATGCTAGAAAAACCATTATTTGTGCACCTTTTTAGAACCGTGCTTGTAGTTTAGGATTCTCACTAATTATGGAGCAGGTGAACTTGTAGAATGCTTCAGGAGCTGAGTAAGACTGGATTTGCAACCACCTGGGGAAAGCCTGCTCAGAAAGAAGTTTTCATTAAATCACATTCTTTGTGGGTGAGTGGTAAGGGCTTTGTAAATGAATAATCTGACTCCTTTGTGAGCTTTGCATTCGTATGAAATGTAAATCAATAACAACATAATGCATTAAAAAATACAGGAAAACCTCTAAATCCCCTCAGGACTATTCTCTGCAAGAGTTGCTGATGTTGATCAGGAGATTTTATTAAAGTTGGATGTGCACTTGCATGTCAAATGGTTGAATTTCACTAGCAGAGTGAAATTTCGTTCCTAACATCTCTAGGTCGTAAGTATTCAATAAGCAGTCCCCAATGTTGAGATCTCAGAAGGCATCTTGGGGTGATCCTGAGGACTAGGCTTATAAACAGACACTCCTGAGTTTGCTTTGTTCCCAGGCACCCTGTTGCCATGGTGGACAGATAAGCTCTTACAGCCTTTCAGGGCTGCTTCACTTGGTCAGCCCTGATGGTGGGAGGTCAGGGAGCAGAAGTGAGATACAGATGGGAGCCCCGAGATAGGAGCTCTGCAGAAGACCTAGTTTAGTCCCTAACTAGCTGTGTGACTACTGACAAATCTCAAACTGTGAGCTTCCTTATCTAGCAGAGGAAAATTAGCTAGACAATGATTAAAACAGCAATATATATATATTTTTTTAACTTAGGAAGCCCTTGTTATATGCCAGGCACCTGGCTAAGTGGTTTTCAAACTTTATTCCATTCAAATCTCATCCTACATGATGATGACTACTCCATTTTCTAGAAGAGGAAATTGAAGCTGAGCAAGTTTCAGTAACACAAATCATTATGTGGCTCAGCCGGAATTCCAGTCCAGACCACCTGTCTGTGGGAATCCTGCTCTTAACCACTGAATATGAGGTCTCCCTGAGGTCTATGATGTTGGAGGACTCTTGTGGTAATACTGGAAAGAAATCCATCCACTCAAAGCTTGTGGCCTTTAACAAAGTCTCCCATAGGCTTCCCCTTTTGTGCTCTCTCATAAATTATGATGAAAAGGGAGAAGGGGGGTGGGGAGGTTGCTCTTTTGTGCTGTGGTTACTGCAGCAAGAGGAAGAATATAACTTGAGGTAAGATTTGCTCTCCTGTCTCTAGACTCAGAAAGCCAAGCTGGGAGCTCCTAGCTTTCTGCCAAATAGACTTTTTTGAATTAGGCCCACGGCTCCCATGGTTGCATATTTGAGGCAAAGCCATGCCTCAAATGTT
>CM053501.1:87136319-87173097 GCA_028627145.1 Eidolon dupreanum
AGCCTAAATATTAAAATCACTAAAGAAGAAGAGACTGGGCTAGTCTAATTTCTTGAATTTACCTAAGAAGATGTTCATATTTTTAAAAATGTCATTTCATGGCCAAGGAGCTCTGGGGGTAGGTGAAGAGCCACAACAGCTCTTTGTAATATGATGATGAGTACTCACTGTATTCAACCTATCTATCTTACCTTTGAAAGCCAATTTTTCCTAACAGTTAAGTATTATGACAAAATTATTTCATTTCTTTAACAATTTAAGTTGCAATTCCAAATTTAGCATCCCAGTTCTTAAACATCTTAACCAAAAGAAAGAACTTAAAAATATACAGTAAATAGTAAATATTACTAGATGTAGCCTAGTCTAATACATCAATGATGTGGGTTTAATTCATTTTTAAAAATTAGTTCTGTTCTTGTTTTTATACCATTCTGTGGTTACTGTAGAATTTATTAATTTTAATGCCTTCTTAGATTTAACTAAGATATATTTTGATATATTTGGGGATTACAATAATACATCTATATCAGAAAGTAAAAGAATACCATCTTAGACCATTCAGAGTTACAATCTTGGTAATTACTTTGTCAATTTTCAGTTGGAATTTTTGATCAGGACTTTGTGTCAGCTTTTGTTTTGTTTTGTTTTTTTTCCCCCTCCAGCAGATCCGAGCCTAGTCATTAAACTGAGCTTTTCGAGTTGAATATTTTTTGTTATAATTATAAAACATTTTAAGTTATGCCTTTGTTTAAGGTTTAGTATATCTTAAAGTCTGGCAAGGAACGGCAGCCATGCATTTCACAAATCTCTTCTGTTCATGCACATGCTTCACTGTGCCATCAGACTTCACTTACAAAACACAAGTTCAAATACAAAATTACTAAGGGTTTCAAGACAGCAGCAACACAGCATTCAGACAAGTGTGTGGTGCTGGGCGACTGCGCAGGGCTCATGCCCATGGAGCCCTCCTGTAAATGGATTTTAGACACTGGATTTTTTTAAATGGTGAAACTGAAATTGCAACCTACTCAGAAAATATGAAATGCATCAAAACTTTTTCTTGACCTAAAAATTATTTTCATCCTTATTAGCAAGTTTTGTCTTTCACTTCTAATGATCATTTCTTAAGATCATTATCTAAAAATGTTGCGCTGTCCTGTTTCTGCAAATTGAAAATGCAACCTTTGATTCAATAAGTTAATTCCGTTACCTAAGCTTCCTTTGAGAGGATTAATCAGCCCGTGTGAGGGTGAGAGTTCCTAGTAAATTAGTTTTAGAGTTTTCACTTAGCTGAGTCATAAATGGATTTAAAAGTTCTTGAAAGCTAGAGGAAAAAAAAAAGTCACATGACCCAGACAAAAGGATGTGTCAGGGCAGATGAATACATGTGAGACAGTGAAAATACTCAATTCTGATGGAGATTATGTAATTTCTGAGGTTGCTATCTGGAACAGTGACTCTCTGATACTCATGATGACCGTTGAGAACTAAGACCATCCATTGCTACCCCTGCCTCCTTCTGCAGAGCCCTGCATCATAGGCCAACCTAATGACATCCCAGAGTACCAATGAAAGCAAAGGCCAGAGGTGAGGACAAAGAAGTAGGATTTAGGTTCAGCCTTATAAGTTATTGGATAGCCCTGAATTCACAATGGCTACTTTCAAGAACAGGCTTCTTTCTGGCCGTAGGTACACATATAGGTCATTGATGTGCAAACTCTGGGAGAGTCATAGCAGTGAGTTTGTGTGTGTTATTGTTGTTGCCATGAAGGTTTGTTTTGCTAGACATTCCTAAGACTCCATACTGTTCTCATACTCAATAGAAATTCATGTTTCTTAAATGCAGTATACTTCAGTTAGCCTGCCTTACCTAGAAGGATGTACTATTTCAATACTGCAGGAGCAAGATAGAAATCTTGAAATTAGGGCCTCTTCATGGAGATGTGTTGTATCATAGGGAAAAGGAAACCTTTCCAGTTTTCCAATGGAATGAAATAAAATAATTTTTTTCTCTTATGCTTAACTTATTCCTCAGAGGCAAATATTGTTACAAACATGTTTTTGTTTACACGCAAATGGAATCATTCTTTACTGATTCTGCAACTCTCTGGACTCACTGAGCAGAAGATCGTGGCATCATGGCTTACCTCATTCCTTTTAGTGACTATACAGCCTTCCATTATGTAAATGCAACTTAATTAATTTGTCCATTTCTTTCTGGATGAACATGTAATTGCTTCAACGAACATCTTTGTCTTCTGTCACTAAGATCAGTGTCCATTGTGATGACTGACTGAGTTGATCTCTGAGGTTGAAATTCTCTTTGCCATTTGTCCCAAAGTTTCTCCCTAACAGTATTGATCACTGTCATGTCTGTTAATTAGCAAACATGGGTTTTTCTACATGTAATGTTGCGCTAGAATCCATTAGGAAAGGTTAACAGTAATAATTACCACATTTAAACAACTGCTCTATATCAGAAACCTTATTGGAGATTTTAACATGTTGCTCTCTGACATACCCCTCTATATGGACCAGAGACAGAGAGTCCTTCTCCAAGATGTCAGAGTCGGGGCTGGGACTTAAATCCCTGTGGATCTAACTCCACAGCTTGTGTGAAGGAGAACCACCTAGGCTGTGTTTATTTCCACCTCTGCTGTGTTTTTGAGTCCTCACCAGTGTGTTATGATTCTTCCTTTATACTATCTGGCCAGTAGTAGCTGATCAAGGCACAGATGACTTTAGGTTCCTTTGAGGACACTGCAGTTCAATTGAGGAGCTTATAATATTCATAGTCTTGCAACTGACGGAACCTCAGTGGTCATTGTTGGACCAGGTTCACAGTCATAGTTAAGGAAAGTCATGGAATCACCTACTGCCCTCGTGGGATCTAGAATTCTTTATGCTACACTGGCAAGACAGCAGTTGTTTAGAAAATAGTAAAACAAAGTATGACTTATGTGCAGAATTGGTCAGAACTAGCATAATAGAATAATCTGAAGGAGAAAAGAATATTTCAGAAAAGATTTTTGGGGTGAGAAGAGAATTGAGCCAGCATTATACAATACATGTCTTTAGGGCTATAAGAGAAGATTGGAATGATAGAAGCATAGCATGTTGGGGCAGCTGCAAGGACCTTTATAATTCATCAAGTTCATGGTCAGAAGGTGAAAACAGCAACATAACGATTATCACTTGTCAAGCACTTACCATATACCAACCACTGTGCCGAGTGCTTGATATACAATCTCTGTTTTAATCCTTGCAAATGCTCTGCTAGGCAGGTGTGTTTTCCCCATTTTTCAAATGAGGAAACTGAGTCATAAAAAGGTTAAGTAACTTCCTCAAGGTAATGTTAGACTAAAACTTTTACATCTGCTCTCAGTAGAGGTAAATGGCTGGGGATTTGCACCATATTTAAGCCCCACGAGAGAATATTAAAATGGAGTCCAGTTGGTATTCTACCAAGTTGGCTCCTCAGATATGATCCATGAATAAATGCATCACCTAATAATGTGAAGAGGGGTTACTTTAAAGATCTCATCAAAGACATTTATTTTCATTAAAGAAAATTGTGTGCTTATAGGCTATGGCTCTAACCTACTAACCTTGTAGCTAGTAGAAAGGGTTCTAAGCTAAACCACCAGGTTTAGCTCTGCCAGTCATATGGTGAGATCTTGGGAAACTTAATCTCTCTATGCCTAGGTTTTTCTCATCTATGAAATAGTATTGGATAATAAAAGAACTAACGTCGTAGGGTGGTTGTGATTGTTAAAATGAGAAAAGATAACTACTACAGAGCATAACAAGATCTGGGAAATACTGTTCGAATAATATATTGGCTGTTGTTTTAAAAATCAAAATTCCTTTAAATTCACTGTATCAACAAGAATAGCAAATGTCTCTGGGTAGTTTTATCCTTCAGGGAATGAGTTGAACAGCATAAGCCCAGAGGGAATGAAACTAAAGCAAATACTGGAACTTCACCATTCTGGAATTCAGTGCAATGCTGGCCATTGGAGGAGGAGTTACTTGCTATGAGGACTCATTTATACAACCCTGAGAGTGAGTCCCTCAAAATTTGCACCCTAGGCACCTCTAGTTTCAGCCCTTCCCAGGAGGTTGGAATATATTATTTCATTCGGAAAGCTCCATAATTATTCAGGGCTGCTTTCTCTTTTTTGCTTTATGTGTTCAAATACAAAGCCCCAAATCCAAATTCTAAAGCTCAAATCAAAGTCTTATTTAAAAGTGTTTCCTCTGCCTCCGTCCTTCTTGATAGCCCAGTGTTCTGTGAAATGATCCCCTGGGCTCAGCACACCTGAAAGGATGTTCTCATCTCCAGGAGCAAAATTGCTCCCAGGTGGCTCCCTCTAAGTACTTTTGTTACAGTTCAGGCAGAGACAGAGCTTATCATGCTGCCAGGAATGAAGATTTACATCTTGTCCCCAGAGGCTCTGGCCCTTTTCCATTGGCACTTTGTCCAGTGATCTCTCCAACTCATTTCGACTGCTCATTTTCTCAGAGAACTTATCCATGGCACCTTCTATAAAATCAGTTGGTATTCTTTATTTGCTTTTACCTTTCTTCTTTAAGCTTTGAGCACATGCTTTTGACCTCCATCTCAAGTACATCCAGAGTTTTAGTGTTTAAAGCTTCTGCTCTAAATTTATTTGTATAAGTCTTTTACACTTTTATTTACTTACTACATAGATCACTGCATCCTTGAGCAGCCACACCCAGAGCTGTATGTTCTGGCTTTGTATTTGGTGTGCATCCACACTAAGGCAGGTCCACGGCAAACGGCTTCATAGCTGGTCTCATTGAGCCCTCAGCTGGTCACATCACCAGAAACTCACTGCCCTTGCCCTAATAAGCATATCCAGAAGAGATCCCCAAAGGACCTTTTAAAGAGGATAGTCTCAAGTTTTTCACCTAAAGAAAACAAGACATAACATTCAAAAGAAAATGTTTGAATTCTTCTTATATACATATATCACCTATTGAAAGCTTTAAGGCAACTTATATTTTAAAAGTTATCTATCTTTCCGGTTACTCCCAAGTACCTATGTACAGGTACTTATGCATGTTATTAAGTAAGTCTTTAGAATAGTTCTGCGCTGGACATTACCCAGCACCTACAGGGAATAGAAAATTGAACCTTAGAATGGATTTAATGCAGGACCCAGCATGATGAGTTGGACTGCTGTGTTAAACACGTTGACTTCAGCTGTGGCCAAAAAAGCATATTTTTTTTCTTTGTAGTTGTGAATCTGTGCCCAAGGACTTCTTGAGCTTGAGAATTAAGGGAGTCTATTTGTTGGGGATGGGGTTACAATAGTGGTAATAGTGTTATTGGCGAGCTGGTCCAGTGGGAGAGGACCCCTTCTCCCCTGGAGGTCTACTTACTTTGCTGCAAACAATGGGCGAGTGTCATGCTTGCCCGAAATCCCATGTCACTGGTTGATATTACTTAACTTCCAGGCCAATGCTAGATGTCCCATGCCTTATTTTTACAAGCACAGTTTGATGTCAGATTAAAAGATCTCATCATTTTTTTTAAATTTTAATATTTTTTATTAAGTTTACTGGGGTAACATTGGTTACTACAATTATATAATTTTCAGGTGTACATTATAATTTGACATCTATTTATTCTATTGTGTGATTTGCCACCCAAAGTCCAGTTTCCTTCAGCTACCATATATTTGATCCCCTTTACCCGCTTCACCCTCCCTTATGCCCCCCTATATTTGACCCCCTTTACCCCATTTACCTCCCCCCTCCTCCCCACCCCTTACCCTCTGGTAACCACTAGTTCATTGTCCATGTCCCTAAGTCTCTGTTTGTCCTGTTCATTTGTTGCTTTTAGGTTTATATTCCACATATAAGTTGATATCATGTGATTTTCAACTTTTTCAGTCTGGCTTATTTTGCTTAGCATGATTATCTCGAGGTCCATCCATGTTGTCGCAAATGGCAGTATTCATCTCTTCTTATGGCTGAGTAATATTCCATTGTATATATGTGCCACAGCTTCTTTATCCAATTATCTATCATAGGACACTTCAGTTGCTTCCATGTCCTGGCCACTGTGAATAATGCTGCTTTGAACATCGGTGTGCAAATATCTTTTTGGATATGGTTTTTCAAGTCTTTAGGGTAAATACCCAGTAGTAGGATTGCTGGATCATATGGTAGATCAATTCTCCACTTTTTTGAGGAACCTCCATACTGTTTTGATAGTGGCTGTACCACTTTGCAGTCCCACCAGCAGTGTATGAGGGTTCCTTTTTCTCCGTAGAAACTTTTTAGTTTGATGTAGTCTCATTCATTTATTTTTGCTTTTCCTTCCCTTGCCTTTGAGGTCAAATTCATAAAATCCTCTTTAAGTTCAAGGTCCTTGAGTTTTGTTTCTATGTTTTCCTCTATGCATTTTATTGTTTCAGGTCTTATATTCAGGTCCTTAATCCATTTTGAGTTAATTTTGGTGTGTGGTGACAGACAACAGTCTAGTTTCATTCTTTTGCAGGTGACCTTCCAGTTTTTCCAGCACCATTTATTGAAGAGACTTTCCTTTCTCCACTGTATGGTTTTGGCTTTTTTGTCGAAAATTATTTGCCCATATAAATATGAGTTTACTTCTGGACTCTCAATTCTGTTCCACTGGTCCATGTGTCTGTTTTACTGCCAATAATATACCGTGTCGATTACTGTCGCTTTGTAGTATAAATTGAAGTTGGGCAGAGTGATGCCTCCAGCTTCATTCTTTTTTCTCAGGATAGCTTTGGCAATTTGGGGTCTTTTGTGCTTCCACACGAATCTGAAGATATTTTGTTCTATTTCTTTAAAAACTGCTGATGAGATTTCAATGGTTATTGCATTAAATCTGTATAATGCTTTAGGTAATATAAAGATCTCATCATTTATAACAAAGGCCACATAGCATTTTAAAGCAATCTTCCCAAATTAAGTTGTAAAACTGCAAAAAGAAAAAAGCCTACGTTTTAGCATGTGCCACAGAAAGGTAAAAGATGGGAATCTGCAGATTAATGACACCTGGGGTCAGACATGCAAAAGAATTTTGGGAGAAGGGTGCTGAGCTAAAAACCTAACTTGTAAGGATTTGTCTCTTTCTCACTCTAGCACATCCTTGTGAGCTCTACTGCCGACCCATAGATGGCCAGTTTTCCGAAAAAATGCTGGATGCTGTCATTGATGGTACCCCTTGCTTCGAAGGTGGCAACAGCAGAAATGTCTGTATTAATGGCATGTGTAAGGTATTGGGTATGTTTCCTTAATCTATAACTTTTTAAATCATGCTTTTTTAATTCAGGAAGTCACATGTTCTAACCTTTTGCTTCTTCGTGTCATTTGCATGTGGTCTGTTTTATACATGGTCTGTGAGGCAAGACTTCTCAGTGTATATCAAAGTTTGGAACTGAATAGTTTTCCTCCTGCTCTTGTCTTTATTTCTTGATTTGTTGTGCTCTGTGATATTTTTTGCATAGAGCAAGATCAAATTGAAGAAGAACCAAATTAAAGAAGGAAACACTAGGAAAAGGGAACCCAGGTTATTTCAGTGGCATTAAATTATTCGTTGGTTAATTGCCAACAGAGTAGGTAAATTTGAGAAAAAAACTGAAATTAATAATAGTTTGTATAGTGTTCTTCAAAAAGCATTTTTACATTTACTTCTTTATTGATTACCAATATGATCTTCTTAAAAAAGAAGAGAGAGATGTATGGCAGGTAGTTATAAACCAAGTCTTCTGAATTCTATTTAACTTTTTCACACTTTTGGCACTATTAACCAACTCCACCTTTCTATTAATTACTTAGACCTGATTTATTAATGCTTTTATGTGTACAGCCATTGAAGAATTCCTTCCCATTGCTCACAATTTGTTTTGTTAGGAACCAAAGAACAAGTTTTATGACCCAACACGCAGGCATAAATCTCAGTTTAAAGAAAAGATGTTTTTAATCAATGAAAGAAAAACTATACTACAGAAATACCTAATTAACTGTTAGTAAAGCAAAATAGTTTAGTGCTCAGGTTCTAGAATATGAACTCATTACCATTTTTTATTAGCTGTATAACCCTATACATCTTTCTGATGCTCAGTTTTCTTTCATAAAATTAGGATATTAATATATATACCTAGCTGGGGTTTTCAGAAAGATGAAATAAGGTCATATGTGTTGAGACCTGACACACAATAAACTCTTAATATATTTTCTTTGTTTTTGCAAATAATTATCATATTTTTTTTCCTGCTGGACCAAATTGCCACTGGAAATAGCTCCTGCCCATAAGTGTTTAGCGCCCTGCGAGGATGCACTTATCAACTTGAAGTTGCCTTTTGATTTATTGCAGTAGTGACCAGAGCACAGGAGGCAGCATACTGATTCACAGGAATGAGTGAGCGAACAGCAAGCCATAATCAGACTCTAGATCTGAAAAAGCTCCAGAAAAATTCTCTTTCAGACACCCTATTTACCATTGTAAATACAAAGATCCAAAAAAATAATTATTACATTTTAGGTTAGATGTGTTCCCAAAGTGGCCAAAACAGCCCAACCACTGTCTAAAGCAGTGGTTTTCAGGCCTGACTGCCTATTAGAATTAGCTGGAGAGCTTTTAAAACTACTGATGTCTGGCTCGATCTCAAAATTCAGAATCTCTGGAATTTGGGACCTGGTGATTGATATTTTAAAAATTCCCCAGCTGATTCCCATATGCAGTTAGGGCTGAGAAGTTATGTCACCAAGAAATGAATGTGATGATAAAATTATCTTTTATACCTAAACACCGTCGCATGCACAGAAACAGCATCTTTAGCTTGTGACAGAAAACACAGGCATTTTGAACAAAGCATAAGGGTCTTGAGTGCCTCTCTTAAAACCAAGTAAATCAGTTGAATGGAATAAGCCAGATTCTCTCAGCTTGCCTTCCTCTTGCTGGAAATCAGTTAAGACCTTTTAGAAGCTATAATTACCCACTTTCTGCCTATATCACACTGAGCTAAGATTTTAGGCTGAAAAATTATGTGAAATTAAATTTATCTTAATGGCCTAAATTTGATTTATCTTCCAAAGACCAAGTTGTAGATATTTTCAGCTGGTAGTCTTATTCATTTACTACAGCTTTTTTTCAGAAAGATTTGAACATGTCTTGAAATGAAAAAATACACTATTAGAAAAAAATGTATGCAGTGTTTGTCTAATTCATCTTCTCTGTGGATATGAAATGTCTGTTTATATTTATATAAATATTTAACATATTTACTTATGTTCATATATTCAGCTGTTTATTTTGAAATTATGATATTTGCCAACATTTGGGCATGCTAGATTTGCAGATTCTATTGCCAAGAGAATTATTAAGCCTTGATCAAAACTGAATTTGTTCTAGGAGGTAACAACATGTGCCCGCCCCCATTTTTTTTTAACTTGAACTGAACTCCTAAGCCTGTTTATCAAAGATATAAATTTAAACTTTGTCTTTTCAGGATGCATCTCATTTTTAATCACATTTGTGACATGGAAAAAGCTTTTAAATATATGAGCCGGTATTCCCACCCTTCCTCCAGCTTTCCCAGCTCTGCGGTCTTACCTGCTGTCTTAGAAAGTCTGCTAACCTCCCAGCTCTTTCACCCCTTTCTCCTGGTAACCAGTTCTTTGCCTTTCATTTCCCTCACTCTTCCTTTTTCCCCAGTCAATATAGCTTTGATTTAATTGCCTTCCCAAACAGCCCAGATGCCCTGATCTATCACATTAACTGTCTCCTAGACCATTTCTCTTAGCTTTCCATCAATCTCTCACCCCAGGACCCTGGTGTTGATCAAGCAACCACAACCTTTTCTGATCTTACCATCAGCCTCTACTCTGTACTTCTTAAAATAAAAAAGCCAGCTTTGTGAATTTGTGCCCTTACAAAATCAATATCTTCAGTCCCATATGAGTCCTTAACCTAATATGACATTGTACCTACCTGTTCTAAGTTAGCTCCGTCTCTCATTCCTCTCAGAAACTGTCCTGTACCTTCTTTATTCTCTCTCAGTGCCATTTTGGTCATTTCAGTGATATGCTGAACATTCCCAGATCAGTTTCTCAGTGGGTGAAATCTTTCTCCAGAATGCCAGATCCTGTCTCTTGGCCCTCAAAGTTACGGTGTGGAAGCCTTATTGCTACCATCCCATTAGTTAAATGGAAGAAGCATTCACCTGTTCTTTCCAGTTAAGCATGACTATGCCCTAAGTATCTGCACTAAAGTTTCATTGGCTGGGATGAATCCAATCTTAGAACCAGGCATTCTTCTAGTCTCCACCTTTGCAAGGGACCATAGGCAGAAACGATGACATTCCAGGTGGATTAGGTCATAACACCAACTGGTATTTCAGTTCCCAGTCACTTGAGAATTTACAAGTAAAAGCATGTTAACTCATGAGGAAAAAACGAGCATTGGTAAGAATGCTTATTACTTATTCACTCACGTAGGACTAAAGGCCTGATGAAAGATTGACACCAAATTTCTCCAATTCTGAAGACACTCTTCAGTGCAAACGACAGAATCAAGAATTGATGATATTCTTCTGTACAGGGAAGGAAGTAATCATCAGAATAAAAAGCCTACAGAATAGGAGAAAATATTTGCAAACCACATATACGATCAGTGATTAATAAATATCCAAATGTATAAGAAACTCTTATAACTCAATAGCAGAAAAACAAGTAACCTGACTTAAAAGATGAGCAGAGGATGTGAATACACATTTTTCCAAAGAAGACATACAAATGACCAACAGGTACATGAAAGGGTGCTCAACTTCATTAAACATCAGAGAAATACAAATCAAACTCACAATGATTACACCTTTTAGGATGGATATTCTTAAAAAAAAAAAAAAAGATAAGTATAGGCAAGGATGTGGAGAAATTGGAACCCTTGTACATTGTCAGTGGGAATGTACAATGGTGTAGCCTCTATGAAAAACAGTATGGCAGTTTCTCAAAAAATTAAATGTGGAACTACCATATGACTCAGAAATTCTACTTCTGGATATATACCAAGAGAATTGAATCAGAATTTTGAAGAGATGTCTGTACTTCCATGTTCACTGTAGCATTATTCACACTAGCCAAGATATGAGAACAACCCAATGCCCATCAACAGATGACTAGATAAAGAAAATGTAGTGTGTGTGTGTGTGTGTGTGTGTGTGTGTGTGTGTGTGTAGATATATTTTATATATATATATATATATATATATATAATATATCTCCATCCATCCCATGGAAGATTTTTCAGTTTTAGAAAAGAAAGAAATCCTGCCATTTGTGACAACATGGACAGTATGCAATGTGAAATAAGCACAGTCACAGAAGAAAAAATGCTACATGATTCCACTTGTATGAGAATCTAAACTAGTCACACTCAGAGAACTGGAGAATAGAGTGGTGGTTGCCAAGGGCTGGGGAGAGGGGACAGTGGAGAGTTGCTGTTCAGTTATGGCAGGTGACTAAGTCCTGGAGACCTGCTGTAGGACGCAGTGCCCATGGTTAATGATGCCATGGTGTGCACTACACACTTAAGAGGATGGGTCTTATGTTAAAGAGGGACACAAGGAGCTTTTGGAAGTGATATGTCTGTTACCTTGATCGTGGCGATGGTTTCATAGTGTTTGTCTAAGTCTCAACTCAGTATATCCATTAAATACGTGCAGTATTTTATATATCAGCTGTACCTCAACAAGCTGTTTTTTAAAGAAAGGAGTGATAATATGATGGGAAATTTAAGTGACTTTTTCAAAAAAATGCTGCCCGTTGGGTGGCCCTCTGTGCACCCTGAGAGTCGCATTGGAGGAGAGCCATGCTGGAGTCATGGACCACATTTGGTGGCAGCAGCAGAGTCCCCTCTGGTTCTGTTGAAGGCGTAAAGACAATACCGTTGTGACCGTGTTGCCAGAGCACATGTGGCGTGAGCAAGGAGAGTGACATCTGTTTATTTTCCCCTGTGTTTTATGGGCAGCGAGGAGAACTGGCTTATGCCTTATGTTATATACTTAGTTCAGTGTTGACTGTAATGTGTGCAGTTGACAGAAGAAGCAAATGGAGAAGACTCCACAAGAACCCATTTAATGTGCCAGGGACAGCATATTGAGGACATGTTTGTCCCCCTCTCTAACACCCCCTCCAATCCCCCGCCCAGGTATCACACAGTAATTGCTGGCGAAGAAAAATGGGCTCAAGGTATTTGTTTTTCTGGCTTTCTTTCCTTTATTATTCACATTAAAAAAATCTATCCCTTTTGGTAGAGATTTTTAAAACACTTTAAAATTAATATGTCTCAGAGGATGTTTCCCTGGCTTCTTCCAAATCAGTGAAGAAAAGAAGGTCACTGGGAATATGATTAGTGAAGGTCAGCTTCTTAGAGGATGGTCCACCTTGATGGAAGCACAGCACTTGTAAAGGTTGGCATTTTGCTCATAACCACTGAAGGCTTCACATCTACACAATTCTTTTCTTCTCATTGTGATTAACATGATTAAGTTTTTAAATATCTTAGTATTTGTTTTATTTTTTTACAGTTGGGTCCAGTAGCACAGACCTACAGGAAATTAGAGGTGGTTAACCTGAGGAATAGAGCTATTTCTGTCAGTGGGCGTGGATGCTCTGTTTAGCCAATGGAGTGAGGGTGTCTTTAACGACCTGAACTGTTCTTCCTTTCAGTCAATTAGAGGTGGCTTTAAAATCAGAAAGAGCATTATCTTTGAGAGAGAAAAAAAAAAACTACTTGGGCACAATTTTTCTTTCCAAACAGAGAAGAACCAACTGACCAATAAAATATGGTCTACTTTTCCCTCTTACTGCTGACATGTGGTTAGGAGCACAGGCCACGTAAGAAAGCAAGCGACGGAAGAGTTTAGCTGAAGCTCCCATGTTTTGTAACTTTAAGTCTAAGCGTCACGCTACTTTAGTATCTGATGCTGCCGAACACTGATGCTCTCTTTTTCCAGAATGGGAATTTTAGGATGGGAGAGACTTGGCCATGTTGATAACTGAAGAGAAGGAATAAGTGGGGAAGGAGAGATGATGATTCAGGAGATCCAGTGGACAGAACACTGAGAAGGGGTTTGGTCCAGCACACAGGGCAAGATTAGTTTTGGCTCAGAGGAGAAATGACCGGTTCTTCCTCTGCAGCTGGAGAAAAGGAGGTCAAGATGGGTGGGATATGGCTAAGTGTGAAGGGTAGTTGGGGCTGGGGTCGTAGGAGGCTCTGAAGTGTCTGATGGTGGGTCTGCAGGTCAGAGACTTCATCCCTCATGGACTAGAGTGGTCTCAGTGTTAAGCTAGCCTTTCTCTGATGGCCGCTGGTTCACCTGCTGTCCTCAGACAGGAACCAGGGAGAATAACCCAGTGAGGAATGTGAAGGGGCTGAACAACCAAAGTATAGGTGGAGTAACTGCATCACCCCTGGGAAGCCTCCAGAGAGGAGGGGCATGAGGTTTGCACATCTGAAAGGGACTTGCTGCTCCAACTTCAATTCCAAGACATTTGCGTAGTTAAATCTTTAGAAATGTGTTCAATTCTCCCTCTGACTCGGGAGATTAGAGACCCACTTACTCAGTGTGGGCTTCCTTCTCCTCTAAACAAGCATTTCCTTTACCATCCGTGGATGCCGTGGTTATTCCTTTGCTGCCACCAGGGAAAGGCAATGTTTGTCCTTGTGTCTATCCCCAGCCACATTCTCATCAAGAACAAAGACGGAAAGGAGAAGTCAGAGACCCGAGGCTAGGGTGACATCTGCCTGTGTCATTCATCCTCAGTCTCTCTTCCTGCAGATGGTCGGCTGTGACTATGAGATCGATTCCAGCGCCACGGAGGACCGCTGTGGCGTGTGCCTCGGGGATGGCTCTGCCTGCCAGACCGTGAGGAAGATGTTCAAGCAGAGAGAAGGATCTGGTAACAAACAAACACGAAATAATCATTGAAATGGCGGGGGACTGAGAACGGAAGGCAAGATTAATTTTTTAAAGCAGATCGTGTCTTTCAAAGACTTTAAAATGGGGACGATGGAAGAAAAGTGATTTTGCTGGATAAATGTATTCATCATTCTGAATACTTTGGAGATAGTCTTACTGACCCTGAAAACGTTCTCTTGGAATGGAATAAATGTCTCAATAACACTTCTGCAACTTTTTAAAATAATTCTCATTTCTATAAAAAGGCCCATGAGGGTGAGTCGTACAAGAGGATTTGTTTTTCATCTCTGTTCTACCAACCACATTTTTCCATTAAAACACTATATTAGGGGTTAGTAAAACCTGATTTTTTTATACACACACACACACACACACACACACACAAATACATACATATATATATATATATATATATATATATACATACACACACACACATATATATACATATATACACACACACACACATATATACATATATACACACATATATATACATATTTCACCTAGCTGTGTGATATGGCATAGATATTTTTCTCTTAGGAACGTAGTTTTCTCATTGTTTAGATAAGAGGTTGGTAGCCATTCTCTCCCACCTAAATGTCCATTAACAGGGGATTGGTTAAATAAATGAGTTTGTGTCATTTTTACAGTTGTTGAAATGCTCAAAAAATATGACAAGATATATTTTAAAAAGCAATAGTTAGGATCCCACTTGTTTAAAAATATGTGTATGCATGCTTATACATGCAAAGAAAAATTTTGTAAGAGAACCCAATAAACTATTAACTATAATCATCTTTGATACAGAGGACTGGCGGTGGAGGAAAATGAAACCTTTTGCTTTTTATTTTACACCTCTCTCTATTGTGGGCTTTTTTGTCATGTGCTAAAGAATCTGGTGGATATTTTAGCATGGTTCTTTTTTAACTCCAAATCACTATAATTTTATCCACTCACTTTCTTCTGAGTATTCTTTTGAAAATATATATTACAAATATGTATTATATTTGATCATGACTAAATCTACTTCAGTTTACAGCTTCTGTCTACAAACTGTTCAGAAGTAGTACTTATATTCCCTGAAAGCTTTTATTGTAAATTTTATGTATCTCCCCGCAGACTCTGCCCATGAAAAACATTTATAATTTTAGATTTTCTCTCTTAAGTGGAAGATCAAAAACAAACTCTTTAGGTTTTTTTTTTTTCCCACCTGGTTTTCTTTTCTTTGTCCTTTTTATTTGTTTTAACACGGGGGATGAGGTAGTAGCTGGTTGATTTTCCTGCCTGAGTTCTGCTGTGAGAAGCCATGCAACATTCTAAGGTCAGAAAGTAGCCATAGGTAGCAATGCTCCAAAGGCATTAAAATAATCATATTAGCCTCAGTCACATGTGATAAATATTTTCTGTGAGCTAGTTATAAATTAATAGTTTTAACCTGCTGTCTCAGGTAAGTGCGTTGGGCCAAATGGAATTTAATGAAGTCCTACAAGGCTCACGTCTGGTTCCTCTGCCTGGGAGCTGCGGTCTGAAAAATGGGACTGAGTTTGTGGCCTGTATCTAGCATCTGAGTAAATCCTTCCTGCCGGCCAGCCCAGGGTTTCAGCTCCTAGGGCCTCATGCTACTTCAGTGTCCAAGAGAAAAGACAAAGATGAAAGTTTACTTGTCAGGCTGAAAAACCTACTGTAAATTCAGTGGAAATGACCAGACCAGGATGATCAGGGTCTTACAACCATGTTTTATACGGAAAGGTTGAAAGAAGAGAAAATGTTTAACTTAGAAAATGGCAAAATAATGGAATAGCAGAACTGGGAGGGATGTCAGACGTCATCTCATTCACGCCCCTTCATTGTGCAGATGACATTCAAAGAAGTTAAAGGAGTCGATGAACATCGTAGAGCTTGTTCATGGCAATAGAACTAGAACTGGAAACTAGAAAACTAGAACTCAAGTGTTCTAACCCCTATGCTGCTATACTCCTTTCACGGTGCATCCCCAAAGTCCATGTTTTTTTTTTTTTTTTTTTACTCCCATTTTGTTTCTGAGGTGGTGGTTCTTAAGAAGTATAAATAGGATGAATAAAGTGCTTAGCATAGTCTGCTAAAGAGAGGAATTAACACGTAATGGTGTTAATTCCTTTCCCTCCCCATATGTCTCCTACCATAACAACTAGTAAGCAAGGTTGACTGTGGCTGGAATTGAATGTTGTCTTTAAACAGATATCCTCTATGCTTCTTCAGGAGTTTGGATTAGAATACACGAAAGAAAAATATAAGTTCATATTTCAGCAAAACGTAAGAAAAATTAAGAAAAAAAAGTCCAGCAGTATAAAAAGCAGTGCTCAGGGCTGAGTTTCTCATCACAAACTGTATTCAAGAGTACCAGGGTGGCAGTCAGTCCAAAGTTCCCCCCAGGATTCTCTTTATGAAGTTAATGTGTAATGAAATTACTTCTGAGAGTCTGTCTTTAACTTGTAGGCCATGAGGATGAGCAAAAGGATGATTAATCTGACAGAAACAAATGGGGGAGCAGAGATGCTAAATGGAAGCTAGCTAGAGGATGTAAAATTTTGAACTATCAACATAAAATCACAGAAAAATAAATGTTGGATCAACTACAAAAACTTTAGAGTCTGATCTGCATTAATTTCATTCTTCCTCACAAAAATATACATACTGAGTCACAAAGCTCCTGGGCATTCTGCTTGTGGCCAGGCTCTTTAAAGTTCCTCATTCTTAGTGCATCTACTAATCACTGTGACCACCCAAGAAGAGGCAAGGGCACTAAGTGATGGAGATTCTGCGAAGAGGTGACGATGGGTCAGAAACAGTTTGTGTTCAGCTAAAGTAGCATGCCTCTTTCATTGTTGCATCTTTTCTCCTTAGGTTATGTTGACATCGGACTGATTCCAAAAGGAGCAAGGGACATACGGGTAATGGAGGTGAAAGGAGCTGGAAACTTTCTAGCCATCAGGAGTGAAGACCCTGAAAAATATTACCTCAATGGAGGATTTATTATCCAATGGAATGGCAACTACAAACTGGCAGGGACTGTCTTCCAGTATGACAGGAAAGGCGACCTGGAGAAACTGATGGCCACAGGTCCCACCAATGAGTCAGTGTGGATCCAGGTAATATAGAAAGAGAACTGCCGACATATACATTAGCTATGATCTGTCTAATTTTCTTTTGCAAGGTATTTACCAGGGGACATTAATTGAGAATTCTTAAAGCTTCTTTTAGCAAGGAACAGGGAAGGAAGCAAGATATTAGTTTATGCTGTTAATCATTTATTGCCTAGAAATTGTTAAAATCCCCATTATGAAATGCCAGGGGCACTAAAATTGTTCATTGACTTTAGTTTCCAGTATGGTGGACACAGACTGTTTATTTTAAGGTCATTGTTCCTTGGGTAAAAGAAGAATGCTATCAGTCTACGTCAGCCTGGCATGAATTTCTAAGTAGCTTTCCAGCAGAGGTGATGAACTGACATGGTCCTTTCACATGTTCTCTTGTGATTGATTGTCCTCAGGTGAAGGGTTTGACTTAGTGAAACTCTTGGGTGGAAGGAGGGGTTAGGATGTAGGATATACTCTTCGAAAGCACAAATGATTTGTCTTTCATATTGGCCAAAAACTATAATAAAGGAGTGGACTATTGTACCAGTGGGGGCAAGGTAGGTCAGGGATGACAGAGGTCCCAAGAGAGTCAAATCTAACCATATTCGGATATTAAAAGGAGGTCATTTGAGAGTCGGAGATCAGAACATGCGCAGAAGCCTCAAGGCTTAACAGTTAGGGTCCATACATGTCAGGAGACCTGACATCTTACCTGCCCACATGGGAAAGGATTTATATATGGGAACCCCCAAAACCATGGCACAACCAATCCACTCCCTCTGAGTTTAAGATGAATCCACTTTCAATTCGTGTGGCAAGAAGATTGCCTGCAGGAGAGGGAAGGCAGTCCCAAGAGTGGTATGCCTTGGCTGAAACCCATGAACATTATTATCTCAGAACTATATGCTTAAAGAAACCAATCATCCTGAAAGCTAGAGAAGGGAACAGCAATAATAAAATTCAATGTTTATTGAGTGCCTACTACATGGCAGGCACTGCTCTAATTATACCTAATATACATTACACTTATTTATTTAACTCTCGCAACACTATCTGTCATATTGTTATTATCCTCCCTTTGTAGATGGGGAAACTAAGGCACAAATAGATTAAGTGACTTACCCATAATCACAAAGTTAGTAAGTACACGAGGTGACCTACCAGCCTATTTTTGGAAGGATACTCCTTGCCATTTCCTCATAGTAATTCCCATATGATTAGACCTCCCATCAATTTAGTCAAGAAATAATAGAGTAGAGGTTAGATATAGAAATAGCTGTATATAGATTTATAGGTCGAGGTAGAGATATATTAATTTACTAGCATTTGTCCCAGTGCATGCCTCCATAACTACTTTAAGATGATGGATATTGTGTGATATTTTTACACGACAGGTTTGCAGCATAAAGTCATGATATTGTTTGACATCATGCTTCTCTTGCCTCTTAGCTTCTATTCCAGGTAACTAACCCTGGTATCAAGTATGAGTACACAATCCGGAAAGATGGCCTTGACAATGACGTGGAGAAGCTGGTGTACTTCTGGCAGTATGGTCGCTGGACAGAGTGCAGTGTAACATGTGGAACAGGTAAGAAACAGCTGCGCTCACTATGAACCCACATCAGCAGCATGGTGGGCCCTGGGGGCAGTGTAAGCCAGTGGCTTGCCTCCTGTGCCTGTGGGTCCATGACGATGGCCCAGGGACCCGGTGGGGAGTGAATGTGTAGGTCATGATCTAAAGGGAGAGACAGTTTATTTTTTTGTTTTGTTTTTTTGTTTTTCGTTTTTCGTTTTTCGTTTGGCAGTTTGTCGTTTTGTTTTTTTTATCAGCTTTATATACTGTCCCTTATGAAAGTTTTTGTTTGAAAAAGGGTTACGTGTCTTTTGAAAACACAAAAAAGAAAGAGGAAAAAAACCACTTCTCTACTTGAAGACCTGAGGACTACAGAAGTCAGGCAGCCCGCCAAAGACCTGCCGTAAATCACAGCCCAGTGCAAAACGTACCCGCTCTCCTAACTCCTACCCCCATGTTCTTTTTCTGTCTCCAGTTTACTATTTTTTTTTTGTATGTATTAGAAAAGTAGTTTTCTCTCACAAAATCAAGTATTGGAGAGATTCCTTGCTGTCAAGTATTAGGGTGGGATAGGTTCTGCCATAGTAACAAAGAAATGATAATCATAGGAATCAACACAGTAAAGGTCTATTTTTAAGCCATTCCAAGTCTGACGCAGGTTGGATGGTCCCACTTCATCTTGTAGCTAATACATCTGAAATGTACAGCTTCTAGCTTGCCCCATAGGGAAAAGAGAAATGGAAGAGGCAGACTGGCTCTTAGTAATGGCCTTGGCCTGGGAGTGACACAGATCACATCTGCTCATGTTTCCTTGCTGGGCTGTAGTCCGTTAGGCACGATCTAACTGCAGAGAGAGGCTAGGGGTTGTAAAGGAGCGTGTGGACAGTTGTAGAGCCCAGACTCTCTGGATGTCAGACTATAGGGACTTTTCCAAGGTCTGTGAGAGCAGAGGTCAGGGCCCGTCGGGTATCTGGGACTCTTCACTCATTAATAGTAGTGTCATATGAGAAAGCCTGTGCTTCTCTTTCTCCTTTTGGATCATGTCCAAGTCTTTTCTGGAACTTCCTGCCTCTAGCCTGCAACTATAGTGTATAAAACTAGAATGGCTGCATGGCGAAGTGCCAGAGTCAACATGTAGCAAAGGGAATAAAAGGGAGGGCGTGAATGGGCCAGAAGAACACAGCCCACTTCTCCATGTACGTTGTCTCAACAGTACTTGCTGACTTGCTTTTTCCCCCTCCCACCTCACCCCCTACCCCAGGAGGTAGTTGTAGAAAGAGGTCCAGAGACAGACATTGAGTCATGCGCCATCAACCTTATGAACAATTTTGATATTACCAACTTCTTTTTCTGTCTTCTTCAGTACAGAAAATCAAGGGTTAACTTTTAGAAATCACAGCAGTTATGTGTTCATTTGAAAAATGTATGATATTTTGAAAATCCCAAACCTCCGGAAATCTGTCTAGGTCAAAGGTGCCGGCTGCGTCAGTCCCTCTGTTCCCACCGCTGCCTCTAACGCTTCCACGTCCAGCCCCCACTGCCCAGGAGGGCTGGGCTCCCAAGAAGCAAAAGCAATATAAACAGAAAATAAGTTGGTGAAAAATATCTCCCTGAGGAGCAGTTGTGAGGAAAGAGAAGTCATCAGGACTGTAGTTACAAATACTTCTTCAGTGTCTCATCCCCATTGTTCTCTTCTTTCAACAAAGTACAGGCTTAAGCTTTAAATTTAAATCATTGTCCCAGGGCACCAAGGAGTGGAAATCAGACTGACTGGGCGGGGACTCCTCAAAGAAACAAGAGCACATCCACCACTTCCCACACACACACTTCTATTTCAACACAGATGAACCCTTTGCATTACACATGCAGTATTTCCAAGCCTGGGAAATACAAGGTAAATGGCTGATTCATACAGAGATGGTAAAGATACACCCACAGTTAGCTAGGAAATGGAGCATCCATACCAAATGCGAATCAGGCATTTGGTTTTGATACAGCCTAACCCTCCAGCCATACCTCTGCATACCTGAGCAAATGTCATTCTGGTTATTAAACCTTAATAGGAACTATCAGGATGTTTCAGCTACATTGCCTGTTTGGGTGACAACTCTCTTACTTGGCAGAGAGGAAAGACAGCATATCTACTTTCATACTCTCAAACACAGAGAATGAAATGCTAACATTCACAGAGGACACACACTGCTAAATACAAAGATGGATGACTGCCTGATACACTGCACCATTCAGTGATGTTTTTTATTTTCTTTAAGTGAAAACCTTCAAGCCACCACCCTTACACATGTACTTTGGTACTTTGCTCTATTACCATTCAATAATCTTCTTTTCTAATCATATATGTGTATAGTTGTGTGCATATGGATATATTTATGCACATATAATATACACGTTTTCACTTAACACCATGACATGGGTGCATTTTCATGTGTTGTTTAATCTTTATAGCTGTCATTTTTGTGGATGCACTACGTTTCACTGGCAAGACAAAGCAAAATTCCCTTCACCAGTACTTGTTAATCCTCATCTTGTGATGAACATCTTTAGGCTCATGTAAAGAATGTTTTCATTAGTATTAATTTATACATGGAATTTCTAGGTTCAAAGAGTATAAATATTATGATAATGTTAAGACACTTATTACCAAATTGACTCTTATTATGGAAGGGTTACACACAGGTAGTAGCAATAATTTTTTTTATTTTATTTTATTTCGGTATCTTAGTTTTATACTTTCTTTTTTAACTGGGAAAATGTTTCAAATGTCTCAGCAAAATGGAAAACGTATAATTCCTGTATATCAACCACTCAGCTTTATCAGATCTTATCATATGCCATGTTTATTTCAATCTTCATTTTTAAAAAATTGCACAAAAATTGCACAGTAATCCCTAATTTCCCTCCCTTTCCTTTTCCCCCAGAGTTGACTAGTGTCAGTCTTTTATTTCTGTGTGGGAGAAACATTAGAGGGAAGGAAAAGAGATAGAAGATTTTTGCAGTGGTCTAGGGAAGTCCTAACAGTGGCTTGAATGAGAATTAAGGCGGCACAGATAGAAAAACTATACAATGTAGGGATATTTAGGAGGAAGAAAGTGGTTTCAGCATGAGGGAAGGTTGGAGGACAACACCCAGTGTTTTCCCATGGGTAACTGGCTAAAATGGTGGTGTCACTCACTGAGACATGGAAAATGTGACAAGAAACAGGTTCTGAAGAAGAGTTTATAATTATATATTCAATTAAAGTGCCTATGAGATTTCCCAGTGGAAATGTCCAAAGGCAGTACCATGTATATTTGAAAGCATTTGTCATACTGCCTGTCTTAGTTGGTTCGGGCTGCTATAACAAAATATCATAGACTGGATAACTTAAACAATAGATGTTTCTCTCAGTTTGGGAGGCTGGGAATCCAAGATGGAGGTGCTAGTAGATTTAGTCCCTAGCAAGAATCCTCTTCCTGGCTTGTAGATGGCTCCCTTCTTGCTTGTATTCTCACATGGCAGAGAGAACAAGACCTCTCATGTTTCTTCCTCTTTTTATAAGGGCATTAATTCCATCAAGAAGGCCCCACCCTTGTGACTTCATCCAACCCTAATTACTTCCCAAGGGCCCCATCTCCAAATACCATTACATTGGGGGTTAGGGCTTCCATTTGTGAATTTTGAGGAGATGCAAACATTCAGTCCATAGCACTGCCCTCTCAAATTTTTTTTATGCAGAACGGATTCCTGTTGTAATTATTTTGTTATCTTTCTTGGAGTTGTAGTTGTTACATATTTTGGAATTACAATTTACAATAATTCCTTTTAGTTTCCTTTTTTCCTCTTTCCTGCCTTTTTCCTTCCTTCTTTCCATAGGCACCTCACTCTTTCTAGTATTTTTGCAGTTTTTCCTGACCACACTGTGAGACCTCATTTCAGGACAGGATTTGTTAAGGTTGGTCAGCACTGCTATCTCATCGTGACATCGAAGATGTGTTAGAAATCTTCGTACAGCCAGCACACCACTTGACTGAGCTCCTGGGTGAGAAGCTGCGTCTCCATTTTGTCACCTTTCTAGGCCTAAAACTTGTCAAGAGTTAAGGCTCTAAGAAGTTTGTGATGAGGGGAGTCTAGTTCCCATCTCATGTGGAGCACTTGGAGTCCTCAGACTTTACTGGAGCCGAGCACGTGGCCACCACTGACTGCTTCCAGCCAGGAGCCTGACAGACCTTTCACCTAAGTCCTGCTCACTATTTTTGCAGGGATGTTTACCTACATGAGCATTGTGTCTTTTGGCTTTATATATATATATATATATATATATATATATATATATAATGTTTTATAAATTAATATTTTTACGTATTTATATTTTACATATTACTGTTGTGTTTGGAGCAACATGAATTGACTAGATGCTATTTCCTTAGTTTGGCTATTTTAAAAAGTTTTTTGTTTTTGTTTTACATCAGAAATCTATGCGAAAAACCAACAACACAATATTATAAATTGGGCTAACTATCACAAAGCCAGCTTCTTCTCCACAGCCCACTTTTCAAAGATAAAGAGGACCCTCAGAGAACACCAGTGACGGTTCTCTTCATTCTTCTGCCCTCTCAGCCACATTTGCTTTCACTCCTGCCCTGTCTGTGGGGAGTGACTTTGGGATGACTCTGGGGGGAACTGAAGACTAGCTGTCCTTCAGGAAAAGTTAGAAGAGGGTGGACTAATAAGTGCTACTGTCCATGACAAAAGGCTTGTTGAAAAAAATTCACCTGAGTTGCTCATCAAAAGATCTAGCATGAAAGTCAACTACCGGATTGTCTATGAAGAAACAGCTGCAGGAATGGCTCTGCCCAGATGCTGGTCTCATAGGAAGCTTCAGAACTCCTTATTTTAAAGAAAAATTATTTTGGCAGAAACTCAAAATCACTTTCATAAAAATGTAAAAGCTACATCTTCTCCCCATTGCATCTTTAGTACTGCAGAACACTGTCAGCCATAATACATTCTAACAAAAATGTCCTTGCTTCCTGTAAAACTCATAGTGATTCTACTATTAGAAAATGGGTCGTCACTTCTGAATGTGACCTTTTCCAGTTTTGTGCTCTGTGGTCTCACTATTCTCTTTTTTCCGGGTCTTTAAGTATGGCAGCAGCCTGCACAAAAGGGAGGACATATTCCTCTGGCTGACCCAGACTTCAAGTTTCCCTTCACCCCACTTGGCTGAATTCTCTATGGGGTTCAATTATTGTCCCTTCATTTAAGGAACATCGTGCTCTAGTAGGAAGAGGCAAATATTGAAAACTCCAAAAACCATGCAATCAAAGCTCCTAGAGATTGCCCAAATGGTTCTAAGTTGCCTTAGAAACTAGATCATGTACATTGAAAATAAATACATGTAGAATGATACTTGGGTTTACTGAAACTGGTCCTCACAGGATTTATCTGACAGTATTCCTACTAAAGCTTAAAGTAGCCATGTAGTTTGAGACATGTGCACATAACCGTTAATAAAGCATGAGAATCATACATAGGGACAGATACCCCTCCGACCCTGATTTCTGGCTAGAAACTGTTGTTTAGAAGACAGAATTTTCTTCTTTTGAAAATCAGTCAGATAAGTCTTTGACTTTTTCAAAGTGCACTCCTCCTGGTGCTAATCCATCTCGCTGTGTCCACTGTAATTTTCAGGTAGGATCAACCAAGTCCAGATACTGATCTCTAACAATATCTGGAGGATTTTTTAAAATGTAAGACTTCCTGAAGATACTAGGAGGATTTACTGACATGGATTTAAGCATATGCTATGGAATGAGGATTATGTATACATATATATATGAAATAAACTACAAGTAACATACAGTGAACATCCAATAACCTTTCAGTTGTACTTCATAAATTAACTAATGAGACGCTAGAATGGCTAATGTACATTTTGTTTTGTTTTTTAATGATTGCCCCAGAGTTTGCAGTGTACATTTACAGCTAATCCAAATCCACTTTCAAATAACACTATACCACTTCATGGGTAGTGTGAGTGCCTTATAATAAAGAAATAATCCTAACAGCTACCTCCCATCCCTTATATCGTTGCTGCCATTCATTTCACTTACATAGAAGCATGCATAAACATATGTACATACATAAGATACAAATAAATATGCATAATTGAAAACATCATTGACATTTTTAACTGTTATCTTTTAGATTGATTCAGAATAAGAAAAATAAACATTTTTATTTAAACATTGTTTCTTTGATGGGTTTACTTTCTTTATGTAGATCCAAGTTTCTGACCGACACTATTTTCCTTCTCTCTAAAGAACTCTTTTAACATTTCTTGCACTGCAGGTCTACTGGCAACAAATTCCTTCAAATTTTGTTTATCTCAGAAAGTCTTTTAGTATCCTCCACATTTGAATGATAATTTCACAGGGTGCAGGATTCTAGGCTGGTGGAGTTTTTTCCCTCAGCACTTAAAGTATGTTACTCTACTCTCATCTGTCTTGAATGATTTCTGAGAAGTAAGATATAATTCTTTCTTTGCTCTTCTATAGGGAGGTGCTTTTTCCTTTTGTCTTCTTTCAGGGTGTTTTTTTATCCTAGCTTTGATTTTCTGTAATTTGAAAATAAAATGCCTCAGTCTAGTTTTTTGGAATATTTATCCCGCTTGGTGTTTTCTGGGTTTCCTGGATCTGTAGGTCAGTATCTGACATTAATGTGGTGAAAGTCTGTTTCCCAGGTGGCCTCTGCTCCTGCGTCTCTGCTCCAAGAAGTTGTGACTCCTTCTGTTCAACTGTCTGTCTTTCCAGTCTTGGGAGCAGCAGTTTGCCCTGTACCCTCTCCTTTCTTATACTTAAGAAAAATTGCTGATTTTTCGGTTTCTTCGGCTTTTTACAGAAGGGTAGCTTTTAAATTTCTTACACATGGAACCATTAACCAGAAGTCTTTCCAAGGTGGCTAATCTGATGGTCTGCTATTCTGCTGATCTTCTTAGTCCCATCCTGTTTTTACCCCATGCAGCCATCCGTGATTAGTCCTTCCCTTATTTGCAGGCCCATAGTTTTGTTCTTTACAATGCATTTGCTGGAGATTTCTCAGTTGTTATCTATGAAGGCTTGCTTTGCTCAGTGTGCGCGTGAAATGCTGACCACCTACTTTTCTTGTCAACCCATGAGTGTTGTGAAATTCTCAGGACCCTGATTTTTTTTTAGGTGTGTGTGAGCTACCTGAATTGTACACAATGGTACAGAAGGGAGTTAGAAGTAGGAAGGAATACTTCTGGTTAAGGTAAATTTTGAAAATGGATCCTTCATAGAACAGAATTTTGTCCTACTTAATTCCATTAAACATTCTTTAAGTACCAGCAATGCTCCTGTTTCAGCACTTCTTACATAATTTCTTATGTTACCCCTGACTATGACAGTCAGTTTATGTAATCGGTTCACTCAGATTTCAGGGAGATGAGAACTATTGGCTTTGAGTCTTCCGATGTTTTGGGGTGTGTGGGTTTCAGTACTGGAAAATAATAAAGTCAAACCTCATTTATTGGTGTTTAATTAATATTTATATTTATTAAAATCAGTGTCAGTGTCCCTTTGATCTAAGAGAAAACATGAACTTATATGAGGGCTCAGTTGTTGCAGTAAGGAGGTTGCATCATAGGATTGTGAAGACTAGATGAGTTGGATTTGCTGTACTCCCTGGGCAGATGTATCTTTCATAATGGGCTCAGTGTGAAGCCAGCCCTGACTCACAACATGCAAGAAACAGAATTAGGGAGGGAGTAAATGCTCGTGACTGGATGAGTGGGTTACAGAGAGGCTTCAGAATCAGGTTCAAAAGCTTTTCTCATGGATCTAATATGCATTAAGCATTATGCCAGGACTTAGAGTATATCATGTACATATCAGGGCACATAGATCATTTTATTCTCATAATAGTACTATAATCTCATGAAGATGAGGACAAGGAAACTGAGGCTGCAGAAAGTTAGGAAGATTGTCTGAGATCTCTCAGCAAGTGTTAAGAGCAGGATTCAAATCCATTTCTGATCCCGATGGTGGTAGTAGTGTTGATATTGATGATGTAAGTATTGTTGGTGCCCTCCCACACACACACATGCATATTTCAATAGGTTTGAGCTCTTGGTGTGATGGGACCCAATTTCTATCTGACTGAGCCTTCATTATGAAAGATATATCTGAACTCATCGATCAAGGAAATCAGAGATGAATGAGAAAAGCGGCCAGAAAACACAAGAGTTTTTGAGTGAGAACGGAAATTAAAAGTTGGTAGACTAAGGATGGACTTGTCAAAAAGACAGATGGTTAACAATCCCTACCCATCCCTTCTTCCTGTGCAGTTAGTGTCATTGCTCCATATAATTAGAGGGATTGTAGTGACAGCACCCTCTACCAATTCACAGAATTATCATATTAAAATCAATGTTATACCTAGTTTTAGGGTAACTTTTTTAGATATTATAAATTTTTAGCATTATAATTTATATGTTAAATGTAAAATTTATGTGCTAATGTAAATTTAATATACACTGCCTAACTTGTACTCACCTAAGTTGGTTATAAAGAGATCTTGTTCTCTGTCAGTACTCTAAAGACTGCGAATATAGTACTTTGAATCTCTTTCAGATGATGTGATTGAATATTCAGTGCCTTGAGTATCTTTGATTTTAAGTTTAGATATAATAGGAAATATTGCAATTTTTGCCATAAGTCATTAAAATAAACATATGTCTTCAGTCATTTTTTCTATACCCTTCTTAAATTGAATTTTTGAATCAGGAAAATTCTGTATGAACTAAATTAACTATTTATGGCTGCCTCTGTTTTACAGTCTTAATATTGAATTAGGAATATGATGAGCTATGTCACTTCGTTTTTTTTCTTGGACATAAGGATTTTTACTTGTCCTTTATATTGAGGGAGAATTTCCACTCAAGGCGATCAGGCTTAGCGATATAGGAAGATAGTTTTTAAAAGTAAAGGCTCTTAATTGATCTTTCGCTGCTAGTATCCAGAAGATTTACCGAGTGCATACAGCTGCATGGTGACAGTCTCATTGCTACATGGAGAAGAGACTCAGAATCCTGTGGAAATCGTATTTTGAATTTGATTCTCATACATTTTGGAATGTGATTGATTTATACCTAAGGTCTTTTCAAGTAAACACTTCCAGATAAACAGCTAACTCAGTGTTCTGACAACATATTGAGTGACTGTCATCCTGAATTAAGTAAAATTTATTTTTCAGCTTTGTTCAGTGTGTAAGAGAAAGTGACAAAAGGCAAGCCAAATTAAAAGCCAATATCATTCTTTTCTTCCTTTGATTTCCAGAGAAAGGTCATGGTCATATAGATTCAGCCTAATCTCCTAAAGCAGTATTACATCATGATCACTGATCTTAAAGGATGACCCGATTCTAACCCCTTCCATAAGACATATTGCAATGTCCAATGTCAAAGAAAGATTCTGTTATTCCAGCAATTGGTTTACAGAGTTAATTAATGAGTATGTCATTCAAGATTAACGGTTTGTGTTCTTTACTGCAAAGGAAACATTGTCAATCAGGGCTCCCTGCAGGAAACATACGGCATGCCTGAACTGAATACCTTCGCTACTTCAAAGAGTTCAGGGGAACTAAGAAAGGTAATGCATTACCCCTGCCTGTTAACAGTGAAGGATGGGACAAATAAGACGACCAGCCCTAGGCCTCAAAAGTAAGGAGGAGAAGTTATCCAAAGAGACAGCGCCTCCATTTCCTAAACCCAACTGGAAGCCACAGTAATCCATACGATCGGCTCCCCAGGGCTCAGGGCAGGTGCAGAGTGGACCTTGAGCGACAAACAGCAGAAATGTAACACAGAAGAAGAGGTAAAAAATCAATAAAATCAATAATGGTTAGGCAACTAGCAAGCCAAGCTGAACTGCAGCTCTGGGTCTTCACTCAAGAAAGGGAGACAGTTAGCTTTTATCGAGTGCTGTTCTAGTTACTACTGCTATATAATAAGCCAGCCTAAATCTAGTGGAGTAAAACCACCATCATTTTATTATACTTGTGGATTCTGTAGGTCAGAAATTTAGACAGGGCACAGTGAGAATGTCCTGTCTCTACTGCACAATGTCTGACACCTTGGGTGGGGGTGACTCAGGTGGCTGGGGGCTGGAATCACCTGGAAGCTCCTTTATTGACATGACTGTCTTCTGGAATGGATGACACAAAGGACTGTCAACTAGAGTACCTACACCTAGCCCCTCCAAGGACATGGGCTTCTTACTGCTTGGCAGCTGGAGTGCCCTGAGCTTGAGAGATCCAAAAGAATCAGAAGGTGCGTGGCCTTTTATGACCTAGCCTCTGAACTCACACAGCAGTACTCCTGCCTCGGATCCAAGGCCAGGGTAACTAGACACCATGTCTTGATGGAAGGATGGAGTGGTCACATCGCAGAAAGAACTTCCTGGATGAGAGATTATTGTTGTAGCCAATATTGGAAACTACGACTTAGCATATACACATTCACTAAGGCAATGTGAATGAATATATTTTTTGAAACATTCTGACAACAGTTGCAGCAAACTATTTTCTAAGTAACCTGTAAAATTATATTAACCAGAATCCTCTCAGTTGAGGTTTCCAATGATAAAACTTGAATTTTGTCTTCCCTTCATGGATTATAGATTTTAAAATATAAAGGCACTTACAGGGATCATCCAGCTCAGCTTCCTGCCCTCAAACAATCTGAATGTCATTATTCTCATTTTCCTGCAGTTAGTCAAGTGATGTGTAGAAGGATAAGTAGATCCCAAAACGCTTGGATTTTATTTATTTGTTACATTTATTTAACCAGAAATTAATAAGGAATGGAGTTATAGATTAAATTTTTTATGAAGTAAACACATAGGCACCAGAATTGAGGAAGAAACTCTTGGCCAGGTATTGTTTTTATAACATGGGAGAGGTTAGGCTGTTGGGTTGGGGCCCATCATGGAAGATTTGAGCTGAGCTGTGTATCTGTCATGCGAGATCAAGGGCCAGGAGAACAGAAGATTAACGGTCACCAGGACCATTCGTTCCGACAGAGAAACTCTGACACATCATTAATTTTCCCTTATGTACTTGACAGTATCTGCCTGGCCAGTCCGTCTGTCCATCTCACTGCTGGTCCAGTGGGTTGACCTGTGCGGCATCACTAACACTCCTAAGGGGATTTTATGTAACATTTTGTGTTGGCCTGCTTCCAGAGTCAGAGGCACCAAGCACACATTTTTGCTATTCGTGCACAGAAACAAGCCTTTTTGGGATGTTTTCAACCTCTTGAGAGTCACCTAACAGTTTCCTTTTATGTTTTGACATCAAGAATTTGCCAAACTACTCAAAGTTTTGATAAAATTTCTAAGTATCTAAGTTTTTTCTTTATTCTATTCCACAGAGCAGATACATGTCAGCTTTTCTGGCTTCAACCATTTTTAGTCTCTATTCCGCTCACACTGTCTAAGACTTTTCTACAGGAGTTTGTGTCTTTCCAAACAATGACTCACTCGTTGTGCCATGAAAGTTCCTTTTATAATGTTGCTTCCAGCTGTTAAAAGTGTTTTATTTATAAGGCAAAAGAAGAATAATACATTGTCTATCAGTTTAGAAAAACCTACGTGGTTGAAAGATTGCCTGTCTTTTCAAAAACAATAACATTGTTTTATTTAACAATAAAATGCTGTGGATTCATTTACTGTTTTGCAGCTCCTCTGAAGTTTTTTCCCCCCCTCTTTAATTCTCCCAGCCCCTTCCACCCCTGACCTACGGATGTTGCCATCCGTTTCCCCTTAAGGGCTGGATCTCTGAAGGCAGGGCGTCTCATCCCCCCCCACCCCCACCC
Source organism: Eidolon dupreanum (assembly GCA_028627145.1). Lineage (NCBI taxonomy): Eukaryota > Metazoa > Chordata > Mammalia > Chiroptera > Pteropodidae > Eidolon > Eidolon dupreanum. The sequence goes on from CM053501.1 coordinate 87,166,890, forward strand.
CCCGTTATGGACTGTGGCTCTACCTGGGATGTGAACCCAGGACCTTCTGTGTGTAAAGCAGACGTTCTAACCACTACACTATGGAGCCACCCTCTTCTCTCAAGTTTTTAGATGAGGAGGTGCCATCTCTGGCATCTGAGTTTGCAACCCGTTGGGCTGGGCCGAGTCCGTGCGAGGTGCTGGGTGGCAGGGGAACTGGCTCCAGTTCAGGTCCTGCCAGCTGCATGGCTGTGGAGAGCCCCTCCACGTCCTTGCCAGTAAAGTCAGGAGGTGACCAGCCTATTGGCGTACTGATGGCCTTTCCAATTATGGAGTTCTGTACACCAATGAGCCCACTCAAGGCCTGGCTTCCCTGAGAGCTCAAGGTGCCAGCCTTTATGCAAGGTGACTGTTCTGTCCCCTGGGGTCTCAGTCTTCAGTCTGCTCACCAGTGTTACGCATTTGACGTTGAAATGTTAACTCTCTCGAGAGGATGATGACTTTCTTCCTCACTGCCCTTTCACCTCTCAGTCTTTGACATCCTGGCCACTCCTCTAAGTTCTCTTGTTAATGACATCCTAGTGAGCAAAGCCAGTGGTCCTTTTCCTTTCTCAGCCCACGTGACTTCACTGTACCTCAGTTTCCTCACCTGTCAGATAGCGCTAGTGATAATGTTGACCTCACTGGGTTGTTGTGCAGTTTCAGTTATATATTATAATAGACAATAGGCAATATATTGTGTGTGTGTGTGTGTGTGTGTGTGTGTATTCATCTGGGATAGATATATGTCATACACACACACACACACACACACACACACACACATACACACACAGTTTAGAACAGTGCCTGGGACAAAGCAAGCACTATATGTGTTAGCTATAATTATATATTCAAAGTCAAGTCCAGCCTGCAGTTATGCTTGGTTTGCCTATTGTCCCTGACGCTCCCTATGTGCTTCTCTTATATTACCGATCTGGTCTCCAAAGGCAGCAGTATTATCAATCCCTGCTGTCAAAACCTCCTGCTTGAAAAACATAACCTCTTGAACTTCGCAACATTATTTTGAAGTTTATTCCTGTATTTCAGAGTTTAAGAACCCAAATTAATACAAAGATCCCTACCTCCTCTATTCCTTTACTAAGTGGATAATGTGGCATTTCTGTTGTAACACCTGGTAGAGATATCTGCTTTTGTTATTTAAATCTCATTTTGTTTTTTGTTCGGCATATGTGTGTTAGTCTTGTCTCCGCAGCTAGATTGTAATCTACATATTAGATTATATATTAATCTACCTATGTAATTATGCAATTATGTAATTGTAGATTATATATTAATCTACCTACTAATCTACCTTCCACCCCTCACCAGCTGCAGCATGAGCGTGGATGATAAGAGGTCCCCATTCCTCATCCTTACTTTCAGAACCAAATACCTTATGGACAACTTTCCCATCAGCTATAAGCATGATCCCTTGCAATGACCTTACAGGGGCCTCACCTTACACCGAGCATGTGGGCTCAGGATTCATTATGTGTGAACTTTTCTGCCCGGTCCCAGGTATCCGCCGCCAGACTGCCCATTGCGTGAAGAAGGGCCATGGGGTGGTGAAAGTTACATTCTGTGACCCAGAAACACAGCCCAATGGGAGACAGAAGAAGTGCCATGAAAAGGATTGTCCACCCAGGTAACCAGTGATAACAGCTGGAGTTCTGTGTGTCTGCCTAGAATAATGTGCAATTTAATAGTGATCCAGTGCCCAGTGATAAAGGATAGCTGTGTGGCTTTGTTATTAGGATAAATACAGGAAAGCTATTACAGGTTTCTGTGACTACGCTGCTGGAGCCGGCGGCATGCTGTGAGTGAGGACGTTTTACTCCTAGAGAGCAACTTTGTATTTCTTACAAAGCTGAAGTGTTCGATGTTTAATTATTTGGTAAGACTAAGTTTCAAAGCATTGTTGAAGAGAATGCTATGTACATCACCCAAAAGTTCTGCGGTTATTGGGTTTGTCTTTTCCAAGAGCACTTTACCAGTGTGACAATAGCCTCCAGAAAAGGCGTTGACACTTTCAGATTACAGTGCCCTCTGTACCTCAGGCTGCCTGGAAGAGGAGACTTACAGACAGGGCCTTCTCAGCCTCGGCGCTATTGCATTTGGGGCCAGATAATCCTTCGTTGTGTGGGGGCTGTCTTGTGCATTATAGGATGTTTAAAAGCATCCCCGGCCTATACATATTTAGATGTTAGTAGCACTCTATACCCGCCCCCCCAGTCCAGGCTGTGACAACCAAAACTGTCTCCAAACACTGCCAAATGTTTCCTAGGGGACAAAATCATCTTTGACTGAGAACCACTGTTATATAAATATTCGTTTGCTGCTAATCATGTTGATTCAAGATAATGTCATCCTAGAAGGTAGCTGGGATGTTATTATGAGGGGTACATGTTTAAAAGAGAGAGGGAAAAGGAGGGAGGGAGGAATAGAGGAAGACAGGGTAGGGGAGAGAAAAAAAGAGAGGGAGAAAGGAACGAAAGAGGAGGGAAGGAAGGAGGAAAGAAGAAAATAACAACGGAAGGAAGGGAGGAAGTGGGGAGAGGCAAGATGGATGGATGGAGAGATAGATTCTGGGAGTATCTTCATTCTCTGGTGACCTTAAATGGGTTATTTAGGTTGCAGATTCCATCAGGCATTCATTCCAGTCCTAAGAGGAGTTTAGATTAACAGGAGGGGGTTAGTTGGCATAATAGATCAAACAGGTGACAGACTGAATTCTAAAGAAGAGCTAAATGAATGTGATAAATGCCAAAGAACTAGGTAAAAAAAAAAAGTGTCTAGACAAGTCACCGAAGGCAAGGCCTTGTCAGTCTTTTATAGTTTCAGACAGGCAGGACCCAGAGGCCAGGGTGTTCTCACCTCAGAGCCAGAGTTTCATTCTCTATCCAGTTCTGTGGTTTCTTGTGGGTCGGAGGTGGCTGTAAGGTCCAGAGCTGGACATCACCTCCCCTCACTGTAGCTCTTGGCTGGGAAGAACTAGGAGCTCCAAGTGAAGATCAGGCGAGCACTGGGTTTTGTATGTAGTTGCAGTTTCTTTGAATCCTTCTCCGGGAACAGTGAGCCAGGAAAGAGCAACCTTTCTTAGCGCTAATCAGTAGCCAGCTGCTCTGCAGGGCGCCTGTGCCCCCCTCACACCCACTCTCCCTCACAGAGAAGGACCAAGGGCTACCAACGAATTCCTTTGTTCTCATTTAATAGCAACCCCTGCACACATGCCTGGGATTCTTGCCTCACTTTTCAAAGCCCCTCTCTCAGGTGGATTGGCTATCTTCTTAAAAACACAGCTTTTTATTTCCTGAATTTAGTTTTGTCCTTGGTGTTCAGGTTCTCATTCTTACTGTTTTAAGTAGTCTGTCTTGGCCTGAATATTACCAGCAAATATTTGTTAAGCAGCCATTTTTTCCCATGAGGGATGCAATGCTGTTAATAATTGTATAATAGTTACCATTTATTCAGCACCAATATTGTGAGATAATAGAAGACATATTTAGTCTGTGTCCCTGGTTCTGGGCAGAGCTCCGACAATCTCCAGAGTGGCAGCGATAAGTGTCTCTTTGTATGCTCACTGGATGACTGGTGGCTCAGGGCTTCAGCCTCAGGATGAAGGTGGGTTGCCTAAGGAACCACCCATGTGATTAGAGAGTAGGGACATTCAGCCTCCCACCCGTAACCTCTGGGGAGGACAGAGAGACTGGAGATCTAATTACTTACCAAAGTCCAGTGATATAATCAATCAGTCATGCCTTTGTAATGAAGCCTCTGTAAAAAAAAAACCCTAACCAAAGGTGGTAGAGGTCCAGGTTGTTGAACGCCGGGGGTGCTGGCAGGGGGGCACACCTGAAGAAGTTCTGTGAGCTCTGTGCCCTTTCCCTCACCCCCTGCCCTGTGCGCCTCTTCTGTCTGGCTGTTCCTTTTACAATAAACCAGTCATCTAGCAACTAAAACATTGTCCTGAGTTCCGTGACCCACTCTATCTAGCAAATTATCAAACCTGAGGAGGGAGTATGGGAACCTTCTGTTTATAGCCAGTAGGTCAGAAGCCCAGGTGACAACCTGGACTTGTGATGGATATCTGAAGGGCAGGGGGATCGGCAGTTTTGTGGGACTGAACCCTCAACTCCAGACAGTTAGTGTCAGAATTGCTTAGCATGAAAAATCCACACATTTGTTGAAACAGAAGTATTATGAAAGGAGAATAGAAGGAAACAGTGCATTTTTTAAGGCACCTGTTTCACCCTTGACAATGTTTTAAAGATGCCTGACATATTCTCTTTATTGTTCTCAACTACTTGGAAAAATAACTATTATTATGCGAATTTTCCAGAGGAAGAAATGTTCATGACCTCACCTGGGCATCATGCAGCTCGTAGGTGGCAGAGATTTGAATTGAAGGCCGTCTAGCTGTAATTCTGCAGCAGGTCTACATACAGCAGAACCCCTAAAGAGAGGTGTGCACCTCTCCCCTCATTTGGGCTGGGCCTAAAGCAAGGAAGCAGGTGTAGTGGGCACCAGAAGATTTTGATGCAGACACTCACCTGCCGAGGTCGAAACAGAGCTGAGGATATTGATGCATCATAATCACCCAAAGTTCGTAGTTTATCTAAAGGTTCGCTCTTGGTGGTGTACATTCTATGGATTTGGACAAATATATAATGACATATTTCCATCATTATCATATCCTATAGGTATTTTCACTGACCTAAAAATGCTCTGTGCTCCCCTTATTCCTCTCCCTACCCCTGGTGACCACTAATCTTTTTATTGTCTTCATATTTTTGCCTTTTCCAGAATATCATATCGTATAGTATATAGCCTTTTTTATTTTATTTTTTTATTAGCATATGGCCTTTTAACATTGGCTTCTTTCACTTAGTAATATGCATTTAAGCTTCCTCCATGTCTTTTTATGGCTCAATAGCTCATTTTTAGTGCTGAAAAATATTTCATTGTCTGGAGGTACCACATTTTATCCATTCATCTACTGAAGGATATCTTGGTTTCTTCCAAGCTTTGACAATTATGAATAAAGCTATGATAAACATCCAAGTCCAGGTTTTGTGTGGACATGAGTTTCCAACTCCTTTTGGTAAATACCAAGGAACGCCCTTTCCATGTTGCCAAATCATTTATTCATGTTAGGAACCCTAATTGTTAAATATTTTTATATATTTTTATTGCATTGTACAGATGAGAGCACTAATGTCTTCACAAAACTTTTCAAGATCATTTAGCCACAAGTGGTAGAGTCTGGATTTGAACCCAGATATGTCTGCCAAGATGTCCGTGCTGGTGCTACCACATCATGCTCCTGTCTGGGATCTCAGGATAGGCAGGTTTTGGTGCTAAAACCAGAACCCCCAATTTTAAAATATTTCTCACACATAAAAGCACAATGAAAATGATTTAACTAGCAGAAAAATCTGCCTCTAAAGCTAAATCATGCATGCAGATTCACAAAGGGATTAAAGAAAAGAAATTAAGTTAATTTGCTTTTTAAGACTACATGAATATTATTGTCGATTGCTTTGTTGATGTTTGTTTTTGCAAGCTTAGTCCAGTAGTTTGCTTGGATATGAATTTCAAGTTGCAGCATTTTTATGTCACCAAATTTTATGATACCTAAAAAGTTCATACCCATCATTCAGAGCTGTCATTCCCCTCTTCCAAAATGATTTCATGTCCAAGATTTCTTCTTTTTTATTTCTGGTTATTATCCTCCAGTGATAGCTTGTTTCTGCATCTAATTTGGATGTTCTGTGTTTTTTCTCAAATAACTATTCAAGAGAGAATTTTTAAAAAGATTTAATAAAAACCTTCTGATCATGTAAATATAAGAAATATGTATTACATGGTCAGTGGCTTTCAGGATGAAAGTCTTGTGTAGCACATTCCAGGATGGAGTAGCCTGTCAAGAAAGAAATTATTTGGAATTAAAGTATATCTGATTCCAGAAAGAGGTCGATCATTTGACTCTCTTTTCCCTGTTGACTTCTCTCTGAGCTTTGATTTACAGCAGAGCAAAGCTCTGCTAGGCTACAGCTGTGATGCTGCCCAGCATATCCAAAGTGGTCAATAAACTTCTTACAGCAATTCATTTGACCCTGGCAGCTGCATGTAGGTTTCAGTGTGAAAAGAATGGCTCGCAATTTAAGTCAAGCTTTCTAAACCTCAG
>CM053501.1:87173597-87190027 GCA_028627145.1 Eidolon dupreanum
TCAGCCATCCTCCTATCATCAAATTTGCCCTGGGGTCAACATCTTAATCAGTCAGAAAGGAAAAAGAGCATAGATAAATGTATTCCTGGAGGACATTTTACGAGCCAGACCTGGAAGAGGCTGTATCACTTCTGTTCACATTCCACACACTGACCAAACCAAATTGCAAGGTATCTGGGAAATATAATCTAATTGCATGCTCAGGGAGAAGAGGGGAAAGCTTATAGTGAATATCTAGCAGTCTCTGCCACTGAATGACATGGCCCACCTGTGTATAGACAGCTCATTCTGGAAGCAGTGAGGATGAGAGATTTCACCTCTTGGGAGGTTACTGCAGTGGTCTAGACGAGGCATAAGAACTATGACAAGAGTGCTCAGGATGAAGAGGGAAAGGTAAATTTAAGATACCTTTAGAACTTGAAATCAGTAGGGTTTTCTGAATAATTAGATATGGGGTGTAAAAGGAGAGAGGAGGAGAGGAGTCTGTCGGACTATTCAACTGGAACTTTGCATGTTTCCCGGCTGGTGCTTCTATAAACTGAGACAAAGTATAGGGAGAGTGAGTCTCAGTAGAGACAAAGGAGGGATGATGAGTTATAGATTGAATTTAATTGGTGATACCTCTGGGATACCAGATGATAACCAGCAGATGTTTATGTTTATGAGTCAGTGGTTCTTAAGAGAGGTGAAAACTGGAGATAAGATTTCATAATCATGACCATTAGGAAAAAGTTAGAACCTTGAGAGTGAATGAGGTCACCCATTGCAAAGAGGAGTGGGCCAGGGATGGGACTCTAGAAAATATCAGCATTTTAAGGAGCTGGCTAACAAAGAGACCACATGTGGAAGACTAGTAAGGAATAGTCTCATTTTTAGGACATAAACCAAGATGTCTAGGAACAATGGACTGACAGTGGATCTAATGGATTTGACAGTTAGCAGGTCACAGGCGACTTTGGAGAAAGCAGCTTCCATACTGAGATGGAGGGAGATACCAACGTGAAGTCCAAAGGAGAGACCCTTTAGGTGGCTATCACAGTCCTCAGATCGAAGAGTCTCATTAGGGCTGTTAATAAGGATGAACAAGCCCTTCTCAGTTCACAAGTTAATACTAGTTTTATTTAAAAGTATCTTTAGGATGACCCAGAAATTATTTCCTTTCCCATCTTCTTATCTTTTTATCCATTCCCAAACCCCAGAGCAGTTGTGTGGAATTATTAAATTTAAATGTGTTTTAATGCTTTTATTCTGAGGATATTTAATATGTGTTGATTAATTGATAAATGTTAACTGATGCTATGAGAGATTACTATTTTGAAATAAACAAAACCAAAATAAAAGTACAGTACATCAACCGTGATGACTGAGCCCAAATGTTAATTGATATGTTTTGATTATAGTAAATCAAGATACACAGAATTAATTCTATTTCAAATGTCATCATTTGACTCTGACAAAAATAAACCATCTTATTGAATGCATGATAGTTCAGCAAACCATGGTAGAGCCATTGAGAGCTCTTAATTCCAGGCAGTTTGGCTAGCAAAAGGGAACTGCCCCAGACTGTACTTTTTCAAAGCTACGAGGAGAGTACAGAGTTCCACATTTGATAGGAGTTTCCTTCATGCCTGGGCTTGGTGCCTGCTCCCTTTATGCATCTTTTCAAACAAAATGTTTATACACAGAATTGACAGGAAGGATCAGGACTTGGAATGAAAACTCTAGGTTTTGAGTTTCCCAATGTCCTTGATTTTGTATTCTACCCATTTCTGAAGCTGTTCTTTCAGGATGGTCCTCCCGGCAACAGCATCAGTGGTCCCTCAATCACTGAGTCTCAGAAACCCCAGCATCACCATTGATATCCATCTGCCATATGCCACTGAGAAGAAACAGTTATCAAGTCAGTATCACCTCATCATTTCCCTCATCTCTTCTTTATTTTCTGATAGTTTAGGGCCCAGTGGTTTCCAATCTAATGTTTTAAGTATTCATTAATGATTCATTGTATTCCTTTGGTATTGGTTGTAACTTCTCTTTATGATTTTATTTATTTTGGCCCTCTATCTTTTTTTACTGATGAATCTGGTTAGAGGTTTGTCAATTATTTAGCCTTTCAAAGAACCAACTCTTAGTTTTATTGACCTTTTTTATTTTAAAAATGTCTATTTCCTTTATTTTTGCTCTAATCTTTATTATTTCCTTCCTTCTGTTTACTTTAGGCTTTGTTTTCTTTTTCCAGTTTCTTTAAATATAGAGTTAGATAGTTTACTTGGGATTTTTCTTGTTTCTTGAGTTTAGCCTGTATAGCCATGAACTTATTTCTTCGAACTGCTTCTGTTGCATCCCATTTTGAAAAACTGTGTGTTAATTTTCATTTGTTTCAAGGTAGTTTCTGATTTCCTCTTTGATCCATTTGTTGTTTAGTAGCATATTGATTTAATCTCCACGTATTTTTGTTCTTTCCAATTTCTTACCTTCATGTCATTGTGCTTAGAAAAGATGCTTAATATAATTTCAGTCTTCTTGAGCTTACTGAGGCTTGTTTTGTGGTCTAATATGTGCTCTATCCTGAAGAATGTTCTGTGCGTACCTGAAAAAAATATTCTGCAGTGTTTGGATGAAAGGTTTTATAAATGTCTATTAAGTCAATCCGGTGTCATGTGACATTAAAGGCCATTACTTCCTTATTAATTTTCTGTCTGGATGACCTAGCCATTGATGTGAGTGGGGTATTAAAATTCCCTACTGTTATATAACTGTGACTCTCCCACCTTATGTCTATTAATCTTTGCTTTAGGTTTAGCTGCTCCTAGATTGGGTTTGTAAGTATTTATGATTGTTACACACTCTTCTTGAATTGACACCTTTATAATTATGTAATGTCCTTCTTTGTCTTTATTTACATTTTTTGTTTTAAAGTCTATTTTGTCTGATATGAGTATTGCTATCCCATCTTTCTTTTTGTTTCTATTTGAGTGAAATATTTAAAAAAAAAACTTTAATTTTTAATTTTATATTGGTTTTGGGTACACAGTATGTTGATCAGACATTTATGAAGTGATCTCCCCTCTCCCCTATTACTCTACCACCCACCTGGCATTAAGATAGCCATTACAATAATATTGACTATATTCCCTATGTTGTGCTCTACATCCTGTGACTGGTAACTGCTAATCTGTATACTTCTTCCTCTCTTCACCTTTTTCGCTTGGACCCCGCCCCCATCCCCTCTGGCAGTCCTCTATGTAACTGTGAGTCTGTTTTTGTTTAGTTTGTTCCTTTCTTTTGTTCCTTAGATTGTGCATATAAGTGAAAACATATGGCATTTGTCTTTCTCTGTCAGACTTATTTCACTCAGCATAATACCTTCTAGGTCCATCCATGTTACTGCAAATGGTAAGATTTCATTTTTTATGGCTGAATAATATTTCATTGCATATGTGTACTATAACTTCTTTACCCAGTCATCTATTGATGGGCACTTACGTTGCTTCCATATCTTGGCTATTGTGAATAATGCTGCAGTGAACATAGGGGTGCACACTGTTTTGATTTTCTATGGATAAACACACAAAAAGTTTAATAACTAGGTAAAAAGATAGTTTCTTCTACCTGAGCTTTGTTTGTTCTTCTTTTTCTATTCCTTTAAGTATAAGGTTAGATTGTTTTTGAGACATTTCTTGTTTCCTGAGGTAAGCCCATATTGCTATAAATTTCCCTCTTCGGACTGCTTTCAGTGTGTCCCGTAGATTTGGGGTCATTGTGTTTTCATTTGTCTCAAGGTATCTTTTGAGTTCTTCCTTGATCTTGTTGTTAACCTATTCATTGTTGAGCAGCATCTTGTTTGGCATCCATTTGTTTGTGTGTGTTTGTTTTTTTGTTTTGTTTTGTTTTCTTGATTTGATTTCTAGTTTCATACCATTGTAATTGGAGAAGACTCTTGATACGATTTCAGTCTTCTTAAATTTATTGAGACTTTTTTGGTGGCCTAACATGTAGTCTTTTCAGGAAAATGTTCCTTGTGTGTTTGATAAGAATGTATATTCTGCTGCTTTGGGGTGAAATGCTCTAAAAATATCAATTAAGTCTCTCTGGTCTAGTTTGTCATTGAATACTGCTGTTTCCTAGTTGCTTTTCTGTCTGGAAGATCAGTCCATTGATGTCAAAAGAATGTTAAAGTCCCCCACTGTGAGTGCATGATGGTCGCTGTCTCCCTGTATGTCGGTCAATACTTGCTTTATTTAGGTCTTCCTGTGCTCGGTGCATCAATGTTTACAAAAGTTATATCTTCTTGGAGTGATCCCTTTATCATTATGAAATGTCTTTTTTGGTCTCTTATTGCCTTTGTTTGAATGTCTATTTTGTCTGATGTAAACATTGCTGCCCCTGCTGTTTTGTTTCCATTTTCATGAAATATCTTTTCCCATCCCATTACTTGCAGTGCATGCATGTCTTTCAATCTGACATGAGTCTCTGGTAGGCAGCACGTCTTGTTCTCTTTTGCCAAGAATTGTAATCCCCTTTTTTTCTTTTTCCTCCCCAATTTAATTATTTTTTAAAATTACAGTTGACATTCAGTGTTCTTTTATATTCATTTCAGATGTACAACACAGTAGTTAGACATTTATAAAATTTATGCAATATTCTCCATGATTAGTCTGGTACCCAGCTGGCACTATACATAGTTGTTATACTATTATTGACTGTATTCTTTAAGGCAGACTTACGTGCCCATGATTACTTTGGAATTACCATTTTGTATTTCTTAATCCCTTCACCTTTTTCACCTGGACTCCCAAACCCCCTCTTCTCTGGCAGCCATCAGTTGGTTCTCTGTTTTCTATGAGTCTGTTTCTGTTTTGTTCATTTATTTTGTTCTTTAGATCCAACATAGACTAAGTGAGCTCATATGTAGTATTTGTCCTTTTCAGTCTGACTTATTTCATTTAGCATAATACTCTCTAGATACATTCATGTTGTCACAAATGGTGAGATTTTGTTCTTTTTTATGACCAAATAATATTCCATTGTATATATGTTCCACGTCATCTTTATCCAGTTGTTTATCCGTTTCCACTGAGGTGGCTTTTATGTCTTGGCTATTATTAGATAATGCTACAGTGAACATAAGGGTGCATATATCTTTTTATATTAGTGTTTTGGATGTCTTTGGTTAAATACCTAGAAGGAGAATTGCCAGGTCATAAGATAGTTCTATTTTCAATTGTTTAAGGACCCTCCGAACTATTTTCCATAGTGGCTGAAGCAATTTACATTTCTAGCAACGGTGCATGAGGGTTCTCTTTTCTCTGCATCCTAGCCAGCACTTGTTGTTTGTTGATTTATAGATGATAGCCATTCTGACAGGTGTAAGATGATATCTCATTGTGGTTTTAATTTGCATTGTCTCATTGGTGACCTTGAGCATCTTTTCCGATGTCCGTTGGCCATCTGTATGTCCTCTTTGGAGAAATGTCTGTTCAGGTCCTCTGCCCCTTTGTAAACTTGTTTGTTTCTCTGCTGCTAAATGGTATGTTTTCTTTCTATATTTAGGGTATTAACTCCTTCTTAGATGTGCAAGTTGGCAGGTTGTCTTTCATTTTGTTGATGGCTTCTTTGCTGTGTAGAGCTTTTTAGTGTGATTGAGTCCCATTTGTTTCTTTTGTTGTTGTTGTTGTTGCCTTTGCCCATAGAGACATATCTAGAACAATGTTGCTAAAACTAATGCTAAAGAGTTTACAGCCTGTGTTTTATTCTAGTTTTGCGGTTTCAGGTCTTAAATTTAAGTCTTTAATCCACTTTGAATTTATTTTTGTACATACTGTAAGAAGTTGGTTTAATTTGTTTGTTTGTTTGCATGTATCTGGTCAATTTTCCCAACATCTCTTATGGAAGAGGCCATCTTTACCATCTCCTTACAATATACATTGTATATTCTTGTCTCCTCTGTCAGATTGATTGACCATATAGGTGTGGTTTTATATCTGGGCCATTTTATTACATGACATACATACATATATATATGTGTATGTGTATATATATGTCAGCATTTTATATATATATATATATATATATATCAGCATCATATATATATATACATATATATATATACACACATATATATATATATATATATATATATATATATATATATATATAGAGAGAGAGAGAGAGAGAGAGAGAGAGAGAGAGAGAGAGAGATCAATCAGCATTTTATATACCAGCATTCCATATCTGAGGGCCAATGATGATAAGGAAGAATTGTCCGGTCCAGAACACCAGTTGTCCCAGCTGTCGAGAATGAAGGACCCCGGGTTACTACTCTTACTTAAGGCACCTGCTGGACACCTCCTTACTGGTCTCTGCACTTCTGGTCTCTCCCCTTTCCAGTGCTTTCCACACATCATTGCAAGAGATGTAAGATTGCCAAATTAGTCTTCCAGAAAGAATTTTCTAGTCATACCAACCATCTGCTCACAACTCCTTAATATCTCACCATTACATATCAAATCAGATAAAATCCACTCTAACATCTAAATAGGCTTCACAACCTTACATAATCCAGCTTTCAAATCATACTGCCTCCACCTTAAGCTTTAATAAATCTTATCCGCTCAGTTTCCTCAAAACCTTCCCCTTTCAGTCCAGTTTCTTTATTTGTTCTGTTTCCTTTGCCTGGACTTTTTTCAACCTCTTCCTCTTCCCTTTTAAATCCTACGTGTTCTTCAGGATCAAGCTTTGAGCTTCTTCCAGAAAGCTCATCCTTATCCTGAAGATTGGAAGTAATTTCTAGCATTCCTCAGCATTTGATCTACAGTCTCCCTCACCATGTCCTCCCACTTTCTGTCCTGTGTTTAAGGACTGTTCATGCCCACTGTTGTACACAGCATGTTCCTCTAACTCATTGTGATTTGAGAAATTAAAGACTGGATATAAAAACCAAGTTAACACTATAAACAGACATGAAGCTTGAAACCAGATATTCTGGATTTCAAATCTGGTTCAATCACTTACTAACTGTATGTTCTCACTGCACCCCAGTTTCCTCATCTGTAAAATAAGGACAATAATAATGTCTGGTTCATACGATAGTTATGGAATAAAAGTAATAACTCTGTGTAAGTCTCTCAGAAGAATGTCAGGCATGTAGGAAGCACTCAGTGTTTGTTCTGATATCTATTTATGAAACAGAAAACTTAGGTGCCACACACTGTGCATGGGTGTGGTTCTTATTCTGATGGAAAATCACTTCTCTTTGAATTGCCTTTTCATTCAGTCAGACCCCCTGGGCCAGTCATGTAAATGGAAGTGATAGCATAATTTTCCACAGCCTTTCATAGAGGCTTCCATATGATTCTGATGTAGCTCTTCATATCAGTACCAGTTTTAAATACCCCAAAACTTGCTCCTTGACCTGTAAATCATTTGCCATGGGGTCACTAGCTTCTAGGACAAAATGAAGTTGTCCCTCTATCTCCACAGGGTTCTCCTTTCTCTGAACCCCAACTCCCAATCTGAAATTGAAATAAGTGGCAATCTCTGGACTCCAATTTAATTTTCCTGCAGTCCATGGGTATCCTCCTGTCGCTTTCACTTTGGCACTGTTCTTTGCTGGCTAAATAGAAACTGTCAAAAAGGAAGGAAATTAATGTTTCCTCGTGACACCTGAATCTAGCAGGACTAGATACAGATTCCCAGAGACAACGGGCAGTTATTTGCAACATAAATATGGTGCAAAGAACTGTGGACATTATTTGAGGTTTACCAGGGTCATCACCAGCCTAGCAATTTGGTCTCCCGAGCTCCTTTCCTGGGGTTGGGCAGATGTCCTGTTTTTCCCCATGTTGTAATTTGAAATTAACATACTGTCTGTGTGACCTAAACGCTCTGGGTTCCCGATACCTGGAAAGTGGTGACCTTGCAGGTGTGTTGTATTTAGCAGGTAACATTCGTAGAGCACTAACCGTGGAGTCAGTTATCTCTGTAGTCCTCACAGCCCAAATGAGGAGGTCCGAGTGGTTTCACTGGTTTCACAGGCTAGAGAAGTAGGAAAACTGCAAAAGGTTATACATTTAGCCAACTGCAGAACTGTAATCGTTATCTCAGGTCTCAGAAAGTTAGAGAAAATGTAAGAAAGGTACTTGTTATGTTGTTGTATCAATTGTCTATTTCCACAATAATGCTACACAACAAACAATCACAATGCCTCAGTAAACAGGTCTACAGGTCAGCTGGAAGTTTCTGCTGACCTGGGCCACGCTTAGCTGAACTCAGTTTGAACTGCATCTGCTGGAAGGTCGGCTGAAGGCTGGCTGGTCTGAGGTGGCCTCAGCTGGGTCACCCAGTTCTGTTTCACATGATCTGTCATCCTGCAGCAGCCTAGCCTACTTTTATTCTCAGGGCAGAGATGGGAGTCCAAGACAGAGAACAAGCAAGGCCTCTTGAGAACTGGCACATCATCCACTGCATTTTATGGGCCAAAGTAAGTCACAAGAACAGTCCTGATTCAAGAGCTGGGGAAATATATCCCACAGCTTGATGAGAGAAGCTGCAAAGTCCCATTGCAAAGAGCATGGGTGTGAAAAATGGGGGCCACTAGTTCAGTCAGTCTAAGACAGTGATCAATATGTTACCCCAATAAAATTAAAAAAAAAAAAGACAGTGATCAATGCACTTCAGCCGTTATTGTCTCTATTTTGTATACATAATGTAGCACAGAGGAAAAAGTATAAGAACATAGGAGAGTTACAAACCCAAATCCTAAAGAACCTTAAGGACAAGGAGCAATTACCTCCATAAAGGAGCCAATTGGAAAAAAAAAAAAAAAAAGATTGATCTAGGCTATAT
This sequence comes from Eidolon dupreanum, assembly GCA_028627145.1. Lineage (NCBI taxonomy): Eukaryota > Metazoa > Chordata > Mammalia > Chiroptera > Pteropodidae > Eidolon > Eidolon dupreanum. Next base: position 87,182,445 of record CM053501.1, read on the forward strand.
TTTACTCTTCCCTTTCTATGATTCTATAGCAAACTTATCTGCCTTGGAACTGTGTTTTGTTATATATATATATGTTATAAAACAAGAACTTGCACAAAGTGAAACAAAATCGTATGGAGGGTAAAAATGCAGTGAGAGAAATGTTAGGCTATTTTTTATTTATAACTCATCAAAGACAACTTTCAAAAATGCTAAAGATGAAACTTACACCCTTTTTTAAAATTAGCCCTGAGCTATGTTTTATATGTCCAGAAACAGCCCCTCCTTCTGAGGATGGGCAGGGGAGAGGGGATGAAAGAAAAAGCACTGTATGAAAGAATCAGCCACACAGAATGGAAGAAATTTTGGTAGTGGAGGGGGCAGGGATTTGTGTAGTTTTCAAGGTGACCCCACACTAAACCTGAGATATTTAAGAATTGTAAATAAATGAAAACATCTTCTGAGGTATGGGCTGCACATATGGCAAAAGGTGATTGATTTACCCAGCACCGGTGAGTCAAGTGGTGAAAAGAATCATGTTGTTAACATCTTTCTAACTCCAAGTGTGGACTGAGGACACACAATGAATAAATGAGTGTCCTCCAGCCCTGCCCAGAGCTACTGAATCAGAATCTGCATTTAGCAAGGGGTCCTATGCACTCTCAGGTTTGAGAAGTGCTGCCATAACAGATATCATACCACGGTTTAGAGGCAGAAACCCCTAGTCTCACAAGTCAGCCTTCCAAGCCTCAGTTTCTTTATCTACACTATAACATTACTGGTCTACACCACGGTTCATCACGTAGAAGAATAAGCGAAATGTTGTCACTGCGGTGGTATACGGAGGTGAGGTTCGGGCGTGAGGTAAGAGGCAGACGCATGGGTCTGATGGAGAAAATATTAGTATGAGATCTGACAGTCTGACACTCAAGCCAGCATAATTTTTAAAGGGAAGCAAATTCCATTTGCGTTGGCTTTTCCTCCCACATATAAATCAGGGATTTTCAATCCCGGCTGTTTATTAGAATCACCTGGGAAATTATTTAAATGACCGATGCCTGGGCCCCACCTGCAGAGATTCAGGTAAATTTGCCTGGGGCAGGGGGCCCAGCGCTGGTATTTTTAAAAGCCCTGCAGGCAGTTTTAGCGAGGAGGAGTCCGGGGGAACTGAGAACTCCCACCTCCACATGGGGTGTGTCTGAGAAAGTGGGCTCAGCCTCTGCCTCCCCTCTCTCCCCTCCTGCCGCAGTGCTCCACCACCTGTGGGCTGGGGGCCTACTGGCGCCGTGTGGAGTGCAGCACCCAGGTGGATTCCGACTGTGCGGCCACGCAGAGGCCTGACCCGGCTAAGAGATGCCACCTCCGTCCGTGTGCCGGCTGGAAAGTGGGAAACTGGAGCAAGGTAACTCTCAGCCTCCGCGGAGTTGTGTGTGAGTGGCGGGCAGGCGTGGGGGTGGGGGTGAGGGTGAGGGTGGAGGTGAAGGGGCCTAGGGGCGGAGCATATATAAGCCTTTGCTAACTCAGGATTCTCTCCTTCCTGCCTGCCTCCCTTCTTCTTCAATGATAAAATCGTGGAAGAATAAATCACAGGCGTTGCTGTAGGCCTGCTACTCTTGTATACAATAGTCTTAGAACGAGTACAGAGGTTTTATTAACTCCCTTGTTTCTATCTGCTTGTCTTTTCCTTCCCAAAAAACAGGGGGGAAATTTTAAATTTGCATAATTAATTGCTGGTCTGTGCAATGCTATTTCTAAATTACTTAAATTTAGCATTATAATTCATAATTATACATTATCACACGTATAATTAAATATTGACTCAGCAGCTGCTCACAGACCAAGTATACTGTTTACGCTGCCAGACTCGAAATGAAAAGAAAGCTGAGCCATAAAGAGGAATTTGGTCTTTAAAAGTATATTTTCTCTAGATTTTTTTTTTGAAGTGTGATTTTACTGTCTTTGCTAATCCAGCTGTTGTTACTCACTTTACTGTGCTGTCCACATAGTCCTTGTAAAAGGCTGCATCAGGTTTTAGGGTTAGTTAGCTTTGGTGCTTTGGAGCACTGACCAGGTCCCATCTGGCCGTCACCCTGGATGCAGTCCCTGAGGAATGCACCCAGGCTGTAAGACACTGGTCAGCAGCAATAGGGTTGAGAGCCACTTGGCAGGTGGGGGTGCAGAGGTAGAACCTTGAATACACCTTCTATTTACTAAGCACAGCCAACCCTAGGATGCCCCGTAGGCACCTGTCTTCTCTCTGGGGAGCCAGTTTCCCTTGACACAGAAGGGAAACGAGAGCTACCCAGAAGTTTAGGGAGGCTGGCATCTTCTCCGTTAGCATCCTCCTCTAGTGGAGAGCCGGTGTCACCCGAGAAGCAGCACCATGAGGTGTCTCACTTGGCATGTCTGATTCTCCTGGCAGGCTTACCTGGCAGACAGAAATATGGAATGTTATTTTTCTGCTTTAAGCCTCTTTTCCCAAAGTAAGCCTCTGCTCTTTGGGAAGAGAGAGAAAGTAGGGCTTCGTCGTGAGAAAATTACTTAGAGTTCCTTTGATGCCTACCAACCTCCCTTTCTCTGTTTGCACACCAGTTTTCTTTCAGGAATGAATGCTGGATTTTTTTTTCCCCTCTGTCAACTCATAACAAAGTCAGGGTCCATCAGGGACGAAATGCTTGGCTATAAATTCTCTTCATTATCCAGAAAAATCTCACACCTCTTCTAGATCTGACCTTGTCAAACACTGACCAAAGTCCTAAAGGCCCACTTTCCCATCACGGAAACCAGTCCTCTCCTTGGAAATTACATGCATCCTAAAATGGACAGACACATAAAATAGCTCACACTTTGAAAAGGTCACTCACTCAATATGAAATCCTAGGAATTACGTCTGAACAGAAGTTCCAGAAGTTCTCCAGGGTCAGACTGGGAGGGTGGCACATACTGTATTTATTAATCCCTGTAGCATTCGTAGTGGTTCTGTAGAACATATCTCTGACATAGTGTCCGGTTCTTCCAGAATATAGTCACCACCACAGCTAAAATCTAATCCTCAAAGTTACTACAGCCCTATGAGTAAAGAAAATGTCTCTTCTCTTGGGAAACTAGATAAAACCTCACATCAAAGACACTATTTAACTACTGATAGTCAGTTGTCCTAACTTTCGTTTTTTCTGTTATTATGGATATTGGATACATGACTTCCATTTTGCCTTGGGCTGTTGATTTAGATTTTATTCTAAATTTTGATAATTTGACCCCCACATTACTAACCAGTTCACATGGATGTCTGAAGTCCATATCACCACTAGGAAAGACTTAAGGGCCTTCTTGGTCTCACTGTTCCATCAGGACTTTTAAGCTCACTCAGAGGGAAACCTTCGAAACCTCGTATAGGAAAGTAGACCCCTGCTTTTGCCTTTAAATGTCCAGAGGGTTTAAATTCTGCCACTTTGACAAGTTTGCATTTTCACAGATACATTCTCAGAGGGAAAAATTCTAATTTTCTCTTGAACCCTCTACGATATCCCACCAATACTGTAAAATGTTTTAATTCTCATAGGACTACAGGGTGTTCTGCAGCCTCACCTGAACCCACAGATATCACTCCTGAGACCTCCAGGGTACTCACCCTTGATTCCCCACCACTGTGATTGCTGTCTGAATTGCAGTTCTACTAGCTTATGTCTCTAGCATCACCCATGTCCTTGATGAAGCCCAATATAACTGCTGTGAACATTTTCTCATGTGATAGTAGAATGAGACTATCCATAGCTCTCTACCTTGAAATGTGTAAAAGTAGTTTTTCAAAATGGCTTCCTTACTGTTGATGCATTAATTTATCTGAAACAAAGTCAAGGCCGTAGTCCTCCAGTTTGTCCCAAAGACATACATACTTGGGGAAATGGAATTCTGAAGAATTGAATCTTAGAAGCAATGCTGGGCTGGGGAGCAGACACGTCCGGGTTGAAGCCCTTCTCTGTCACTGGCCAACGTATAACACTGATCCATTCATTTAACCTCTTAGGAGCCTTAGTTTGCTCACCTCTGAGAATGAAGTGGAGGATTTTACCTCTACTTACCTCATAGAGTTAGTTGTTGTAAGGATCAAAACATAGTATGTTCGTGAAACAACTTTATAAATGGTCAAAGACTGTTCACATGAAACCCTGGGCAAACTTTCAGCTCTCAGTAAAGGTGAGGGTTGGCTGTTACATATTTACTAACCTCTGCCTTCCTAGACTTGGGGCAGAAGGCCTGTGGACAGGTGATGAATAAGTCCTGTCAATGGAGTGACTGGCTCAAGCAGGAGTCCACTCCCCAGTACTAAGCAGATGCAATGCTCAGTGTCCATGAACTTTCGGGGACTTGACCTATCTTGGGCTCTAGCATTTGCCAAATATATCATAGGCCTGACATTGCACAAGAACTTTAGATAAACAATTTAATTCTCACCCAATACAGAACCTTCTTTATAATTCTCACTGAGGAAATGAAAATTTAGTGTTTAAATAACTAATACTTGATGATGCAGGTAGTACTAAATACTCTCGTTTTTAAGAAGCCATCACTTTATTTTTATGCCTATAGCACTTGGTCTCCCATCCAAGTACTAACCGAGCCTGACCCTGCTTAGCTTCTGAGATCAGATGGGATCGGGCTTATTCAGAGTGGCATGGCCATAGAAGAAGCCATCACTTTTAATTACAGCTTTTCAGAAAGAAAAGAAACACTACATAATAAATATGTACGTCAGTTGAAAGATGCATGTCAATTTCAGAACATTAAAATTTCAATGGGGGGAAAAAAGTGATTCTTGTGAAGGAAGAAGTACAGCATGTGATAAAGATGCGCTTGGAAAACCCTCAGTCAGGCAGGTTAACGCCAAAGCCATGCATCATACATGGCACCACACACTTCCCACACACATTTTGCCTGTACCTGCTAAAGTTTTGTCAACTGGTGACTTGACAACCCCTTTATTACCTCAATTAGAATGAGTACTACCCTTTTCATAGTCAAGTCTAACAGATCTTGATTATTTCTTAAATGAATTAGAAATGTGTTTACTTTTTTTCTTAGAACGTTCTGTCTTCCCACCTTGCAACTTTATTTTCGCAGTAGTTGACTCTATCATCTGTAGCTTTGATAGAAAATAAGAGAAAGTGGTAGTCTTTCATTTATGGCCTTGGGTTTCATATATTTGCTAATACATTTGCGTATATTGCTAGTCCTTCTATCTGATTCTACTTCTAATCTCCAGTGCTTATTGGATTTTACAGATTGTCTATGATAGTGCTGCATTTTTTAGATTTGAATTTTTATAAATGAATTAAATAGGGAAAGAGACCCTTTGTTGCTAAGTGGAGACAGTCCCCAACTTTCATAAAAAGCATGTTCCCAGAAATGTATATTAAAATCCAATATGCAGAAGTCAAAACATAAGGAAGCTTCTGTCCCCAGAAAGCAAAAATTGAGTAGCAGGAAGGTGGATCGCATACTGAAAATCACTGCATTATTTTACTCTTGATGTAATTTGTTATATTCTAAACTGTTGCCCTCTCTTAACACCCCGAGGGTTTCAGATTAAGGAATCCCTAAAAAGAAATGGTTAGAGGTCTTTGGGAAGGCTTGAACCCAAGACTGCTCTAGCTGAGGACTGATATCCAGACCAGGGCCCTCCATGCTGGCCCCTGCCCATCCCTCATTGTCCACCCCTACCCTCTGCTCTAACGTTCATATCAACCCGCTGTTCCCAAACAGGCCTGTTTTCACAGCACTGTGCCTCTGTATACACCACCACTCTCTCCACCTCGAATATCCCCCACCCTGTTTTACCAGTTGAGTGAGCATCTACTCATCCAGTGATTCAGCTCAAGCTTTGGTTCTTTATTCAAGCCTTTCCTGACCTCTTCAGTGAAATCGATCACCTCTTCCTTTGTGCCCTCACTAAATCATGAACAACTTATGACATAAAATCTTTATTACTTCTGCTCATTTACGTGACTTTTCCCTGCAGCTAGATTGGGATACAGAGCCTGGAACTTAACAAGTGCCCATTAACTGGGAGGAAGGGAAGTGGGGGTGTGGTGGGAAGAACAGATAAAAGGATGAATTGGGGTGTTATTCAACTTAGAATTCTTGGAATGAATTATTTGATCATAAGGGTCTTATGAATCTGTTTAGCATAAAGAAAGAGCAGGAAATAATTCTGTATCCTAATTTAGTATTTGGTGTGCAACTTGGAGAGAAGAACGTATTTTGAAATCAAAACAATACAAATCTAGTGATCTCATACACTTATACCACTCTAGAATGTTGGTGTAGTTCAGTCATCTAGTTTACCCTCCTTCTAATACCAATGGAGAAATGGAGGCTAAAGAAGTGATTAATCACTGTTCTACAGGTATTTGGTGTCAGGGTTATAAATGAATGAAGTCTACTGACCTAATCTTATGTCTGTTAATTTCACTATGCTCATCTGAACACGCTGTATGAGTGCAACATGGAAAGTGTTTTTATCAGGATGACTTCATAAATCAAAAGCAACACAAGGAAGAAAGGGTTGTGTTTTCATTTTATCTCTGCCAGTGACTCCTGTAAACTAAGGGTATTTTTCATTCTAACAGCAATCTGGTTTGCAGATTCTATCAGTCAAACAAACTGATGCAGTAACTGGAAAAACAATTAGGTCTGTTCACAACAGGGCATCAGCCTGTATTTCTATTCTCATTAGTCTGGCTCCTGTCCTCAGTCTGGTCCACAGGTTAGGAAAACATGAATACAAATGACCCTCCTGTAGGGCAATAAGAAAATGAATAGAGTAATTGGCCTTCAGCACACAAAGGCATTAGAAATGGAATGATTTAACTTCCCACACTTCCCTGAATGAGAGGCCTTTTTCAAAATGGAATAGAAAAGTTACAGATTTAGTGGGTGTCTTTCTTTATTATTAACTTCAGTTTATTAATAAACTGTGTTTTCCATTGAATGGGAAAACCTTCTCTGACAAAAGAGTAATGCCAATTTGAAAAATCAATTTAGGAATATCAGATTATGGTAACAAATGGAAAATAAGAAAATAAAACTCCATTTTACACTTATGTCTTGTATGTCTTGTAAAAAGTTGCCTTTTCCAAATAAAGAGGGCTTTTGTTTTCACCACGTGCTGTTTTCCAGAAGCCTGTTTTGTCAGACAAATAAATGGCTGCTTTGTGTGGAAATCATTAGCATGCTTCCTCATTTCTTCTGTGCCTGATTTTAAGTGGGCAGTTACTTTTTCCTCTGTGTACTTAGAGTGGGAGAAAAATGAAGTCTTTCATTTGTTTGGGTTGGGGGCTGTCTTTCAAGTGTTGCTTATTTCTGAGAAGCTAAACACTCTTGGTTATGGAAGCGTTAGAGCATCAATCTGCTCGCTTATCACACAGGCCCATCCATATCTTTCTATGTTGCAGCCCAAGGTTTAAAGTCAGTTGATTTTGTGCAGCCTGCCAGGGGCCAGAAGGCGGACAGTGTTTTGAGATGTACTTCTACTGAATGGTTATGAGGAATTTTCTTTTCTGAACTATAGCTCTACGATTGTGAGTATTCCACCATGGCCATGG
>CM053501.1:87190527-87210353 GCA_028627145.1 Eidolon dupreanum
TCAGTATTTTGAACTCTGTATCTTGTAGATTGCTTGTCTCTATTTTGTTTAGTTCTTTTTCTGGAGCTTTGTTCTGTTCTTTCATTTAGAAAATATTTCTTTGTCTACTCATTTTGGCTAACTGCCTGTGTTTGTTTTTATGTATTAGATAGATCAGCTATGTCTTCCAGTTTTGGCAGAGTGGTCTTATGCAGTAAGTGTCCTGTGGGGCCCAGTGGCGTGGTCTCCTTGATCACCTGAGCCACGTGCTCCAGGTTTATCCTTTGTGTGTGCCCTCTTGTAGTTGAGACTTGATGCTGTTAGCACATTAGTGGGTAGGATTGACCCTCAAGACTGAATGGCTGTGAGAGGTGGCTGTGACTAAGGTGGATGAGCTGTTGTGTGGGGGTTGACCACACGGAGCAGGATTCGCTGTAGTAGAGTTCTCATGCCTGCCCAGTCTGTCCTTTGTGTTATTTGTGGACCCAGCGAGTGGTATTCTGGTGTGGTCTGAAGCCCACCACCAGGTGTGTTGGCTCTGGGGCCTCTTGGGAGGAGTTCCAGTGCAGATCAAGGTCAGTCACCTGGGGCCACCTGATAGGAGCTACAGAGTGGTGGAGAAATGGGGCAGGTGGAGAACTGGTTTTGTGTGCTCCTAGTGCTACCTCCTTTTTTACTAATGGTCACTGGCCCACTATGTTTTGGGGGCATCTCCACTGCCTCTACTAGGCTTTGCCAGGATGGAAGGGAAAAAAGAGGCAAGTTCATTATCTTGGGGTTCCACTTCCCCTTGCAAGCAATGGCTTGCTTGTTGGTACTGCTGTGCTGTTTAAAGCTTCCCAGCTACCTCTTCTGGGGTCTGCCATGATGGGGAAGGGAGATGCCTTCTCTCAAAGGAAAGCTGCGTCTGTCCTTCTTATATTCTAGACCACAGTGCGAAGGCTACAGCCCACATTCTTTGCTGCTGTCCCACTCACTGGAGCCAGAGTGTGCACTGAACATCACCTGCAGCCACCTCCCCTACTTGTTCCAATATGCACAATTTTAGATGTATTGATGCATGGATCTTTCTGGTGTCTGTGTGGTGAGCAGGGAACCCTTTGCTGAGTTGTAGTTCTAACTCGTTGTACATTGAAAGGGCAAACGAAGGAGTCTGCTCACTTTGCCATAATGCTTATGTCACTCTTGGCATACACTCTTAAAAAAAGGTTCCTCAAGGTTGTGTTGGTCTCTGGACCCTTTCCCACTGTAATCCAGGAGGAATGAAGTATGAGCCATTATTGCTAAAGGACCAGTGTGCATTAATCAATTAGGCTGCAACATAAAAATACATATTCATTATTTTCATACTTTTAAAAAATGCCCAATAAACAAAGAAGAATGATGTCAATCATCCACTTTGATAGACAGGACGCATAGTATTTTTATGAATGCCCTATTTTCATTAGCATCTAACGCTAATTCATGATGTAGTGCCAAAGGTATTTCTTATTATGCACCCTGCTGAGCTCTCTGCAGGGCCAGGGCCCATCTTTCACCCCGCCCCATGGATCACGTGAACAACAGAAAATACCATGTGCAGTTGCATATTTTTCATCTAAATTTATATTTAAATATTAAACTTAACAATTTAAACAATTAAAAATATAATTTCTATTTAAAATTTTAAGGTAAATAATTTAAATAATTTAACTTTATATTTGGGCACCACATAATATCTCGCTTGGAAGTTGACTTTCTTTCCCATTCATTAGAAATTAAGTTATTTAAAAAGCAATTTTATTCCTTCATCTTTGATTTAACAACCTGAAAAGATTGTACCCAACAAAAAGACATGTTTCAGGATTAGGCTCTTCATAAATACCCTGGAGCCCCATATAGTACTAGAAGCATCACTAACCAAATCAAATGTGACCATCAGAAGAGAAAATTTGATACAACGTGAATGGTCATTAAAATTTTCTCAGTTTGGGTCCATTCAGGGACACAAAAGAAGATTAACAAATACAGATGAACATTTTTATGTCTCTCTGTCAATTCCCTGAGGCTCTAGTACCTTGTCATTCATTGTGAAGGAAAGCTGGACAATGTGATTTTCTTTCTGGAGAATGATGATGATAGCCTAGTAAATATAATAATGATGTGAAGCACATCAAGCGCTAGGGAACTCACTGAGAAAAGGAAATTATCAAAAACAGTCTCATTTACCAAAAGAATGTAGCCTGCTCCTCATTTTGACACTTAGGTAAGACTGAGGTTGTAAATTGAGGTTTTGTTCAGCCAGATTTCCAGGGCATTTCTTCAGTTATAATCATCTCCAGTAGACTTAGAACAGAAAGTATAAAAGTCAGCAAGAAACTTAAAAGACATAGACTATCTGACCCAGCAATTCTACCTATAATAATTTAGCCCACATGAATACCATCAAACATAATATTAGATTATAAAAATGTTTGTTGCTATGTTGTTTCTATTACCAGTCTCTGAAAATAACCTAAATGTCTTTTGATGGAAGAACTGGTTAATCTATTAATTTATGCTAGTATATCCTTTTCAGGAATGAGGTATAACTATATTTCTGTGATGTAAAAATTTAGTAGCAGTAGAAGTTCAAAATTTTCTTGGAGTTTGAGGTAACAGTCTCTTGGAGGTGAACATGAGTTTCCTTGGAAGATCCATGTATCAAAAATGTATCAGTTGTGCATATCAAAGGGTAGGGGGCATTGAGGGTGACTGATACCTACTAAGCTAGCTTTTGGAATTGCTCTTGACCTCCATCATCTATTATTAAGTGAAAAAGACAAGTTATAGAATTCAAGTAAGACATGGGATGGATTAAACATATACATTTGCCTCTGTTTCCAAAACAGTTAAATAGGCGAGAGAGAGAGAGAGAGAGAGAGAGAGAGAGAGAGAGAGAGAGAGAGAGAGAGAGAGAGAGAGAGAGAAAGAAATAAAAGTAGCACAAAGCTGCAAAGACAAAGAAGATAGGAGACAACATCATAGAGAGGGGTCATAAAATTTTGAAAGCTAGAAATATAGCCAAACTTAAAACTGACTTAGCATGCTAGAAAAACTAAAACCTGTCCATAGCTAAGATTTCCTAGGTACCTCTGGGGTATGAGTAAGGGAAATGGGGGTTGGTAGAAAGTTTGTAAAGAGAAGCAATTGGCTCTTTAGGTCCTTTCCTACATCTTGACTATAGCCTGGAGTTCTTCTTTCTAGAGTAGTTAACTAAGAGGAGGTCAAAATGGTGGCAGCATAGGAGGATGCTGAACTCATACCCCACCTCATAAGCAAACTCAAACATACATGTATATAGCAAGCAGCTACCCTTACAAGACAACTAAGGGCCGAATGAACAGCTTCTGAACAACAAAGAAGAGAACGAGACCGAATAGAGAAGTCTAGGAAGCCATGGGAGCCCACTGGGAACTGCAGGAACTCTTCAGGCCAGAGAATCCAGTGAGTGCCATTATGTTCCTCTACAGGGGGATAGGGTGGGCCCCCAGGGGCCTTATTCAGGTGATTTAGCCTACTTTCAAGATCACCAGAGACTTTTGCCTCCAAATAAAGGGAGCAAGCAAGAACAATAAGTTATAACCACATGCACCTGGCTTCTCTGCCAGACGCTGTTCCAGGCCTGCAAGCCAGTGTGCCAGATGCCTTAAGCCCCCACTCGGCTCCTGCTGGCCTGCCAAAACCACTCAGCACATAAAGCCGACACAGAGGTTGCTTCTACATGGGACCACTTCCTGTACAACAAACAAGAGAGAGACTGTATAGAGAAGGCTAGAGAGCCGTGGGAGCTCTCCGGGGACTGCAGGCATTCTCTGGGGTCAGAGGTGCTGGTGGGTGCCCATGGTTAAAGTCCCCCTCTACCTGCATAGGGTGGGTGTGGGTGGTCTGGCCTACCTGCAAGGTCACAGCAACACATTCCTGGACACATCACCTGAACCCATTTCTGCCCAAAGGTAGCATTACCACACACTCCTGGCCTTCCACCCAGAGCAGCTCTGGCTCAGTAGGCCAGTGCCCCAGACTCCTTAAGCATCCACTCTGCTCCTACCAGCCCACCAAAACCACTAGCACACAGACTGCACAGAGGCTGTCTACATAAGCCCACCTTTTAAACACTGGGAGAGCTGATTTGTCTAATTCATGCAAACATAGAAAGTCAAACAAAATGAAAAGACAGAATATCTCTCAAACAAAAGAACAAGAAAAATCCCCAGGAAAAAAAGTGCTAAGTTAGCAGAGATAAGTAATTTGCCTGATAAAGTATTCAAAGAAATGGTCCTAAGGGAGCTCACTAAACTTTAGAGTGGAATAGAAGAACATAGGGAGAACATCAACAAAGAGAAAGTATAATAAAGAACCAATATTGTGAAAAACACAATAACCGAAATGAAAATTACATCAGAATCAACAGCAAATTAGCTAATTCAGAAGAACTGATCAGCAACCTGAAAGAAAGTCTAGTGGAAATCAACCAGTGAAAACAGCAAAAAGAAAAAATGATTTTAAAAATCGAGGATAGTTTAAGGGGCTCCTATCAAGTGCTCAAATAGTTACATTATAAGGATTTCAGAAAGAGAAAGAGAAAGGTACAGAAACTTTAAAGAAATAATGGATGAAAACTTTCCTAACCTGGGAAACAGACATCCAAGTCCCAGAAGCACAGACAGTTCCAAACAAGATGAACCCAAAGCGGCGCACACCAAGATATGTTGTAATTAACCAGTTTCTTATGTGCCCTGAGGATGCTCGCCAGAGGCTCTTGGGCTGCAGTGTTTACCCCAACATAACTCACGGATTACAGTCTTAACCTTACCCCCAAAGTTAGCCATGAAATAGCTCGTTTTTATTATTTTCATGTCACTCTAGTATATCAATAGGCTTTAGAAACAAATGATGCAAACAAATGGTGGCAAGAAGATCCGGAGAGAAACGCGGTACTTTTGTGTGGAATGTGATGTTCTGCTTTGTTGTTTTATGCTTTGAAATTTACCACACGAAAAAATTATTAAATACTGATCATCATCTACATTTCTGCTACATTAGGATTAGAGTCAAGTTCTGTTTAGAAATAACTCCAGAACAATTTTTATATATCATTTTCACATTAAAAACCAGTCAGATTTGCTTCAGTCTCAAAGAGCGTGTTTATATAAAATTAACGCTGGCAGAGAGCTGCGCTTTTTTTTTTTCCTAAACAGGAAATGGATTAAAATAGTGAAAGTTACAGACAGACAAACTTGAAGGAAGCAAGAAGAAAGCAATGAATTACATATAAGGAAAACCCCTAAGGCTGTCAGCTGATTTCTCAGCAGCAACTTCACAGCCAGAAGTTAGTGGCAGGACAGCTTTAAAGCACTGAAAGAAGGGAACCTACAACCTAGAATGACTTATCTGGCAAGGTTGTAATTCAGAATTGAAGGAGAGAGAAATATTTTCCTGGACAGGCTAGTGTAGAGTTCACTTTAGGGTGTGATCAGTTCGGTTACTCAGTAGCCTTAGCTGGGAGCTCTTCAGCTTTAGTTCCATTCCTATTTTGGATCCTCAGTTCTACACCAAGATCCCTTATTTTTCTTGACTCCAATGTGTAACTTAGCCTTTTAGAGAGAAGGTATACTGCTTTTCTCTAAAACCCCAAACTCACAGGATGAGCACAATTAACAAAACCCAAATCAGCAACCATGCTTAATCCCCCAATTAAGATTCTTTATCATAAATCATTTTAATTGGCTAATAAATGCATGGACATTTTGTATGTTTGCTTGGCTTATAATTAGTCTTCATTTGCCCTGGCCAAGAGACTTTAGCACCCAGGACCAGCTCAGCCTTGTTCCATCACACCCTTAGGAGCCAAAGGCAGGAAAAGAAAGTCATTTGTTCTTTCAATAACAACTTTATTTTACAGAGGAAGAAAGAGAGGGGTCAAGTGAATAACCCAGGCCAATATTCATTCAGTGAGTGAAAAACCCCCAGGTCTCCTGAATCTTGGTCCAGTACTCATCACCAGATTCTGGCTTGATTAATGTCCCTTGTTCTTCCCTCTGTCCTGTGTCACTAACTTTTACTTACTCAGGATCAGTTGAGTAGTTATTTCTCAGTCGGGTTTTTTGTTTGTTTGTTTGTATCCATGGAGAATTTGAGGTGAATTCACTGAATAAAATTGCCTTCAGATTTAATCACAGAAATCTCTGACTTTATAAAACAAGCATGAGGTTCTATGCCAATCACAATGCTCTAGGATTTCTGAGGAGCAGACTAAAATAAAGCAGTGGATGTAAGAAAAATGTGATGTTTCTCCTCCTATCCCATATGGGAGTTTTCTGGGAAACAATTTGGTAGTAGTATTCTGAGTTTATCAGCAGTGTCCCATTGTGGGTATTTTTTCATCTAGTGAGCTGAGGACCACTAGTATTTCAAATGGCAAATGGAATCTTTTCAGCCTAGTTATTTATACAGAATTTGCTATGCAGCATACTTTTTCTGCCAATTAATCAGTGGGTATTTATTGATTGTCAGGCTGTGTTTAGCACTCATCTAATTGCAATGCAGAACAAAGAGGAACTGGTTTCTTCCCTCTGAGAGACTTCAATTATATAAGAAAGATGAGGCTAAAAGTATAATAAAACACGAAACAGACTGTAAACCACAGGGGTATATGCAGTTCATAATAGCTAAAAGATAGGAGCAACCCAAGTGTTGGTGGACGAATGGGTAAACAACATATGCATATACATGCAATGGAATATATTCCACCTTAAAAAGGAAATCCTAGCACATATTATAACAGGAAGGAAACTTGACTACATTATGCTAGTGAAATAAGTCACAAAAGGACAAATATTAAAGAATTCCATTTATATGAGGTACCTACAATAGTCAAAAAATAGAATGGTGCTTGCTAAGGTATGGAGTTGGGGTGAGGACATGAGAAGTTCTTATTTAACAGGTATACAGTTCAGTTTGGAAGATGAAAAAGTTCTAGGGATGGATAGTGGTAATAGCTGCATAACAATGTGAATGTGCTTAAGGCACTGAACTGTGTGTTTAAAAATGTCTAAAATAGTAAATTTTATGTTTTATATATTTACCACAATAAAAAGAATTTTTAAAAGAGTATATATGGTAAATTAAGACATTTTCTTACATCCCCAGGAATCACCTTGTATAGCAGCTTCCACAGGCTAGAGCATCACCCTTCTCCTTGCAGGCTGCCGCATCATGATCTTACGGTGGAATCTTATCTGTTGGAACGATTTGAGAACACACATGGTCCGGCTAGGTCCACTCCAAGTCCTCTCTCCATTCCGCCACGGTCTTCCTCTTTCATTTTCCTTTATAATCTACTCTCGGTTTCCCTTGTAGCTGTATCCCCTTTCCTCACATGTGATTCCCAGCCCCAATCAAAATTAGTTTAGAGAAATTGGATGACTGAGGCACCAGGGCCCAGATAGGATTTTTTTTTTCTATTTTGCTTACAAGTCAACCTCTGTCCACAGTCTTCAGAGAACCCAGTAATACATCAAGCCAAATTTAACCCATACAACCTAAATTACATCTCCAAAGTATTAGTGCCTTTATTCTATGACTCCTTCAACAAGGCTACCAATGATCGAGACTTTCCCTCCTTGACCACAGTGGGTTAGAGGGGTTCTGCCACCATTCCCTGGTGATCCTGGGGAAGAAGTCTGACTCGCCATGCGCTCCTCTCTTTCAGTGCACCGCTTCCTGTGGAGGTGGCTTTCAGAAGAGGACTGTCTATTGTGTCTCCTCTGAGGACTATAAAACTGAAGACCAGGACCAATGCCTGTGTGATCATGAACCCAGACCTCTGGAATTCCAAAAATGCAACCAGCAGGCCTGCAGGAGGAGTGCTGGTGAGTCAATGGCTTTGCTTACAGGGAGAGAGCTTCTCATAAATAAGTTGTGTGTAAATAGTTTTAGTTCCCTTTACTGAGCCAGAAATCTTAATGTGGAATTGGCCAGCCAGCGCCCCTGGGAGCAAGCTGTCTGATTTGGTGAGGTGTGACTCTTAATCTCTTTTTTTACTTAGAGTTTTTTTTAGCTACTCAATGTCTTTTTTTAATATTGGTTTCAGATATACAGCACAATGGTTAGGCATTTGTATAATTTATGAAGTGATTCCCCCTGATTACTCCAGCACCTGTCTGGCACTACACACAACCGTTACAATATTGTTGACTATATTCCCTGTGCTGTACCCTGTGCCCCCATGACCGTTTTGTAACTACATCCCCAGTACTAATTTGTACTTTTTCATCCCTTCACCTTTTTCACTCAGCTGCCCAACCTCCTCCTCTCTGGTAGTCACCAGTTGTTCTCTTTATTAGTGAGTCTATTTTCATTAGTTTGTTCATTTCTTTTGTTCTTTAGAGTCTGCATTTAAGTGAAATCGTATAGTGTTTATCTTTGACTGATTTCACTCAGCATAATATCCTCTAGGTCCATTCATGTCATCGCAAATGGTAAGATTTTATTTTTATGGCTAAGTAATATTCCATTGTATATATGTGCCACTTCTTTATCTAGTTGTCTGTTGATGGGCACTTAGGTTGCTTCTATATCTTGGCTATTGTGAATAGTGCTGCCATGAACATAGGGGTGCATAGATCTTTATGAATTAGTGTTTTGGTTTTCTTTGGCTAAATACCAGAAGTGCAATTGCTAGGTCAAAAAGTAGTTCTATTTTTAATTTTTCAAGGAATCTCCAAACTGTTTTCCATAGTGGCTTTACCAGTTTACAATCCCACCAACAGTGTAAGAGGGTTCCCTTTTCTCCACATCCTCACCAACATGTGCTATTTTTTGATGTATTGATTATAGCTAATCTGACAGGTAATATGAGGTGATATCCCATTGTAGTTTCAATTTGCATTTCTCTGATGATTAGTGATGTTGAGCATCTTTTCATATGTCTGGTGGCTATCTGTAAGTCCTCTTTGGAGAAATGCCTATTCAGATCTTCTGCCCATTTTTTAATTGGATTGTTTGTTTTTTCATGTTCAGTTGTGCGAGTTCTTTGTAAATTTTTTCTATTAACCCCTTGTCAGATGTACATCATAGGCAAATACCTTTTCACATTCAATAGGTTGTCTTTTTGTTTTCCTGATGGATTCCTTTGCTGTGCAAAAACTTTTTAGTTTGACATCGTCCCATTTGTTTATCTTTTGTCTTCCTTTATCAGAAAAAAATATTACTGAGAGCAATATCAGAAAGTTTACTGCCTGTGTTTTCTTCCAGAAGTTTTATGGTTTGGGGTCTTACATTTAAGTCTTTAATCTATTTTGAGTTTATTATTGTAGATGGTGTTAAAATGTGGAGTACTTGGGTATTGGAGTCTAAAGAACAGGGACACTGGAACTTCGGTAGGAGGTGAGGGTGACACATAAAAATGGACCAAAAAAATTAATTTTTTGTCCAGATCTCTTTAGGAAGATCTGAATGGTAGAACATCACTGTTGTCTGCTACATTTATATTCACTTTTAAAAAGTATCTCAATTGAAATGATTTATGGTCTCCTTAGTCATTTTAAGTGTATTAAACTGCAGCCTGAAGAGGTTAAGTAACAAGTTTATGATTATACGGCGGGGTGATGTCAGAGCCATAATGCCAAGCCAGGTCCCCTTCTCACTCTTCACATGCCGCACTTCCTCACAGGTGGAAAGAATCCACCTTTGGAATCAACAATGAGTTTGCATCCTATAGCAGCCACTTTCTAACTACATGACCTAGATAAGTTATTTGACTCTCTGAACCTCAGTTTTTTGGAGGTATAAGGGGAATAATAACACAAACCCAACAAAGTTGTTGTGAAGACTTTAAATAGTATATAGCATGTGCATTTAAAAAGAAAAAAACTCCATTACAAACCGGCTTAGTTACCTCCCTTGGAAAAGTTACTATATCTCAATAGACTATAGCTTCCTTATCCATAGATGAGTGGATTCAACAATGAACTCTAATATCCAATATATTGATACTTTGAGCTTCATTGACATGTTAGATTTCTAAATTAAATTAAAAACCTAGAGGTAAAGTTTTCACAGAGGGAGAAAGGATTTTTGATAGTTTATTTATATCCGTTACAAAGAAGAGAATGCCTCATATAGATGTAGTCTAGAAATTGGGATTTAGAGGATCAGGATGATTTTACTCTGCCCCTAAATAAAGAATTGACTATGAGGCATCAACTAAGGGTCATGCTACCCTTGAGAAAGTACCATATTGGTCATACACAATAGTA
Organism: Eidolon dupreanum; assembly: GCA_028627145.1. NCBI lineage: Eukaryota > Metazoa > Chordata > Mammalia > Chiroptera > Pteropodidae > Eidolon > Eidolon dupreanum. Next base: position 87,200,787 of record CM053501.1, read on the forward strand.
GTCTTTTCTCTAAGATTATTAAAGAGAAAGGTAGTGAATCCTGTGGTCTGTTAATCTGCTCCTTGCCTCCTTCTAAATACTGAGGGCTGCCATTCAACAGAGACAGCCATTAGGGTTAATATCTTGAGAAGATTTTCTCTAGGGGTTGTTTATTTACAAAGCATGAATTTAACAAATATTGGTTGGGCACTTACTGTGTGCTAAACATAATGTCAAACAAAGAAAAAAACTACAAGCCAGTGACATAGTGATAATGGAGGTAAGGATGATATGAGAGTACTTGAGAAGGGCATCAAATGTAAACTGGAGAGAGTAGGGAAGTCTTCCAGAGAAAGTGTAGGATGAGTAAAGAGGTTAAATGAGAGGTTCCAGGAAAAGCTTCCAGTTTCTACAATAACCTGGAAGATGATAATGTCATGGGACACAAGTGTAACTCAAGTACAAAGTTCAAGGAGAATTGGGAAACAATAGGGCTAGAGAGGTAAGCTTGAGCTAGTGGATAAAGAGATTTGTAAAGCATGCTAATGAGTTTGGACTTTATCCCCAGAGAAGAAGGGAGCCATTGAAGTATTCCAAATGGGGCATAAAGATAAGGAAGTTATCATGCTGGCTGCAGTGTTGAAGATGGAGAAGGAAGACCAGTTAGGAGACCAGTTGTATCCCAAGCTAAAGATGTATATGTCATGAATCCACTTTTATCTGCACTTCTATTGCCATGGTTCAAGAGCTGCTTAAAAGAGAGACTTGACAGGACATTGTGCCTGGGGAAGGGAGAGAATAACGCCCAGATTTCTGACTTGGGCAGCTGAGTAGATGAGGCTGCCATTTGCTGAGAAGAATCCCGAGAGTGGGACTGGGAATGTGAAAAAGTAATGAGTTCTACTTGAGACAGGTTTGTTAAGGGATCTATGTATAATTTATGTAGAAATGTCTGGTGGTTGATTTTCTACACAAGTATGGAAACCATAAGAGAGAGATCTGGGTTGGAAATCCAGAGCATGGTACACTGAGAGGGTGAGAGCTTCCAGGAGAAGCTTCCAGTTTCTGCAATAACCAGGAAGGTGATGATGTCATGGGACACAAGTATAACTCAAGTACAAAGTTCAAGGTAAATTGGGAAACAATAGGGCTACAGAGGTAAGCTTGAGCTAGAGAATATGATTATCATGTGCAACTTCTTTCTGACCAACTTGTATTTGAGAGTGGATATCATTAACCTTACTTGAAACACTAAAAGCAGCTACCTAGGGCTCATTTTTAGAAATGTTGTTAACTTTTAGTCTTCTAAACTCTTGCTCATCTAAATGTGGACCCCTGAACCAGCTGCATTGACATCACCGGGGAGCTTGTTAGAAATACAGGATTTCGGCCTCACCTCAGCCCTACTGAATTAGAATCCACATTTAAACAAGATCCTCAGGTGATTTGGATGCACATTAAAGTCTGAGAAGCACACTGTGTTGGACAAAGGGGCCAATCTGAGACCCTCTTCCTTTTATGTCATTTCATCACCTTCTGTGGTACCATGTCTTTAAAATGTCGAGGCTGAGTGATGCAAGCATCATGGCACAGTGAGAAGACTCCATTGTTTCTCCCCTTAAACTTACAACAGACACCACAGAAACACAAAAGATTATATAAGAATATTATGAAAGGCTATACACCAGCAGATTCAGTAACCTAGAGGAAATGGACAAACTCTTAGAAATATACAACCTTCCTAGATTGAATCATGAAGAATTGGAAAACCTCAATAGACTGATCACTAGTAAAGAAATTGAAATACTAATTGAAAATCTTCCAAAAAACAAATTCCAAAACCAGATGGCTTTACTGGTGAACTCAAAACATGCAAAGAAAGTTAACACCAATCCTTCTCAACTTCCCCCCACCAAAAAAAAAAAAAAAAATGAAGAGAAGGAAATACTTCTTAACTCACAAAACCATTATCCTGATATCATAATGAAGCAAGGACATCGCCAAAAAAAAAAAAAAAATTACATGCCAATATCTCTGATGAACAGATGCAAATTGAATACAATTAAAAGGATCATACATAACAATCAAGTGGGGTTCATTCCAGGGATGTAAAGATGGCTCCTCTGGAAATCAATCAGCGTGATACAACACATTAACAAAATAAAAGATAAAAGTTATATGATCGTATGAGTAGTGCGGAAAAAGCATTTGAGAAGAAACAATATCCATTTATTATGAAAACAAAACGGGTATAGAAAGAAATAACCTCAGCATAATAAAGGCCATATATGACAACGCCTCAGCTAAGATCATATCCAGTGGTGAAAAACTGAAAGCTTTTCCTCTAAGGTCAGGGGCAAGACAAGGATGTCCATTTTCACCATTGTTATTCAAGATAGTACTCTAAGTCCTAACCAGAGCAATTGAGAAAAAAAGAAAGAAAAGAAAAGGCATCCAAACTGGTAATAATGAAGTAAAACTGTCACTATTTGCAGATGACATGATTTTTTTATATAGAAAACCCTAAAGGCTCTACCAAAAAAAAAACTATATATATATATATATACACACACATATATATATGTGTATATATATATATATATATAACCAAAAACAAATACAGTAAAATTACAAGATACAAAAGCAATATACAAAATTGTTGTATTCCTATATACTAACAAAGAAATATTAGATTGAGGAAGAAAATAACCCCAATTACAATTGCAACATAAGAGATAAAATATCTTGGAATATCCTTAAAGAATGTGAAGGACTGCTACACTCAAAACTACAAGACATTATTGAAAGAAATTGAAGAAGACACAAAGAAATGGAAAGACATTCCATGCTCATGGATTGGTAGAATTAATATTGTTAAAATTTCCATACTACCCAAAGCAATCTACAGATTCATTGAAATCCCTATCAAAATTCCAATGACATTTTTTCACAGAAATAGAACAAAAAAAATCCTTCAATTTGTGTGGCACCACAAAAGCCCCTGAATAGCCAGAACAATCCTGAGAAAAAAGAACAAAGCTAGAGGTATTATACTTCTTGACTTCAAACTATTCTACAAAGCTACAGTAATCAAAATAATACAGTATTGACAGAAAAACAGATATACAAACCAATGGAACAAAATGGAGAGCCCAGAAATAAACTCACACATATATGGCCAATGATGAAGGAGCCAGAATTACACAGTGGAAAAAGGAAAGTCAATAAATGATGCTAGGAAAACTGGAAAGTTAAATGCAGAAGAGTTAAAATAGACTTCTAGCACCATACAGAAAAATTAACTCTAAATGTGTTAAAGGCTTGAATATAAGACCTGAAACAATAAAATACATAGAAGAAAACATAGGCACTGAACTTATGGAACTTGATCTCTAGAGGTTTTTGTGAAGTTGACCCAAAAGACACGGGAAGTAAAAGCAAAAACAATGAATGAGACGACATCAAACTGAAAAGCTTCTACACAGCAAAAGAAACCAGGCAAGGCAACCAACCAAAAGGAAGAAGATGTTTGCAAATGAAACTTCCAATAACGGGCTAATATCCAAAATATATAAAGAACTCAACAACAAAAAAAAACAAAAATCCAATGAAAAAGTGAGAAGAGGACCTGAATAGACACTTATCTAAGGAAGATATACAGATGGCCAACAGGTATATGAAAAGGTGCTCAACATTACTAGCTATAAGGAAAATGAAAATAAAAACCACAATAACATACCACCTCACATTTGTTAAAATGGCTATTATCAATAAGACAAGAAATAACAAGTGTTGGAGAGAATGTGGAGAAAAAGAGAACCCTCATACACACCTAGTGGGAAATGTAAATTGGTACAGCCACTATGGAAAACAGTATGAAGTCTTCTCAAAAAAATTAAGAATAGAACCTACCATATGACCATAAATCCCTCTTCTGGGTATCTACCCCCAAAAATTGAAAACGCTTATTTGTAAAGATATACATACCTATGTGTATTGCACTATTATTTACAATAGCCAAGATGTGGAAACAACCTAAGTGTCCTTTGATAAATAACTGAATAAAAGGATATATAGTATGTATATACAATGGAATACTATACAGCCCTTAAAAGTTGAAATATTGCCATTTGACACAACATGAATGGAGGATTATGCTAAGTGAAATAAGACAGAAAAAGACAAGAAATATATGATTTCACTTACATGTAAGATATAAGACAAATAAGCAATAAATGAACAAACAAAACAAAAATCTTGTAGACACAGACAACAGAATGATGATTATCAGGTAAAGGTGGGTAGAGGGATGATGAAGAGGGTCAAGGGGGTTAAATATATGGTGACGAAAAGAGGCTAGACTTCAGGTATTTGGCAAACAACAGATGTCATAAGGATACCCCTGGAACTTATAATTAACTAATGTCACTTCAGTAAATTTAATTTAAAATAAAATATTGAGGCTGTAGAATCCTTCTGTAGTTGTGTTGATTTCTGTATAATTGAAGTAGCAACACAGTCCTGGTTGCACATGCCTACTAGTATCGGTTATTTTTAAATTATAGGTAGATTGTCTTTAACTGTCTTGTTGCTGGATAATGCAGTATTTTTTATCTTAAAATGTTACGTTGGGGAGATAGGGACTAACAGTTGGCTGGCAGTGAATGTAAATAACAATGAATTCCACTTGCCAGCAATTATCAGAGCACAGAAGTTAATCACTAGCTTCTCTTGAAGACAGACCCATGCTTACAGAGAAACAACATGAAGGAGCAGCTGTGAGAAATTTCTCGATTTAAAGCACCAACCACACACCCTGTCTACTGTGCCCTCTAAAATGCTTTGAAAATGAGTCATTCAGTGCTCAGATTTTTGTCAACCATCCAGGCATCACAATAAACATACTCTCTATGTCTATCTTGTAAGATTGGGTATGAATTCATGTGATTTTTTTTCTTTCCTCCAGGCTGTTATACTTCCTTTGGGTGCCATCTAAATTGTTAATGACTTAAAATTAAAATCAAAGCTACTATTTACATTAGGGACAATCAAAACCCTTTTCATGTACCTGGGCTAAGAAAAAAACGTTAAAAATTAATTTAAAAATTTTTACTGAGTATCAGCTAAATTCTAGGCATTACCTTCATAGTAATTAAAAAAAAAAAAAAGCAAAACCCTCATACACACTATTCTTGGTTTTTTGTTTGTGTTTTAATTTGGGGAGTGAGGAGTAGAGAGGGAAAGAAAAAGAGTAAGGAAAATAATAGGAACAGTATTAGACCCAAAGTTGAAACAAATGAAGATTTGAGTCAGCAAAATTTCTATTGAAGAATGTTCTTCCAGATTAATAGGATTCCATTCATTCAGCAAATATTGTTGATCACAAGATACATTTCAGGCAGGTGTTAAAAACTGAGGATACATAAGTAAGTACAACACAGTCCCTGGCCTCAAGGAACCCAAAGTCATACAGAAACTATTTGTCAACAATATTAAAATTGTTTTTCAACATTCCTTTGTGGGTAAAATATTATCCTTTCAACCTAAAAACAGCTGACATCATAGAAACATGTTTCTAACTGTCCCTTTAAATTTCCAAGTATGGTTTCTATTGAATAGGCAGAGACAAATTGGGACCTCCTCTCCAAGTTACCCCTAATTATAAGCAATGTGTGTCCTTTGGCTGGGATCCAGTTGGCTGATGAACACAACAAGCCTTCATTATTTTACAATAAGAACTCAATTCAGCATGATGTTAGGCCCATTGTCTAAATGAGCTGCTAAACATAGGCCTGGCACACAGCCTCCCAATATAGGCCACCACTGTCCTCCACTCTTCTTTCCAGTCCCCTACTCTCAGGCAGGAGGGTCCTGGCACCCAGCATGTTCCCAGGGATCTGAGGACCATTAGAAAGCAGAGCTCATGATCTCCTGGTTCCCTAGGTCAGGTATGGACACCAGGTTGGGTGGAGCCTCTTTTAGTTATGTAGGTGTTCACCTAACCTGACAAGTGGGGCCCCTGTGTTGAGCAAATAAAGATGCTCTGGTCAGGGAAGACCTGTCCATGAGTTCCCCTCCTCCCCCATCACCAGTTCAGAAGATTCATTCTCTTAGTGACAGAGCTTGGGAGGCACTGAGGCAGCATTCACATCCAGGCGCCTCTACATACAAGCTATGTGATGTTGGCTCGTTACTAAGCTTCTCTGGAACCCTCAGTTTTTAAAAGAATATATCTAAAAATGAATTTTTGTGAGGATCAAATGAGATAGTATATGTCAAGCACATTGCCTAGCATGTAGTAAGTGCTTAACATATTGTAACTATGTTGTTATTGTCATGGAGGAGAAAGTGCCTCAGTTTCCTATGGCCACCATTACAAACTGCCATAAGCTAGGTGAGTTAAAACAACAAAAAATTATTCTCTCACAGTTCTGAAAGCTTGAAGTCCAAATCAAGGTCCTGTCAGGACCATGCCTTCTCTCTTAGCTTCTGGTGATTGCCAGCAATCCTTGGCTTTCCTTAGTCTGTGGCTGCATAACTCCAATATCTGCCTCCATCATCATATGGCCTTTTTTATAAGGACACATTCATGTTGGATTAAGGGACCAACCTTCTCCAAGATCACCTCACCTTAATTTACATCATAATACATCTGCAGAGAAATATTTTCAGGCTTCTGGTCCAAGATGGTAGCATAGGAAGACCTTGAACTCACCTACTCCCACAAGCAAATTGAATTTGTAACTATAGACAGCAATTCTCCCAAAGAAGAGTTGAAGGCTGACTGAATAGCTTCTGCACAACAAATGAGAGACCACTTACAAATGGGTATGAGAGACAGAGACAGTGCACTCACTTGTAGTATAGAGGGATCACACTCAGACTAGCCCACCCATGGGCACTATGAAAAAACAGTGGTTTAAAGGAAACCTAAACTGTATGGGAAAGAAATTCATTTACAAACCCTAGAACATTGGCCAACTGAGAGGGGAACTGCAGGAACTCTCTCGAGGCTCCAAAGAGCATCATTTGTTACCTTCTCTTTCCACCATGATCACACAGGCAGGAGCATGAACCAGGCACTCCAGCCAGCCAGCCAAGGCCATCAGAGTGTGTGCCAAGCCCCAGAATCACCTAAGGGTCCATCAGTAGACAGGTCTCTGGCTTGTCCCCAGGACTCCTCATGGCCCGCACCCACTCCAACTAAAGCTCTGGGTCCTGGCACAACTCACCTTCAAGTCTCCTCCCAGCCCGTTCCAGCTACAGCTTCCAGCTGGCTTCCCAATGCAGCCCCAGGGTGGCTTGTCCCGGGACTCCCCACAGCTCTCACCCCAGTTTGGCTGGTCCCTGGGACCTCCCACAAACCATGTTCACTTCAGCTATAGCTCCAAACAACCTGCCAAGGTGGTCCTGGTGAAGCTTGCCCATGGGACTCACCACAGCTCACACCTACTTTAGCCACAGCTCCAATCCTGGTTTGGCTTCTCCTTGGGAATTCCCGCAGACCACTCCTGCTTCAGCTACAATTTCAACCACTCTGCCAAGGCAGTCCCCCAAGACTGCCCTCAGCCTCAACCTGCCCCAGCTACAGCCCCAGATGGCCCACGACAGTGGCCCTGATGAAGCTTGCCCAAGGACTTTCCACAGCTGGTACCTGCTCTAGCTCCAACCAGCTTGCCAGCACGGCACCAGTGTAGCATGTCCTGAAGTCTCCCTATGGCCTCTGCCCACTACAGCTCCAGCTGGCCTGCCAAAGACACCTGGCACATGCAGTCTACAAAGCTTACAAAGTTTCTACACAAGGCCATTTCTTCAAGACCAAGAGAGATTGCTGCTTCACCTGATTAATAAAAACAAACACAGAGAGACAGCCGAAATGAGATGAATATGTTCCAAATGAAACAACAAAACCCTAATGAAATGGAAATAAGATAACTACATAAAGAGTTCAAAACACTGGTGATGAGGCTTTAATAAGTAGTATTGGGATAACTGGACAGATACATGCAAAAACAATGAAACTAGACCACTTTCTTATACCATATTCAAGAATAAACCCAAAACGAATTAAAGTCTTAAATGTAAGACCCAAATCCATGAAACTCCTAGAAAAAAAATCATAGTAAACTCTCTAACGTTGCTCTGAGTAATATTTTTTTCCACTGTATCTCCTCGGGCAAGGGAAACAGGAAAAGATAAACAAATGGGACTACATCAAACTAGAAAGTTTTTGCATAGCAAAGGAAACCATCAACAGAACAAAAAGACAACCTACCACATGGGAGAAGATATTCTCCAATGATGCATCCAATAAGAAATTAATATTGAAAGTATATAAAAAAATTCACTCATACAACTTAATACCAAAAAAAAATCTGATTTTTTAAAAAATGGGCAGAGGACCTCTATAGACATTATCCAAAGAGGACATACAGATAGCCAATAGACATGTGCTCAGTATCACTAATCACCAGAGAAATGCAAATTGAAACCACAGTGAGACATCACCTCACACCTATCAGAAGAGCTGTCATAAATAAATCAAAAAACAAATGTTGGTGAGGATGTGGAGAAAAGGGAACTCTTGTGCACTGTTTGTGGGATTGCAAAGTGGCACAGCCACTATAGAAAACAGTATGGAGGTTGTTCAAATAATTAAAATACTCAGCAATTTCACTTCTGGGTATTTAACTGAAGAAATCCAAAACACTAATTTGAAAGGATACATACACCCCTGTGTTCATTGCAGCATTATTTACAATAGGCAAGGTATGGAAGCAACCTAAGTGTCCATTAATAGAAGATTGAATAAGATGTGGTACATATACAAGGAAATATTATTCAGTCATAAAAAGAATGAAAATTTGTCAGTTGTGATCACTTGGATAAACCTGGAGAGTATTATGTTAAGTGAAATAAGTCAGACGGAGAAAGACAAATGCCATATGATTTTATGTATATGGGGCATCTAAACAACAATGCAAATGATCAAACCAAATGAAACAGAAACAGATTCAGGTACAGAGAACAAACTAATGTTTGCCAGAGGGGAGGGAGTGGTACAGAAAAGGAGAAGGGAGTTAAGAAGTGCAAATGGCCGGTTATAAGTCACAGGGATATAGTGTAGTGTACATACAGCATAGGGAATAGAGTTAATACTATCATAATAACAATATATGGTGACATATGGTTACTAGACTCATTGTGGTAATCATTTTGTAAGGTATATAAATGTTGAATCACTGCATTGTATACCTAGAATTAATATAATATTGTATGTCAAGTATAATTAAAAATTTTTCGAAGACAAAATAAATAAAAGAAATATTTCCAAACAAGGTCATATTTACAGTTACAGTGATTTTAGGACTTCAAAATTCGGGGGACACAAAATTCGGAGGATATAATTAAGGACTTTAGGGGTCTCTAGGAGGCTCTTTTGTAATGGTGGACACCCTTGAGAGAGATCACACTGTAGGCCTTCGCAGAAAAGGTTTGCACATATTCACAGGACAGTTCAAGATAGAGCATAGGGCCACGTTTGAGCAAACGACACAGGAATAATACCACTTTGGAGTTGGGGTAGAC
>CM053501.1:87210853-87267251 GCA_028627145.1 Eidolon dupreanum
AATCCTTCTTTGAAAAGCAAGTGGAAAATCCTGTCCACCAACATGAAATAGCAAACCAACAAAAAGGAATCCAGGAACAGGACCAAACATGGAAAGGAGGTAAAGGCTGACAGAGGTGAGGGCTGCCATGAGCCCAGATTAGAGCAGGAGATAGAGGATTCTAGAAGAAATTTGTCTCAGAAGATAAATGGAACTAGAGAACTGTCTGCCAGATTTGAGGGGAGTTATTTGAGGGGATGGAGGTGTTAACTAAACTTACTCAATATTTATGTGTGTCAAATAGTCACATCGTACACCTTAAACTTACATAAAGCTGGAAAAAAAGATTTGACTTTTGGAAGAGCTATAGTGAAATGTTTAAAACAGAACTGCTCAAGTCAGATATTCAAAAAACAAAATACTTTAAAAGAAAGATACTTAAGTCCAGTAAAATAAAGGTTATACTAGAACAAATGTAATCATAGACTATGATTTGACTTAGAGCATATTTATGGACATAGTAACAGACACTTATTATGGACTTAATAAAAAGTTGAGATATATTAGAAGTATGGAGGAAGGAAATAAAGGGGTGTGAACTAAAGTCCTCACCTTCTAAAACAGAAGTTAATAGAGGGGTTCTAAAGGTGTTGAATCGAGAGAGCAATAGTGTTTAGAAACAGGAACAGAGGCATACGCCTGAGAGAATGGGAATCCTAGGAAGGTCACAAGGACCAGAGGCTCTAATTGTCTTATAAGCCTTTATTACTATTTGACTTATTTTTTTTTTTAAGGCAGAAGAGAGAAGGCAAGTCAGAGCAAGAGAGCCTTTGCCCCAATGTGTGCTCCTCTGCATCAACTGGGAGCTACTAGATGCGGTAGGTATCTCAGGACCCAGCCCAGACCTGCAGAATGAGTCTGCATTTTCACACCATTTCCTGGTGACTCATATGCCTAGTACAATTTGAAGAGCACTGGTCTAGCAGTCCCGATGCAGGTGTCCATTGCTGAAATGAAGAAGTGAAGCGAGAGGACTCACTGGGTACGTGAGGTCACAGGGGCTCAAGCGTGACCTCAGCCCACCATTCTAGGTCCTTCACCCTTTTCATTTGCCTATAATCTGACTGCTCAATACTCCTGACTTAATCTGTTTACAGATTTTGGGTTTGGTACCTACTTTACACATTTTGATACCTACTTTATTTTGGTACCTATTTTTTACTTCACAAAATCTGTCTTTACAGAATTTATCACATGGTGGTTGCAACTTTGTTGTCATTATTCTCAAATCGTTCTTGTATATATTTGATTGCCAAGATAACTCTCAATAGACTAGATGCTCAATAAAGGCTTTGCAGTTAGGTTCTTTCAATTCTTTTTATATACTGGAATAGAACAGATGAATAAGTCAATAGAACAGTCTCTGCTCTCCAGGAAAGAGAAGGAAAAGAAAAGAAACAAAACAAACTAACTGCAGAGAAAAGAGCTTTGATGGGATAAGCCCACAAACTGGAAGAGCCCTTAGTGGTGGTCCTTTAATGCTTCCACTGGAAGCAAGAACCAAGCTAAGAAAGTGTCTGTTACGAAGAGGATTCTTGGATTCCCAGTTGGATTCCTGCCAACCTACGTCTTTAATATATATTTTATATCTTAAGCTTTGAAAGGTTTATAAAGCTTCTATAAATATCTCAAGGAAGTTGTTAATACATAAGTCATTTGTTGTTTTGAAATAGGAAATGAAAAATGTAGCTAAAATCATAGTTGGTCTTTGGACTACAGAATGATTTTGTAATATAATTTTTTTTTAAACTGAAGAAAAATCCAAACTAAGATACTGTGAACTTAAAAAAAGTAATAATTAAATATATTGTTTTAAAATGATTCAGCAATTTTGGTTCATGACTTCAAAATGCAAAGTTCTCGTTTAAATAGTTTCTCTCAAGATACACATGAAAATTAATTACAAACCTATCAAAGCCTAAGTCTTAAGAGAGTCTTAAAGCAAGCCTTAATTATAAAATTTCAAAAAAAATCCCTACGATTAAAGATCATATCTCCTTTATTAAAGTGAGGATTGATCTATGCAAATTGGCTTTGCTTTTCAGTGACCCTTGCTCACATAATGGCAGGGTTATTAAAAAACTGCCAAGATGTTGCCTTTTAAAAATGATTAAAGAGAAATTCATATATCTCCACATAAGAAATTCCTTATTTTGTGGTGTTCTTTCAAACACCATTCACCGGTAGAAAAATTCAAAAATTATCCCTCATGAGAATAAGGAATTTGTCTAATAAGGGACTTGATGGCCCAGAATAGTCTACCATAAACATATATTTCTTTGAAGACTCATCTTTTATCTTAAAAATTGGTGTAAATCTACTCTACATTAGATCCATGGTTGGTTTTAATCGTTTAAAAGGTTTATATTAAAAAGGAAGTAAAGTAAAAGTGACACCCCTAAAAGATTAAGTTATCCTGTGACCGAGAAGCAGGTGCCTAGTTCATACCTCACTCTGAGAGCACGCACTGCAGATTTGCTCCCCTCCCCCCACCTTACATCATATTTGTTATAAAACATTAAAGATAAATACAATCATGCAATTTGTTCCAGGTACCTGTGTAGCAGGTATGTGAAGGTCAGAGAAGTCTTTTGAAACATATGACTTTTAAAGTTTTTATTTTTATACCATAATCTAATTCTAGTCTTTCATCTGAATCTAATCTGATTTTATTTTTCAACTGCATTAAATTTACAAAAATGTTCTCCCTGATCACACTAAAGCATTCCTCATGGTTTATTTCCAGTGCTCAGATAGTTAACAAATAAATTCATTTTAATGTGTCACTTTTAATTACCTCCTTCAAATACACATTGTCTAAAACCTGTCTAGGTCAAAAAAGGTTGCTCCCCTGTAGTCACCTAAGCAGACTGTGCCAAACTATTCCAAGTTCGGTATAAATTAATGTTTTCCAGAGTACGAAGTTAACGCTATGGATTAGCATTAACACTGGCTCATCCTTTCCCACTGAGCCAAGAGGGGCAACGTTCTTTATTAAAATTCTTCTTCTGCCTGTTTGCTGCGGAACTGCTTGAGCTGCTGCAGCCGCTCGATGGTTTCACCAACAGTACGTTCTCCGTGTACCTTATTATCTCTCGTACGGATGTTAACAGTGCCACCGCTTTTCTCTTTTTCTCCAACAACTAAAACAAAAGACAATAAGAATCCTTAAATGGAAGGGTTTGTATTGTACATTCAAACAGAAATCCCAGGACCCAAAGCCATCTTGAAGTTTCTTCTGATTAAAATATACAGGTGACCATGTATAGTAGGGCAACCCATTTAAAAGTCTCTTCATTAAAATGAATGACAACAAAAAACCCCCTTTGCAATGACTAAAACTGCTGTGTTTATTGAGTCACTTAGTCCAGCCAACTTAATAAAAACTTAACCATATGAAGAAATAAAAGGAGAAGGGGAGAAAATTTTTAGATAGACTTTTAAAGAATATTCTTTTTCACACCAAAATTTTACTTTCTTATATCAACTAAATAAACTTAATAGTGTTAAGAATCAGGATTAGAAGGAACTAAGCTGACAACTACAATTCTCTTAAGACTAAGTGTCAAGATTTCAGAATTCTCCTAAGGTTTGGTAGATTTTCTCTGGTAAGCTTCCTTTCTTACCCAGGATGAAGTTATACTGTGCCAATTGTGCGTTTCTGATCTTCTTATTTAACGTACAACCCGGATCTAGATCGACGTCCGCCATGAATTTAGCATCATGGAATTGCTGCCGTACCTATTTAAAGAGAGATACAGGATTCTTCAGATCTAAAATTAGAATATTTTGATCTTAAATGATTTTTATTTAACCTGCAATTTGTGTAATCATCCAAGCATTAAAAAAGAAATGTAAATATATCTATTAAAATATATACATCATTAATTTGTGACCTGGGCCTACAAAAATAAAATCAAAACAACATATTCTGCTCTTGAATGTTTTAGAAAATCCTTAAAAATAAGAATTCAGGCAATCAATAAGCTAAATTTAATTAGCTGTCTTAAAACATACATTACAGAAGGAAAGAAATCCTTTTTGCAAATATAATCTTAAATTCTCTATATAGCTTCTAGAAAATAAATTATCAGTCTACATTTAACGTCCAATGATGGATGTCCAGTTTAATAGAGAATATAACATTTCTGATGCCTCAAATAGGCAGCAAATTGGTAACAGGAATCCACCCAGTTCTGTAATTTGTGTCCAATCTTTTTTAAAATGTTGATAGCATAAACTATAGGCTACAGGCATCACAACAGCTCCTTTCATGTTCCTAGAAAATGGAATATAAACTGTCTTTTAATACTAATTAGTTCTTTAATAATTCTGTGTATACACTGACTAATTAAATAGAACTCAACAAGAAAAATAAAAGAAAATATCAGGTTTGAGAAATATTAGAAGTAATTTTTTTCTTTCTCAACAGTGATTTTCTTTTGATTAAAACAAAGCTTATCATGTTCTATCTCAGCCACTTCTGACAACGTACTGCCTGTTCTACTTGCCACCTTGCTCACCAGCCACTCATGGAGGGTCTTCCTGCAATGTGCTGGGCACTGAGCTAATCACTAGAAACATGAGGGGACAGGCTTTTAATGTTCCCAAGGGTCTGATGGGGGACATGAGAACAAAAGCGGTGTGTTTCAACCTAATATGATAAAGGATATAATTTGTAAATATTGGATACTTTGATGGTTTAGGGAATGGACACATATTACCAGGCTATAATATACCACATGTAAATGAAACTATTTCTATAGAGCTAATTATTTAACTCACTTTAGATTTGAATGTGTTGACAAATTTATTTGTTGGTTTATTTTATATATATATATATAATACATATACACATATATATATGTGTGTGTATGTATATATCATTAACCAATCATCAGGTTATTTTATTCTTAATAAAATGTAGCCTCTTTTCTCCTAAGTCATCTTATGCCAAAATCAGGTTAACAACTTTTTCTCCTCACATCTTTATATAACCATGTGTCTTGAAATCTCATCCCAAAAATGAAAAGAAAGCTTATTAAATGAAGGAAGCAGATAAAGGACTTAGAACCAAAGATCAAATCAGGACATCTAAATAAACTTCCAGGAATTTAAAGTTGGCAAATTACATTAGCTACTATTATTCACTGCTGCTTTTTTCCCTCAAAAATACCAATTCCACTTTATTGTCTCAAGTCTTCATGTATTAAGTAAACAATGTTTTCAGTATTTTTCCTTTACAAAAAAGCGACAATAGATTAAATTGCACTGATTATAAATTAAACTAAATACACCAGATTAATTTTTTAACAATTTGTCAACCAACTACCACCAATATGACAGAAAAATCTGAAAGAAGCATTTTTATTTCACTAACAGGTATTCATGCCTTAATGATCTTTAACTAATAAACCTGTTGGGATTTTATAAGTATGCAAATTCCAGAAGGGTTCTTACATAGTTTATTAAAGTGCCAGGATAAGACTACATTTTCAACTGTAACCTACTTTAAAGAATAAAGCACCAGTGTCTTAGTTTCTCACCATGGCCCTGTATACATGTGAGTTGGGCCATTCTGCAATTGGGGGAATGGCCCCATAACCATAGACTGTTCAACCTCTGGTCCCTAGTCATTAAGTATCAGCAGTAGTGCCCCACTTCAATCCATATAACTGAAAAAAACCGCAAAGTAAAAACCCTACCCCTGCATAATTCCAAATGCCACCTCATCCCTAGAGAGAAGGAAGGAGGTCAGTACTATTTCCAGCTGAGAAATGAGTTGACTAATACAGACCTCGTCTTTCTGTGTGAGCCTTCATAATGCATACAAGATGAAATACAATGAATTAACCATGGAACATTGCTGACTCTCATCATTTAGAACTAAAACTGCTGTGTACAGTAGTAGGAATACAGTATGTCTGAATCATTTGCTATTTAGGTTGTTTAAAGTTCATTTATTTCTTAAAGATGGTTGAGACCTGAGTGCAATTTATTTTGATGATTTGAAACATGTTTTTGATGTTATAAGATTGTTCAATGAATTTCAGATTTTCACCTGTTTTAACTAATCAATTTATTACTTTTGTGATTGTGAAACAATGGTTTTTTTATAACACAACTTTTAATAATTTAATATTCCTTAGTATAGAATTGTTGCCATAAAAAAAAAAACAGATTGTTCTACTCTTTCGGGTGTGAAGTATGAATGGATATTTCTACATAGTAAGGTAGTTTTTGGTGGGTAAGGCAAAACATTGGTCTGGCGTGCCATTAACCTGAAAAAAAGTTTCAAATAATCGAAGAAATTATATTGAAAATGAAGCAAAATTACTCTTTGAGTCAAAGAGCAACTTAAACTGCACTATGCATTTGAGTTTACATAGCACACTGAGGCATTCACTATTTGCTAATACTAAACACAACCCAAATTATGTCTTCTGATCATGGAACCACAGAGAAAAGCATTAAAGAAGTAAATAACCTAGTCAAGCTTACCACAGATTGAAAATAGTAGCATTTCTCTATATCATAAGTAGCTTGATTTACCCGAGTAACAGATATTAAATTGAAAGAAAAGCCATAAAAAAATAGCAGAAGCAGCGCCTGGCAGACAAAAAAGACTGCATGAAACGATATAAGGAACATGTCAGATGGTAAAACCAAAGATAGCTGCTCAAGAGCAAGTACTGAATGCAAGTAGAGCCAAGAAATGACTTAAGACAATCTTTGTTGTGTGTGTGATTTTATAATAAACCTGAAAATATTGTTAAAAAAAAAAAGTCATTATTATAGATTACCTTTTGGGCATATTCATCACATGTTGGTCCCACTGCAACTACCATCACCTGGCGAGGAGACAGCCAGAAGGGCCTTTAGAAGAAATTAAAAATATTCAATGTGGATTTTCCTAAACAAAGATGGCACATTTATATTTATTAGTCTATTCTTCAGTATCTTTTCCTGAAACATGTGAGTGCCACTTTAAAAAACATGGCTTTTTTTCAAACTCCAATAAAGACTAATGGGAGATCCAGGCGCAGAAAACTAATCCTAAATAAGAAAAATCTGATTTAAGTTTTGTCTTGCTAAGCAGACGGTAAAGCAAATTGGGGGCAGGGCTAGGACTCACACTTCAATATATCAGGTCACAGAACACCATGCACTGGCTGCCAGAGATGTTAACAAGCTGTAAAAGAACCACACTTGGTGATTCAAAAAGTTGTTTTGCTCATGTGTTATTTTATTACTTCTTCTTCATGGCGGACACAGACTGTTTTCAGTTTATACAAGATCCAATTTGCAGGATTCAGCAAATTGTAACCAATAGTAACTGGTGAAGGTATTTGGTAAAAATTAGTGTTTTCATTACTTATTAAAAGATGACCGCATCTGTAATTCTCTCTTGGGAGTACAGTATTTCAGGTGTGAAACCCTCCCAATGCCACAGACATTAGGCCAGTGTGTCTCTTGATCATTCCTCTATTTTAAGTCGTTTTGTTACATCAGGGAAAAGCCTGGAGTAGGCACTAAATTCTACCCACATGGTGGGCTTTTCCCCACCTTCCACGGGTTTGGCAGAGCAATTAGTTGATAATCCCCTGTTCTCTAGATGTAACATAGAGAATGTTTCCATTATTTGATTCTGTAAAATATAACTGAAAAGAGATTATTTTATTTCACTGACAAGTATGAGACAGTCTCCTAACGTCAAGAACTAACCAAATTACACATAAAACTGAAATGACTGCAATGTGTAAGAAAAAACAGATTTATAACATTTTGCAGAAGTTTTGCATCAATACAGTTAATACAGCAGGCTCTACAAAATGAGCGTTCTGTAACGTTGTGTTGTTTTCAACTGCCTTGATGAATTGTGGGCCCAGGTGAAACTGCTTAAAAATAAAACCACGTGCTTATATCTTTCCAGCAAAAACATAATAAGACACAAACTGTTGATCAATTTGGAGTCTGTACTTTCAACTATATATATATAAAAAAATGGCGTGGCTTCTAAAGGGTGTTAAAATACTTATTACAGTCAACAATACTGAACAAGGTAAACCAAAGTACTCTTGTTTACTCAGACAAAAACATCAAAGCCATATAAACCTCAAAACCTGAAAAGCCATCAAAACAACAAATATGCTTCTTAATAATAATTCCTAATTAGAAAGTATTATATAACATTCAACAAGTCAAGTTCTGAAATAAAAATAATTACTCATAACAAATATTCTTACAGCTAAAAATTTGGGTTTAGATTGTGATTCCTTAGTGAATACTTGTCATTAATTAGAATTAACTAATTGGAATCATTCTCCCTTTCCATCACATAACTAAACTAGACAGTAGACATTTTTTAGAGCCAATTTACATCGTCTAGACAAAAACTGGAGAAAACAATGACGAAAGTTACCATTTGCCTGCGTAGTTTTCAGTGAGGATAGCAATCATTCTTTCCACTGACCCCAAGATGGCTCTATGGATAATCACTGGCTTTTTCTTATCATCACCATCATGACTAGAAAGAAAAAAATTTTGTTTTCCTTTATTTTGTGTGTGTGTGTGTATATATACATACAAAACTGAATATATATGTATTTATTCCTTAATATGTCCTTGAAAAAAAATACTCAGAGCAGACATCAGAAACTTACCTTACAAAAGTAAGATTAAATCTGATGGGCAACTGAAAATCCAGCTGGATTGTTGCACACTGGTGGTACCGACCAATGGCATCTTTAATCTGTATGTCAATCTAAGGAAGCAAAGATTGGGTTATTATGAGATGCTGTCTATATTAAAGCTGAGCTCAACAACTGCATTAGGGCTGATTTTCCCTTTTTTTAAAACTTATTTTAAAGTAATCTCTTCTTCACTCAAAAATGAAAGTCACATTAATCAAATATACTTTGCTACTGACCTTTGGACCATAGAAAGCCCCATCTCCAGGGTTTAACTCCCACTTTTCACCAAATTCATTCAGGCTGTTTTCAAGTTGCTAAAGATAAAGCAAAAATGATTTTAATTTTTGTTCATCTGCAACTTCTACCAGTCTAATTTGAGAATGAAGTTACTGTGATTACTTTCATGGGCCACTATTCTCTGCTTTATCATTCTGTCCACCTAAACATACTAATACACAAACCCCTTTTAAAGGTTACAGCTTAATGGCTGAAAACACATCTGACCATTTCTAAATACAAAATCATACAGAAAAAAAATAGCTTACTCAAACCTATCAACCATTTCCAATTTTCTTTTGCTTTTATCCATTTAAAAAGGCTTGGCTTCCTTACCTTACAGAGAAAGCCAATTTCAGCCAAATAGAATTCAAGTATACTGAAAAATAACACTTACTTTCTCAGCTTGATTCCAGACTTCAATATCTCCAAGGAATTTTTCTGGGCGAGTAGACAGGTTCAGTTTAAAAGAAAATCCAAATACACTATATACTGTACGCAGAAAATCCAAACAACCTTTTATTTCATCCTCAATCTATAAATAAAAAAAAAAAAAGAATGACACAGCAGTAATTTTCCTAGACTTTCTTGACATTTCTTTCAACGTATTTTATCCCAGAGTCTCATACCTGCTCCATAGCACAGAATATGTGAGCATCATCCTGTTGGAACCTTCGTACTCGCGTGAGTCCTGTGAGTGCTCCTGACAGCTCGTTCCTATGAAGTACCCCAAAATCGGCTAACCGCAGAGGTAGCTCTCGCCAGGATCTTGGCCGATGATCAAACATAAGGCTGAAGAACAAAGTAAAACTCACTGATATTTAATAAAAATATTAAAGGAATAAAAATTGCTTCTGCAATATTACATGAAAGGCTATCAAAAAGCCACTGATTTTCATTGTTTATAAAAGCAACAATTCTCAAATTCTGGGTATCATATATCAATATAAGCACTGGCATGAATAAGACAGCAAATAAATTATAACAACCATCCATAATTAAGAGAGAATAAAAAATTTATTCCTGTTAAGTCTGGAGCCAAATTCTTGTGCTCAATATTTCCATTAATTTGAGCACTGCTTTTAAGGTACACATTAAAAAAAAAAAACCACCACCTTAGCATTATACGAATTGTGTACAACAGTGGAAACTGAGGCCTGTGCTTTCCTCTCTCCCCCCAAAGTGCTTCAGATCCCTGTTAGTCCGAAGGTGCTTCAGACATTTTGAAGAATCTGGGAAAACTAAGAATGAACTCAATCGGTTCCCTGACCTGCAACCCAGTTCCCTCGTGGAGATTGCTCTCACCTCCTCTGCCCTCAGGGCCTTGCTTCTCAGAGCAGTAGACACCCAGCTCTGCAGACACTGTAGCCATAGCTCTCCTCAGTCCTACCCAAGCTGTTCTTCACCCAACTTTCAAGGACAGGAAGAAGAGCAGCCACAAGGCAAAGATTTCCCAAGGATGTTAACTCATAGCAGTAGATTTTGATAGAATCCGTTTCTTTAAGAAATGAAAAACTTAGAGAATTTGCTATGCCCCACATTTCGGTCTCCTGTTTTATATTCTGCCTGTTCACTGCTATTACTCCAGTGCCATTCTTGCATGTCTATAGATCTGAGGACCAAATCAGGCATAGAAGAAATTCTAATACCACAATAATGTTGCATTTAAATACTCTTCTGATTACACAGCTTGTTTTTAACAAAAATTCTTGCAAAGAAAGAAAAGTAATCTAGGACTAATTGCAGCATGGGAAAATCATCAATAGAAACTGAAAGCTGCTAAATACCAGTGTCCCGGGCAATTCATGGGTTTCAGAGCAAACAGCTCCTTCTCCACCTCAAAGGAGAACATGTTCTCGCTGTAATGCTGCCAGTGACCTGAGGTCATCCAGAGTCGGCTGTTGAAAATGTTTGGGGTGACCACCTCCTGGAATCCTCGCTTCCTATATTCACTCTGTTAGAAAACAGAATGCATGCATAGGGAAGTAAATGCTCATTCTTCTGATGGGAGTACAAATTTAAAGAGCAATTTTATACTCTCTAATGAAGTTCGAGATATACAAGTTTTAATCTAAAATTCTACTCAGAGGTATACGCCAAAGAAGAAACTCTTGCACATGTATATAAGCGTCAAAATGACATTCGTCATAATGCAGCACAATTAGTAAAACGGGGAAAAATCAGAAATTACATCACTTTCCACCAATAAAGGATTGGGCATATTGTGGTAGTTTTATAACGGAATAACAGATAACAAGTGACAATAACTGGATCTGTATGTATTTTTTAAAAATCACAGTTCAGACTAATACACAAATGAGACTTCATTTATGTAAATTTAAAACACAAACTACTTAGGACACATACATATGGGGTAGTGTACAACAACAGGGATAAGAAGGATCCATGCTAACTTCAAAAGGGTAGTTTCTTCTAGGAAGGGAGGGAAATGGACCAGAAAGTGGTCCAACAGGGGAAATTCCCCCCATAACTATATGTGTATTAGTTTACTTCGATAAAAAATCTGAAGCAAATATACAGTCCAATGTAAAAATGTGTGAAATTAGGTGGTGTGTATACAGATATTGGTGAGACTAGTCTCTATAAATGTATGCTTTAAACACTTCATAATTTACAAAGAAAAAAAAGCAACATAAAGACTAACTTGCTTTTCCAGGAAAATACAAAAGCATGGTCAGAGCACACAGAGCTCCTGTGTAAAGAGTCATAAGTCCCACTTCAAGATCACTGGCTTCTCCCCTGTGTACACACCCATGTGGACAAAATCATGTGTTAGGAAGAAAGAAGTTTTTAAACATTTTATGAGACCTCAGACTCTCATTTTTATTCATTCTTTAAATGTTTCTTCTTAAATACAAGATTAACTTTCCTTTTAGTGGACCTTATTTAATAAAATAAATTTATGTCTTAAATCTGCAGAATAATGAGTATGGTTTACCCTGATGAATTCGATAAGCGTATTATAAATGTATGCTCCCTTCGGCAGGAAAAAGCAACTTCCAGGGCTGAGTTCGTGGAAGAAATATAGTTCTTGGTCCTGGGTAAAAGAAAAGCAAAGAATGCTCATATGTACATAACATCAACATAAACTTCAGTGTTCTTGAGTTAGAATATGATGTCTCATATTTTGATTTGTGCCATTTCCAATCTGAAGAAAACATGTCGACATTCTGTCGTGCAATTTAATGGTACAGAATTACAGTTACTTTACAAGTTAATTCTCTGCCTGTTACATTACTGAATCTGGTTAAGCTTATCCAAAAGTGACATGGAGCACGGGTCTTAGTTCTCTTCTCTCCACAGAGGGAAGCTCTCAGTTTTAATTTCTTAAAGCTCTAAGATCTGGGTGTTTTTAATTTTTTTAATTTTTTTTTTTTTTAAAGTAAGAGTGGCAAGAAGGAGATAAGGAAAAAAAAAAAGTGATAATAAAATAGAAACCGGAGATAAAGGTGGTGACTTTGGGTCACGGTGAATGAAGCACACCTTCTATTTTCTTGCCTAACCTCCCCCTTCTGAGATGGTCAGACTTTTCGGGGAGCTGTCCCACCAAGCACTGCTGGAACTGACTTCAAGTAGTCAAGGGAGCACAGCAGTGGATGCCGCCTCCGGCTCAGGCTTCATAACCTAACAACCAAGGATGCCTGGCACCGAGTGAACACAATTTCAGAAAGAAATGTTTTCATCTAAAACTAATTTCCAGTTTAAAAACCATTCACAGGTAGGAGGATAAAGGAAATGACACCATAGAATCCACTGGTGACTCATTAACGTCACCTTGGGCAACAAGTAGATTAATCTTTCTGTGACTCAGTTTCCACATCTTTACAATAAGTCAGTGAGACCAGCTGACCTCCAAAATACCTCCCAGCTCTACGAAACACTGTGATGCTTCTTTAACAAAGAATTGTAGGTCATTAGCATTTGTTCTCAATAAAAGTAGTTAAAATAAATTTTGTATAGTACTGAGCACACTCCAGAAAGATAATGTGGAGAATCGGTAGATAATTTATGGCTTATATAGGACACAGTACAATACTTGAAAGTGATAGCATTTCTTCAAAAGGCAATTCCTAGTACTTAATACAGCTACATTTCAAGTGAAAATAAAGAAAACTCAGTCTAGACACATTACTATTTTTTGTTTTTAACATACCCTCCCAATTTTCCGATGATCTCGATTCTTGGCTTCCTCTTGGAACCTCTCCCACTCTTTCAACATCTTAGGATCTGGGAATGAAATTCCATAAATCCTCTGGAGAGTCTCCATATCTGCTTTGCCTTCCCAGTATGTGGAGGAATTCTGAAAACACAGATTAATCATGAAATGATATTCAAATCTGTAAACATCTCATTTATTTTAAGAGTTAGTTATTCTCACAGTACTCTTACGAATCAAATTCACAGTAGGCCTTATACAAGAAAATGGCACAGAAAGTGCACACTTAGTAAACAAACATCTCACAGTCGCCCCGAGGCCAAGCCGCAACAGCTGTGCCTGCTCTGTAGCACAAAGTTGCCTGTTTAATTCCCTCAACAGAGCCCACTCAATACCCACTCAAACGCAGCTCCCCGAACATGACTGACCACAGAAGATCCTCTCACAAATGATTAAGCCAAAATGGAAAATAAACTAACAAAAAAGTCTTCATTATTTATTCTTATGACAAAGTATATTTTAATAATTACCCATA
This sequence comes from Eidolon dupreanum, assembly GCA_028627145.1. Taxonomy (NCBI): domain Eukaryota; kingdom Metazoa; phylum Chordata; class Mammalia; order Chiroptera; family Pteropodidae; genus Eidolon; species Eidolon dupreanum. Next base: position 87,224,574 of record CM053501.1, read on the forward strand.
AAATATTTATAAACCAGTACGACACTGGCAGGATTAGCTTGGCTTTAACAAGAACAGCTCGGGTAATTGTTACCTGAGACACACAAAGGGCAAAAGCACATACTCTTACATGGAGTCTCAATGCTTTTAGGGCCGTGATGGCCCATAACTGTGATTTTGTGAATCCCCCAAACCTCCATCCCTATGTGCTCTGGTGGTGAATGGCCAGCCAGCCACTGCTTGGAAGGATTTCCGCTAAAAACGGCTAATCACATATAGCACCCACAGCCAAGAGACAGCATGAGAAAAAAAATCCACCCTTCTATATGCAAAAGAAAAATGGTAGAAAGAGAAACCAATAAAGTTTAAACATATATCTATGGCAGACAAACACATTTACATAGTCTTCAAAGTCACATTGCTCACTTTGTGTATTTTCAGAGTCTTAATTTTGCCAGTGTGTCTGACATGAGGGCCTCGGCAGAGATCTATCAAGGGGCCACACCTAAAGACAAAATGAAAGGAATTTTTATAAAAGACTTAAAATAACAAGTATACTAGTTGTATTTATATTTGATATTCTTACCTATAGACTGTGGTAGTTGGGGTATTCACTTTTTCATTCAATATTCGGCACTTGAACTTGTTGTACTGCAAATAGGAAAAAGTTATTTTTTAAAAACCCTTCTTTAATTTTTACCTCTAAGTACTATAGCTAAAATATAACTCAAAGTACACAAAACAGTGTATGAATATTAACATATCAATATTTCATGTTTTGAAACACTTAAATTTTTATAAAGAACAGGACAGGCTTCAACTTAGTACACTAAAACTCAGTGTGACAACTTCAAATAACATTAATGAGTGACGTAAGAGTACATGCCATATGTTATGGTTCAATTTACCTTAAACATTTCCAACAAAGTTTCTTTCTTAACTTCCAATCTTTCAAAAGCCTGTTTTTCCTTAATGATTTTCTTACACAAAGTCTCTAAAGAAGAGAAATCATTGCTGGACACACCCCTGAAGAAGAAAGTATAATTAATCTCTTTCCATTCCATTCTACTCACACCACAGGTTGGAGGAATGTTTCTTTAGAAAACTTCAAGGTTTTAATATAAAAAAATTAGACTCTTGTATCATGTATTAGAATTATAAACTAGACATTTTTCCTAAAGTACTTTTATAATTTATATTTTCAGTGGCTTCTACCTTGGTCATCACGGAGACTGTTCTCACTAGTGAATCCTCCCTCCTAACTCCATAACCAGGTTTAAAAGAGAAGAGAGGACCAGCTTCATTTTATTTTTCCAATATATCTTAGGGTAGGGGTCCTCAACCCCCAGGCTGTGGACTGATACTGGTCTGTGGCCTGTTAGGAACCAGGCCACACAGCAGATGGTGTGAGGTGGGCGAGCGAAGCTTCATCCGTATTTGCAGCCGCTCCCCAGCGCTAGCATCACTGCTTCAGCTCCACCTCAGATCATCAGGCATTAGATTCTAATAGGGGCACCAGTCCCTGGGGCCAAAAAGGTTGGGGACCGCTGCCTTAAGGCTCTACCTACACTGATCTAGAACAAACCTCTCACTGAAGTCTCTACAATTTTATAAGTTACTACAATTGAAGCTTTGGTAGTGGGAATACTTGGTGACTATGAAGGGACAAGCTTTATTTTATATCATTCCTCTTTTACTGAGAACTCTTTAAAAATAATGTATAGACCCATAGTAATTCAGATTTTTCTTTATCTATTTACATAACTTACCCTTCTTCAAGGTACATGTCATAATAGAATCCATTTTCGATTGGTGGGCCATAACATAAACATCCACCATATACTCTTTCCATGGCTTCACCCATTATGTGAGCACTTGAGTGCCAATATACCTGAAAATTCAAAGAAAAATGAGGTCTGAGACTGGGCATACAAACTGTAAGTTAATATAGCTGTCTGAAAGAGATATAGAAAATTGATTATAAATAAGATATAAAAATCTAAATTTACAAATCTACAAACTTCAGTGTGATTCTATTCAGAGCTAAAATAATTTAAAAGAATGCTAATTACTAAATTGCACTCATACCTTAGAAATTACCTAGTTTAGCTGTTTTAAACTCACTGAATTCAAATTAGCATCATTAATTAAACGAGATGGATTCTGTCCCCTGAAAACAACTGCCACTCACAATGTGACTGTCTTCTTGACTGCAATGGACCAGGGTCTCTTGAGTCAATGTACCCACATCCCATGTGCTGTGCTCCGCCTTTACTTGGCTGTGGAGCATCACTTAAGACTTATATCTGCTTTTTTCTTATTGGCCCCAAACAACAAAAGTGGTACAACTATAAAATATAAGGACAATATATGGTCATTGAAATCAAATGGCAGTACTTGGTTTTAAGCTGGTCATTCAGATAAGCTGGACTATATCCAAAGCAAAGTTTTTAAGATTTAATAGTAAGGTACCCAAATAATTTTTAAATTATCTTCAAGAAATCCAGAATGCATTCTAAAACCATTGATTCACATACATAAGTAAACTTTCATCAATGAAACAAAATAAAACAACATACATTATTTCCCTTTATATAGTATACTGTCACAAAGCAAGAGGCAATCTTGCCATCAAATGCAGGTTGATTTTTATTGTGCTTTCAGAGGATTTGCATTTTAAGATGAGAAAAATATGAAAATCAACTATCCAATATGGAGATTACTTCAAATTATTTGGTAAATATATACATCTTGCTTAAGTGTTGACGGATAGTGAAAAAACAAGTTTTACTTGCATAATCAATTTTAAATAAAATTTTAATAGAATTTCCAGAACATTTTCTCCATTTTAGTATCTACTAATGAAAATAAATTTATTCAACTTCACTTCTTATTTTTATAAGGCAAGCACTTTTATTATGTTCTCTCAATGAAAGACAAAACGAAGATTTCAAATATAACAGCAAAACATCAATAAATCTTAGTCACTGGCCGTAGTATGAGAAATATTGCAGAGAGCTGGAAGACATTATAAATGAGAATTTTCATCCTAAATTCAATGAATAGTGAATAAACACTTACTGCTTGGGCCTCCTCATCCTCAAATTTGAGAAGCTCCAAGGTACAATCTTCTTCTAGAGGACGGTCCAGGTCCCAAACAACTTTATTCACTTTAGCAATAACGGTGTTATCAGCCAGGCCTTGACTTAAAAAATATGCATGTATGTATAAAACACAAGACTCTAAAAAAGAATCTTTTGTAGTACAACACTTAATTTGAGGACAAAAAAAAAAAAAAAACAGGAAAATAAACACTATATATTAACACAATATATATTATATATACATATATATGTATATCTCTCTGCAATGAAAAGTGACAAACCCTCAAAATGTACCTAAGACTATAACTAGAAGATTCTGAAAATTCAGAACACTATTTTGTGACATTTAATGCTTATTTAAGCAGATACGGCAACTCCGATAAACAATTTTCAGTGGTCTGATTAATTTTTTAAATCCTCCAAATAAATTATCCACCCAGCTAAGCTATTTAGACCCCAATGGGAAAAAAAGGCAAGGGATGAGGGTGAGGCTACAAAATAAGTTCCCTGCTCTTCTTCCTGTAAATCTGTAACAGAATTATTTTTGAGTGGCAATGCTAACCTCACAATAAGTTACTCAAATGCCTAAGATGGTATTACTTATAACAAATAAATAGGTAATATATAGGACTGCTAAATAAAACTTTTTTACTAATATGGTAAAATTGTCATCTAGACACACTATTCGGTACACAACACAAAGTGTCATCAAGTGATGAGATGTCAGACCACACCGAGTGTGTGTAAAAGCCACAGGAGTTCTGAGAAGGGGAAAGCAACATAGGTCAGAGTAGTCTGGACAAGCTTCAAGGGTGAAGTAATGACGGGTTAAAAGATCAAAAGATTTGGACAGGAAGAAAAGACGAGGAGCTGGCTCTCCAGAGGAGGGAATGGGCATGGATGCAAACAGGGAGGCAAGTGAAGAAAGGTTCAGAAAGCTTTGTGGCTAGAGCAGAAGTGAGTAAGGTTAGTCAGTGTAGATCTTCATGGAGCTGAAGAAATGACAGTCTGTAAGTCTTGATAATTCAACAAAAGCAGAACATACTCTACGCTACGAAGGAAAAGTGTACAGCCTTTACAGGATCAGTCTTTAAGTATACCAGCAGAAAGCATACGCTAGCTACAGGTGCTGGGCTGGGTGGTTCTCCCCTTGCTCTGTTAAGAGTTTACAACCAACATTATACAACCTCCCCCACTTAAGGACAGAAGAACAAACAGAAGGTAAACAATAAATTCCCATCCCATTTTCAATGTTCTCACTGAATTTACCATAAATTATATCCAATGTTTCCTTCCCTCCCGAGATCAAATAAAGCCAATAAAATGAATAAAATACACATATTTCACAAAACATACATGGATTTGGCAGAGAGAAATGGATTTTAAGACAGTTTTCAAAAGACTAAAGAACTGATCAACAGGCAACTACTAATACTCCATATTCTTGAGGAAAAAAATGACTTTTATCTGAGGGTTCAAAATGGTGCCCTGAGATGCTTACGTTAGAGCTACTTTGAAAATGGAGATCACAAATGGACCATACTGGATCATTTCAATTTTTCAAAGAAGGGATAAAATAATCCATACTTTAAAATTCAGAATAAAACAAAACTTCAAAGAAAACCTTCTAGAGCAAACGGAGCATGCCTTCTTTTTCTCTTCCATTTCATATTCACTACTAATCATCTGAACGTTTATATCCTGTTATTCATGCTGTAATTTTTCACAGAATAAGAAGTTATTCTGGACTGTTGTAAAAATTAAGCACCCTCATTAAGCACCCTCACTTGCGGATGAGTGACTTAAGTCCAGCTTTAAAATTTGAAAATGTCTTATGTAATTCAATTTAGAATTTTGCAGTTCTCGAAAAATTATTCCCAATTGTCCACTTTATAAATTCCAATGTAATCTTGAGGGCAACATTGTAGAATGCAGAGAAGAAATTCCTGGACTAATAGGAGCCTGAATTTCAATACTGACACAGCTACAATATCAGTGTGTAACAATGGAGGGACCTCTTGTTCAAATGACCTTTAAAATGACAGACTGAACTGATATTTAAAGGTCTACTCAGTTATTTATGATCTCACATGGAAACCTGCTTGATATTACAAATAGTAGTAGCACTTTAGGCAGAAGCAGTGGTCAAATTAAAACACTATTCTCTTTGTAAAAAGCACTAACCAATGTCTGTAGCACACCAAAGACTCGTGGCTCATTGACTGAACTGTTTCTACTCCCGCCAGTTGTACTGTGAGCTCAGCAATAATCAGCTGGGTTGGTTCCCAAACCTATTTATTTACCTGTCACTTTATGTCTTAGGTTCAACAATATGAAATTGATGATCATCAACTATTTTTAACAATCATATGGTGATTTCATGTGTTTCAACTCAAATATAATTAAATAGTATAAAAAGAAATAGAAATAAATAATAATACAACAAGGGAATTACGGTTTTTATGAAAAGCAAGGTGAATGTTTGGGAAGGCTTAGTAAAGACTGATCACTAAAAAACACAGTCAAGTTAGGGATAACTGAAGTAACTACATAAAAATCTGAAAGGATTCTGTACTCAGATTGCTTCTCAGTACTGGGCTATTCACATGCACACACATACGCTTAGTGAATATATATTTAAATGGTTTAAATTAAAATGTTTAAGACAGAAGTTGGCAAACTTTTTCTGCAAAGGGCCATATAATTATTTTAGACTGCAGGCCACACATGGTCTCTGTCGCATATTCTTCTTACTTATTTTTTCAAAACATTTAAGAACCATTCTCAGCTCTTAGGCTGTACAAAAACAGTCTATGACCACAGTGTGTCAACACCTGATACAAGATAACATGCATCAATGTATGCTTCCCCAGCTTTATCATTTTCTGATAAACTGACCAACTATTGATCACAATATCATATCAGATTAAGAAAGCATTTACTATAGTACAAAGCATGCATCTATTTCTCAGTGACTTCTTCCCAACCCAAAAAAAGCATTAAGTTTTAAGATCAGACATGGCCCTTCTTTGGATTTATAAACACAGTACATTTTTTTCATGTGTCATATATCAGTTTAACTTTTCTAGGTGAGATGACTGACCTTTATTTAACTTCAAAATTAAGGCATTTAAGTCAAAATATGTGAAATATTGTCTAGTTGGCTTTGTGACATTTATGATCAAAGCATAAGAATACAAAATTCTCGTAAGGTATGACCAAAGTATAGTCTCTCAGAAATTGGATTTCAACTATAAAGTTCCACATCATTTTGATTTTTGAAATCCCAAATAATGTAAATTAAACATTAAAAACATTGAACAGTAACATATAAAAACTTGGCAAGACAATTACAAACAAAAGAAGGTCACAGGTGTAGTTTATACCTTATTCCAGAAGCAATTTGATAAGGCGTAGTTTTCCAGGATTCCGCATCAACCTGTTTACCATCAGGCAGAGTGACTTTAATTGGCTTGCTTGCTTTTTCTGCCTTTTCTGCCAGAATGGAATCGTGTTCTGCTTTTAGTTTATTATACATTTCAAGACGTGTGTTAATATATTCAGGCCAAGGATTCAACTGCAAGAGAACAAATGAGGAAATAAATAATCAGTAAATACTGATTTCCTTTTCAGAAAAGGGAAAGAATAAAAAAACAATTCGAAAATCATGATTACTAATTCAGTGTGGTAAATGGATTGCCAAAATCACCAAGCATTACCTTAATGTCCTAAATGAAGTTAAAATAGTTAAATGCTCTCTTCTTATAATTTTTACTTTAATAGAATTTAAAAAGTAGAGTATAAATAACAATAAATATCTGGATTGCCAACAACCTATATGAACAATTATTACCATTTTGCTATTATTTGCATAAGGTGACTTTTTTCTTTTAAGATGTTCTCTTAAGGACTCTTCTAATTAAACCATCTTAATTAACTACAACTATAAACAATAGTGGAAATAAAAACCAGCTGGCTTTTCCATTTTGTGTCAAGCTTGTTCAAGATATGGTCTGTGAAGATGGTCAGACTATATTTCCATTCATAATTTTTAAGTAACCAACTATAAATTTATTTGACTTAAGGACTCCTATTCAAGGAAAGTTATTTACTGAATTCAAAGCCATAATAACTACCTTTCTTGGGAGTATTTAATTAGTAAATATAAGAAAACAGCACAACATGACTGCCTACAGTGCATTAAATCAAGCAAAATATTTTATATAAAACATCCACTCAGGTTCCCAAAAAGCTGGCAAAGAAAAAAAATAGACAATAACCAGAAATTTGACTTCCTCTACTGTTAGACTCCAGTCTTTAATTCATTTCAAAAGGCAGGTGGAGAATCTGTGATCACAAAATAGTCAAACCACTAACATAATTCATGATTTTCAAATGAAAATAACCTGGAAATTAACAGCTACATACAAAAGTGAAGAGGGGATGGGTTAAATTTACCATGAGTTTCTATATTCACATAGATTTAAATCAACCAGCTATATAATAGCTTATTCAAATACATGCTTTGGCACTTATTCAGTTTTGACAATGCTACCCAAAATTCCATATAAAATATATATCAATATAACATGCAATCTGAAAGAAGTACAAGTGGATCTACTCCTTGAGAAAATGACTTGTGAGGACAGAAAATAAAAATCAGCCATGCTATAACAGACTCATTGATCACCCAGCTTGGGTACTATGGTTGCTGGTGGTCAGTTACCCACAATGTCACTCTCCGAGATAAACATTTCCCTACATATCAGAGTAAAGAAAAAAAATAGCCATATCTTAAAAATATATATATTTTCAGACCAAATATAACTTATTAGGACAATAAGCTTATCTTATATAAAATAGCACTTTTTCTTCCTCTTATACAAAATTTCCTTCTCGTTTCAATCATAATTTTTCTCAGTCTTCATCTTTTGACATAGAAGAGCCCTGATCTCTTTACAATTCCCTCCTACAGCAGTCCTTTTTTTCTCTAGTCATTCGGGCACTCTTTAGGAGCCTTTTAATGAATTATCACAGGGGTTCCTAACCCTTAATGGTGAAGGCCCAATGAATTAACTGAGAGTTCAGAGCCTGGCATTCTACAACCACACCCTGAACCTCTCGGGCAGAAGCACACTACCTGGCCCTACCTACCCGGAAGCATTTACAGAGATACATAGGACCCTCTGTATCTCTCTGTAGTTTATCTCCATATTCACTCAGCACTTCCTAATCAGAAGAACTCAGTGTCAAGCTTAATTTATTCAACATTCATGGAGCAGATACTCTCTGTACCAGGCCCTGGGAATGCAGAGAACAAGACCTGCACATTGCCCTTAGAAGGGGAACAGGACAAGTACATAAATGGTGGGAGCACAGAGAAGGAAAGGTCTTAGACATCTCACTGCACACGTTTTTCCAGAAAGATCACTTAGTACATATACGATCCCATGCTGCATTTATAATTCTCTATTCAGAAAAGTCCTCTAATTGTTTGTAACCTTTGTTTCCTATTTCCAAGCTAATTCTCAACAGAATAGCCTATACTATTGTATTGAAAGTAGAAAGAAGAAATTAGGGAACATATGCATTTTTCAACTTACTTGCAAATTTTTAAATTCACAATCAACAATTTCCCCCACAATGACAGTGGGATACAATGGAAAAAACGTAAGCCAAGGGTTAGGCAGTGCTCTAAGCAACACTCAGTGGTTCTCAATCACCTATAAACTTACCCTTAGCTGAATGGAAGCACTATCAATTTAGCAACACAGCACTGATAAAAATAGTGCTTTAAAACCAGTTTATTATGCCATAATATACCTCTTAAATCTTATTCCTTTGTTCTTTGCATTCTGGTAGCTTTCCAAAGAGTCTCTAATAAAATGGTTCTAATGACTAAAACTAATGAAGCACAGTTCGCAATAGTTCAACTTCAAAAATAAAGTAGGAAGACAAGCTTTACTGCCTCCTAAAGCAGAACGCCCAGAACCAGGCTGATTTCCGGCTTACTTTTGAAAAGCGCAGGGAACTGACAGCATTTTCTCTACACTTGAGAGGCCTCAAGGAGACTTGTCTTGGCTTAAAACCAAACCCTAGCAGCAGGTCCAGGTGGAAACAGTGTGAATGGGGTCAAGAAGTGGGCTTGCTTTGGTTTCTGTTGTGTTCAGTATCAGCTCAAACACCAAGTCTCTCCCCCGTAACATCTTACTGAATGAAATAATCATAGTGGGTAAGTACCACAGTCTCCTTCTCTGCAACTTTTGTTCTCTTATTTTCTTTTCTAATCTCACAGATTTTCTTACAACCTGACTTCAGTTGTTTACCTCATTCAACAAGTAACTGGAAGTCTTTCTTCCCATCTCAGACTTTCCTAATCCTTCTCCCTCATTTTCACACCTAGTGCCATCTCACAACCCCATGTAAACCACTAGTATCTTACACAGGATAAGTCTGAGACAGCTCCCTGCCACCTGTCAATATTTCACAACAGAGCCTTACCTCTGCTCGACCTCCATCCCCAGATCCTTCTTTGTTCTTCTTCTTGCCTTCTTCCTTTCGCTTTTCCTCACTGGCACTTACCTATATAAGCAAAAAAAAAAAAAAATGAAGAAGAAGAAAGTTTTTATATTTTAATCTAATCTGACAACCCTCCATGCTGCCCCCCGACCCCCAGAAAAATTTTGAGGATGTTATTCTAGCATCTGTTTAAAAGAAAGTGGAAATTTGATTTTGAAAGACTAGAAAATCTGATCACTGTGAAAGACAAGTTAACAACTCATAATATAGACAACTCCTAAAAAAAAGAAGAGTTCCTTAATAATGTTCAAGTCTTCACATTTTATTTATTTTGCCTGTTCTCATGACTCCTGCTTTAGGCTTATGTGGACATATTTAAATATGTAGCCACAACAAAGCAGTTATTCAATAAGAGTATTTTCAGGAAAAAAATCGGTGCAGTTTATATCCATTCATTCCACAAGTACCACCAAGGGCCTCTGTGCTCACGATATTTTGTTAAACCTGCAGTGGAAACAAACACAATCCCTACGACGTGCAAACTTAATCTCTCCAGGGAAACTAAGGCATATAAGTGTGAAAAACTCCTGGAGGAGAAAAGAATACAGCCGTAGCGCTACGATGAGATGTCAAATAAGCTAGGACAATAGTAAGCATTAGGACTTTGAAAGATGAAGATTTCAACAAGCTGGATTTCAAAAATGGAGAAAATGTGTTCTAGATGTACACATAAGCTTACTGTTGGGCACAGTAAAAAGAGAGAGAGGGGCAGACACAGACTAAACCAGGCTGACTAAAGCAGGATTGTTTTAGGGAATAATTTAAGACAGACTGGTTCAGACAGAAGCAAGCACTAAACGTTACTGTAAGGAACATAGAACATAGACTTCAATCAGAAGTACATGAAGTCATAGAAAGTTGTAAAGTAATAAGTCCTGTGCAAAAAGCAACCAACAACAGCAGGTCTATACCAGTGTTTCTCAACCAGAAGCAATTTTTCCCCCCAGGAAACACTTAGACATTTTTGGTTGACAAAGTAAAGCGTGCAACTGGCACGTAGTAGGTAGAGGCTAGGCATGTTGCTAAACACCCAACAAGGCACAGGACAGCCTCCCACAGCAAATAATTATTTAGTCCAGTATCAATAGTGTTGAGGTTAAAAATCCCTGAACTACATTTTGGGTTACCATGAAGAGGATTTTCTCAGAAACACATTACTTCACTGTGACTGCCCACAAACATCCTAAAGCAAACTGCACAAAAAGTTTCAGCATCCATGTTCCATGTATCAGTACTCCATTCCTTTTTATTGCCAAATAATATTCCAGTTTATTTATCCGTTTAAGAGCTGAACACTTTAGTTGCTCTTTTGAATCTTATAAAAAATGTTTCTTGTATAATTTAAAAAATAAACTATAAAATATATGACTCCTAATTTCACACTGATCTAAAACTTCCCCCACTCTGGGACTCTGAATTTAATACTTTCAAGGTTTATTTACAGTCAACAGATGAATAACAAACATAATTTAAGTCCATTCTAATCAAGTAAAGTACTACCAGGGTTACAAGATTCCCTATATGCCTTCACTCCACTACAGAAGTGATATAACTAGTCAAGTGTATTTCGTAAGAGAAGGGATGAAAACTAATTGCAGGTCTGTCTCTGCAAGTTTAAAATGAAAAAAGAATGAAATAATTCTATTTTTCTAATAATATGTTTTAGGTTTTGGTCACACGGCTATTTGTCAAATGAATAGTAGTGGTTAAAAAGAGGAAGGGAATTAACCCAAAGGTTTTCTGTGCTCTAAATACGTCTCTATTTTACAAATGAGAATACTAGCTCAAAGAGGGTAATTAGCTCATTAGTATACAGGTAGTAAGTTGCAGAGCTGGGACATCAAAATAGGTCTCCTGGAAAACTGAGGCCCATTCTGTCTTTACTACAATTTGCAAGATGGCAGGCAACTGTTTTCTATTTCCCATGAAAACAGAACAAAAATATATATTTATTTATTACATATTTATGTAAAAGCAACCTAAAATTTCAACCCAAATGTTGGGACACAACTGGATTGTGAAGGGAAGCTACAGAATTTCCTTCCTCAGGGATGTTTACGAGTTAGAAAAAAGTTATCTGCAGAGTGTAGTTTAAGTAAATTCAAACCCAGAGACTGAGAGCTGGGGTAAGTACGTCATAGGAATCCAATAGTTTTGACAGAGCATCTGTCCCTGACTTGTTTCCAGGCGATGATAGGAGGCAGGATAGCACTTGGGTTATGAGTATTGGTTACAGAATACTGGGTCTGAGCAAGTTACTTACTGTGCCTATACCTGTTTCCTCATTTGTATAATGGTGATAATAACAAAAGCCAGTTCAGAGTTATTTTGAGGACTGAATGAGCAGGTAATACAGTGCGAGACTCCACTCAATAAATATTAACACTCAATAAATATTATGTAATTATTATTGGAGAAGGGGGAAATCATATATTTGTTAGCCATACATCACCTCCAATTAAGAACAGCATAGCAAAGTATTTATGGACATGGAACGTTGACTATAGACTATTAAGCAAAAAAAAAAAAAAAAAGGAAACAGGTTACAAAACAGTAAAAATACCATTTATTCTTAGTGGAAAAATATGAATTGAAACAAGTCTATGAATAAGCACCATTTATCACTTTTTAAAATTAAATTTATTGGGCTGACATGGGTTGAAAAAATTACATAGGTTTTAAGTGTGCAACTCAATAATACATCATCTGTATATTCTGTGTGTTTATCACCCAAAGCCAAATCTTCTGTCACCATGCTTAACCCACTTTACCCTTATCTACTTCTCCCCTTCCGCTTCCCAATGGTAACCATTAAACTTTTGTCTGTGCCTAAAAGCTTTTGTCTTGCTTGTTTGTTGCTTTCAGTTTTACATGCCACATATGAGTGAAATCACATGGTTCTCAACTTTTTCTGTCTGACTTATTTCTCTTAACATGATTATCCCAAGACCCACCCATGTTGTCGCAAATGGCAGTATTTCATCTTATGGCTGTGTAATATTTCGTTGTATATACTGTGTAGGTATATACATATAGTTCATAGTTTAGAATGTGCACACATCAATTTTCCCCTTTCAGTTCCTGAATCAGAGGACATACTAATCTTACTGATGAGAAAATTGTGGCTTTTAAGTAGTCTGTCCTATCAGGAGTCAGGGCAGAGGCTGCTTTGGCTGAAGACCTCACCATCTCTCACGTGGACTATTACAAGAGCCTCCTGTTTGTGGTTTCACCTCTTTCCAATGAGCCTTCCACCTCAATGCTAGCGTGATCTTTAAAACTACAATTCATATCTATCACTTCCCTGCTTAAAAACTTTCACTTCTAGGAAACAACTTCAACTATCCCTGGTTGTCTAAGATCCTTCTGATCCCTGTAGCTCCCCCTTCTGGCAAATCTCTTGCAAGCAACCCCACAGACAATTCACTCAAGGTTGCCCTTTCAGTGCCTTCACTATACACTTTTACCTGGAAAGCCCTGCCGTATCTGGTTTACCCGATAAACTTACACCATTCTTCCAAACTCAATTCAAAAGGGTGCTCCCAAGCACTCCTGCTTCTTTAACTCCACTGCAAAATGTTTTCCTTTCACACCCCAGGCTGTGAGGCCCTCAAGGCCAGGCTGGATCCTATACAGCTTCCTAGTTGCATGGCCCAGCACAGTGACCCACAGAATGAATACTTGACATTTATTAATCGTCAACAACAAATAAACTCGACCTGGTGGCATGAAAGTGACCTGGGAGATGTTCCTAAGCAACGATGACAACAAAAAGAAAGTTCAAAAGTGAAACAATTAACAAGTGCGAAATAAGATAAGACATGCCTCCAGCACCAGGCAGAGGAAGTTTGTAAGTTCTCTACAGTCTGTCAGGTCATCTGGCCTCCACCATTTATTACAAATCAGCCAAACTTAAACGAGTTCGATCAGATCTCGGGAACTCGGTTTTTCCTTTCTCAGAGAGACTATTACCCTTAACAAGATTTTAGGGTTAAATGAGTCTCAGCAATGTTCTTCTCGCTTAAGGTGAGATAAAACACCAGTCTAAGAGTTCCGTAATTGTCTCGATTTCTAATTAGATGTGATTCTGAGCAACTTACTCACTCATGGTCTGTTTCCTCACCTACAAAGAGGATAGACTCAGATATGACCTGCAAGGCCCAGCCCTGTGCTATGAATGGACGATTTCTCCTCAAAGGAGACTTTGACTTCTCCAGGAGTTCCATCGTTCTACATCGGTTCCTCAGCCCCACACGATCCCGGCCGCTTCCTTCTTCTCGTCCCCGCCAGGCACGGCCGCTGGGTACCAAGGAGAGCCCCAGATCGGCCTCCCGGCTCCACTCACCGGCTTCTCCTCGCCTCCCATCTTCCCTGAAGGGCTGCTGGCCTTCTCTTCGGACATTGGCGAACCACGAAGAGAAGATGGAAACCAAAAGCGATAATCTGGAGGGAGAGGACAGCGTAGGCCGATTAGAGATGGGCTGGGGCTCCCGGGAATACGGCTCTTGAACCACGTGGTACGGAAAGACCAGCTGATGCAATCTGAAAGCGCCCAAACCCCGCCTCCTAACCAGGCGGGAGAACGGGCAGCCAATCGATAACGGGGAAAGGCGGGCTCTCCCTTCTCTAGACCAATGGAAAAGCTTGTTGGGTGACCGAGCCCTTTAGGAAAGCAGGAAGCATCCGGTGAGAGGTTGTTGCTGACGCTAAGCCTTTACGCCCTGCCAGCCCTGGACTGGACCCTCTGCTGAGCCGAGGAGTCCGCAATACGTGTGCGCTTTCTTCCAGGCTGACGCGGCCTATTACTCCAGGGCCTTTTCGGCCACCGTAACGAATGAGAGGACCTTGGTTTGCGTTTCCTGGACGTCGCCAGCATCCTGAATACCATCCCTGGACTGGGACAATACCGGAATAGAGGCCGGAGTTTCTCGCTGCTTCAGCGCCGCTTGACTTGGCATAACTCCCCAATTCTCGGGATTTCCCAGGGTCCCCAGGCTGTAGCGGCGATTCGAGCCCTCCTCATGGCAATCTAGGTTTCCCAAAACCCAAACCTTGGTGATTTAGAGACGAGCGCCTTTCCTCGGACATTCCTTATTACGTGCCTCTACCAGCCTGTAGTGCATCAGAGACCATTAAGGACCCATGAAAACGAAATGAAACGTTTAGTTACAGAAATAACCGAGGTGACTCCACGGATTCTCATGCACAGGTCTCAGTTTTGAGAATCAAATGGGCCTATTTTTTTTTTATTTTACCAGCCAATTTAAAATAGTTTATAAATTGAAATCATAAGTGCAATGTTCTCGTATGCTGTTTATGTACTCCATCACCAAGTTTTAAGGATTTTGCTTTCTGAACATCAGTCCTTAACGACTCGCCACTTTCAGAGTCATCCTTACACGAAGAGCAATAAGCCTCCTAACCTGGCTTTCTGCATTCGTTTTTCACGTGGCACCAGGATGGTCTTGTCGAATACGAACACGACGGCAGCCTCCTGCTTAAAACTCAGTGGCTCGCAGTTGCTTTTAGAATAAAAATAGCCATGCCTTTAAGGCCCCTGATCGCCCAACTTCCTCGTTACCCGGCCATACACTAAACTCTATCCACAGTAACATTTTTTCTCGGGTCTCCTCCCATAGATTTTTTTTTTTTTTTTTTTAATGCCAAGAGGATGTATCTCTCCAGCTTCCTCTGCCTGCCCTCACACACTTTTTGCCTATTTAGCATCTACTTATTTGTCAGATGTCGAGAATCGTTTTCTTAAGGGAAACGTTTCCTGACCACCCTTACTGGATGGAGCAAGTTTCCCTGTTATATCTGCTCATAACTTCATGTACCTGTCAGTTCAGCTTTGCAATTAAATATTTTCTTCTAGATAAAAAAATTAACAAAAACACAAGTTATATATGTTTCCCAGCATCTAGCAGATGTGAGCCTGGCATGCAGTTGATGTTCAATAAATGTTTAGGGAATTAATGAGTGCTGAGACAAGCAGTGCTTTAAAAATGCCTCTTAATTTGTATTGTGAGAAAAGAAGTCAAAACCCCTATACTAATTAGATCTAAAAAAAGGTTTATAGTAAGAATAGATTATTAGTAGTACTTGGTGAGTGTTCTTAAGAAGTTCCAGGAGTTATACACAATTTTAGTAGGGTTAAGTTGACCAATCTGACTTCCCATATTTAAATTAGAATGGAAATCAGGATCTAATCTTACCTTCTAATGTAAAACAATTTTATTATGCTCTTTAGACATGTTTTTCTGAATTGTATATTAATTCTAAATGAGGATAACGAGGACCAGAAAGATCAAGATTATTGATTTGCTAGAGGCAGAACAATATAGGCTAAAATTACAGATCATCTTTACTGCTCTGCAACTTGGTCTCTTTTAACACCTTATTCTCATTCAACCTAGGAACCAGTACTGGCTTAAGAATGGGAAAAAGAAACAGCATAAGGTGGTTTGTTTGTTTTTAAGATTGAATGTGGTGCAGAAATGTAGAAGCTGTAAAAATCAGTTGCTGCTGAGAACCTCTTAGAGAAGTATCCTAATGGTACAGTGCCCTCTGGTGTTAAGAAATCTTTCATCATATGCACATTTAGGGCTAAGGAGATATAGGGAGCTTCCAACAGTTCTCAGATATAGAGCCCAATGCGCTATTATGCAACTTTTGTGTATTTACCAACAAAAAACTGTTGAATGACATCCAGTGTTATAGTTTATATCCACTACCCTACATGCTTTTTAAGACAGTGATTCTCAACAGCTCTGCCTTGAGAATTATTTGTGAACTATACTGCAGATAATGTTACAAATAATAGATTACACATATTCAACTTTTTAGCAATATGGATTAGAGAAGATTCAAGATTATCTATAATAATCTCTTATTCACTCATGTAAGAACATTAAAAAAAAAAAAAGTAGTAGAAAGGGTGTGTGACAACGGAAGGTATGCCTGGAAAGTTCTGCCTTGGTGTTAGTTCTTCTTAGAAAAACACTCAGCTTGGACATGGCCAAGTAAGTATGAATCTGATTACTGGAAGAATGGGTAGGGGTGCTCCTTTAGTTACAATAAAGAAACTCATTTGGCGATTTCAACAAATGAGAAATTTATACTAAAACTACATGAAGTAGAATAGAAAAGGAAACAGGAATCTCATCTGTGTAGCCAGGCTACATGGATTGCAGAAAAAACTCAATAATTGGGCCTCATGGGAGGCTGCAAAGACTGCAGCTTGATGGTTGATAAGAATCCAAGGTCCCCTGTAGTAATGGGAAGTTGTGACTTTGAACTCTAGTAGTCCACTAGTACCATGATTCAGTTACTCTTGTGTCTTGCTCTTCCTCCTGTTAGCAGTTGGCCAATTTACTCCATATGTCCTGGTTCAAATTCCCAAGTGGGAGAATCAGAGTGGCTATCTAATGACCAATCACATCATCATAAGTCACAGGCCAACGTATGAATTGATTGGTTGTTCCTTAGGTTAGATGCTTCCCTTGGTCTAATGAGCAATGGCTGAGGGGCTGGTCATATGAAATAGCCACCATGAAACATAAATCAGCCGCTTTCCTCCTCATGGACTGTGGTCACTTTTGGAAGGAGATGCTGAGCATGATAGGTGCGCTGAGTGATATCTCCAAAGCAAAATGTGTTTATGATTCACTTGGCACTATTTTCAGTTACGATAAAGAAACGTGGGTGCTATTTCACTTAAAAGGGGGCTAGAAGTTTTTGTAGGAGTTTTGCAGGAGGTGAAGAGACAAAGGTGCTTAACTTCTAACAGCATCTAATAGAACTATAATTATTTCATGGAGTGCACTTTGGAAAATGTGACACTACATTCATGTTTGTTGTGATGAAATGATTCATCAATCACATTTGGAATGACAGCATACTTTTCAAATTAATCTTGGTTTATATTTTAATCAAAATCCTTAAAGTTATAAGATATATGGTCCCTACTGATGTAATTTTCTTTCTCATTTCTTTGCAATTAATGCTGCAAATTGTTTTATATCTGAAAAAGATGGTCAAGATTATAAATTCAATTGTAAATGATACCAATCATGATGCAGATTTGTGCAATACAAAATACATCTCTATAGAAAACAGCACAGAAGATAATGCTGATGATAATTTAGAAGATAATGTTTCGGGGCACAGGCATAAACTATGTCAACTTGAAACACCTAGTAAATTCTTTGAGTATTTTACACCAGTAATTCTGGTTTCCCTTTAAAATCTGTCCAAAAGTTCTACAGACACTTTGAATGACACTATCAACCTTAAGCAGGTAACTCCAAAGTAGAAAGTCTCTCTACACCTTGAAGAGGACACTATCCATGGTATTATAATCCTGGCTTTTCATAAGTGAGTTATTCTAGTTTGTTTAGAGACCTTGCTTCCCATCCTCTGTTAGATTTGATTTCAGTGGAATCAATACATTATTGTTTTGATCTAATGACATCTAACACATTCCCCATTTTCATTACCTTTTTGAAAACTAATCTATCTCTCTACTATCTTTGAAGTTATTTCATTTTATATGCCTATCCCTTCCCTAAAGGTATCATTTTTCCTTTTTTTCTAACATAATACATTGTTTCTCTCTTTCTTAGCATAATCAGCATGTCTTTTATTTTGCTTTCTATCTTCCACTGCTCATATCTAATAGTATTAGGCTATATGGGAACTCTGTACTATCTTTGCAACTCTTCTATCAATCTAGTCATTTTGAAATATTTTATTCTGAAATAATTTTATATTCTTGCTGCATATACACATATTATATATGTTATATATTTATATATCTTTATAAACTTACGATTTTATGAATTTATATAAACTTACAATTAAACACTTTATGTTTTAAAGGTAATAAATACTCAAAAGTTATCACTTCCTAATCATTTTACTACATTTAACTGTTATCTATTTCTTCAAGGTCATTTATGTCTATTTTATTAGTATGGTGAAATACTGTATACTACATATCTTTTCCTAACTCAGAGTTCAGATGTTGGTAGTTTGATATTGGCTACGGTGGGAGTATTTACAACTCAGAAACTGGCAAATCGTACAAATCAGGGCTCATTTTTTTTCCCCCAGAGAGCTGGTTGTTAAACATTTACCAGTATGCCACTGGGTATATGCCATATATCTGTGCCAATATAGGAGGCTCTTTCTTCTAGATCCAGAATTCATGAGTTCAGAGACAAAAAAGCCTTTCTCATTATTAACCCTTAGTGACTCATCAGAAGTACTTTTCCTTCCTGTTCCTACAGTCTTGGGCTGGATGATTTTGAATGTCCTAGTCCCTAAGGGAAAAATGCTTCAACCAGGGAGCATAGTCATAGTTATGTTTTAGGGGAATGCCTCCTAGCCAAATGAGGCTCTACATGCTACTGTACGCACAGGCATAATTGGTTCTGGCCAGAATGATTGATCCTGATTTCTAGGGGGCAAATGGGTTTCTGCTACATAAAAGAGGATTTTGTCAGAAACTTACAATTAAATGAATTGTGTTTTTTTAATAAATTGTACTTTTAAAAGATAATATGTACTCAAAACTTATCACTTCTGAATTATTATACCATATTTAACTATTATCTATGTTCTTGAGCCATTTTTTAGTACTTCCTTCCTTAATATTCTGCTCATTAGAAAACTCTGGCAACCCCATAAAGACAAGGAAGGAAGGTTGGGTGATCTCACCAGGTAAAGAACTAGGTCAGGCTAGGTCCTGACAAAGGCCAAGTAATTTGAATAGGTGCTAAAAGAAGGGAGCTAAGCAGGATTGGCTGCATAATTTGCAGAGCCCAAGGCAAAATAAAACTGTGAGGCCTCTTATTCAAATATTATCAAGAATTCCAATATATCAACAGCAGAACATTAACCAAGTGCAGGATCCTTCTCAGCGAAGGGCTACGTGTCACTGACTGCACAGGTTGTACACCCATGAAGACAGTCTTGGTGCTGTGATTACTAATTTAAACCAGAAAAAAGTGTGGACTACAGTAATTGTTTTGTTTCACTTCTTTTTTCTTTCCCCAACTTTTCCTTCTATCATATATGACACTAGGAGTGACTAACATTTTAAGTTTCATGAGACTATGATTATCTTAAGGGAGATTGTGCTGGGGATCTAAATTTTTTACGTGGATGAAAGATTAGAGAGGATGTTGAGGGGTAAAAGGTGTGGCTTGTATCAATGGACTCCTGTGCCATTGGCTTTCAGTTGCTTCCGGCTAATGGAAACCTTAACTAGAGATGGGAGGACAGAGAACAAAATCAGGGTATTTTTTCCACCAGCTCTTCCCGGGAACAAAGTTGCCTTGGGCTGTTGATGTTTCATTACCAGAGGTCACCGTTCCTCATCACAATCCTTTCTCATCACAATCCTTTCTGCATAGCTCCTTCCTTCAAGGGTCCAGCAGACTCTGGCTCTCCTCACCCCTCCTGGCCTAGCAGTGGTTACAGAATTCTCGCTACTACTGTCTCCAGGTTCCTGACTTTCTATACCTCCCCACCTTTTTAGTACTCCTTGTAAATAAACACATTTTAAAAATTACTCTAATTTGAGTTTCCTGTTGGAACCCTATGTGATATTCATGTTCCTCAGCTATTAAGTGGAGATAAGAATAACTCATGATTCTGGAATTTGTTGGGAGAATAAAATGAAAGTGGATGTATGAAAAATACTTTGCAAACCCTAAAGGACTATAAACATTAATTGTGTTTGGGAAAATGAATGTTCTGGCTAATTACTCTCTCAGGTTCATTAAGAACTATCCTGAAAAATCTCCTTGAATTAATTTCACTTTTGTCATATCTCTTTGCTAAGAACATTACAATGGTTTTTCATTGCCTGGAGCAAAGGTTTTTCTTTTTCATGCTAGCCTTAAAGGACCTTCACAACTTTGACCCTAATCACTTTCCAGTTTACCTTTCTTTTCTGTCCTCATGAAATCCAACCAAATGGATTTACACCCAGGAGAGCTGACACAGTATTTTTCTGTATCCTGGCTTTTGCTCATTGATCATGCACTTACCCCATCAGATCCACCTAAATCTCTCCATCTCTCAATGCCCAGCATAAGACCTCAACAAGTTCATAGTTGCTATTTGTATCTAGAGCACATACTGGGTGTACGATTCTCTTGGAAATTAATGAAATGTTGGGGACCTTAATGTGCCTTAAGAGCCACATTTTCCTTTTCTCATCTCACCTTTTCTGTGCAGTCCCATAGGACTCAGCCTACTTCTCTTTCCTCCTAAGATGCCAGGAGCCATGTTCTTTTCAAAGATTTTTCTCCCTCCAAGATAGATTGTGAGATGAAATGCTTCTCTTTTAGCATGTCCCTGAAATGAAGTCTATAGTGTTTTCTGTTTTAAGCATTTGCCTTTGCCTTTGTAGAGAGTTGCAAATAAGGGGAACAACAGAGATAGTGAATAAGGAGAAGCTTGAAGAATTTTGCTATATTCTAATATTCTCCGTCCTTTGCTTGTATAACCTGGATCCTTTTCTGCTCCGAGGTTTGTTTCTTTTATCTCAACATGGAGCTCAAGGAGCACCACTTCTTCAGTCCCTTACCAGTCAGGGGCCCTCTGTCTGCAGGATGATCATTTACATCTCAGGAGGCTCTTGTCTAGGTGCCTTTCATTTAAATATCTGTGTGGAAATCTCATCTTAATAAGAACTACTACTTTTGATCAATTTATTTAATCCTCGAAATTCTGCATGGTACCTCACTGAGGAAACAGACTTAGGGAGGTTAAGTGGTCTGATTAAAGTTATATAATTAGAAAAAACAGGTCTATTTGTCTCCAAAGTTTGTGTTTCTTCCACTCTTCCAAATTGCATTACCCACACTAGGTTATTTCCTACAGTCACACACTATCATATGAAAACATATGAAGGTACTCCTATTGTTATTTTGATTATAATAACTATCTTTTATAATTTTAAATTTTAATTTTAATAATATAGAGAATGTTATCTCTATATTATTTATAAAGCTAACTGAAGACAGAAATATTATTTTGAAGTCAATATATTAGCTATTGCACCTATTCATAAGGTTTAATAAATAGCATGCATTTAGCATATATTTATTGGTTAATTGTTCCAAAAAGGCTTTCAAGTTTAATAGATTATCCTACTTTTTTCCTTTCTCATGTATAGTGTAATCGAGATCACAATTCTAATTTTTCTTTGTTGAATGAAAATCTTGCAAGTGAAGAGTAATCCCTGCACGTGAAAACAACAAAATAAAACTGAAAGATGTTTAAAATTGTGTTTATAAGGGATCACAAAGAAATGGAGTAGTGGTAAAAGAATGTGATGAATGATATTAGTAGGTGAGACCTTCGGGAGGTGAGTAGGTCTTGAGAGTAGAGGCCTTATGAATGTGATTAGTGCCCTTATAAAGGAGACCCTAGACAGCTCCCCTCACCCTGTCTGCTGTGTGACGATACAGCATAAAGATAACCATCTATGAACCAAGAAGCGGGCTCTCACCAGACATTGAATCTGCTGGTGCCTTGATCATGGACTTCCAGGCTTCCAGATCTGTGAGAAGTAAATTTCTGTTGTTTATAAGCCACACAGTCTATGGTATTCTGTTATAGCAGCCTGAATGAACTAAGACACTTACCTTCATCACATGATCCTCTTTCCATCCCAGTGCCTATTGGATTCAGCCAATGAGAAGCAACAGCAAGAGATCAAGCCCAAGTTCAACATACACAAGAAATCATATACCCCTTGCCTACTAGAAATACATTTTAATAGCTTTTTGGAGGTTCTGAACCTTGTCTCCAAAGTATATGCTTTCCGCCAAAGTAAGTTGTAACTTTGTAAAATTATGAATTTATTTCTGGTGTCCTTCCCTTCTCATTTCTTTATCAGATACCTTTGCCATTCTCTGAAGGTACTCAGGGACCCCTCACTCTTCTACACCCACCTCCCTGTATGAAAGTTAGCTTCCAGGAAAGGTTCTAAATTTATTTTCACTAAATAAATGACTGCTTGACTCTGATACGTTACCTCACTCAGGAAAAGCCTTTGTCTAAAGCAGGGTTTTTCAATGGCAGCGATATGGACATTTTGAGCCAAATCTTTGTTTGAGGAGAGGGGAGTGTCTATTCTGTGTATTGTAGGATGCTTAGCTGAATCCCTGGCCTCAATCCACTAGATATGAGTAGCACCCTTCTTCCAGCAATGGTAACCCACAATGTCTCCAGACATTGATTGCCAAATGTCCTATGGGGACAAAACCACTCACAGATGAGAACACTAATCTAAAAGGATGAAGTTCCTCCTGTGCAATCTTTGGGCATCATCAAACCAAAAAGAAAAATGTGTATTAGGGCAATAACTGGGAGGCCCTTCTTAAAATATGGATCTTGAGTGCTTGTTGGCAAAGGATCACCTGGCTTTCTAACTGAATTGTATGGTAAGATTATTTTTCCTCCAAACAAATTTGCACATACCCATATTGACCCTGCACATTTCCTACCTAGTAATGCAATTATGGTGACTTGTGATTATGAATAAAAATAGAGAAAGAGAGTGAACGAGTGTGGGGGGAAGAGAGAGAGAGAGAAGAGGAGAGAAATTTATTATAAGAAATTGGCTCATGCAGTAATGGAGGCTGAGGGGTCTCAAGGTCCCAGTCAGCAAGCTTAGACCCAGGAGAGCCAACGGTCTAAGTTCCAGTCTAAAAATCGGTGGACTTGAGACCCAAGAGGAGTCAATTTTCGGTCTGAGTCTGAAGGTGGAAAGAAACCCAAGTTTCAGCTTAAATAATGAGGCAGGAGGAGTTCCCCCTTACTCGGCCTTTTTGTTTTATTCAGGTCTTCAATTGATTGGATGAGACCTCCCCACGTTAGGAAGGGCAATGGGCTTTACTCAATCTACTCATTCGCATGTTATTCTTATCCAGAAATACCCTCACGGACACACCCAGAAAAATGTTACATTAAATGTCTGAGCCCTCATGGCTCCATCAAGTTGACACAGAGTATTAAGCATCACATCTTCCCACAGCCTTTTTGGATGATCCTTAATTATCCTTAATTATCTCCCCAACAACAACAAGGTTGAAACTAGGATTTCAATCTGACCCACTGAGCTTGTTTGAGAACATCTACAGTCAGCTAGCTGAGTTCTTCATTGGAGAGTTGTGTGGAGAGTTAATTTAAGTGGAACCCTCTGCTAGTATGACTATCCTGGAGCCAGTGAGACCGTGGTGCCACATTCATGCTTTCCACTAGCCATCATCAGCCCTTATTTCTAGCAATAAGATGTAAAATAAACAGAAATCCAATTTATAAGATGTAATAGGATAAAGACTAAACTAAGGTTAAAGAGAGGCTCCAAAATATGATGGCTTAATAAACTAGATGTTTACTTATTTTTCTATTGCAACTATTTAGGGACTCAGATTCTTGCCATCTTCTAGTACAGGGTTCAGCAAATATTTTCTAAAACGGTCAGATACTAAATGTTTCAGGTATAGACCAACACAATCTCTATTGTAACCACTTGACTCTGTCATTGTTGCGCAAAAGCAGATATAGACACTGGGGAAACAAATGGGTCAGCTGCGTTCCAATAAAATTTTGTTTGCAAAAACAAGTGGCTTGTCTGTGGGCTATAGGTTGCTGATTTCTGGTCTAGAATATTGTTCTCATCTGCATGGCTGTACTTGGCTTGTTAGCACTTCTGTATTTCAACTTGCAAAAAAGGGGAAAAAGATAATGAAATTGCTCATGCCAAAATTTTTAAGGTTCAGACCTAGATGTGGCACAAAGTCACTTCTACTCATCCCATTGGTCCAATCTTAGTTGCCTAGCTGCTAAAGAGGCTGGGGAATCCAATCACTACCTGGATAATCATATACCTAGTTTCATTTTTGTAATTGTTGGGAAAAACAGATTTTAGTGGAAAACTAGTAGTGATTGCTATGTGAGACCAATCACCAAGAAGGTAATTCTGCAAGTTACATAATGAGTGTCTCTCCTTTTACAAGTTTTGTTTAATTAGGAATTTTTTTTCTGCATTTGAAGTAATTCTCATAAAATATTTTCTGAGGATGTAATATATAACTTCAAACACAATTAGACATTATATTCATTAAGAAATATTTACTGTGTCTACTTTGTTCTTGGCTATTCTGTGATTTCACAGTATACTTTAAAAAATAAACTATCTCAATATAATGGTTAACAATAAATATTTCATTATTGAATCAGATTATGCATTCTATAAACATTCTGAAAAAAATAAAAGAGCAAATTCATTTCCCTATCTAGGATATATGGCTTTCTATTTCACACTGAATTAATACAGTTGCCTAATTTTGCATAGAAACAGTTGGGAACTGAATTTAAAAGACTTCTCAAAAAATTGTTTCTTGAGTCCTATGTTTTAGAATTATCTGCATTTGATTTCAAGGGACAGAAGCCCACTCATGGTAGTTTAAGCAAAAAGAAAGTGGCATGGCCAGATTCAGTTTTTGATGATGCCAGGTCGCTGTCTCTATCTCTGCTTTCTTTCATGTACTAACTTCATTCTTAAAAGAGCTTTTTTGTGTATGACAGGAAAAATGGCTGCTGACTATTCTAAATCTATATCATCTTTACATATTTACAGTTCAAGTTCCAGAAGAAGAGACATCTTTCTCGGTGGCTTTAGCAGAAGAGTCCTTGAACAAGTCACTTTAGCCAGGGGGAGGACAAACTAGGACTGGCCAAGCCTTGGTCATGAACTTCTGACCAAGGCTGCAGGAGACTGGGTCAGCCCCACCCAAATGATGCAAATTGGGGATAAGTTGTTTTCCAATGGAAACTGGGAAAAAAGAGTCCAATAAATTTGTCTTCTTTTTGGCCTCATAGGAAATACACGATTACATTCTTATTTTATAAAATTGTACACTCCTCACTAAATTTTGAAAAGATATGTTGACATGTTATCAATCATTGATTGATGAGTGATAGATGGATGATAGAGGATAGACCGACAGACAGATTGAGCATCAGTCATAGGCTCAATATAACTCTTGCTGGGGCTACAAAAATAAGAGAGACCTGGGGTTCCTAGACTCATGAAACTCGTGACTAATGGAGAAAGTTAAACAAGTAAACAAGCATTACAAAACTGTGATAATCACTTGTAGGTATGATGATAGATAATAATCTTTCACAAAGGGATAAAAAAATTCTTCTTGGTCCTTTATGGCATTATTTCTTGCCTTTTTTCTTTTCTTTTTTTTCTTTTTCTTTTTTCTTTTTTTTTTTTTTGATTTTGTGGGGAACATAAATATGTAAAAGACTAACACTGGATTTGGAGTCAGTAGACTTTGGGTAGCCTCTAGTTGTGTGGCATTAAGCAAGGATACGACCACTGTGGCTCTCAGCTGTCATGAGTGTGAAAATTAGGAGGTTGAACTAGATGATCCTGTTGATCCCTCTGTGTTTACAAATTCTAAATATTTGTATGAGATTATAGTAATCAATAATGACTTCATTGGAATTGTTGGTTAGTTAAGATGTATATAAACTGAGAAGCCACTAGATGTCATCCACTTCACAGATTTTGCTTTTAAAATCATATTTTAAAAGCTAGGATATCTGGGAGCTGAGTGGGAGCTTAAAAATCATATTTTTCTATCATGTCAGGTAGTTAAAAACAAAAATAGGCTATTCAAACTAGATATATACAAGTTCACATATCTAGATAGCATTAAAAGCAGATTTGTCAATTTCTATTTCAGTAGACTTTCCTCTCTTTAAAGCGAATAATGCTTGGAAATGATGTTTTTGCATCGATTATCAACTTTGATATCTTTTTTTTCTTTTTCCTCTTGAACTCTTTACTCAAAATAATTTCTGGATCTGGTATAGACTGTTCAAATTTCTGTGATTTAAAATAATACCAATAATACTGAACAAAACAAATATTATTAATAGATTACTATTCTGTTTTAAGAACTGTTTGCAGATTATTCATGGGAGGATGTAAGAAATTGGATAAATGTGAATGAAAATGGAAATCAAAGTTCACAACACCTAGCTTATCTAAAGTTTAGATTTTGGCAAACTCGGGTTTTTTTATTTTAATGTGGTCATGGATGGAACGTTGAAAAGGGCTTTCTTTGAGAAGTGAAATAGCTTTTTAAAGGTCTGCAACAAACCCATTAACATTGATTTCTATGTCATCCCTTGAACCTTATCTAACATGCAGTTCTTAATAAACATAGTTACTAATTCTTGGTTTAGATGACTCCAGAGGATATGAAATAGAAATGGTACAATAAGAGGCAGGACCACGAAAATAAAAAGCAATAGCAGATAGCCCACTTAGAAGAAGGGGAAAAATTGCTAGACTCAAGAAACAAAACTATATTATATTATCACAACATAACAGATGTTTATAATGATAACCTTGTGTCTTCAAGAAAAGGTTAAATTACATTTGTGACATATAAGCTTTTTGAGATGGATTTCCTATAAAATGTTTTAAATGAGGCTTTTGTATCCAAAAGGAGTAAGTTTTGCTTATATGAAAAAATTATTTATGTAATGCTTATAAATGTGAAGTTACAATAAATCCTTTTTTCCGGACGGCATGGTAATGGATCATGTATATAAACAATGAATCTGTTAATACTGTTTTCATTTCCTGAGTAAATTGGGAATAATAAGACTCCTGCATAGGGGTGCAGTGGGATATTTGAAAGAGTGCAGAAAGTAGAAATTGCTATATAATTGTAAGCAATCAAGATGAAGACAGTAAGGAAAGTGAATGCATATACCCTCCCTACAAAATACATATCCCCTCTCCTTGGGGAGATGAACCGAGAAAACGGCAGAGCTCAGGATGAGAACAGAAAGGAAGGTCATGGGTTAACTTCTCGGAGGGTGGTAAAGTAGCAGGACTGACCTTTTACTTTCAAAAAGATAGGAAGAGATCAGAGAGATCCTCCCAGGGATAGGAAAATGGGAACACTCTGAATCAGGACTGAGATGTGACCCATCTGTGCTTATGAACACATGCATGTATGACTATGGCCTCCAACGGGGATGGAGCTCTCTGAAGCTAAGCCACCAGCTCTATACGCTCTCTCCACGTTTTTTTCCTGGCTCAGTTCCAGCATGAGGGAACACCAGGACTTGTAGAGTATCTTCCTTAAGCTATGTTCAGCTTTGTTTTATTACCTGCTCTGGATTGGACAACGGGAGTGTTCTGCTGTTTTTCCTATTTTCTATGGTCAGGCTTCAGTATTTTTTCCCCTCTTTTTTAATCCTCTTGATGAACTTATACTTGACGATGACAGTTACTTGTGGGAAGATTCCAGCTGGTTTCAATGAGGAAGCAAGACAAGTTGGCTGTTACATGTATCCACATCTCTCATGCACGTACTCACTGAATTTCTATATTCCTTCAAGTCACCTCATGTTATGCAATATTGTTATGATGTCAGAATCCAAAAATAACCAGCAAATGTGCTTTATTTCAATGTGGGAATTTCACATTCTTTTGTATATTACTGGAAAATAATTTATTTCCCACATATTTTGATTACATTATAGTGGCGCCAGTCATGTTGTGCTAACTAAGGTGGTGTCCGAATTCCCATTATAAACTTGTTTGTCAGGCTTTTGTAACCTGACTATAAAATTCTGCCTCAAATTGGAGATGCTCTCAATCCCAGAGCCATTTAGGAAAGAAAATAAATTTATTTTTTTTCTTAAATTAAAATAAAATGTTAAAGAGTCAAAATAATTAATGGCGAAAACTTCCAATTGTTCAAATCTAGTTGCTATTTTGTCAACGCTAAGCATAATTTTTGAATTTTCAATCTGTATGACCTTTAGTGTATTTGAGAAGTTCATTTTTAGGTCAAAGAGGGACATTTCATCTCTGCAAATAAACCAACTCAACACGTAGGTGAGAAAATGATTCTATCTTTTGAAAGTTTATTGTTTTTACAAAGTAGTTTCAAAAGTGTTACACAGTGCAAGGACAGACAACACAAAGGCCTGGGAAGAACCACTTACGTGTGTTCTGATTCTGTCTTTCCTCAGCCTGACTGATAAACTCACAGAAATCCTGCTTCATTTACCTTTTCTCTCAGGAGTTATTTTTTCCTCTTTTTAAAGTTTTAGTTCAAATTTTACTTTTTATTTTAATAGCAAGGGACTTCTGGACATAGAAGTGAACAGGACATAGCTATATTTCAAATTTACTTTGTAATAATGTCTCTTTATAACTTATCAATAAGCAAGCCAGGGTGCTATTGAAGTAAAGTAATTTTTCAATTGAACTGTCTTTCTGGGAAACTTTAACTACCAATTTGTCTGCACTCCTCTGTTTTTAACCTACAGGCTCTATGATAACTTGAGTGACCTTGAACTTTCAGAAATCAGGGCTCCAGGAGGAACACTCCCCCTCTGGGGATGTTTTCTGCTCTTACTAACTTCAAAGCAATCTGGGAGATAGGCACAGTGGGGGGATATCTGAGGCAAATTTTTTATTGTGAATATGTTGGGGTAGGGTTCTTGAGATGAACCGAACTATGTACAATTTTTATTATCTCCAAAGCCCTAAATGATAATATTTGGTTTTCCTAAGTTCAATTTGATTTGAAAGCCAGTCAGTTGAAAAAATAACATGTGTCATGGGACCCTAAGTTAAACATGCTTCCTGAAAAAGATTACCCTATTCGAGGGTCTACAAGTACAGTAAGGAACACAGAGTGGGAAAGGGGAGGTGAGAATCCCTGTCACCACCTTGCTGGATGATTTTCACTAAGTTGCTACCCTTCTCTGAAAGTCAGTTTCTCTGTACATAAAAAAAGAAAAGCAAGCTATCGTCATAATAATTATTTTTATCATTCATTCAGGGATTAGAAAAGAGAGCCAGATAGCAAATATTATCAGCTTTACAGACCACATGGTTTCCATAGCAACGACCCTGTCCCTGTAGCTAGAAAGCTCTCTACCTAAGAGAGCTTCCATAAGGGAATTAATAAGCTCCAGCAGTGTAGACTAGGAAATGTGACCCAAATCTTAATAACTCCAACTGGTGAGTGCTATAAAATAGCATCTGAATAGATTGCCTGAGAAAATACTTTCCAGATTATTCTTGGAATTCAGCTTGGTAATATGGGTCAAAATATATATTTTTTCTTATATGCAACTATACTTGTTTCACCCATATTTTAACTTAAAGGGGAGCAATTCTCCTCTACAAATGTATTTAATAATTTTTTCACTTGTTTTTCTCCCTTGAAAGCAAGAGAGGAACTATTAAAATGCATTATTCATCTAGACCCAAGTTTCTCTTCTTAAGTAGGAAAAAACCAAAGCATATTTTTCTGTTTTTCCCCTGTAAGAGAGAAAAAAAGAAGGAAATGGAAACAATAAGAAAGCTTTGGCAAGTACCATAGAGATGGTGAGTGGTAATTCAACACGAATATCATTCTCATCTTCTTGTATGATTTGATAATCACTGAAGGGCTTGCATTTTCAGCTGTATAGTGTTTGTAAAGTGGAAAAGTGTATGCATTTTTACAATAAGGTTGTTGGAATGTTACTCAGGCGAAACAGCTCATTTGGCAAGAGTGAGAAGTATATTGAGAATCCAACTTGGTTTATCTCCATCAGGGAGGGAACAACTCCCCCAATGCCTCATATCTTCCAACTGGCTCTGTCTGGCTCCCAGAGCAAGCTGGGACTGAAAAAGAAAACAGTAGAGTATTGATTGGAGAGTTCTCACATTTTCATTGTGGTAGGTAGAACCAACTGCCAAACTTTTCTCTAGACTGGCTGTGGTCTGTGATGCCCTTCACAACTCTTCTTTTAGATTTCCCAAGAGATCTTATCAGATGACCCCTGAAAGGGAACATGGACTCAAAGGAAGGTTTGTAATGCATGAAAGATTCCCAATGAACTTGACTTAGGCAGGGTGAACTTCCTCACTTCAAAGGTTACCTCTACCAATCAGATCTGGAAGAGCACAAACAGACTCCAAGATCTGAACTTCTAGGACAAAGTAGACATACATATCCATGTATTCACGTTTCCATGGCAGAAACGCCTGGAGCATCCTTTCTTTACTGGAGCCATTGTGGCTTCTGAAGCTTGATGAGTTTACGCTAGTGTTTGAATCAGAATTATGAATGTTTCATGGACAGTAAACCTCTTTGACAATTTTCTGAAGGTCTTCTTGGATGAACTCTGTAGGAGTTCTGATTCAACCAAATTGGCATTTATGGTTTATTTTCTGGGATTTGTGATGCATGTGCATTGTTGCCACTACATCATTATTAAACAGTAATTAGTGACTCATTTGGGGACAATGCTGTACATCAGTGCCATTACCTCTCTTTCAAGAGTTTTTCACTTCTAGGAATTTCCACATTCTGGGATCTCCATGCTGATCCCTCATTTTTATGCCCCAACCAAGTCTGGACTTTTCAGGCTTGTTATATATCTCTGTAATTTATTTATTTCTCTAACCCTGACACATATATTTGGCAAAGTCTCAATGCATTGTTTTTAGAAAAACTGATCTTCCATTTTTTAGTTGTAATTAGGTCTGAAGGGAAAAAACAAGAAAACTTCTTGTTGCATTTTTTTTCTGATTAACAAAGGAATACTAACTGTATCAATACTAGGTTGAATTATAGCTCTCTAGGAGAACCAATTTATATATTTACAAAATTTAACTGGATTACATAACACTAAAGTACACGGTTACATTAAAGTTAAACTTTTGAATACCAGATGTTTCGAGAAGAATTCCTTACAAATGAAATAGAAAGTACAAATTTATGATAATAGGATATAGAACAAGTACACATGTAAACCATTTCAT
The DNA here is from genome assembly GCA_028627145.1 of Eidolon dupreanum. NCBI lineage: Eukaryota > Metazoa > Chordata > Mammalia > Chiroptera > Pteropodidae > Eidolon > Eidolon dupreanum. The sequence goes on from CM053501.1 coordinate 87,256,128, forward strand.
CTCTTTATAGAGACAGCAGGGCAAGATGTGATACTTGAATTCTTGAATCGTCTAGAGAGTTCAACTTATTATCCACTTATTAATGTAAAATAGATCTAGGAAATTACAGAGCTTATTTTTATGATCATTTCCAGAAAGAGGTAATTATCTTCTTCTTTTTCACTTGTAGTATAATTTACTTCGCTGGAAAGAGTAAGAGATTTAATAAGATTAAACATTTAATTAAAAATCAGCAGCAGAGAAATTTGTCAATTATTCTCCCATAATGTTGTTTAGAAACACATTTCATTTTAATTCATTGTTTTGGTAAGTTTATCATGAAATACATTTCTTCTAAATATACAGCAGGGTCAGTTTCCCCTAGAGAGTCATGCTATCCAAAGCAAATTACATTAATGACAGAGTAATCCCATCTCCTCCCTGACCAAAAAATTGTTATGTTTATAATAACAACATACATTCACTCTAGAACATTTAAAAAATAGGTAATTTTATATGAAATTATATAAAAATATGTCATAATTCTACTACCTATAAATAACCTTGTTACTATTTTGGTATATTTCTTCCAGCCCTTACCCCTGCATATACACACCAGTGTGCATATACCAATGCGGTCCCAGTAAGATTATTAGCCAAAATTTAACTGGATTATGTTCTTATCTTCACAGTTCCGGCCTCCAACCCTAGCCCTCCAGCTTCACTTCACACCAGTTATTTCTGGGAGTCTCTGGTACTATCCCAGATAAGCTTATACATAGTTTCTTATATGCTGTCCTGCTTCTCTTACTGTTATCTTCTGTCCTCGCTTCTTGCTCACTGCAGTAGCCTCAGAAAAATAGAATGGGTGGCACAGAGAGCTGCTCAATAAAGATTTATTGAGGTGTTCAATAAATAAAAAGTCTCCTTGAAGAATGTGCCCCAAGACTGTCCCAACTGCTGGTGCCTTTTCTGTTGATGCTGCTCTGTCCCAGTAAGAGGACCATCTCCACATGCTCTTCCTATAGGTCTCACCACGCTGGAGGGATGCTTCACACCGAGTTGCTTCCTAGCTCTATGCCACACCTTGTCTGCCAATACGTCAATGCGTTACTGAGCTGGTCCTCACATCTCAGAGTCCCTTTGAAAATATTTCCTCTAGCTTCTTCCTGCAGCCCCTTCTTCACAGGATTCAGACATAGGGTTAGGAATAATGTCTGAAACAGATACCATGCTGTCTCCTTCAGTTTTGTGTCCTTATTCCTTCTCTCTCCAAGCATTTTCATAGAAGTGAAATCTGGTTATAAGAAGAAAAGAAATTACATAGTTGCTACTCAGCAAATATGTTTAGAAGGCTTGAACAGTGAGTAAAATCACCTCAGTGCCTGAGTGGCGTGTTTTGCCTAAAAAATACCTGAGGAAGTGTGAGAAAATCAATCCAATCTTATTTATCTTAGTTATCACTTGGTGATAATGGTAGTAAGTGCTGTATTAGAGCTATACTTGCCTCTTTGCATTTATTTTAAAACTCAGCTAGATCATTTACTTTCTTCTATGGTTTTTTCCTTCTAGCATCAATGCCAGTCCTCCACCCCAGAGGCGCGTGTTCTCTCTCACCCCCACCCTCCCCCACAAATATGTATACACACACACATTAGAAGGATCACCTCCATCCCTAACAGACCAATGGAATGGGATAAGCCTTCTCTCTTTCTCTCTTTCTTTTCTCCAGGCAGTCTTTCTGAGAAGCTAACAAAATTAATGGACTGACCTCCCTCTGCTCTTTCCTGAAGAGGTCTTATCAGTCTTCAGATTCTGATGCAATTTTTATGCTTTAGGTTTATTAATTTGTTTTGGTGTTGGGTTAATTCATTTTTGAGCCATATAATCAAATTCACTTTTCTTATGATTTACATAATCCTTTCATTGATGCCAGACTCATCCCTTGATACAGAAGGAAAATTTAGCTTGTACAAGACAAAGGAATCAAGTCCATTGTAATAGCCAAGATCAAAGAGTAAAGGGAAAGAAGTGATGAAAGTTTCAGCTTTAGAAACACAATGCTTTTTTCTATTTCTAAAACTTTGGTGTGTGGGAAACTTTTGAGTTCAAAATTTGAATCATAAAGATAGCAGATTTGGGGGCTGCCCAGCTCCAAGGGTGCCTAAAACTTGGGATTGCCTTTTACCTCTAGCAAAGCTTCTCTTCAAGGGATGTCTCTGGACCAGGAGAGTGTTTTGCAGTTGAAGATTAAAGAACAAAAGTGGGGAAAGTAAAAAAGGTAAACTGGGATTCCTCAGAACGATTTTAGAAAACTATCCCAAATCTCATTTTTATTCTTTCCCTACACGAACTCTGTTCCTGGCTCATATCAGATGATTTCCTGCCTCTCTGTTTCCTCTCATGTTGTTCCCAACTTGGCACCCAGGCCATGGGAAAGACACAAAATGGCCCTCCCGATCTCTCTCTGAAACCACCTGCGATCTTCGAGGCCTGGCTTGACTCCCTCCTCTTTTTTGTGGCCTTCTTTAACTGTTCCAGCTCTTATTCAGTTTCTTTTCACTCTGATGACCTTCAGCACTTAGAATCTATCTTACACTATTTAGCAGTTAGCTAATATTTGGTATTGGTCTAAGTTATTGACTGGGAATTAGGACACATGTGTTCAGCCCAAGTTCATTTACTAGGTAGGTGTCCTTAGGTCATATCACCTTACCGACTTTTCTGGGTCTTATTTTTCTCATATAAAAAATAGAGGAGTAGATAGATCATCTCTAAGATGGCCTTTAGTTTAATTCTACTGCTTTTGCTGCTCAGGTAGACTTTAATTGTACATAGCACCATAACAGACACTTCTGTCTTCCTCATGCTTACCTGAGTGCTATATGGAAAGAAGTAAATGAATGGATATTTTAGTGGCTGATTCGAAACCCCAGAAAGTACAAATATTTAAACATTTATTCTATTCTTCTGTGAATAGGAGAATTAATATCAAACATTTATTTTGGACACAGTCTATAGTTACCCCCAAATTTCCTACATTTCCTACATCCAATAGAATGTAAAATGAGAATTGATGGTCAGAAGATGACTCTGAGACCCTATTCAATTTTAAGTATCTCTTCCTGTTACAAATGTTCTCCACTGGGGTAATTTTGTCCCCTAGGACATAGATGTAGCAATAACTAAGCATTTTGGATTGATTATCAAAATTTGGGAAGTACTACTGGCATTTAGTGGGTAGGGGCTACTAAAAGGATGCCATTAAACATTCTACAGTGTACAGGACAGCTTCTTATAACAAAGAATAATTTGGTCCAAAATGTCAATAGTGCCATGGGTGAGAACACCTACTATATAGTAAGCCCATAATTCTCTGCATATTGAGCCTACATAATGTTATTTACAAATAATAACATAATCCCTCTATAATGAATTAACTGAAATTGACATTTCTCCCTAAAGTTAAGCTCAATTATGATAAATAAATTGCATGAATATAAAGCAAATTCCCAAACCTGAAGATGAGTGCTGATATTCAGTTCTTTGTAGTTGAATTAGTGAGTGAAGAGAGAAGAAAAGCCACTTTTACCTTTAATGTTAATGTTTTCATTTCTCCAACTTTAGGTTTGAGTATAGTACCGTTTTTATGATTTGAGAATTTATGTAAATTCTTTTGTTATTTGCCAATAATGGTGTAGATATCTAGAAAATGCTAGTTATTAGCCTAATTGGCCCATTTAATCAAACATGTGTAGATTGATCTCACGTGCAAAGTGTCCTATGGTAGATAAAGACTGAAGAATGAGGAATTTGTTCTCTAGCAGTATACAGGCAATTAGGAGAGATAAGATATATCTGTATGTATCTATAATATAAAAAATAATTAAATAGTTTATGAGACAGATGCAAATAAAAATCTATTGTTGTTCAGAGGAAGAGAGATTATTTCCAGCTGGTCAGAGTGGTTGGGAAGATACACAGGGATGAAGTTTGGGATCAGGAACTGTGGACAATCTGTAGAGAGAAATGAAGTGCTCCTTTGGCTCTGTAGTCTTTGCTCTTCCTGGCCCATAACAAAACCACCATTTATTGTGTGTGAAATTTCTTAGAGCCATCGAGTGAACCTCAAGAAAAAGAAAGACTATGTAGCATATTTCAAATTTATTAGTCCATGTATCGATTTATTTATTTGTCAAGATTAGAATTCTAGAGGGCACATTCCAGAAAATGCTATACTGCTCTAAAGGAGCTGAGTGAATGTGGAGGGAGGCAGATCTTTGGATGTCCTTAATAGCACATCTGAAGAAGGAGAAGGGAAGTAGCAATTCTTATGTGACAGGAACTGTGCTGCGTCTTGTACATAATCAGACTTATGGGCCACCACAAAGCCTCAGCCCAAGAAAAGGGTTGATCTGGAGACCAGAGCTGAGTGGAGAGAAGCCTTAAGACTTTGGGGTGCCACAGAGGATTACACAAGTGTTTCATGTCTGTTTTCTCCATTACAAATCAGGAATCTGGTTTAGCTCCACATTAACGTGCAGACTGGCTACATCACTTAGCCTGTTCCTTATCTGTTATTAAACAGGAACAGTATATGAGTAGCAGGATCCATGCTCCTTTTTTTTTTCTATTTCCATAATAGGGATTTAATATTTAGGATTATACTTTTTATTCTTTTTAAAATAAAACAATTGTGACAGTTTTGAAAGAGGTACAGAATGCTTCTTTAATTGTAAATAATTGTTTCATGTGTTTGGCAATGGGACCTGCTTGGAATTGAGGGGCCCCTAGGTCAAAATGTGGAACCCATCCTGACAACATCGAAGCTAGGTCAAAATGTGGAACCCATCCTGACAACATCGAAGCCCCCTCTGTCCTTTCCAGAAGACAGAGAACAGGCACATTAGCTTGATCCAAAACATACTTTTCTTGCAAGCAATGGGTTATTTATTATCATTGCACACGTTGACAAGCAAAGCAGTAAGACAAGGCAGGGACTAGGGAAGCATCTTGCCAAATGACTGCTTCCCCTGAGCATCTGTAAGGGAACAGTATAAAATGGCAGAATGCTAGAGTAGAAGGGGAACTTAGTGACATAAAGAGAAGAAACCAGCTCCCCTAGACAATAAAAAGGGAAACTGAGGCCCAAAAAGTTTGAATGACTACCTTAATCAACAGGTCATAAAAGTAGATTTTAGACTCAACATCTCTCTCTTAAGTCAGCATTCATTTTTCTATACCATAAATTAGGGTTCATGATTTGAATTTATTTTACTATCCAGTTTCTATCACCCTTCCCACGCACTTTTAGTTTGTTTGAGTATAAATTGGATTCCCTGCTATCCTGACTTAGGCACAAGGCTCTGGAAGCTTCTAACTAGAAACACTAGCTGGTTCTGGCTAAGTCAAGTTTAGGTATACTGCTTTGTGATCTACCTAAAAGTAAGTATAATACATTTTTCTGTATCATTACATATTTATCACCATCATTTTTTAATAGCTTCATGGCAATCTATCTTGTAGATATGCTATAATTTATCTTATTAAATTTCTTGTAATTGTACATTATTCCCAAATTTTTGCTATTATTTGTAAAAATGTAATAAATGGCATGTGGCTAATTTTTGCCCACATATCAAAGATGTCTTCCTTAGAACATATTTTTAGACTAGACATGGGATGAAATGCATGATTTGATAAAACCTAACAAATATGTGTAACAAACATCATGATCATGATATAGAACATTCCTATCACCTCAGAAAGTTCCCTGGCATCCATTTGCAGTCCATCCCTCCTTCCCATTCCTTTGCTCTAACTAATCACTGACTCGTTTTCTTTCACTATTGTAGCTTTGCCTTTTCTAGAATTTCATATAAATGAGACCATATAGTGTGTAGTATTTGTGGGGAGGGTGACTTCTGTTACTTAGCATAATGCTGTACAGATTCATTCATGTTGTCTGTTTGTTTCTTTTTATTGCTGCGTAGTCTTCCATTGCATGAGCATATCACAATATGTTTATTCTATTTGCCATTTGATAACTATTTGTTTTCCTCTAGTTTGTAGCTATTACGAGTAAAACACAACTCTTGTATAGGGATGTATTTTCATTTTTCCTGAGTAAATATTTAGGATCTTAATGGCTGGGTCATATGGTAAACGTATGCTTAACTTTACAAGAAATTCAAATTTATGAAGATTCCAGTTGCCCCACATCCTTGCCAATGCTTGGGTATATTTAGTGTTTTGGATTTTAGGAATTCTAGAATTCTAGAGTATGAGTAGTAGTATTAAATTATGGTTTTAATTTGCATTTTCCTGGTGCCTACTTATGTTGAGAATCTTTTGCCACCCCTATATCTCCTTTGGTGAATTGTCTGTTCAAATTCTTTGCTCTTTTAGTTGTTGTTTTCTTCCTAATGAGTTTTAAAGTTTTAAAAAACATATATTGGATAAAGGTCCTTCATCGGACATATATTTTGCAAATATTTTCTCATATAATTATCTGTGGTTGGCCTTTTCATTTTCTTAACAGTGTCTTTGGAAGTTGAAAAGTTTTAAATTTTAAGGAAACTCAATTTTTCAATTTTTAAATACTTCATGCTTTTTATATCTAATTTAAGAAAACTAGGCCTAACCAAAGGTCACGAAAATTTTCACTTCTGAGTTCTTCTAGAAATATTAGATTTTACTATATTTTGTTCCGTGATTTGTTTCAAGTCAATTTTTGTATATTAGAGAATATAAGAGTGGAGATAATTCTTTTTTTTTCTTTTTTACATATGGCTATCCAGTTATTTCAGCAACAATTGTTGATTTTCTTTACCCCTATTGCATGAGTATATCACAATACACTGAACTGCCTCATTACATTTGTTGAAAATTAATTGGCTGTATACACGAGAGTCTATTTATAGAATTTTAATTCTGTTCCTTTGATCTGTATGTTTAACTTTATGCCAATACCAATTTTCTCTTGTATAATGTTACAGTAAGTCCTAAAATTAACTCTGTTCTTTTTTTCCAAAATTATTTCAGTTATTTTAGTTCCTTTGTATTTCTGTATACATTCAAAGGTCAGTTTGCCAATTTCTAAAAAGGAATTTTTAATTGGAATTTCCTTGAATCTGTAAATTAATTTGGAGAGAATTGTTATCTTAACAATATTGAATATTCTGATCCTTGAACATGGTATATCTCTCAATTTATTATGTCTTAAATTTTTTCAGCAATGTTTTATAGTTTTTTGTGTATAGGTCATGCATGTGTTTTGTTAAGTTTATACCTTACAATTTTATGATTTTGGTGCTATTGTAAATAAAATTTTTTTTTTAATTTTTAAAATTTCTACTTACAATTGCTAATTGATAAAAATACAATTTATTTTTAAAATATTGATCTTGTATACTACTAACCTACTAAACTCACATATTAGTTCTATTTCCTTTTAGGTAGACTCCTTAAAATTTTCTATAACCAAGTCATCTTCGAATAAAGAGTTTTATGTTTTCTTTCCAATCTGTATGACTTTTATTTCATTTTCTTCCTACATGAGAACAAGACAGTACTATAGCTCCTCTGGAATGGCTGAGTGAAAGGAGAGATATGTGGCTTTGGTTTTTATTGGGGTAAGAGGGTGGGGCCAGAATAAGTGTTACTTCTGGCCAACATTTGCAGAGTTTGACTATTCTGCTAGTGCCAAGGGAGAGGGTGTGGGGACCTTATGATGACTTGCTCAGTTGCTGGGCAAAAAGGGAAAGGGGGAGGGGTAGGACTTGAAAGCTGTCAGAGATTAACATCAAAACTGGAGTCAGAGTCTTCATTATCATTTAATTTGCTAAAATAATTTAAAGAAAATTGGTCCATTAGCAATAGGAATTTCAAAGTTGGTGGTCTAGGTACAGGATGAATCCATTGGTTGGTGGATTTAATTTCATCTAGATGGCTCATAGGACCTTTAAGGACTTTAATAACATAGACAATGGGAAAATAATATTGCTAGCTATGTGCTGTCAGCTATAAACTCTACCCCACCACCTAAAGACCCTTCTGCTGCTTAGTCATCTTTCATCCTGACTTATTTTAAAAAGATGGTGTAATCTCAGACAATTGTTCTTTAGGCTACCAAGTCTTATCTTTCTATCAGGCCAACCCCACTGCTAATTGCTTGGTTGGGGTATCTAATACTTTTTATTTTTTCATATTTTCATGCAGACTAGAAAGATTGGTATCAGAGTGAATTTTACCCATCACTGGATGAGTCTTCAATAACTTGATTTCCTACTGTTGTTAATAATAATATAACTCCTCTCTCTTTCCCCATCTCCCTTAAATTCAGAGAGCTTAGCACTTTATGGCAACCCTGGCCACTTCAAATTTGAAACCATGTCATCATTGCATTCTTGAACTTCCTCCAACCAAATTACTGAAAGAATGTATTCCTGAGGCAATTGCTCTGGAGATTACACCAATTTTGCCTTTTTCTAGTGACAGGTGTCATTACCATGACAATTATAACTCATTAGAGGAAAAAAAAAAAAACTAGATCAAATTCTTCTCAAAACCTAGGCACCCAGACTGTCTTGGGTTCACCATATTTATTAATGCTGCAGGAAGAAGGTCTTGTTTTCTTAGTCACCATTCATTTAGCAACATTCCCTCTCCAGGCTGTCTATCTAACTTGCCTAGGGAATGCTTGAGATTTGATGCATTTATTTAGATGCTTCCTGCTTGCCAAGGGCAACTGAGACCATGTGCCCTCCCTATTTCAGTTAGCCCTGCACAGCAGCACACTGAACTTGTATTTAGGGTGGTATTTCTTTCATTAGTAGGAATGCTAGCAATTAATTCCCAGACCAGAGAGCAGATAAATTGAAACTGTGAGTATCTCAAATTTCTCTCTCCTCTAGAGACAAGACCTTTTAGATTAATGTGCCTTTAGGAACTTAGAATCTCACTAGGGAGGTATGATGGGTAGGTGACTAACTACAAAAGAGATTCTCAATGTGAATCAAGAATCTATAGAAGAAAAGTAAAATATATATAACATTAAATAATTAAATAATAACAAAATAATATTCACTACTATATGCCAGCTGTTATGCTAGTATATTACATACTGCAAAATAATTATTTACCTGATAATAATAATACTAACAATGTCTAACAATTCTTGAACACCTATCATATGCCAGGCCGTATTAGGTATTTTAATAGACTACTTCATCATTGTTCAAGGTAGGTGCTATTACCATGTCTATTTTTAGATGATGAAACTGAGACAGTTCCACTGCTGATGGGTGGCAAAGCTTGGATTCTAATTGTTGAAGTTATATATTTCCCCCTCTTTTATGTGATTGTTCTATAAACAAATGCCTACAGAAGTTTGAACTGAAATGACAGAGAAAGCTTCAGAGAAGTAAAATCCATATGAGATGGCCTTGAAACATAAGTTAGAATTTGAAAAGTAGAAGTAATAGGGAGAGAAAAGGACCTAGCATTGCAGGTAGAAGACATAATGGACAAAGGCTCTATAAGCATTGTTTTCTTTTATCTGTGGGCACATTTCTCCAGTGCCCCCTGCCTGTTTGTAGATCTTGTATCGGTGTACAAACTATTGCACTGTTTTGAAATGACTATTTTGTTAAGGCCATGCCATCACGATTAGGTAATGGGGTTCCTTCTAAAGGGGGGATGGGTCTCTGAGTACATCATCTGTGGAAGGGATCACTCATCTGATAGGACATCAGTTCTAATTTTTGGGAGGCAGCTCTTAAACAGAGAAAGGAAACCTGCTTCTTTCAAGTCTGCCTCATTGTGAATCTGGGACTTGAGATGGGTTCAAGGTCCTTACTGAGTGGTGAGGAAAGATTCTTACTACTATATGGGGGCAGAGGGAGCACAGCAAGAGGCACCTGCATAGAGGATACTCTGGAAGATAGATTACCTTGCTTCATATTACTCTATTCCTGTTTGATCTGAGAACCTTCAGCAAAGTTTTATTGGAAGGCTTAAACCTGATCTTGGCTATGCTATGCCATTTGAGCCAAAAGATAGTAATTTCCTCTGAGGGTGGTGGGGGCAGCAGTAATTCATTCTCTTCAACTTACTTCTCTCTCTCTTATTCTCACTCTTACTTCCTTACTCTTTAAATATTGTTAAACACTTTGGGAGTGCAGGCTATGTGCCAAACACAGTGTTAAGAACTTTGTGTATATTGTCTCAATTAATGTTCACACCAGTCCTTGAAGTGAGTCTCTTTATACCTCCACTTTACAGGTGAGGGTTACAGAGTGATAAGTGGTAGTTTCAGATATCTATTGCCACAATAATGCTGCATAATAAACAATTACAAAATCTCAATGACATACAACAGCAAACATTTTTTTCGCATATGAGTCTGTGGGATTTAGCTAATCTAACCTGGATTTGGCTTATTTTACCTGGTCTTACTCTTGCTGCCAGCTCTGGGATGGTTACTTGACTGCTGATCTTGGCTAGGTTTGTTCCTATGTCTGCAGTTTGGCTTCTTATTGGCTGATTGAGGATGACGTTGGCTGGGATGACTGAGAGTTTTCTTTGTTGCACTTGATACTCATCCTCCAGCATGTCCATCCCATGGTATGGTAGAGGGCAAGTGATTTTCAAGTTTCTGCCTGTGTCATGTCTGCTAACATCCTATTTGGCAAAGCAAGTCACATGGCCAGAGTTATAGGGCCTGGACATGTAAAAACTTGGTGCCATTAATGCAATTAGTCTGTCATAGTGGTGGAGCTCATGCCCCTTTTCACTTTTCTGTCTCCCTGTAATTAGTGAGATAATTATCTAACAATTACCTAATTATCCTTTGCCTATTTTCCTTAAGTAGAAGATGAATCCTGGGTTGGCAGATTTGGGGCTAAAAGGTCTAGCCACCTTTTCTTGTGGAGATTCTCCCTGCACTGACAATTTTAGAAAAGGAGTTTGCTTTGTTATGATGTGTATATTCATAGCCTGGGATTGTGATGACTCATCAGATTCCAAGTTGAAGAATTTCCTTGGCACGGAGGTCATTAACATTCCAGAGGGTGAAGACTCCTTTTCAATAACAAAGCATGCACAGAGCCTTACATGACATTAGCTCTATAAGACTGAGAAAAT
>CM053501.1:87267751-87293627 GCA_028627145.1 Eidolon dupreanum
ATTTTTCAATAATGTAATCCCACTCTAACCACCCACCAGAGAAAACAACACAGGATTCTTTTGTGTGGTGATGGCATTTTGAGAACAGAAGAACATGACATATGCAATTAAGTGGAATAGCTGGATGCCTGTATGATGCTGTAATTGTGATCCTTTGGACAGGAAGTGCATGCTTCCATCTTAGGTGTCATCATATCAGTCCAAGAGTAAAAGAATCTTGGGACTTTAAAACCAATTACCTTGGCAGAATTCTGTTTTCGAAGGGAAAATAGAACCTGAGAACAGGGTATGTGTGCATACCCTAACCTTACCCCTTGTAGTGGTGAATTTCACAGATAGGGCAGCAGTTATGAAGAGCTCTTTCTTTATAACGTTGCATTGGAGAGGAAGTCTTTGTCTGTTAGCTTTTTAAATTACATGAGAGATAGACTGGTGAAACTAGCATCTGGTACCCAGAGAGTCAGCTGCTATCTTACAAAAATTAAGGTCTTTTATTTACCAGTCTAGACCAAATTGTAGAAACAAGCCACAACTGAATGGCTTAAAGCAACAAAGGAGTATTTCTTGCTCCCACTTCCTGTCCACCTTGAGTCAGCAGAGGGCTTTGTTATGCACCATTATTGTCCTCACTCTGGCACCTAGGTTGACAGGTTATCTGAAACATTGCTGGTTAAAGTGGCAGAGGGCTGAAAAAAAAAAACAACTCTGTAGTGTCTGGCATCTGCATCAGTCTTTGGCTTGGAAGTAACAGAAGTCAGTCTTAAGTTTTATAAGAGAAAACTCTATTGAGATAAATACAGAATCTTACAATTAGGACCTTAGAATCATTGCCTAAAATGAGGGTATATGAAAAAGGACTGAGGGTTTAATATGAATAAGCCAGTAGTGTTATATGACAGCTAAAAAAGCAAAGATAATTTCAGATAGAGTAATAACATCCATAGCAATTTCAATCCCTAATAGTTCCACTATACTCCTTACTGGTTAGACCATTCCAGAACTGTCTATTCAGATTTGGTATCATACTTGGAAAAAGACAGTCATACAGAGAAATGAGTCTAGATGAAAACAAGAGAGTCAAGGGGCACAAAAATTCTAACATGAGGACTGGTTCCAGAAACTGAGGCTGTTTTACCTAAGTTAAGAAAATACAGAGAGGTGACATCCTGGCTGCCTCTAAGAATGTGGAGAAGGGATTCAGTATATTTCTGTGTGTAACAGAGGGTAGAGTAGGACTCATGAATGGAAATTAAAGGGAGGAGGATTTCAGCTCAGTATTGAGAAATTAATAGTAATTAGAACTATCCAACAATAGCACAGACTGTAGGGTGCAGTTCTTATCTCTGTGAGAAGTCCTAATTGAGCATGATTTGTTACAGAATATAATCCCAGGTTATCTCTGATTGAATTTTATTCCTGTTTAGTTGGCTGCATTTCTGTTTCATGCAGTTAGGAGGCTATTTAAATCTTATTTGGAATTTTTTAAACATATGGTTTGTCTTTGAAAATGTTTTTGATAGATAAAGGAATATTTGAAACTTCCTTTCTAGGATCATTAAATGACATGTGGGAGTCAGACTGACCTGTGTTCATGTCCTAGCTTCTCCCTTGCAGGTTTTGTAACCTTGACAATTTAGTTACTTAATCTCTCTGAGCCTAAGTATGTGCCTCTGTAAAAAGGGATTAAGAATGGTCCTGTGAGAATTAAATTAAATGAGCTAATTAACATAAAGGGCTTCTTAATATGTTTGGCATGGAGTATGTACCCAGAACATGGAGGCTGTCATCGTTTTTAATCCTCTCGTAGACATTTTTTTTCCTAAGGTTAATGCAGCGCTTAGTAAAGGATTTTAGATTCTTAGTACCAGCTTCTTTTCACTGTTTTTCTTGAGTTAGTTCAGATTTCAAGGCAAGTAAAAAAATATTATTGATTTTAATACTCCTCCATTCATTTACTTTTCTCATATTCAAACTTCTAGTCAGCTTTTCCGATGACCTCTGCAGCAGTTGTTACTGGTTATCCACATAGTAAAACCCATCATATCGCAGCGTCCAGCTGTCCAACTGGCCTTTGAACAAGTGCTCCTCTTCTTCCATGCACACTTCAGGTTTGGGAGTCTTAGGCCTACGTATGTGTACATGCCGCTTCTTAAGTTTTTCCTCACCTTTGAAGGTTTTTTAGTTTTTCTTTGACAATAATTTAGAATGTAGCTCAGGTAATCTTACTAATTTGATCTTTCCATTAAGCCACAGAAAACTCACAGAAACCTCACCTAAACCTCTTTTGGGGAAAGCAAGCTTTGTTTGGAAACAGTAACATTTGCCAGCATTGAAATTTGTGTGCTTTTTATTGGCTTATTTTACCGTTGGCATTGACCAAAAGAATTGTCATGCTGCAGGGTCTATTGGAAGCAATTGGCTTTAAAAGTCTTGCATGGAGTTAAAATGTCGAATAATCATATTGTATGCATGCTCTGTTTTGCAGTGCTCTGTTACAAAAATCAATTTATAAAGGCTTATTTCTGCACATGGATGGCAGGCTTACATCCAGCTCTTTCTCACCTGTTCTGCTTAGGTGCCAGCTTGTCTTTATGTCTCACTGGGTCAAAGCCAATGGCTTTATTACTAAGGTTTATAAGCAATTAATTCTCTACATCTCCACAAGGACTGGTTAAACCTAACTATGTTATGATAGGGAGAAACATAAGGCCTTTGGAATTTAGGAATCATAGCAGTCAAATCTGGAAATAGTCATGTACTTTTTGAAAAGATATTATTGAGAATTCAGTTTATGGTTATTGCTCTTGCCCATTGCCAGTTTGATTGTAAGTCAGTTGAAAAGCTGCTCACACAGCTATTGTGTGAGGAGAGTTGTGGGGCAGGCAGCCCAGTGTTGCAGACGTTTATCATCAAACTGAGCAAACATTTCCATAAACGTTCAGGGTTTTTTTCTTTCTTCCAAACAGCCCTAAAAGGGCATTTTGCACATAGCCGCCCCACTCACTCACGTATTCATCAGCACTCGCATGACTAATTGGTGTTAATGTGATGATGGGGACATGTTTTCAGGGTTTTTTTTTTAGTAGGAATTCACTTTTTTTGCAGATGGATTTCTTTAGACTAATTTTAATTTTCCTTAGCAAACTTGAGGTTACTATTGCTAATTTTCATAACTGAATTACCCTCATTTTTAGAATGGGGAAAAATATTAAGATATTTGAATTTCTTACTCTGTATAGGCACTCTCATATGCAAGAGTGAATTATTTGAGAGAGAAATTCAGGTAACTTATTAGTAACTTTTATATGCAGATTATTGAAAGCATTAAGCCTCTACTTCTTCAATTATAAAATAAGACAGTGAATTTCCAAGGAGATCGTGCACTAAGCATTTAACCCTGTCACTGTGGGAGCCTATTTGATTCTCCTAAGCTAGTGAGACAGGTGTATTGTTGCCTACACTTTACAGGTAAAGAAACTAAAGCTCCCAGAGGATTAACAGTGACTTGTTCAAGGTCATATGGTTAATGCGTAGGTAAGAATGGGATTTCTGTCTAAGATTCTTAACTCCTAGTCTAGTGCTCTTTCATTATAGGAAGGTGGGTTATTCATCACGGTTTTAAGCAGTGTTTCTTAATTTTTGCTCCTTACTAGAATCACCTGTAAAGCTATAGAACCATGTGGATGCCTTGGTTCAAACAATGAACATTTTGATACAGTAGATCTAGTATGGACCTTGGAATTTGTAGTTAAAGGCTCACTTGATGCTGTTAGTGTGCTGCTTCTCTGTCATTTTTTATTTTTTATATTTCTGGAATGCCTTTTGGATGTATATTGAAGCTTTTCTTTCTATCCTACATATCTATTCACTTTTACCTTTTCCATCTTTAAATCCCTCTGCTACATTCTGGGAATTTTTTTTCAATACTCTATGTTTCCTGTCAGTTGTACTTAGTCTACTAATTAGCCCATGTAGTGACTCTTTTTATTTTGATGACATCATTTTTTATACTCTAATTCTCTGTCTTGTTTCATGGATGCTAATCTTGCCTTTGTTTTTACATTTTTAAAATTAATTTTTATCGAACACATATTATGGATCAAATTAATGATTTTGAAGGTGAAATAATTCCACAAGGCTTATAATTAAAATCAGTAGTCCTCTGCTATACCCCTCTTCACCTCTGGCTCCTGCTTCCTAGTGTCAGCTATTTTTCAGTCTTCTAGATTACCTTTTTTGTTGCTGTTTGGTTATTTTTCTACTTATCTTGAATTTATCCTTATAGTTATTATCATCCAAGTTCATCCCTGAACTCAGTAATTCAATGATAACAGATCAAGAATCTGTTTCTTGAAGATATTCCTCTAGATCCTGCTGTTCCAATCTGGACTTGATTGTCCTATAGGACTGCTATACAACTTTCCTCTTATGACTTCTGTACTCTGTTTATTTGCCTATTTCCTTGATCCACGTTGTTCCTTTTCTTGATTTACTACATGTTAGGGCTGCCTTCTACAGTTCTGCACCCTCCAATTTTACTGGATTGTTTTGCTGGATACATCCTCCAGTAGCCTTCTGAGAAAGTACATACAAAGTAAAAATTTTTGAAAATATGTATGTCTAGAAATATATTATAGGCTTAAATTCAAGTATAGAATTCTAGATTTGAAATAATTTCCCCCATAATTTGAAGACAGTAACCTATATTCAGGAAAAAATTCGAAAACCAAGACAATTTTGTATTTTCAGGGGATCAGAGTAGAAGGAAATTGGTCGAAAGTTACAAGTGATGGCTATAAAAGTATAAGGTGGCAGGGCAGGTTAGTTCTAGGATCCCTTGGGAGAAACATGCTCTGCTCAACATTGTCTGCTCGTAAGGTCTTCTCTTTCTTCCTTTATCATTTCAAATTCTTTTCTTAAATTCCAGACAATAAAGCTATTCAGAAAGCAGATTCTAGAGCCTGCCTTTGAATCGTGGCCTTGATGCTTTTACATATATAAACTTGAACAAAGTCATAATAATTATGACACTGTGATAGTGGCACAAGCACAGACACGTAGGTGATTAGAACCGAAGAGATTCTCAAACAGACTCACTTAAATGATTTATAACAAAAATAATACTGCAATTCAGTACTTAACCTCTACGCATATCAGTTTATTCATGTGCAGAATAGGAATAACTGTATTCCTGTGCTGGTTGTGAAGATTAAATGAATTAATACAGATGTGCTCAGACTAGGGCTTGGCATCTAATATATGCTTAATAAGTTATAGCTATTATTTTTGTTATTTCAACAAAATTTTCCCTGGTCCCAGGCCTTAATCAATTTCCTCTGAAAGTTCACACTTCTTATTCTGCACCACTTCTTTTGGGATTTAATTATTCACTGTCTTTGCTACTAAATTATTTTGTGTGTATTACAGGTGTATCTCCAATGATTGTAAGCTATTTGAGGACAGAAAATATATAGAATGCATATAATTGCTTCCCTAGTTTTCATGGCGCCCAATATAGTGTTGGGCTCAAGGTGGAATTTAGTCTGTGCTCATCAGTTGATTGGTCAACTTCAGGGCTTAGGTATATTTGTCAGGTGATCTGCTTTTAGCTCTTCAAGATGTCAGGTAAGAGCAGTTCTGTGTTTTGCAGCCCTAACATGTATCAAAAGCATTTGCTATTTTTACCTGTTAGTAAGCAACCTTGGATTTTAAGAGTTCTCAAGGATTATACCTGACAGAATCCACCCTTAAGTAAATACACTGCAAGGAAATGTAAAAACTTGTGGTTCTTGGCCTCCCTCTTACCTCTAGGGACTCTAAAGAAGACAGGAAGGAGTTTACGATTTTGCTCACTCATGAATAAGTAAAATTTTCTCATCCATATTGGTCTTTTGGGCCTATTTACTTTATGTATTTTATGTGACAACCTCAAACTACAGGGTTTTTAAGGTCCTTCTACTTTCCCAAGAAAGGACTCCATGTCTGTCAGTTACCTGGCAGGTGGCATATTGCCCTTCTTCCTGTTTCAAATTAGTCTCAGGGTGCTTTCTTTCCCGAGAGGTGGCCAAAAACTGCTGTGCCGAAATGGTCATTTGTGAATACAGTAATTCTCTGGAGGCATAAATTCATATCCTGTTCTCACTATGTACTTTATGAACTGTTAGAATTATTCTACTGCCAGGCCTGGCTAGAACCTGACTTGGCGCCCAGTGGCAACAACTGTCTTAAAAGGCTTGTGTGAATAGGGTCATAAACACTATTTACGTTGCTGGAAACACATACTTTTAGTATTTCCACCACCTTCCCCAATGCTCGCTGTCATGCGCACTGGCAGTTT
The DNA here is from genome assembly GCA_028627145.1 of Eidolon dupreanum. Taxonomy (NCBI): domain Eukaryota; kingdom Metazoa; phylum Chordata; class Mammalia; order Chiroptera; family Pteropodidae; genus Eidolon; species Eidolon dupreanum. Next base: position 87,274,089 of record CM053501.1, read on the forward strand.
GTAAAGAGTGCGTGGTTACTCTGTACTTTGCCCACTTTTTTGTTCGTGTGTAGATAAATTCATTTGTTTAAACTTCTTTTCATAATCAAGTCACTCTTGTATCCTGGCCTTCAGTCTTAAGTGACGCGAACCTTCCCAGATTATACATTCTAAGGTTTTTTTTCCCCTCCTTTTAACTAGAGCCAAAAAAAATATGGGTTATGATGCAAGCAACCAGATAGTTAAACCATTGCTTAATGTGCATTAGTAGAAGTTTAACTGCAGAAGGGTCCTGTCATTGGCATAATAACACTATGGAACCCTCTGTAGTTCAGTGGCAAACTTGATAGTCACTACCCAGGTGGCTGAGGATATTCGATCTCAACTTCACATTAGAGAAATGTGATGATAAAAGTTAGGCAACTCAGCTTTGTTTTCCCCCAATTTTACTTAAGAGGGAGACTGGATAGTTGAAAAAGAGATCATTCTTGCTGCTTCAAGATGCAAACCCTATTCCGATATAGTGTGTATTTGGCGAGAAATCTGGGAAAGAAGCAATATCATGCAAGGTTTGGTCTGATGGTGCCTGGCTTTCCTCTGAAACTGTATGATAATATGTGATGGATATTCAGAAAGTTTCCACGTATCTGTAGGACAGGGCATGATTTCGGTTCAAGCATGTGGATGAATCTTCACTTATTCAACATGTCAGACACTGTGTTAAGTGATGACATCAGAATAATGATGGCAAGGATTATAGCTGAAAGATTGTTTATGAAAAATACATGGCAAAGAAATATAAAAACTCATGTAAAGATAAGGGACATTAAGGGAAGGCTGTTGATTATGTACTTAATTTTTTTCTCAAAGTCTCATTTCCACATTCTGTTTACCTATGTATTTAATACTCTGTACCCTTACAACTCATCATAGTATTAAATTGGACCTAAGAATGCTATTTAAGCTCACGTACCGACAAGCCACCTAGAAGCAATTTTGAGTAATGCTTAAATGCACAGGATTCAGAAGTAGAGCTGTGCTGTTTCTTTGCAATAGGAACTTGAGTAAGTTCTCTATAAATCTAAATTTCTTTATCTGTGAAATTTGGATAATATTGATACCTACATGATAGTATTAATGTGAGGATTAAATGAAATAATGCATGATAGTTTAGTACAGTGCCTGGAACATAGTAAGTTCTTAATAAATATTAGCTGTTATTATCCAGTTATACTTGTTCTCTTATGAATCTTATAGCAAGGGAATAGCATGCTAGTCTCCTTTATTCATCTTTTCCAACTTCTCTGAATATTTTATTGCTCAGAAAAAAAAGAGTACAGTGATGTTAACCATTACTTTGGTTTTGTACTGATAGAAGATATCAAAGATTCTATTGGCCGGTTTGGTAATTTCTTCTCTAGACACTACTAGAGAAGCAATGACTCATGTTTCACTTTTTACATCCATTTAAGTTTTTAAAGAGTTCCTTTTAAGTCTTTTGATTATAGCAATGTGTTATTCCCTCCAAGTTCAGTTTACAGCAAAAGATTGTTCCCAGTTGCTTTAGGAGGAAAAGTTGACCTGTGGTTACTACTCTCTTTTTTTAACATGATGGCTTCTGTCTCCAACCATAATCTTACCTCACCATAATGAGGGTAAGAGACAGTGAGTTTAAAGGTTAACATTAGTTATACCATTTGTTGTATGATGGGCTGTTGCTGGGGCTTTTATAAATGAGAAGGGACTGATTGAGTGAAATGCGTGGATTCAAATAGGAAAACCTGGGGCATTTTCTTCTGGCTCTAATACCTTCCCCATGCCACATTTGTAGACATCTTTATATGTGCACAAGATATGAAGGAGAATCCATTTTTTATTTTTACTTTAGTACGGCTTTTTAACTATTGCCAACTCTTACCCATGAAGCTATTGTATCCCTGAAATAAATTTTACCCCATCAAAATTGGACCTTCTTTTCAGAAGATCTCTGATGGCTCTTCTTGCTTTGAATATTCAGTGCAAAGAAGCCCTTACAATTTCTATGCCAGTATTTTCTCCACTCTGGAACACAACATGTCCTTTTATTTCAGAAATCAAAAGTTTCTCATTAAAATCTTTACTTGAACTTCACATAGAGTTTAATAAAGTTTCCAAGTTAAGTATGAAACTAATAGTCCATTAAGAATAAGGAATTATTGATTTATGTTTTTGTTAACCTTTGGCTGTAAATGACCTTAAAACACCATCTAGCACATTCAAAATCACCAGGCATGACTGCCCAGTGCTCCACCTAACCTAGCCTCTCATTTGTTCTCTTATTAAATCTCTTATGAAATCTCCAGTGGAAGAGATTGTGTCAGAGTCTCCTTTACTAGTCTCTTCCAGCATCTTACAATCCATGCAATACTTAAGAAGAGAACTAAGTAGCATTCTTATAAATGTAAATTTTTTCGATATTTACTTGGATTGAAGACTTTTCATATTTTGTTGCCTATCTTATGGTATGATAGCTGATGCATGATGTCATTGTATACAATAGAAATTGTGTCCAAAATTGTGCCACAAATCACATAGCAATGATTTGAGTACAAAGACCATTTTTAATGTCAAAATATTATACCACCCTCCTACACACACACACACACACACGTTTCACTTTTGCTATCTGTTATTTAAGAAAATTCATAGTGGAAAATAGCTATTTTGAGTGTAATAAAGCTTTTTAGTTTATGTATATTTATTAAACATAATAGCATCTTCATACACCTGAAAAGTAGTAATGCATGTGTGAGAGAAAATGTTCAGTCTAGAAAAAGAAGAAACATGTCCTATTTGTCATTCTGAGTCACAGTGAAAATATTGGTGGTTTTTACCCATATAAATCTTCCATTTATTATGCATATTTTGGATCTAATTAAAGATAAAAATGACAAAGGTTGGTACACAGTTAATTTTTTTCATTCTCCTTGTCTGTAGCTCACAACAAAGATCCTGCTAGAACATAGTGACCACCTAGATGATAAAGCATAATGAATTTAGATACTTCAAAATATGTCATAAGCCTCAGACCATGCTGCCTATGATTAAATCAGAAAATGTTATAAACAAGAGCAAAGAGCCTGTACTCAAAATTTTTTCTCTATGCAAACTTTTTTATAAAGCACCAAAATTTCCTGGGTCTTCTTTAACTTAAAAGAAAAATTTTTGTGCTCTATAGCATATATCACTTCATAGAGGAATATTTAATAAAATAATCCATTAACAAAAAAGTATTTATGAGTGTCTGCCATGTGGCTGGCAAGAAATCATTGGTTTCTTTCATCCATTTGCCACATTATCTCTTGGCCTTAGGTGAGTAATGAATGTCAATTTCTGTGGATGAGGAAAGGAATTTTTATGTTGGCAAACTGCGTTTGGACTTAGAAAGTTGACCCAAGTTCTATAGCAATAATTTGATCTTTGATAGATATGTTTTCTTTGGCTAGCGTAAAATCACTGTTGTTTTCAATCATTTTTATATTTATGGAAGACAAGCTGATTTGTGTCTTTTGGGGGCTGGTGAGTGTATTTTTTTCCCCATATGAAAAGCTGATCACATAATTATGCATGTGTTTCAGTGTCTTTGTTAGACTGCAAGGGGTTAGACTATTGGAAATTGATATACTAAAGGTACCAAGAGATTGCTTGTCTTAATGTGGTGCCAATAGAGGGCGAGAATTCCCCTTTCAAACTCTAGGAGGTTTTTGTATATAGAGACAGAGATTCAATTTGGAAATACAGTAAAATCTCATCTAGTTTACTTGGTTAAATGGCTACTTTGGGTCACCAATATCTCTTGTTGTTATAAAGGTCATACAGGATTATGTGTACTTTATTTTAAAAAAACACAAGTCTTTAAACTATTTCCCTTGCTGTGGAAACCATTCGTGTACCTCTGCTGTTAGCAGTATTTTGTTGGGAAATATTGACAACCACAACTTTCTAGTATCACCTTTAATATAAAACATTTCTAAAATACTTTTATTACTCATGAATCCCAGATCTTTCTTGGGCATTTACCATTTTCAGGGCTTTGTAGTTGACAATGAATATACAAATCTCTGCATTGCGGTGAAATGTGAAGCTAAATGAATGTCTCTCTTTCATCCTCCCCATTTAGCTGGCAGTCATACTGCATTTGGCATTTATACTTTGGTTACCTATTACTTTAGTGTTGTCAACAGTGCATGCCAAAGTTAGCTTCTAACTTTGAAAGGTCCCAACTGGAGTGTGATAGAGACATTTGAGAAGGAGATGCCAAAAGACTAAATAGGTTTCTTATCCTGTTTCCAAACTGGGTAAAAGACCCTTTGAGCTGGCAAAGGAAAGGAAGTTTGGAGAGGAAAGGATGAATTAGATGTATGTAGCATTAGAGCCCTGTGCTGTGCTTTCAGCGTCCTTGTGGGGGCAAGGCTGGGCAAAGGACATAGTAACATGCCCCTTGAAATTTTCAGGTGTCCAAAGGTAGGGAAGACTTATGCTCTACCTTCCTTTTGGGGAACTTTGAATATAGTGGTCTCACATATGTATCTTGTGCTATCTTTGTACAGGTGAGTGGCCTGTACATGGAGATGGTGGCCTGTATATGTGCCTAATAACTATTGTAGTAGGGTAGATGTTATGAAAGTTAAGAAGAAAGAGAGGTTAGTGTGGCCTGGGTTTATTAGAGAAAGTTTAAGTGTTTAAGACTTAGTAAGTTCAGTATGGTGAAAATAGTATTATGTCAGCGAGTTAGTTAATAAAATGTTAATTATCAAAGAATGTGAGCAGTAATAATCTTGGCTTCTCCCTTTTTTGCCCACAGAGATAGTAAATATCTATTTCTTATTGACTGGAGAATAGGTAGACCAAACAACTTTTTTTGACTATTTGGGTACTTTTTCTTTCTTTAAGTATTAAACTACTCTTGACCTGATGGTTAATCATTTTATTTTTTCTTCTTTCAAAAAACTCCAAGGTAGCAGGAGTCCTGATCAGGTGCTATCTATTGGATACGTAATGTGGAAAAGCAACAATAGCCTCTAATAGAACAATTTCTAGCCATTGCATTTTGGAAATAAACCTAAGTTCTAATAAATCACTCAGAACATAGGACACACATATCCCTTGAAGGTTTTTTCCCCCATAACTCGCATTTCTTCCATATGTTTCTTGGTCCCTCAAAACACAAACTGTCATTAAAAAGGTATCACAGCCATAAATTTGCCTGCCCCAGAAAATCTCCAGATAGGAGCCTCTTTATATTCAATTTCCATTCTAACAGTAAAGTAATAAACCAAATGATAGCAAGCCAGTACAAAGCCTCTCTCATTTTTTAATTGCATGCAGTCTGACCTCACAGGGACTCAGAAAAGCAATTATAAAAACTACCATCAAATTAACTGTAAACTGTATGATATAAATTGGAAATAATGCCTTTCATGTTTGTAAAAACCGTTGGGATATGTTGCTTAGTTTTAGTTACTGATTCTTTGTATTGAACTTTTAGAGTGGATTTGGAGAATAAGATATAGAGTTGTATAATGTAAAATCTGAATTTGGAGTTTACATAATACAACTATTTATAATTACATCTGCTTCTTTTGTCTTTTCTAGGAGAAATGTCATTTTCTGACAGCTCTATTTCTGGCCAAGTAACAGACTGAGGTGTGACCTTTTACCTTAAGAAATTATATAACAACTTAATAGTAATCACTTTACCATCTGCAGTCCACACTAAATTAAAAGACACCTGATCCTTAATTCTGGCATGTGGCTTCACACTCTGCCTTTCTTTTCTTTGTTCAGTAATGAATGATCATTTCTATGCTAGTGACTGTGACTGTTTGGTGGATGGAAAAACAGAGCGCTAAGTGTAGTCCCATTTATTCTGAACTGATTGGCTCCACCCAGCTTTGTTCTCATCCCACAGAGCTCAGTTCTCAGCCCCGGCTTTCATGTTTCTTTACCCCATTTTGGTCCTGTAAAATAGACCATTTGCATTAATTTTCCACCATGAGGTTTTCTAGTCTAGAGTGAGATTCCAGTGGATGCTGGAAGAAAAGGGGGACACTAAAAGGCTAAAATACTTTTTGTAGACATAAACTGCTTTCCCTTTCTCCAAGGAGAGAGAAGGCTATCCCTTGATGGGTGTTAAAATAATGTAAAAGTTCCACCCAGACCTGCTTATGAGGAAAGAATTTGTTTTTTGTTCCAGCGCATAGCAGGCTTTTACAGCAGAGTTAAAAAAAAAAAATCAATCACATTTCCTGACAGTCTAAACACTTCTTTAATGTATTGCTCACTGCCGGGACTGGGGAGGGAGGGGAGTGGAATGGAGATGTTGGCAATCATCAGGCTCTGAATTATTGGCCTTTCTTTTCAATTCCACAGATGTTTTGGCCTGAGAGACTCCACTTTAAGACTTTTAGAAAATACCCATTGTCATCTTCTTGTGATAGTTACACATGAAGAATTTGAATTCCACCATTATTTTTCTGGTATTTTAAGTGCCTAACACACTTTCCTCTTCATATTCTGCTTTCATTCTACCCAACTGCTTCATATCTACTTCATATTTCCTTTCATTCTCCCAACTCTCCATACCATCCTGTCTTTCCACAGCAAGTCTTCTACTTTGCTGGATTTAAATGATTTGAATCTGTTGTCAATATTGAAATTATCCCTGGGGTATTTGGCCTGTGTCTGTGCCTTGTGGGGTTGCCTACACTCTTCAGGATAAAGAAAAGTGTGAAAGGCATGAGTCTAAGACTTACTGTTTGCGACAACTCAGCTTTATGAACTGTATTCGTGGGAATTTGAGAACCTGTTCTCTGGAAATCACCTGGCTGCCTGACTACACTACCCTGAGAGATTCCTATTGGAAATGAGTAGTTAGTGCAGAAAACATCCTTAATTAATGATGCAGCATGACCCTGTGGCCAGCCAAGATATGATTATGGAAACATTTGCAAAGGTTTATGTGACCTACAAAGTAGATTCCCTAAATATTAAAAGAAAATTTACTGGGATTGGGCACATGAAACACACATGTATATATATATACTCTATCATATATATATACATGTATATAGTTTACATATGGAATATACTATATATATGTATTTTCTATATATGCTGTCTATATATGTTTTATCTATACTATACATAGTACATACTATATATGTATAAATATTTGCATATATTTATATGTATTTATACATATATGTTCTAAGTATAATATAGATAGATATATATTATAAATATATAATACATATATATAATTTCATTATACTAGGAATCTCTAAGGAAATGACTATCTCCTCTCAGGTCAGCCTTGAATGTAAAGGGTAGTAGATGGTCACTTTAATGGAATGACTAAATAACTTGTGTGAGCCTATAAACATCTCCCTCAGACCCATCATGGAACCTCAAATTCTGTGAGTTGGGTTTCATTCCTTTAAATTCTGAAGACCTTTCAACATTCTTTTTTTTTTTAACATTTTATTTATTTATTTATTTTTGTTTTCCCCCCTCCCCTCTGGTATCAACATTCTTAAGTACCAATCAAAACTTTAGTACCCCTGGGAACACTTATCAGCGATAACCTGCTTGAAAGGATAGGATAAGAGGGAAAGGGTGTCAGTTGACAATAAGATGATAGCAAAATCATGGCAAAAAGGGCTGAGGGTAGATACCTGGATTTAGTAGTGGGACAGCTGGAGGTAGAGGATGAGGCTCACAGCCAGAAGTGTCAGAAATGAGTTCACCTACTCAGTTTTGCAGAAGTCTGGCCCAGCCCCGCGTTTGTGTGTAATGGGTGTTCACTCTGTCAGACAAGTACTTGGATGGTCTCTGAAGGGATGTAGAGGAGTAACTTTTCTCTCCAAGTTAACAGCCAGAAACTTCACACACCTAAATAAACAACCTTGCATGCCAAATATCACATTAGTTTATAGGGAGATGTCAGTGGTAGAGCTAAAACATTGCTTTAAAAGATTTCCCATTGGAGGGTTCTGACGGAGGAACTGTAGGACAGTTTTTGCTGAGCTGAGCCAGTAAATGCTTTTCAGTGTTTTCCCCAAGGGCTCTGGTGAAGTTGTAATTCTTCACATACAAGCAATTTAATGTATTTTCTTGAAAGTAAAACGCTGGGGCCTGGGTCAAGTAAGTCAAAATTCTCCCTTATCTATTGGGTTTAATGGTGATTGGGTTAGTGACAGAATCTCTGGTTACTCTTTTAGTCTCAGTCTGTGCCTCATTTTCGGCCTTTTATGATGACCCAGTTTCTTTTGTTAGCGAAGTTTGACGATTATACCTTTTTCTCCCAACAATGTTGATGAATACCAGGCTAGCTCCTTCCCTTGGCTGGTCTCATCCTGCTCTTGCTTTTCAGTGCTGTCAGTTGTCCCTTTGGTTTCCAGGTTCCAGACTTAAGGTCTCTCTTTTTTTTCTTTTTCTTTTTTTTTTTTTTAATTCTTATTGGCATAATATATGAGTAATATATTATTCATCCAGACCTGAATGGTGGGTCAAAAAGTAATGAAGATAATAGTTAAGTACTTATTGTGTTAAGTACTATATCGAGTTATTCGCACACTTTATTTCATTTAATCCTTAAAGCTGTTTTAAGATAGATAATATTATAACCATTTTTATGTTTGTAGATTGTAGTTAAGAGAGGTTAAGTAACTTTCTCAGCCTTACATAGTGAGAAGCTGAGATTCAAATCTAAGTATTGCTTGAGTCTAAAGTCAGTTTTGAGTAGTAATCTTAGCTCCTGTTACATGTAACCCACTTGTTACATATTGTTAATTTCTAATGTTTCTATTTTCTTATGTGTAATCATGCATGGAAACACACAACACTTTTCAAGGGCTTACTACTGTAACATTTTCATGTAGTCAGAAATAAAAAGGCACAAAACAAAGCAGATGAAATAATTGTAAAATATACTGTAGAGCAGTAGTTTTCAAATGATGATCAAATGATGATCACTGGAACACTAAGGGATCTAGGGCCACTCGGGGTGGTGGATTTTTGAGAGAGACTTTGTTGGGAGAGCTCTGAACTCTGTTCTCAGCAGCTGTACTTTGACCTGTTTTATGTATCAAGTTTCCAAAGAGTCCATTGCTTTACCGAAAAACAAAAAGTTTGAGTCCTGATTTGTTATAATGCTGGAGAGATTTACATTAGGAATTTGGGATGTCAGAGTTACAACCACAGGTTGGCTGGACTTCCTAGCAACTTCTGTATTGACCTGACCATGTTTATTTATAGAGTCCTCATTATCTTATTTAGGAAAGAAAAAGGAGGGAGGGAAAGGGAAGAAAGCAAGGAAGGAAGAAGAGCAGGCAGAGCACACAAACTTGTATGTCTTGTGTGGCAAGGCAGACTTTTTCTTGGCATTAATTGCAGGAGGAATTGATCATGTTTCTCGTATGAGGGGCACGATAAACAGTAATGGTTTCAATAGTGGTTTTACATAAGATGTTCTTGTGATAGATTTTTCTTTTTACAACGTTTAATGAACCCTTAAGCCATAATGTTATTTGAAGAGCATTCTTGGGGGAGGACCACAAAATAAGGTATGTAAAATGAACATACCAACCTGCCTAGTCTACTTCACAGAGTTGTTGCCTAAAGCTCAAAGAGCTAATGTGTGAAAAATGTTTGGAAACCTGTCACAATTACTTCACGTTTACATAGTGACATCATTTATTAAATCACACATCTTTCTGAGTTCCTGCTCTGTGCTCGGTATTGTTCTAGGTGCTGGGGATGCTCAATGCTAGCCATTGTTGGTTAGAGTTTATTTGTCTAGTCATCTTTTGCAAATTGTATATTTAGTTATCTTATTACTTTGAAAGATGAGATTGATTACTCAAGTAAATTGAGTGGGGCTTGCTCTCAGAACAGGGAATCATTGAGTCTTCAAGCTGGAAGGGTTTCTAGATGTTATCTGGTGCATTCTGTCCATGTAGGAATCCCTTACAGAATTCCTAAGGAAGGGCACCAGAAACTCTTTAGATATTTCTAATTTGCAGATAGTCTAGCCTATTATTAGACAATTTAATATTTTACTGTCAAGTTTTAAAATGTTTAAAATTTATTCTTTATGTTGAACAGCCTAGGAGTTTGGAGAACAGTGGTAGAGATAGATGTTAGGAAACCCTCTATGTCCTATGTTGACCACTTTGTCTTTTTAATATGTTCTAGTTGGCAATCATTCTGCCATCAGAAGCATGACAGAAAGAATCTTGCCACCTTTTCGCTGGACAGCCTTTGAATTTAAAGATGTCTATTATGTCATCCCTGAAATTATTTTTTATAGGCTAAACATTACCAGTTCTCTCATTCTTCATTAGAGATAATTTCCAGACATCATCATGGTTGCCTTTGTCTGGATACATTGTTTTGACAGTATCCCTTTTATAATACATCATTCAGAAATAAACACAGTGTCCCAGATCTGGCCTAATACATTGGATTCTATTCTGAATAATTTATCTTACATTCTTATTTTCTTTTTTTAAGCTTCAAATCAACTTATAATTGAAGTGTATTTGTGAGTGACCTTTGATCATATGCTGTCTCTCAAATTGTTTGCCAATGTCGTTGTACAAACTCATTATACCTAAAAATGATATATCACATGAGGAATGCTCTGATGAGGTAATAGACCCAAGGCTGTTTGTAAGTCATAAAACACTATACAAATATGAGATGTTGTAACTAAGTTCCTTAGATTCAGAACGTGTCAATTCTGAAATCACTGTTGAAATCCCCTTGGATCCATAGAACTTATTTCTGTTATTTTATTTAGGAAATTCCTTTCAATTAATCAGATGTCTTATCTTGACCTTTTCTTTTTCCCTTGGAGTGAATTAATTGGGCCTATGTTTTTCGGTAAATAATTCATAAAGTAGTTACTGAGTACTAATAAATGGTATTGCTAAGCCCCATCAGTGGATACAAAGAGATTTAAGATACTCTATCATTTTGATGGCAGGGTGGCCTTAGCTAAAACTGAAAATTTGTCTTTGTTGCTTTCAATAAAATATTCTTTCCAAAAGGTGTTGATGTGTGGGAAGGAGAGAGAACGCCTTCCTGGGAGGTTAGAGAAGTGGTGGATGTTAGTATATGTGGCGAATGTGTGATCTTACAAGTTTATATATTTGCCCTGAAGTGACAATTTGGACTTGTGAGGAACTTTTGGTGAAGGTAGAAACAGAGAAGCCAGAAAGAGGTTGATATGGAGTGCATGGTCTGGAGAAATGGAAGGAAGAGAGAAGAGAGAAAACAGGAAGTAAGTACTATGTGAGGAGAGAGCACCTTTCTGTTCTGAGCACCTTCTGTTCTTTCAGCCTCAATATATTAGGTTTTGTTCCAGGCTTATTTCTTATGGTGTCAAGATGGTTTCAGTGGTTCCAGACATCACTTCCTCATTACAACTGTGTACAAATACAGGAATACAAGAAGGTGTCTTGCTTTCTTATTAGGGGTGAAAATCTCCAGAAACCCCAATATACTTTCCTTATGGTCATATGCAGTGAGAATGATTAATACTGGCACTAACCAATTGTGGTTCATCTTTTGGAAATGGGGATGGAACTCACCTCTCCTGAATATATGGCTGCCCACTTTGACCAAATTAGAAAGGAAAAACAAAATGGAAAGGGAAGCTATTCAATAGGCAATCGGTAGTACCTGTCACAAATGACAACTTCAGCTGGAGATCTCCCTAGACAAAAAAATATGCTTTTTTGTTTTGTTTTGTTTTTTTTGTTTTTACTGAAAGGCTTGTAGTAAGGGCATGAATACTGTATAGTGAACCCTGGGAAGGATTTATTTATGTATTTATTTATGTTGTGTTTGTGACTATTTGTGTGGTATGATACTGAATTTGTCTTAACTATATTGTCTGTGCGGTATCACAGAAGTTTGGATTCTGTAAATTTGAGTTGTTGATATGAATTCTAATCTTTAGGGACTATACAGATATTAGCTTTCCTGATTAACTTCATTTTTGTTTGTGTGTATATAGAGATTCTTTATTGGGCTAAAAAATGGCTTTATTTTCTGCCTATAATACAGTCCTCCCCAAACAAATTACTGCCAAAAGGATTTCAAAGTCTAAGAGGTTTGGTGAGGTAAAAAATAAAAACCCCAAGCCTACAATTTCATACTATAATATGATTTGATCATAGCAATATAATAAAGGAGCACAGGTTTGGAAGACAAGGTACCTGGTGTGTATGACTGGCACTTCTACAAACTAGCTTGTGGTGCTTGTTCAGTGACTTCACTTCCTTAGATCTTAATTTCATCATCTCTTCTCTTGAGGGAGTTGTATTAGACCAATGTCTCCTAGACTCTGTTCCATGGGAAATTAGCTTTCTTAGAAAAATTTATTAATATAGAAAAAGTGGAAAATTTAGTCAAATATATTTGGTAACGTTTCTTCACTGCAGGATTATCAGAGCCTTTGATATGCTGATATGCACTGTGAATCTCCTGGAGGATGCAGGGTTTTCTAGTGCTATGTGACCAGGAATCTGTTTTTGTTTGGTTTGGTTTTGGTTATGGTTTTGGTTTTTTGAAGAATCACAAGGCCTTGTTTTTTAGAACAGTTAATGAAACATCGAACTGGATAATATTTACTCTGCAGTTATGCCAAAGGATCATGTTCTTTGATTTCAGAGGCGTTCATTGGTGAATAACAGGATGGAGGGATCTCTCCCACTACTTTGATTATGGAATGCACATTGAAGGAGGAAAATCAGAACTAGAATCTGAAGAATGGATACAACTTTCATAGCTGAAGCTGAGTGGAGATATTTGTGGATAAAAGGAATAGCAAAAATACATGAACAGAGGGAAAGCGTCATAGGTTTTGGGAAATTATGAACTGTCAAAAATGACTGGGTCTAAAATATACATTGAGAAGTGGCAGGGGATAAAAGAGGAAATGTGGGTGGATGTCAGAGAGTTGAAAGCTTTAGATGTCAGGGCAGAGAGGCTGTGCTTTGTGTAGGCAATGCAGAGCCATCTGAGCAGAAGAATGATATAAGCAGTGATGTAAAAAGCAGCTTACCCTGGGACAGTGTGGAAGATGGATTTGAGGGTAGTATGAAAAGAAATGTTATTCTGCTATGGATTTGTACTTGAATGAGGATGATGGCATTGGGAATGGAATGAAAGGGATACAATCTGGCAATTTCTGAATGTCAGAGAACTCCAGAATGTCTGTTAGCTATCCAGGAAACACTGGAGATGTTGCTGTGTGTGGAGAGAGACAGATCCAACAAGAAAAGTTACTCGAGAACAACAAAGAGTCTTAATGTTTCTCAAGGAACCAATAATATAAAGAAGAGTGCTGGTTATTTGGCTTGTTTGTTGATCCACTCATTCACCCATTTATGCATTTGTCAAACACTTATGATGACCTACACTGTGTAGGTAAATATGCATCCAGGGACGTTATAGCCCTTTTCCTAATTTACTGCCGGCAATTGGCAGTGAGGTCCTTGTATATGCTTGTAATTCATTCTCACTGATATGCAGGGAAGGTTTATTATTTCATTAAAATAATGACGAATTTTTATAACTGAATTTTTAAAAACATTTTTTTAAATCTTTTATTCCTCTAATTGCTGTATTCTTAGAGCTCATGGTTTAAAACCATACTGAATAGTGGTTTCTTATGAAATATTTTAAGCCCTATAAAGTGTTTTAAGGGCATGTGAAGATTTAAATGACAGTGTGTTAGAAGCACCTATCTGTGTTAATGGTCAGTAGTGATTGATAGTCACTTGCTATTTTGCTACTCTTTCTCCTTCTATTATTGTTACTACTATTATTATTACTGTAGTTGTATTTGAGACTTTCTCTGGCTTTGAGTAATACTTCAGCACATTCATTTGTAACTTCAGTTTTCTGCTGGTCTCGCTGTGCAGAAATGGGTTGACAGGAACACAGAGTAGAATGAATTGACTCCTTCATATAGTAGGCCATGACATTATGGAGAGTCTGAGAAGTTTAAGGGTATGGTTTTCTTGTGACATATTGAAAAGAGGGGCCATCAGAATATGCTCATGTGTGTGCTTGTGCACATGTATGTTCATGTGTGCGTTCATGTGTATTTTAAGCAGTTTATTTGGATCTGAGATACTGTTTATATATTATTCAGCTAATTTTAACATACTGCGTTCTCTTTTCTTTAAAACCTTGGGATTTCTTGGTTATCTTGAAAGACTATAGAAGTCATGCTGAAGGGGAGGTAAGAAGGGCATTTTAACATTTTCCTCCTCTTTACTCCTTTGCCGCCTGTTAACTTTCTCTCCTGTAACACTTGAATTCTGGACTCTGGATTTTTAAAGGTAGGAACACATTACTAGAAAAATTAGGAGTCAAAGAAAAACATGTATCCTTAACACTACTTTAGAAATCATAATAGTTATCATATTAGTATCTGGGATATTGAAGTCCCATGTGATTCACGCCCTAGGATTTTTCCCTTTTTACTTTTATGGCTGTACAAACACATCCCGGCTTGCTTCAGTTCCCATCCAGCCCAGGAGGTTCCTATCAGAGCTGTCTGAGCGGACTACATAACGAGGGTGATTTATGATGTTCCAATGACAGAGTTGCAGATTTCTTTATTAAACACCAAGAACAAAGGGAATCAAAGGGGAAAAAACAGATCATAACCACTGCTGACTGAAATCTGTGCACCAGGCATGTGAAAGAAGGAACAAATATGCTCAGGCCTCCTGCTTCCAGCAAACTTACATCGAGATTTGTGACTTTCCCCTCTGGGGAGAAGAAAGTTTCTCTCCCTTTGGCCTTCTCTTGAAACAAAACCTAGGAAATATTGTCATTCACAAAAATTTTATTAAAATACCTTCATTCAGTCAACAAATATTTTTCGAGCAGTTCCTCCATTCTCGGCACTGTTCTGGATTCTGAGTGAACAAAAGTGAAGAAAACCGATAAAAACCTCAGGCTTTGTGGAAACTGTGTTTCTAGTGACTGGCATAAGGACTCCAAGGCAGAGGGCCTGGCAAGTGCGAAGGCCCCGGGAGCCTGAGGAGCAAGTCGCCATTCCTCCTGCGTGGCAGAGAGTTGAGGGGAGGGAAGGAGATAAGGGCATGGGGCATGGAGTCTGATTGTGTAGGGCCTGCATGTCTAGAGAGGGCCTGGGCTTTTATCCCACATGACACGGGGACCCACTGGAGAGTTTTGAGCAGAGGAGTGACATGGTCCGACTTAACGTTTTAACAGAAACATTTGATTTCTGTGGTGAAATACACCAAAGGGGGCCAGGACAGAGGCAGGGGGACAGATTAGTTAACTGGGAATCTGAAGGTTCGTCTTCAGTTTCTTCCAGATAGTTCTTTTTGATCAGACCTAAATTACTGGCTCTCACTTCTGTATGTCCCATGTCCAGTTCATGGGGATCCCTCCTTCATCTTCGCCTCGGTAAACACAGTAAATGCAGCAGCAACGTTTCTCCCTTTGCCAGAGCTGCAGCCAACCCGTCTCTTGCATCTTAGAGTTTCCAGGCAGGAGTCAGATGCCACTTCACTGAGTTCCTTTCTAACAGAAGAAATGAATGATAAATTCTCTGAGTGCTCTCCTTGTCTCCTGTTGCTCTTGACAGGTGTCAAGAAGAAAGAGCTGACTTCTCTCTTAGAAGGGGTGGATGCATAGAATGTCAAGAATTTTCTCCACAGAAATCTTCTTTAGAAATTCTCCCTAAGTAATGTCCTCAAAGCCCTCTCATTAGACTTGATGTTAGGAGCTAATATTTCTCCCACATCTCTTTCGTGGAGGAAAAGAGGTGGAGGAAAGTACATTCTCTCAGGAAATCTTTTCCTCAAGCCTGATTCTTCCTCCATCTTTTATGCCTTGAATGTAAGGAAGGGATTCCAGAGTTTTATAACCAATTTTTTTTTTTGACTACCATCTTTGAAAATTTGCAGCTTGTTCTGGCATTTCACTCTGGAATGTCATAACTATTATATTTAGTGTCTTGGTTGCAACATCCTGTTACAAAGGGAGGGACTACTTGCTAATTAAGGAATTGTGTACTTCTTCCATGATAATGACTATCAATAAGTGAGAATATGTTTGGCAGAGAGAAAAAAGAAAATTCAGGATGTCATATCATCATATTTTGGCATGGCAATATGCACGCAGTAGATACTTAAATATTTGTTGAAAGGATTGGCTTGTGCTTTGAATGGAAACTGCAAAGTAAATTCATATTAGGAAAGCACGTTCATGGTCATAATTAAGTCCGCCTCTCCCAATGATAGTGCAAATAAGGTAATTCTGCCCTACTCTACATCAGACTACCGCCTAAGATATCACTTTTTTTTTTTTCTGCAAGGAGTTGGTCAGTGATTTTTAAGCCCCAAACCCTTATGAGTTTCAAAGGAACTGTCATGTAATTGAATAACAAATGCTATTATATTGCCTTGGAAAGGAGAGTTTTCTGACTGAGGGAAGAAGGGCTTGAGCCTTCTTGTTTAACACAGCTGGACTTGAGAAAAGTATTTTAGAAATGATGATGCTAAATACTGGAACATTGCTTTAACATGACCTGTTCTGATGTGGGACTCACACTTAGACTCTGTACTGATTCTTATGAATAAATGTATATCAGGGGGATTCTGTGTGCCAAGCCATAAACTGAAGACAAAGCACATGTATGTGAAAGGCTACATAGTACCGGAAAGGCTGTGAGGCACTTCACAGTGAACTGCCAATGCGAGGTCTAGACAGTGAGTTGTTCAAGAACAGAGGGAGGAGGAAGCAGTCGCTGTGGAAGGCTTTTTGGAGGACTATAGGAGCCTGTTTTATAGTTAGGCTCTGTCATATAAAGTTTGGTACTCATGTAACAGATTTCATGTGGGTGCGAAATATACAAATCACTTAACCACTGTGCCTCAAATTTTCATCTACTCTGTATCACCTTCTTTCAAATTGAGAAATATAACACATATATAGAAAAGTACCCCAAACAGTTTAATGAATGCATAAAACAAAATACACCCACATGTTAATTGTAATTACAGGAGAGAATATGAACAGTGTTCTAGAAGCCCCATGCGTCGCAGCCCCCACGCCAGCTGACGTTTTCCTCAAGGTAGCCACTCTCCTGCATTCTATGGCAATGATTTCTTTGCTTTTCTTTTTAGTTTTGTACACTATGTACTGTAAAAGAAAAACTGTCTAAGCCTGATCTGGCATAAAACTTTACTGTGTGATGTAACTTAAAACCATTTTCTTGGAGAAGACTAGCATTGCTGACCAAGTGCCTGAACAATTTTTTGATGAACTTTTATGAGATTAAGATTAGTTTTGGAAATTAGTTACTCACCTGTTGATTTGATTCTCAGTTGACTATAAGTCAAAAATTTACTACCTTTAACCAGACTCTCACTTTATATATCTAGATTTTATATATCTAGACTAACCATTCTCCTTTTTTATAAAATGTACCTATAAAGAATAAATACTTGAATAGACCTCTAGGAATCTTTTCTCTTGTATGCAAAATGTAAATATATATCTATATATCTATATATATATATCTTTAATAGTTGCTTATATCTAAATAGTCTTAAAAGTTACATTAACAGTATACATTGCTAAATAATAATTTTAGTATGGCCCATTTTAAAATTTCATTAAAATGGTTTCACAGTGTATTTATCTTGTCATCTTTTCTTCTTTTGCTTAATTTTTTAAGAGCCAGCCATCTTGTTGTATATAGTTTTTGGTTTTCATTTTTATTACTGTGTAGTATTCCATTAGAGGTATATACTAATATTTATTCATTCTACTATTGATGGACACTGTTGTTTCCAAAATTCCTGTTTTGGTTTGTTAAGGACCAGACTGCTAGGAGTGTACTTGTGTATAAATCTTGAAGCAAATATGCAGGAGTTTTTCCTATAGGGAATGTAACCAGGAATAGAATTGCTGGATAATAGGATATATATATATACACACATATATACATACATATATATAATGTATATGTATATATGTATACACACATATATGTGTATATATATATGTATATGTATATTCAATTTTAATAGATAATGCCCACTTGCTTTTTCAAAGTGATTGTACTAGTCTGTACTCCCAACAGCATAATTTGAGAGTTTGCTCCGTTTTCTCACCCAATATATGGTATTTTCAGACTTTTTGAATATTCTTGATTGGTTTGGAGTATGATGGTATCATTCTAGTCTTGACATGTACTTGTCTGATTAAATGTGAGGTTGAACACATTAACATGTATTTATTGGTCATTTGGATTTTTTTCATGATGTTCCTGCTCAAGTCTCTACCCATCCCCCCACCTTTTTTCTTCTATTTATTGGTAGTCTGTCTTTTTTTTTTTTGATTTGTGGGAGTTCCTACAAATATAAAAAGTCTTCTGTTGCTAATAACTTCTTCCACCTTGTGCCAGTTTTTATACCCTTCCAATAAAATCAAATTTAGCAATCTTTTCCTTCATGGTATGTGTGTGTATGTGTACATATGAACACATTTTGATTTTAAAATCTTTCATAATTTACTGAATTCGTGTATTAATTCTAATTGTTTTTTGGTAGTGTCTGTAGGGTTTTCTATATATAAGATTGTGCTATCTGCAAACATAATTTTACTTTTTCCTTTCTAATTTGGATGCCTTTTATTTCTTTCTCTTGTCTGATTGCTCTTGCTGGTAATTCCAGTGCTGTGTTGAGTGGAAATAGAAGAGAGTGGGCATCTTTGCCTTGTACTGGATGTTACAGGAAAATTTTTAATTTTTCCCCCCCATTGATTATGAGTTAGCTGTGAGGTTTTCATGAATGGTCTTCTTTGTGTTGAGAAAATTTCTTTTTACACTTATTTTGCTGAGAGTTTGTAAAAGCTTGAGTGGATGTTGAATTTTATCAAATGCTTTTTCTGTTTTTATTTAGATGATCATGTGGTTTTTATTTTTCATCCTGTTAATGTGGTATATCACATCGACTGATTTACATATGTTAAACCTTGCATCTCAGGGATAAATTTCACTTAGTCATGGTGTAAGAGTTCTTTATATATTTTGAATAGCAGTCCTTTATCAAATATGTATTATGTAAATATTTTCTCTAAGTCTATGGCTTGTTTTCTCATTTTCTTGATCCCCTTAGCATATTAATCATTGTTAATTTAAATTCCCCGACGGATGATAATTCTAACATCCCTGCTGTATCTGACCCTGTCTCTTCAAGCTGTGCTTTTTGCCTTTTAATAGGCCTTGTAATTTTTTTTGTTGAAAGTTTGACGTGATATTCTGGGTAAAAGAACTTCAGTCTGCAAGGCTTTACTGATGTGGTGGTAAGGTGTGGGGGAGGGGAAGCGCTCTAGGGTCCTGTGGTTTTTAGGTCTTAGTTTTTTAGTGAGCCTGTGCCCCAGGGCTGTGACCTTTGACAATGCTTCTCATGTTCCCCCTCCTACACACACACACACACACACACACACACACAC
>CM053501.1:87294127-87424657 GCA_028627145.1 Eidolon dupreanum
GTTCTATAAAAGCAAGACGAGTTGGGGCATAATTGTAGAAATTAGAGTTTAGGAGAACCACTGAGTTTTTTTGTGAGTTCTACTTCCTCACTTTACTCTTGGTGACGTGAAAGCTTCGCTATGGTGGAATAGGAATTCACGCATACGGAGTGTTTTCTATGTGGCAGGGATTGTGCTGGACATTTTCATGTGTTTTAGATCTTATTTTATTAGCTCTACAGTTCTGTGAAGTATTGTCAGGGACTTGTGCTTGATCTTCTCTATTTGCCCTTAAAGTCTGATCTCTACTTCTTTTCACCTTCTGTGTTCTGGGCAGCTCAGGCTGGAGATTAGAGAGTAGAAAATGAAGAAAGGAGTACTCTTTCTCTTCCTTGATCTTTCCTTTCTAGGCCACTTGTAAGTTGTGCTTTGTTCTCCTATTGAAGGCCCTCTGCTTGTAGTTACAGCATTACCCATAAGCCTCTGGGGTCAGTTAACCTACTCCCTTCTTCCAGGAGACTTAGGGTAGGGAGAGGGGAGGGCAGAGGTGATTACAGCTCCCTCCTTTGGCAGCTCTAGGATGCTCCACTGGTTCTTATTCATGTCTCTTACCTTGCCCACATCTTTGTTAAGAATCGCTTCTTTAAATTCTCATTTACCCCATTTGGATGTTTCCTTTCTTTTCTGCTGTGACTATAACTGATCCATTTTTACTTTCCCCATTTTATAGAGGTTGAGTGATTTGTTCAAGTCATCCAATGAATTTATTGGAGTCAGGTTTTAAAACCAGTCTGATTCTAAAGCCTTGTACTTTCCAGTACTTACTCATGGATGCTACTAGTTGATGGTGGACCTGAAACCTGAACCCTAGTATGGAATCTCTCTCGAGGTTTCTTTACACCAAGCACCATTGAAGGTACTATATATGTGTGTGTCACTCCTTTGTTGGCTCTGCTTTTTAGTTTGTTTGTTGCTTTGAGAGAAAAATCATAAAAAATTTTCTTAAGATGAAAAGAGTTAACATGATTTGAAAGATATAATATTTTAAAATTTTAAATTTAATTATGACTGGAACTAGATGGTTAAAAAAACAGGCATGGTATTTGCTTTCATGGACCTTAGAGTTTAGAGAGAGAGACAAACATCAATTGAATAGTCATACAAATAACTATAAAATTGTGACTGTGATGGATAAATGTCATATGGAAGAGATACTGGGCCGTGAAAGCTTATATAAGAGGATTTTAACCTAGTCATCGAAGACAAGGAGACGTCCTGTGAAAAGTGATGCTTCAACTAGGATTTGAAAGATAAGTGGGCACTGGATAGGGTATCGTCTTCCCAAACAGAAGCTAAAAATAAGTTAATGAGCAAAATTGCTTATTTCCCAATATTAGGAAAACTTTGTTTCATGTAATGGCCTAACTCACTTCATTGCTTTTCTGCAGTCATGACATGACCTGCGCTTGGCAATAAGGGAGATTGTTTAAGATGACTTCTAGCTCTGAGAACATGAGGTAGGTGAAGCCAAGAGCCCTGGCAACCTAAGACTCTGACAGAGAGAGCCCAGGAAACACAGGTATTGCCATAGGGTGTTAGTGCCTATAGTGTGACCTTAAAGATAATCTGACTCAAGCCCTGTACTTAACTGAGAAGGAAACTGGAGAGCTGTCACCCTGGTATGTAGAGCTAGTGTGGTGTCAGCTAACCACTAGGAAGGAGGCATTTGCTTTCTATCAGCGAGCTTCCCAGGCTTGTAGTTTGGGGAACTGTGTCTGTCTGAAGGGAATAATGAGTACTTTGATAATGGAAATATTAATTCTTGTGTTCTTTATTGGGACATGAGGATTTTCTGGTAAATTGAATTCTTTGTCAGTATTTGTTGCTCTGATTTTCCTTGAGGGTCTGGAGAGGTTAGTTAAGACCACTAAATGTACTCATAATACACTTTACTATAGTATATGCTTTACATCATTATATATTAATACTTCATTGGATTTTAAAACATTGTTAAGTAATAAAATACATGCTTATATAACCTGTTATTACAAATTGTTTCACAATAGAAAATATGGCAGTGTTTCATAATTTCTTCTGAGACTGATACTCTTTGATGTCAAAACAAGATAAAAACAGAGACAATAAAAGCAATCTGCCTCTTGTCACAGCCTGGTAAGGGTGGACTAGCATTTGATCCCTTGTCTACTTGACTGAAAAGATCAGTCTCTCTCCCTTTTTTTTTTATACACTTTTATTTTGGAATAATTCTAAACTTACAGAAAAGTTGCAAAGATAGTACAGTGAATTCTCATATACTCTTCATGTACTTTCCTTCATCATTAACATCTTAATCAAGCTCTTTTAAAATAAATAAAATTGTCTCTTACTCAGATGTTAGACAAACAGAAGATCCACAAACCTTTGAAAAACAGATGGCCCACAAAGGAAAATTCTTCTGTAAGAGATAACATCTGAAAAATTTGTAGCATAAACTCAGGACCACACAGGCAAGTCAAATCTAATTGCTTTGTAGAAGAGGCAATTAGTGGTGATGGGCAAAAAATGTTGAACGAGAGGAAAGAATAAGATAAGAAGTTCAAGTAATAATCTAGATATTTTTATCAGGTATGTGGGGCTTTTAGTTATCTCCATTCTTCACATATAATTGCCTAGTTGGAGTTTCAGTTCTATAGCTGGATAGGATTGTACCTGTATCCTTTTGATAAGAGGAAAACACTGTGACGTTTCCCAGCATATTGCAGTTTGTATTTAGCTTTGGCTTAGGGTAGGTCAATAATGTACTTAATTGATATAGTGCATACACATTGGAGATTTTTTTGCTTAATACACTTGGTGCAGTGTGTCATTTGCCCCTGGGATCTCTTTAAATGTGTTTGGAATTTTAAAGTATGTGTATGCTATACTCATAACTTGCATTTCATAACCATGTCATAATTTCTGAATGTGTGGAGCCAGAATTCTAAATGAAAGAATAAGAGAACCACAGCTTGGTTGGTTTTAAAATATGCTTTTTTACAATTTTGAGAGCAAAGGCTGAAAGAACTGCAAAAATGATACATGAATGTAATCACTCTGTTTTGTAGCCCTTGTTTTCTCCTTTTTTTTCTCTTGACCCCAAGCCAGTTTGCTTGCCGTTGTATACAGCTCTTTCCAGTAGACTGGCTTTACATTGCTTGCAGCCTGGACCTGGCCCCTGGAGAGATGTTAGAACAGTTTAATGGTTGGTGAGTTATGCTGGGAGCTGAGGTTGCTGAGGCAGAACAGGACACAGTTGTCCAGACGACTTGCTTAGGGAACAAGGTTGTTTGGATGGTGTAAGTTTAATTTAATAGGTTTGGTGGTGGCCGAAGGCAGTGCTTAAAGAATGTCTTAAGGAGAGACAGAGTAAAGGGGCTGGTGTCCTGGAGTTCAGCTATAGTTCAGCCGCTCATGATTTCCACCTTCTCAACTACCATGGGATTCTACTGTAGTTTGGGGACTTAAAGAGCTTTGAAAAAGGTAAGATAGGAAGATCATTAGCAAACTGCCCTGGGAATTAAGTGTCCCTGAGCAGCAGCAGTAATGGCTGTGAGTATAATGTAGATCTGGGCTATTTTTTCTTAAATATTTTAGTGATATACCTCATGCTCTTGTTTCTTTCCTTATGCTGGGGAGAATTCCACTTGCAATAAATAATATAATGTCCAGGGAGGAGTTTGGACTATAAAACTGTTTGACTTTGTTTTTCTTCATCATAAATATTTATATTAAGACACATTCCAAACCTCATAACAAAAGATTTTAAAACAGTCATGCTCTAAAAGAAATCTGCGTGACGATAATGGAAACCAGGCCATAAACCTAAAAAATAATTTCATGTGCTCTGTCTAGCTCATCTTTCCTGGTAGCTTTGGTTTTGATGGAAGTTTATTACGGTATATGTGTGGTTGGGATAAGAGAGGGAGGAGACTCAGTATATGTAAAAAATAATCTTGTCTAATGATATGCTGCTACTCAGGAGGGACTGAGGCTTGGGAATCTAGTCACTTAATAAAAATATTAGACACTCTGTAAAGGTCAGTTATATTGGTTAGAAAAAAAGTACACTCATGGCCATGACTGACTACAACCTTAATTAAGGGCCAAATAAATTAAAAAGCCCTCTTATTGATCCCAAGAGAAGCCAAGATAGGGAGGAGTGTTCGGATAAATGAGTGAAAATTCATCATCTCTACAAGGGAAAAATAACTTTAAAAAGTATGTACATGCATATGTTACAGGAACACTGACATTATCTTAAGTTTAGGGAACTTCTTAGGAGACTGAGATTATAGCACTGATAACAAAATTCAGGAATAATTTTGAGGACATAGTACAATTTCTGTATTTGAATGATTTCAATTTTGAATGATTCCCAAAGGTAATTTTCAAAGATATGCTAATTGAGATATTCTAGGCATTGTATCAAATTGTACTGTGCTAGAGGACCTAATCTGAATTCCAAAAACATTCGTATCTGAAGTTTTAAATTTGTTTAAAAGGAAAGGGTGCTGAATGCAGGTAAATTTGTTCATTTATTCATTCCACAAAATTTGTTGAGAATACACTATAAGCTAGGCTTCACAATAGGCACTTTTCAGTAACTGTGCCTATTGTATGTGCCTATTGTGGCTCAGAAGACGTGGGAATGTTGACCTTTAGGAGAGAACCTTTCCTGGAAGAGAGCTTCTGGGGCTTGGGCCATGTAAAGTGAAGTCAAGAGAAAGCCACCCTGTGGAGAGATGCAGGCTCATCTGACAAATGTTCCATGGCCCTTTGGGGATGTTTGCACAATTTGCTTATTTCAAATGCCCTTTCTGAATTTTAGAGAGGAGCTAAACACATTTTTATTAAGGCCTGACTGATTTTTAATATCTTTTGTTATAGGGTTTGGAGTAGATCTTAAAATATAAATATTAATGGTGAAATAAAGCATTTTCCTTGCTTTATTTGCTAGGAAATGTCTTCAATTTTTGCATGAAATGTAGACCTTTATAGCTCAGAAAAAGTGCACTGTGCAATTTTCTCTAGCAGAAATGCCCTCTGTACCCCCGACTTTTCATTCCTCAGTATCTACTGAGGATTTGCTTTCCATGCATCTGTTAATTACACATCTTGCATCTATCTGCTTTATCTCTTTTCCCTGTGTAGTCAATGTTTGGGCAAATTTGGTTATGAGTTTAAACCCACATGGAAACTATTTGAGTTTTTAAATATCCAAGGTCTTTGCTGTGGTTTCTAATATGTCTTTCCCAAGTTTCTAATAATAACTTTCTCTGATCTTTCTGGTGGCAGCAGGAGCTGCTTGGGTGATTGAGTTGCTCTTTGTAAACGCAATTTATTGAGTTTTCCTTTATTGGAAGACCTGGCTATTCTTGGACAGTAAAAGAGTTAGAATATAATTTATTTGATTTTATATTTTAAATCTCTTAGTCATTGTCAGTGCATAAAACTTGCAGGGTTTAGGGTAGAAGGTTGGTATAAATGGTAGTTACTTATTTTCTCTGATCCACTTGCTCTCAGAATTTTATCAGATTTATGGAACATCAGTAACTGGCTTGAAGTAAAAGTATGTACTATGTGCTATAGTGTATCTTTTTCTAAGTATGTTGATGCCTTTATCTTAATGCTAAGTATACAATAAAGTGTGCTTTTTTTAGCCTTTAAAAAAACATTTGTATTTTTAATGATAGGATTATTCAGTACAACAAAAGATTATCCAATATAAAATATCTAATCTACTATTCTAGAGTAACATTTCTATCAATGCATACTACATTTACACATACTTCTTTGGGGCGGGGGTGAAAGGCCACGGTAGCTTAACCTGTAGGTGGATGCCTGCTCTGGTCCACTAGCTGCCTTTAGGTACAGAAGGTCCTCACTCTTTTTCCAGTGCTGCCTGGGTTTTAGGAGCGTGGAGGAGTGACAGGTACTCCTGCTGTGGGAACAGGTGTCATGAAGCTGTGAAAGCTCAGCTTGCTTTCTTTCTTTTTTTTTAACTTTATTCATTTAATATTTTATTTATGTTATTTATAGGTATGTAATAAGGCCCTTTTCACTACTTAGAATCACTGCATAACAAAATAATCTTAAATGAATTAATGTTTTGAAACATTTCAATAAAATATATTTAATAAGAACAGATAAAAACTTAAATGCATATAATTAAGTTAATTCCCACAAACATAGTATGTGATTATTATAGGCCAATATTTGAAATTGGAGTTTCAATTTATATAAAACAATATTTCTATGTTAAAAGAGTTTGTGAATTTGTGGAGAACAAAATGCAGGTAAATGAATACTTATTGTATAATGTGATAAATTTTTTAAAATTTATTATTATTTTTTTATGGTGACATTGGTTACCAAAATCTAGTAAGTTTCGAGTGTACAATTTAACAGTAAGGCGTGTGCACGTGCACACACACACACACATGGGGTTAAAGGGGTCTAATATATGGTGACAGAAAGAAGTCTAAAGGGTGCTTTTTAATAGCCAACTTCTTTGTGCTTTAGCCTTCATTCTTCATGGACAGTAGTTCCTCTAACTAAAAAAAGTTTTGTGATTTGTTTGTTGAATGTTCATTTTGGAATTGAAAAACCCTCAGAGTTGGATGGAATCTTATAAATTTTTTATCTACCTTTCATTTGGTGGAGAAATAGATTCAAAATCTGCTTGAACAGTTTTGTTGAAAGTGAACATTCTACTTCTTGGGAGCCGTCCCGTTTGTTGAAGTTCTAATTATATTCTGAGCAGAACTATGCCTCCTGTAGCTTCTACTCATTTAATCTAGACAAATGGACAGAAGTCACCAACTTTAAATTTGCACATTTAAAATTGGTTACTCTGTCCACAAAGCTTTCTTTCGTATAAAGCAAACATCTGTGGTTAATTCATACAACATGGTTTTTGGGGGTATCCTTGTTCATTTTTTCCTTCAATTCACAAAAGTTTTTGAGGATCTATTCTGTGCTGGATATTGTGCTACGCATTGAAGTTATAAAGGCAGGTACTAATTGGACACTAAACTCAAAAAGTTTAGAGTGTAATGGGAAAGATGCTTAGTGCAATTAGCACTAAAGAAAAATATATACTACATGCTATAGAATGAATACATAGTAGATGCATCAAAGACATTTTGATTTCTTAAAGGGTCACTTAAATTGGGACTTGAAGGAAAAGAGATATTTGGACTGAGCAATAGCAATAGCAAAAGTGTAGAAATATGAAAGTGTGACACATTCGAGTGAAATATGACAAGAGTGGAAACAGCATATGGGGTAGTGATGGGAGAGAAGACGAGAGAAAGATCTATAGCTTATAGACAGAGCCCAGACCACAAAGAGTCTTGTGTGCTTAGTGGAGTTTGAACTTCATACTGAATACTGTGGATGTCATTGAAGTATTTTAAGCAGGAAAACAACTTGGTCACATTTGTTTTTTAATCATATCGCCCTGGCAGCAGGTAAAGGGAGAGTGGATTAAAGTAAAGCAAACGTAGGATCGAGGAGCCTATTTAGGCTGCTAAGGTAATTCAATAAAAACTGGGGGTCTTAAGAAAGAAAGCGGGGAGAGGGAGAGGGAGGGAAAAGAAATGGACACAGGAAGTTGTCCTGGTTTTCAAACTTCCAAATTTCCCCACATTTGTAGCTCATTTTGTTAAAGACTTATTTTTTATTCTCCTCCACCCCCTGATTTTTTAGATGTAAACACAGGTTTTACATTCAGCCATATTTAATGTTATCTTATTAGGTTTAGTTCATGGTTCACCAAATTTTTATCCTTTAATTAGACCCTCCTAGTTTTGTCATCCATAGATACAGACATGCCTTGTAAGTATTTAACCAGGCTATTGATAAAAGATAGTAAACAGGACAAAAACGTGTGTGTGTGCATGTGTGTGGAGAGTGGAGATGGGGCTTACAGAGACATACTTTCCCAGCTTTAAAGCTTATAGGCTCATATTTAGAGCTAGATAAAATATTTTTTTAAAAAGATCTTAAGAGGTCTAGTTGGGTGAATACAGCTTCTGTGAGTGCCTATAGTATTCTCAGGAAGTAGCTTTCTTTTTTGGAAAATCAGATGTATTTTTCACTCTCTTATGATAAATAGAGATGATGTGAAAATTCCTAAACTTTTGATTTACAAAAATTTCCAAAGAAATCTCCTGATAAAAGCCTGATTTAAAAATCCTATTTTAAGGTATTTAGTTAGAAGGTCTTTGGCAAGCTTCATTTTACAGCATGCTAAAGATAGAGGTTGGGAAATGATCATTAATATTCTCTTCTTAGGAGAAAAATGCTATTTAAGTCTCTTGATCAGTCAAATAAATGCTATTTTGTTTAAGCATTTTGACTTCAATTTCAGGGATCTGAAGAAGTCCAAGTATTACAAAACAAAGTACTCGTTAAACCAACTAAACGATGTGAATGCCATTTTTCTGGAAACTGAGGCAAGACACAGATAAACTATGAAACTTGCTAGTACACTTTCACTGGATTTTATTTAGAAGAATTCTAAATAGACAGAGGCTTTTGGCCCAAGACCTTTACTATAGACTTTCTTCCCAAAGTGAATATTTTCTAAGTTATGGAGTTTAGGAAAAAAAAAAAAGATTGGTTATATAAAACCCAAAGACATTTATACCCATAGCAAGAACAGGATTTTTACTATGAGTAAAGAAGGCATGTGGAAATTTTGAAGGCTTCCTTTGAAAAATAATTATTAAAACAGTCATTTTTTTACTTTGAAAGTTGAAGTTTTATTAGGTTCGATCCTGATAAAAATTTTGGAAGTAGATGAAGTTTAGCTTTTCTGGCCCTGCTATCCCTCTTTAGTTCTGCGGCCCCCTCTACCTTCTGATACACCTTACTTCAGGACAGCTATTGCCCTTATGGACCATGTCCCAGGCTGCTTTCCCATCTGTCTCTCACTAACATGTCAGACCTAAGCCTTTGGGCAGCATACTTCAGGATGTCTTCTTGCAAGTTGCCTACTTTGAACCTTATTCTTAGCATCCTCATAGCAAACAGATTAATTTTCTATAATCAGTTCACACCGAGGGTATGTATCTTTTAGTATTTTACTTCATCATGAGGGGGCAATTCACAGAGGAGAACATGCAAATGTCCAATAAGTATATACTTACAGGATATATTACCAGTAGGTAGCAGTACGAGAAGGTGAATTATCATAACTCAATATGACCAACTTACCTTTACCTCTTAGCTTTTCCTGTCCTCCCTAATACTCATTCTCCTCCTACCACGCTAGCTTTGCTGCTGTTCTTTGAACATCATGGATGTGTTCCCCCTTCTTACACTTGCTGTTTTCTATTACATTGAAATTGAAACCTTCCATGACCATCCTATTTAAAATTTTACCCTCTCTTCCCAGATACTCCCTAGTAGTCTACTTTCCTTTTTTATTTTTCTCATGGCATTTATCACCACCTGACATACTATTATTGATTGATTGATCAATTGTCTATTTACCACTGCTAAAATTAAGCTCTATCAGGGCAAAGTTTTTTGGGATTTTTTTTGGTCTGCTTTGATCACTACTGTATTTCATATCTAGCATGGTGGCTGAGAAGTAATATCCTTAAAATATTTAGTGAATGTATGAATGAATCCTTTTGGAAAAGAATCTGACAGTATTTATTCCTACTCTTTATTCATCATGCATATTCTTTCACTCGCCAATTCTACTTGTTTTTAAGTTGGCTGAAATTTATCTTGCTACTCTTCCCATTAAGTGGTGAGGTTTAGGTCCCCTCCCCTTGAATCTAGGTAGGCTGTATGACTGATTGACTATTAGAATATGGTTGAAAGGACACATCCAATTTCCAGAACCAAGCCTTAAGAAATTGGCAGTTTTCATTTCCTATCTCTGGGAAACATGCCTTTAGAAGTAGTCACCATGCTGTGAGGAAGTCTAAGCAGTCCACAGAGAGTGTAGGTGGAAAGGAATTGAAATTTTGGTTAACAACCCCTATCAGAGCCCTCAGCTAATATCCAGTAACTAGCCAGCTATTTGAATGAGCTGTTGGGAAATGAATCCTTTGGTCCCATTTGAGCTACCCTGGCTGAGGCTACATGAATTGTTTTGCTGAGCCCTGCCCAAATTTTAAATTCGTGAGCTGTTTTGGAGTGGTTTGTTATGTAAAAACTGGCACACCAGTTTTTATGAATCCATTTTATAGAAATAAGAACAGTAGAGCACAAAAATAGATGTATACAGGTCTGTTTCTAGCAATGTTATGATAGTCAAAAAGAAAAAAAAAGAAAGAAAATGAACTAGAAACAACATGAATTTACTTAATACCACTGAAATATGCAGTTAAAAATGTTTAAGATGGTAAGTATTTTATGTCTATTGTACCAAAGAAATTTAAATAGTTCTATTATGAACTTATTTGGCTATTAATTATTATAAATTCATTAAAACTATATGCATCAACATAGAAAGATATCCAGAATATATTGGTAAATGAAAAAAGCAAGATTCACAGTAAAATGATCACAATAATTTCACGTTCATAAAAAGGAAAACACTATAAATATGTATACTGTATATATAGTTGTATCAGCATAAAAAAACATTCAGACTCTACCCACTAAACTGTCAATACTGATTTTTGTCAAGAGAATGGGATTGGATAGGAGAGCTAGAAACAATTTTTTTCTTTAAACATTTCTGTATTGTTTGAGTTGTTACAAAAACAAATGTTGCTCTAGTAATTATATATCTTGGGTCTCAAGGAAAATAGTAGTGCTGTGTGCACATGAACCTTGCAGGACATTTTGTCCTGTCCAAAGCATCCACTGAGACATTTGGTCTATATCACAAGGTCCTGGATATTTGATCCTGTCCGAAATGTCCATTGAGACATTTGGTCCATGATTTGTTAAATAGTACAAACATTTAACTTTGTTAAAATTCTATTTGTTATTTTTATTATATTTCAGGATGAATTTTGGATTTTACATTTATTCTTGTTCTTCCTCATGAAGTTTGACTGGGTTACTTTTATGTCAATGAGCAATTTCTCTCAAGTATGTAGCAACCTGATTATTGACATTATAGTCATTATATCTGTTCACAATTTTAGTTATACAAATTTGGTTTCATAGGTATCATTGTGAAGTTGGTGGCCACCAAGAACCTGGGTGATAACTTGTTCATTGCTTTGCTGTTTGTCTTTTAACACTTGAATAAATCTTCAAATTGAAGGGTGTTGAACTACCATCAGCTTTTGAAGTTTGCTGTACCAGCCTTCTACTGCTTCATTTGTCCTGAGATTGCTTTTCTGTACCGATCTATAAACTTTCCAAGTTTCTACTGGAAATCGTGAAACATCTGGTCTTCTTTAGCCTCTACTATGCCTTCCATGGACATATACTCTGTCAACATAATTCATTAGGCCATCTAAATTTTCTTCTGCAATCTCCACAGTGTATTCAAAGTTTCATTTATATCTTTCAGAGGCACAAACAGAAGTTCAAACAACATGAATGCACACTTATAGGTGTTTCTTTTTCTTGTCATATACTCATGTGCTAGACCCAAAGAAGACATTTTTTTGCCACAGTGATAGTGAAAAGTGAAACACGCATCCTTTTACTTGTTCATTTGGTAGGAGTAGTCGAATTACATTTGCATTCTCAAAATCCATCATGCACAATAAAGCGTTTATGTTGAGATCTCTTTCCCATGCAAATGCAAGTACTTTCTCATACATATGTGTGTGTGTGTGTGTGTGTGTGTGTGTGTGTGTGTCTTCTCACCTTTTTATTGTTAGTGCATAAATCAGTGATATAGTATATAACCCAACACTATGCCACACACAGTAAATAACTGAGTGAACTGTGTTGGTGCTATCTTGAAGGTGCTATCACTGAATAATGTGGTACTGGAACTTAAGTATCAAATATTGTCATAGGTTATGAAAATAAGAATTCTTTTGCCATCTGGAACACCAGAATCATGCATAAGAAATGGTTCTCCATGTCTGGTCACTCTATACTCCTCTGGAATTTCATTCCATGCAATGAAGTTGGAGGTCGTGTTTGTTTTGAATTCTGTTTACTTGCCTCTTTAATGAGTTTCTTTCTGGTAGTATTAACAGGACCTCTTTTTCACGAATATCATGAAGAGGTCTTCAAAATACCTGCAATGATGTTGCATTTGGTTCTTCTTCTGTGTGTCATTTAACCTATTCAGGGTTTTCCTTACTTCCCCTTCACCGCTGACGTTGTGCTTATGTTTTCCTGACCCACTTTGAATCAGTGTAATGTTATCCAAATCCTTGCTAGTAGTACATTGGGCATTGCAGGTTCTCCTCTCTTCACAGACCAGTACCTTTTACTCCTCTCTCTGTTAAAGGAACAGAATTGGTAACAAAAACCCTTATAGTGTAGCATTCACGTGTGTGTGTGTGTGTGTGTGCGCACGCGCGCGCGTGAGAGAGAGAGAGAGAGAGAGAGAGAGAGAGAGAGGAAGAGAGAGAGAGAGAACATACTCTTGGTGCCATATTGCACTGATAATTTTCAAATAAAGACGTCATAGTGCCAAGCAACAGAAGGGATTTTTTTTTTTTCTGACCAATGGTTCCTGGTTTATTGGTTTTATGGATTTGACACCCAGTTCAGCTGGGCTGGATCAGTCAGCAGCTAGGCACCAGCCAAGGGCATGGTGATGCACACTGAAAGGCAGGTAGGTGTGGGAGTCATATCCACTAGAATCTCTTCAAATAGTGGTAGATGCTTCTTATGGTCTCTATGATTGTATCTCTGTAGAACATCACTTCAAGGGAAATACCACCCATTAATCCTGGATGATGAATAGTTGTAGGAGGGTAATTAGATGCCTGATATCCCCCTTGTGGTGGCTGTTACACCTGACTGCTAGGTGGTACGAGAGCCACATGTGTTCTTACTCCTCCTGAACAAGCTAGATGCTCTATTAAGTGTTTATGCCATTGAGTTTGCTGCCCATTTTATGTAGCAGGCTGACCAAACTCCTTCTTTTAATCTCCACCCTTCTTGAATGACCTAACCACATCTAACCAAATGTCCAGGGACATATTAATGAACCATGCATAGCGTGATTCCATCTTTGACTGTCCTTTGTACATTTCTCTAACTTTAGGACTCCTCAGTATGCACAATGAATATTAAACCTGTCTTCTACAAGATTTAAACCCTGACCCACCTATATATCCCCATGTGTTTGGTAGCTAGGCTACCAAGACAAGAAGGGTTATCATTGGCAACACAGCCACAATACAATTATTGCACCAATAAAACATATTTTTTATGTATTAATCCTATAAACCAAAAGGATAAATAAACATTGATGACTTATTGAACCCAGGGACATTTTCTAAGCATGAACATTTTTGATAGGACCGAATATCAAGGGTTTTTGGCATGGACCAAATATCTCAATGGATGCTTTGGACAGGACCAAATAAATATCAAGGACCTTTTGGTGTGGACCAGATGTCTCAGTGGATGTTTTGGAAAGGACAAAATGTCTGCTAATCATACATAAATGCAGGTGTTTCTTTGTTGGGAAACTTTCTTAGAACTTCTGCTCTGTTCCAGAAGAATAGCTTCTCCATGGATGTGAGGCTAGGGAGAGGACCTCAGAAGCTATGACACTGAACAAGACTTTCCTTCATTCCTCCCACCAACGGCTTTGATGGTGGCAGCAATGCTAAGGTGACTAGAAGGAAAAGGAAAAGCTTATTCCTACTCTAGCACAGATAACCTTCTCAAGTATTAGGAGAATGGAACTCTTCAATATTGGTACGACAGAGCCAAGACTTTGGTGGTTTTGAAACCTGGTTCTAAGGATTTTTAAATAGAAAACAAAATGTGTTTAGTCACTCATTTTGAAAGGTGACTCTGATTTTTTTCTGTGAAATTTTCACAGAAATAGGTTAATGATATGGATAATTTTTCACATGTGTAAGAGGGAAGAATACTTTTATAATATGGAGATTTAATTGGTGTGGGGAGAGGTGACTGGTGAATATGGGGCATGCTTTGAAGCCTAAAGACCTCTCTCTCATTAGCAGGGAAGCTGTGGGAAGAGCTAAGAGCCATGCTCTGTCCCTAGTTCTGCTGGTGATAAGCTGACTGGCTTTAGGAAAAAAATGTTTGCCCTCTATGTGCTTCTGTTTGTGAATATATAACATAAGAAAGAAAGACGATGTCTTTCACTGCCTACATAAATGATCACAATATCTTCTTTTTTTAGAAGAGTTTATAAAAATAAGTAACATCTTGCCACTCTAGCAGCTAGATGGCACTACCACCTCTAACATTTGTTTTAATACTTTGAATTTAATTGCAGCTGGTGCTGAATGTGCTCTACTTCTTTTCTTCCATGATAGCTTTTGCCAAAAGATCTGACTTTTAGATTAAAAGGAATGCAGCTATGTTATTTTGAGACACTATGAATCTCTTCATAGAAGATTCATCAGAGATAAACCTGAAGTCTTTGAGAAAACCAAAGCCACCCTTTCATAGAGGATGAATCACAGTATCATAATCATCCCTTGGGTCTTAGTTGCCTTAGTTTCATCAGAGTTCTCTCTTTGCACCCCAGATGACATGCAGGCCTTTCCCAAGGGAGTGAAACGATGTGAGGAGAGTCGTGTTTATTTGAGAAGGTTCTGTCCTTACTGCATCTCCAGATCTAGGGGAAGAGATCTGCAGAATTACGAGCTTTGCTTTGTTGATTGTTGAATCACAGGTTTAGCAATCTCCTGAGCAAGCCAACTTCTATATTTTACAACTAAGTAAGTAAGACCCAGAAAGGTTAAGCAACTCGTTCAAATTTACCCCCCAAATAGTAGTCTCCAGACTTGCACTTCTTGTTTTTCCTCTGTTGCCTATTTTTTTTTTTTTTTAAGTAAACTTAGGTCTGCTTTGAGCATCACTACTAAATGGGAGTTTGCAGGATAGCTTCACATTTAATTTAAATACATGCATACATACATACATACATACATACGTAGAATCCCATGAACAGGATGGGATGTTTAAAGTAGTTTTACCTTCCTTATCACCACTGAGCTATAGACGACAGTGCTTTGGGCAACTGAGGAATCTCATGTAATCAAATGCCCTATGATTAAAGTTTTTAACTTCTTAAAAATGAGTTTAGGTTAATACTTTGCCTGTCTTACAATAGTGCAATAAAAAAATATGTGAGAATTGACACGGCTAGAGTAAAAATTTGGAGTTCTCTAAAACAATGTTATAGAAATCCAATTCATCCTTGTCATTTTTCTGTCAAATAAGTTAATTTTGTCTTTTAAATTTGTCTTAGTTATTTGGAATGTTTTTTATTTTTCAGTTTGTAAGGTGTTAAAAGAATATCTTTAACAAGGAGCCATTTTTCTCCTCAGCTTTGCCTTTGTTGATTTAAACAGGAAAGAGTTGTGCATTCAGCCTCTTCCACTTCCTGCTATACTTGTACAAAAATTGTGGAAGTAGTGACATGCCATCATAATGCTAATTTCTTTGGTTTTTCTTTCTTCAAGTGTTTAGTTACTGAATTGTGGATTCCAAGTAGTCACTGAGATTTTAGAAATTAGCTTGAAAGACTAGCAGTTTTACTGGATAGCACATTTATCTAATAGTCATAATTTTTACTCTCCTTTCTTCAAATCTGTGCCTTTCAAAATAAAATTAAATATATGTCAGTTTATATTTTTCTTTTATGGTTTTAATGACAAGTAATTTTTCTTTGTGTATTATGTTGTGGCTATAAATCGCTTTACCCAGCATTCTGAGGCAGGATGGTGAATAGTTTTAGGAAATGATGCAGTCTATTGGTACTATCATTTTATCAGTTCGAGTGAAGTATAGAAAACTTATCTCCCTTTATATCTCCTTCATTTACAATGTAAGTGTCTCAAATATTTCCTCTACATGTATTTAGAATCATATCAGATAGTGTTATACTTTTTACTTTAGACAGCTCTGTGGACAACTTATTTTGACCTGGCCAGTGGAGAGAACTGGGCTTTTTTCCCCTAGAGTTTTTTCCCATATTTAAAACAGAGGCTGAAATCAACAGGCTACAGTTCAGTTTGGGTACATAATCAGCCTGGGAAAAAAAGAATTTTCCCAAGCTAAGCACCTACTGAGCTTTAAAAATTCAAATATGGAATGAAGCTGTCTGCAAAATAGCTATTATGAAAATATTTTGGCTGCTCAGGTAGTGTTGTAAGCAATGAAAAAATGTAGACTACAGAGTTTTACAAAATAAATTGTCTTCTTGGTGCTCAGAATCCAATGGATTAGCAATACTAGTTTAGTAAACTAGCTGTAAAGGGGACATTGTGAACATTTCTTGATAAGGTTGAGGCTGTACCACCCAGTTCTACACCAGCTGGATTGCTCAGATGAGAGGTTTATATCAGGCCATAACTTCTGGAACATGACTGTGAGTAGAGATGTGACTGTATTGTGAGATAGAGTGTGTGATAAATCACCTGTAGCCAGAAGAGGTGTTTACATGATTAATCACATGGCTGCATTTCAATACTCACTGTATTCAGTCCTCTTTTAAAATGCCAGCTTTTCAAGGTTCATCATTCTGGATCTCTGAGCTCTAGATATACAGCTTTTCTCTTAGCAGAGCAGTAAGTAACAGCCTAGTAAATATGACTAAAACATGGCAGTGATTACTGAGAGATATCTTCAGAAGCTACTTTATTGTTCTATATGTATTTCATTTCTTTAATTGAAATATTTTGAGTGTTGGCAATAAACAAGCCTGTCTTATAGTGTGAGGGTCCTTTACACATACATGGAATAGCAAAGTGATCTGAAGAATTTTAAGAAAAGAGTAACCCTAAAAGAATATACTTTTTGGCTCATTTCTTGTATCTAAAATTTTACCACTATAGCGATTCTTTTTCCCCCTCCTCTTTTCTTTCTTTCTAACATTTTTTCTTTAGACTTTCTCTTTTAAAATGGAAATACTACTGGAATGCTGCTGTGTGAAGATTCATGATACAGTGAAAATCCTACAGACCTTCATTTATGACTCTATCCTTAATAACTATGTAATCATGGGCAAGTTACTAAACTTTTGTTAGACTCATTGGGTTTTGTGAGGATTAAATTCTAATAGTAACAAAATATCAGTAACAATTTTACTTTTTTTCTAATTTGTATGCTTGTTAATTCTTTTTCTTGCCTAATTGCTCTGGCAAAGAATTCCAATAATATGTTGAATAAAAGTGGTGAGAATGGTCATCCTTGTCTTGTTACTGACCTTAGAGGAAAAGCTTTCAGTGTTTTGCCATTGAGTATGATGTTAGATTTGCCGTATATGGCCTTTATTATGTTGAAGTACTTTCCTTATATTCCCATTTTATTGAGAGTTTTTATCATAAAGCCATGTTATATCTTATCAGATGCTTTTTCTGCATCTATTGAAATGATCATATGATTTTTATCTTTCATTTTTTTAACATTGTATATCATGTCGATTGATTTGTGGATTTTGAACCATCCTTGCATACCTAGAGTAAATCCCACTTGATAGTGGTGTACAAGCCTTTTAATATATTGTTGTATTCTATTTGCTAGAATTTTGTTGAGGATTTTTACATCTATGTTTATCAAAAATATTGACCTTCCTTCTCCTCCTTTTCCTTCTCCTTCTTCTTCCTTTCTTCTTTTTTGATGGCCTTGTCAAGTTTTGGTATTAGGGTAATGCCAGCCTCATAATATGATTTTGCAAGCATTCCTTCCTCTTCAATTTTTGGAAGAGTTTGAGAAAGATAATTATTAAATATTTTTTGAATGTTTGCTAGAATTCACCAGTAAAACCTTCTGGTCCTGGACTTTGGGGGGGTGGGGGTGGGAAGGGAGTGTTGTTTCAGTTCCCTTACTAGTGATCAGTCTATTCAGGTGTTCTAACTCTTTGCTATTCAGTCTTAAGAATTTGTCCATTTCTTCTAAGCTATCTAGTTTGGTGGCATATAGCCTTTCATAGTATCCTTTTATAATCTTTTGTATTTCTGTGGTATCTATTGTAATTCCTCTTTCATTTCTGATTTTATTTATTTGCATTTTCTCTCTTTTATCCTTAGAGAACCAGTTCTTTGTTTCATTAATTTTTTCTATCGTCTTTTTATTCTCTATTTCATTTATTTGCAGTACAGTTTTTATTATTTCCTACTCCTCTTGATTTTGGGGCCATTTGTTCTTTTTTTCATAGTTCCTTAAGTCATAATGTTAAATTGTTTATTTGAGTTTTTCTTGTGTGTGTGTTTTTTTTTTTTTTTGAGTTAGACCTGTTTTGCTATAATCTTCCCTTTTAGAATCACTTTTGTTACATCCCAAAGATTTTGGTATGCCATATTTTCATTTTCATTTGTTTCTATGTATCTTTTGATTTCTTCTTTTATTGCTTCATGGACCACATAGTTGTTCAGTAGTATGTTGTTTAATCTCCACATATTTGTGATTTTTCTAGGTTTCTTCTTGTAGTTGATTTCTAGTTTTATACATTTGTGGTCAGAAAAAAATGCTTGATGTAATTTTAATCTTCTTAAATTTATTGAGACTTGTCTTGTGTCTCAATATATTGTCTATCCTTGAGAATGTTCTATGTGCACAGTGAAGAATGCATGTTCTATTGCTCTGGGATGGAAAGTTCAACAAACATCCATTAAGTCTATCTGGTCTACTGTGTCTTTTAAGGCTGATACCAAATTGTTTACTTTCTGCTGGATGATTTATCCATTGGTGTAAGTGGGATGTTAAAGTCTCCTACTATAAATGTGTTGCTGTCTTTTTCTTTCTTCAGATCTGTTAATTGCTTTATATATTTTGCTGCTCCTAGGCTGAGTGTATGTATATTAATAAATGTATGTTTTCTTGATGGATTATCCTGTTAATCATTATGAAATGCTTATCTTTGTTCTGTTACCTTTTGTCTTAAAATCAGTTTTGTCTGATATAAATATGGCTATTTTCTAGATACCATTTGCTTGGAATAACACCTTCTACTCTTTTAATTTGAGCTAATATTTCTCTCTGGAGCTGAGATGTGTCCTCTGAAGGCAGCATATAGTTGGGTCTTGTTTTTTTAATCCATCTAGTTGCTCTGTACCTCTAATTGGTAAATTCAGTCCATTTATATTTCAGGTATTATTGATATATGTAGACTTACTGTAGTCATTTTATCTTTTATTTTCTGATTGCTCTGTATCTCCATTGCTTCTTTTCCTTTGTGTTTCTGTCTGCTATTTTAGTTTGGTGATTTTTTAATGATGTTTTACTCCATTTCTTCTTTTCTTGTGTTTCGTATCTCAGCTCTGGATTTTTGTTTTGTGATTATCATGAGGTTTATGTATGTCTCATAGAAAAAATAGTCCTTTTTCTTCTGCTAGCATTTTATCTTTATTTGCCTGTATAAATTTCATTTTTTCCTCCTCTCCTTTTGTGTTTTTGTTGTCATGAATTATCCTTTTTAATGTTTTGTGTTCATTACTAAATTGTAGTAGCTATAGTTATTTTTAATGCTTTTTCCCTCTTTAACCTTTGTGTTATAATTAAGTATTTAACATCCTATTCTAAAATAGTTACAACTTCCCACTTCTGTCTATCATCTGTCACCTTACTCAAAATGTTGTATACTTTGTCTTTTTGTTTCAGGTAGAAGAGCTTTCAGAATTTCTTATGACAGTCTTGTAGTCGTAAATCCCTTCAACTTTTGTTTGTCTGAGAAAGCCTTTATTTCTCCTTCATAGCTAAAGGATAACTTTGCTGGATATATTATTTTTTGGCTGGTGGTTTCTGTCTTTCAATATTTTGAATGTGTCATTTCATTCTTTCATGGCCTGTAGTGTTTTTCATTAGAAAGCTGATGGTAATATGATGGGGTTTCCTTTGTAGGTTACTGTCTATGTGTAGGTTACTGTCTTTATTTCCCTGACTGCTCTGAGAATTCTTTCTTTATCAACTTTTGACAGTTTTAATATAATATATCTATGAGAATATCTTTTTGCATTGAGGTAATTGATGTTTGATTAATGTCTGTACTTGACTGTCCAGTCCCTTCCCTAGGTCTGGGAAGTTCTCATCAAATTTTTCTTTGAACTAGCTCTCTGTTTCCTTCTCCCTCTCTTCTCTTTCTTGGATGCCAATTATCCTTATGTTGCCCTTTTCTAATGGAGTCAAATAGTTCTTGTAGAGTTCTTTCATTTTTTTTTAAAATCTAGTTCTTGCTCTGTTTCCACTTGAATCATCTTCAAGATTCTGTCTTAGAGCTCATGAATTTTCCATTTGGTCTGCTCAATTTTAAATACTTTCTAATACTTTCTTCATTTAATTTATTGAGTTCTTCAGCTCTAGAATTTCTGTTTGGTTCTTTTCAATAGTTTCAATCTCTTTGTTAAAATACTCCATCTGTTCATTAATTTTATTTCTGAGGTCATTGAACTGCTTTTCTGAGTTTTCTTGTATCTCATCGAGTTTCTTCATACCGTTATTTTGAATTCTTTATCATTTAGGTCACACTCTTCCATGTCTTTGAGTTTATTTTTAGAGAATTGTCATTTTCTTTCTGTATTACCATGTTACCTGTTTATAGTGCTTGAAGAGTTGTCCCTTTGCTGGCACACTTGAGGTAGTGAACACTTTTCTGACTTTTGATTTTAGCAATTCAACAGGTTGGTAATTAGAGGTTTTCCAGTAGATGGTGCTAGAGCTCAAGTTTTTGTTTTCTCTTAACCTGTGCTACTTGGGCTCCAGAGTGAGGAGGAGCATTGCTGTGGTCAAGCAAATCACTGCCTGGGTGCCTGGGTGCGGTGGGTGTCCCAGCTTTCTGGGTCCCCTCAGTCTGGGAGCACCCCCATTGCGGCGGTGGGATGTGGCGGGTGGGAGGGTTCATGAGCCTGCTGCACCACTGCTAGGATCCCTGTGGCCACTGGTGCTGCTCTGCTGTAGCTGAAAGGCCGTAGACGTGTCTCTGCTGCTGCTACCAGGTTCCACCAAAACCAGTCGGGGCAACTGGACAGATTCTCAGATGCTGATGTTGCTTCTTCCTCTCTTACCCTTCACTGGGCCACAGTTGGGGGGTGTACCCCAACTCCTTCACCGCTACCAGTGCTAGTTGGGGCCATGGGCTCAGCTGCAGCAGCTGGGGAACCGCATCTGTGGGCACTGTCCCTGTTCGTCCTCCTGTCCAGCCTCCCCCACCTTCAGATGCACTGATGAGTGGGTCTCAGGTGTGATAGTGTGTTGAGCATAGGAACCTTTGGTGGATTACAGATGTCCAACTAGTTGTAGATTAAAGGGTAGATACAAAGGGGTCTTTTCACTGCCACAGTGCTGACATCCAGTACTGTTATTTTGAACCAACCTATTATTTATGTATGTGTATGTGTTTGTTTAATATGTAATAGGATAACACTACAAAATATACAAAGCAAGTATATTAATGTCATTGGTAATTAATATTTTCAGTATAAGGAATATAAAATATAAAGTCAAAGAATAAAAGCTCTGTAGTCATATTAGAATTGGAAATACTGGTATGAACTCATAGTGAAATTTCTTATAAAAATTATCAGTGCCAGCATGATTTCTCAGTTTATTGGTGACTGGAAGCAACAAATTAGGAGGTAAAAAGGAAGATCTGCTCTTTACAACTATTATCAAATGAAGAGAAAAGGGAAAATATACTTTCAGGGTAATGAGTGTAGGAGCAAATCATAATTTATCACTAATTATGGTAAAATGAATGATGCTCATAATCATGTTTTGAATCAAGAATTGCTCCAATTATGACCATATCTTCTGTTGAAGAGCAGTCAAATATTTCAACATCTTAGGAAACAAATAAAACATGTTTTATCATTTAAATGTAAGTTCCAGGTATGTCAAAATTTATTTATAAGACTTTCCTTATTGCCAGATGATACTGACAGATGAGGAGTGGTTATATTTGGAAACACTTCCACATGTGAGCTAATGTTCCCTATTGATTTGTACCATGTAATACCTTAAAGCATCTTGGTAGGGATAACAAGTGTCTGGTCTAAGTCTATAATTATGAAAGAATTGGCTGATAAATAGTTATGTGAATCCATGTGTCTCTCAGAATACAAGCGCTGCCTGAATAGGTCATTGCAAGATGATCAGGGCTGTCTAAATATACAGTTAATCTCCAAATGAATTTGGAGTAGCTTTTCCTTTCCCTGTAGTGCCTTTCTGTGCTGATTTAATTAAATATTTTCCCCCAATCTAACGTTCTCTCCTTATTTATTTCTTCATATCTTAAAAAGTGGTAGTATTATAACTTGCTTCACATTTTAAACTTAAGATTTATTGAGTCACTAGGCTTAGCTATCAATGACATAGAATAGTAAATACTCGAAGTCGTTCTTAGCTGTGATACTCAGACATTGACAGCTTTCTTTTTTGGTACAATGATTAATTTTTTTAAATTATACCTTTCTGTTATCTGTTTTCTGGAACTAAAAGTAGATAATTATATGGAAATAATCACATTATAAGGAGAATAAGTGATCTTATTTTTCAAAGAAGGGCAAAAAATGAATTCCATTGTATAAAATGTACTAATTCATTATTTTCTAAATATCTATATACGAGGCACCATGGTAGATAGTGTAATATACAGAAGTGAATTATATAGGGAGTGTGCCCCTCATCACACTCTTTCCTATTCCTGCCATCCTTCCATATTGTCTAAAATTCATTCCTTGGTTATGTAAACTTTCTCAAGAGATATTCCTGTGTTTTAATAAGTTTTTTTTTTAATGCATATATACTTGGAATTGTTAGAAGACTGTTATCTTAGTGTTAGTAGAATCAGATTGTTTCTCTTCTGACACCTAGCTGAAGTGAACCTCATTGAGCAAATAAACTTTTTTCAATGGGACTAATAGAAGAAATTGATGATTAGTTTGTCATGTGAGACATGAGTAATGAGGACGTTTAGACAGCTAGAGGACAGGTCAGGGCAGCAGGTACCTAAGGAATCTCGAGGAAGCGGGTAGAGATAAGAGTAAATAAAGGAATCCTTTTCTAAGGATAAATTGCTCTTGTAGCCATGAACTGACATTCTGTTATATCTTTGAACCATTTTCCTTGGTGTCTCATCCTTTGCTCCAGCCTTTCTCCCATGTTGCCCCTTGATTTCTTTTGTTGAGGCTGTTCTTTAGGACATATAAATTAGAGTATCCTCACAGTTTCCATATCAACTAATCTGCCAGAATGATCATTTTAAAACATAAACTAAATAATATTACTCCCTTGCTTAAAGCCTTCCAGTGGCTTCTATATACACTTAAAATAAAAGTCAAACTCTATATCTCAGCCTACGGAGGTCTACTTGACCTGGCTCAGGCCCATTTGATGACCTCATTTCTCATTATTCTCTCCTTGTGCTTCAGCCACACTGCTTCTCTCTCCATGAACTTGATATACTGAATATATTCCTGGTTCATGGCTTTTGAACCTATTACTGGGTTCCTATTCTTATTGATTCTTTCCCTAGACCATTGTATGTTGCCCACATTCATGTCACTGTCTAAATGGAAATACCATATTTTTGTTTACTTGTTGACTGTTTCTCTTGTTCTACTAGAATATAAGCTCCATGGTAGAGACTTGTTCTGTCATATTCTCCACTGTTAATTAAAGATGCATTAAATGAATACATTGAGCAGATTTTTTTATTTGA
This sequence comes from Eidolon dupreanum, assembly GCA_028627145.1. NCBI lineage: Eukaryota > Metazoa > Chordata > Mammalia > Chiroptera > Pteropodidae > Eidolon > Eidolon dupreanum. The sequence goes on from CM053501.1 coordinate 87,317,904, forward strand.
CTTTTTATTTTAGGAGAACACCCTCTGTAAACAATGTCACATTTTCACTTAATTTTCTCTTCATAAAAATCTCCAAGTTTCTAAATAATATACAAATATATGCATAAACTAAAATAAACCTTTGCTTTATTCTTAGGTCTCTTTAATTTGGGGGAAGTTGAGATGGTAAGAGACCATGTAGCTAGCTCTCTATTTCTTATAGTTCATATTTGTTCTGAAAGGCAGAAAAATATTCTAAAGGTCATGGGATATGTCCTCCATTGGGTTGGTCAGTGGTAGTGTTATTTTCTTATTGAATAACAAAATAGGCAAGGTGAATGTCAATCAGCCGTATTGATTTCTATCTTATGTGATTTTATTCTTACTGTATCAACATCCTCCTCACTTTCACATTCTCCAACTAGTTTGAAAGCTCTTTAAGGATGAAAATTGGATTGTACATTTTTATTTACCAGTAGTATCTAGCATAGTGACTTAGTAAACAATCTGTAATCATCTCTGATTAAAACAATAATAATGAAAATAACTTTAGTTTTATATAGATCTTTATAGTGTAGCAAGAAGTAACACATCTGTTCTTACCAAAAAAAACCAGTAAAGTAACAATATAAATAAATATTCATTTCTTTTACAGATGGAAAGACTGAGCTTGCAGAGTTTACCAGAATTACCTAAATTTTCTCAGCTAGTAGTGACTGAGCTATGACTAGGGACTGCTTAGAGAATGAGTCCCGATCCCTCAAAGGGCTCATGCCTCCAAAAGACGATTGTTAGTCATGATGATATTGCTTAAAAATTAAAACAAGTAAATAATTTCAAGTAGTATTTAGTGAAATATTGCTCATCTTTCGATAACATAGTGAAAACATGAATTAAGTATTCGAAAGAACTAGCATACAGTCTTTCAGATACCACTGAGAACTCTGAGTATATAATGGCATTTTGGATTGTGGAAGAACCAATGGTTCTAATGTGTCTTGAAGGATTATTGTCCTTTCCAGATTTGCTTATCCTTATAGCATGCCACAAAATTGTTCCACCATTGACAAATGCAGCAGTATAAAAACAATTTTGCTCTTTTACTTCTACAAGAATTTTTAAAAACTATAAATTTCCTCACACATTTTTAAATTGATATCCAAAATTTTTATTACAAGTGAAATAGTAGCAAATGATGCAATTACATTGTATTATAAATATTGATGTTAAAATAAAACTACTATCACTTTAAAAAATGTGTCCAATGGCATGTAAGTGCAACTGTCTATTGAAATGCAGTAATCTATTTAAACAATACATCAATAAGCTCTTCTTAACACTTGGAAATTTTATGTCTCTATTTTACTCTGAGAAGTAATAATGTAATTAATTTTATACTTATTGTCCTTTATGGCCCATTTATTTTATACTTCTTAAAAAAAGATATATATTCATTATTATAGGATTTTTAAAAATTAGTTTTCTTTGATCATAAGTCTTCACACATTCAGAAATATTCTTCTGGATTGTGTTATTACTACAGTTATTATTAGTACATGATTAATCAAAATAAAATATATTATATATGTTAATAATAATTAACATAAAAAATCAACATTTTAATAGAAATACCCTTATTAATGAGATCGATGAAGCAGATCTTTCCTCAATTAATTCATGTATCTATGGATACTATATATTGCTAGGATGAAACAGGATTTAGCATAAATTTTATTTCTGTTTTTAAATACATAAATGCTGATAAATCTTGTTCATGTAAATAAGTAAATAAGATTGGAAGTAGTTTGTTATAGCAGTATTATTCAGTGTGATATTAACAATATTCAATTAATTCTTTGATTTTTTTTTGTAGTAAATATCAAAATTCACATAGTGAGCTTTTATCAAGATAATCAGCTGACAAGTTGATTTTGGTCCTCTAATTTTGCCAAAAGCAAAGAATTTAAAACCACCAGATTTGCAAAAAGATTTTGTTATACTATCATTGGAATAATTCATTATCTCAATACTGATGCAGATATTTGAAAATGTTTCTTTTTTTGAAGTCCCAGAAGTTTTAATATCTGTGGGTCATAAACCATGATAAGATGCTGGATGGGTGAAAGGTTTACCTGTCCTTTTGTTATTTTCTTTCTTTTCATTTCTTTTCTTTTTTCTTTTCCTTTCTTTTTCTTCCTTCCTTCCTTCCTTCCTTCCTTCCTTCCTTCCTTCCTTCCTTCCTTCCTTCCTCTCTTCCTTTTTCTTCTTTTCCTTTCTTTTCTTTTTTTCTTTGCCTTGCTTTGCTTTTCGCTTCCTTCCTTTTTCCTCCTAGTTTAAATCACCTTTATTAGGTATATTGCATACAACAAAATCTACTTATCTCACTGTATATTTCAATGAAACCTGACAAATTTATATCCCATGTAGCCACTGCCCAAGGCCCTGGGGATTGCTTGTCTTTTTTTAAAGAGGAAGAAGGAGATTGTGAAAGAGTACCAAAGGTATATTCTCTGGCAGATAAGCATAGTAAAAAGACTGTCTGGCAAGTGAAGACTTGGAAGCATAATTTTCTGTAAAGCCACTTGAGCATCCCTGGATTAATGAACCAACTGTGGGAGTTGAATGAAACACCCTGATAAACAGGATCAAGAAAAGGATGATCATAGGCTGCAACACTTCTCTCTCTCTCTCTTCTTTCCTTTTTTCTTCTTTCTTTCTCTCTCCCTTCCTTCCTCCCTCTCACCTTGCCTGCCTGCCTGCCTTCCTTCCTTCCTTCCTTCCTTCCTTCCTTCCTTCCTTCCTTCCTTTCTATTTATTTATTCATTTATTAGATTCATTGAAGTAACATTGGTTAATAAAATTATATAGGTTTCAAGTGTACAATTCAATAATACATCATATGTATATCGTATTATGTGTTCACCACCCAAACTTAAATTTCCTAACATCACCATATGTATTTGACCCCCTTTACCCTTATCTACCTTCCCTCCACCCTCTTTTCATCTAGTAACCATTAAACTATTATCTGTGTCTATGAATCTCTGTTTGTCTTGTTCGTTTGTTGCCTTAACTTTTATATCCCACACGTGAGTAAAATCATATGGTTCTCAACTTTTCCTGTCTGACTTATTTCACTTATCATAACGTCAAGATTCATTCATGTTGTTGCAAATAGCAGTGTTTCATTTCTTCTTATGACTGATAGTCCATGGTATACCTGTACTTCATCTTCTTTATTTAATCATCTATTGAAGGGCATTTTGGTTGCTTCCATGTCTTGGCCACTGTGAATAAGGCTTAATTATTGTTCATTGTTCCAAATAAAACACCTTGAAGATGGCTAAATACAATGGCTTTCCATTAATGTCTCAGAAAATTGCTGTCAGTAAGAGAAAACACATGTCTCCAATTTTTATCGTTCAGAGATGTTTTACTTATTTTTTGAAGATAGAAATTTAGTATTTCTGAAGGCAAATGGGTTTGCATTTTATGCATCTTTGATAAATAATATGAAGAGGTAAAACTATGAGATAGGCAATGTTGATTTTTAGTGATTTTTACTGATCTTCCCTTAGCATATGTCTTTTTCTTAGATTCTTCAGTTCTTCAATTCTTAAGCTTCTACAGTGATCCACCTACCCCCAACCCCTACCCCTGTCTCCAGGTACCTGCATTTTAAGGGGACATTTCTGAAGAGCCTAAAACCTCCGTGATAGAAAAGAAGGCAAAATAGAGAATAGTGACAGGCAGTGAGGAATGAATGTTATTTTGGAGTAAAAATTCAAACATACTTCATAGATAATGCTGCTTATTTCTCTTGTGATCTCAACTCTGTGGGAAGGGAAGATAAGTAAAGGGCAATATTGGTTCCTGTGTGCTGACCCAGCGTATATTCTGTAGGCTTAGTAGTATTTTTGTAAGCCCAATCTCTTTAGACTGATATTCAAGACTAGGTTATTTAAATCAAAATCATGTGATACAAATATTACATATTATGGGAAACTGAAAACCATGACCAGACACTGACCTCCCAGAATATAGCACCAAAAGATTAATGAATGGATGAAGTTTAGGTTTCTGAGGTCAATTTGGCTTTAAAAGAGGAGTTGTGAGCAATGGTAGTGACAAGCAGGCAAAGGACTATTGTATCTAAGTCTAAATAAACAAAATGATAGGATCAGACTGAATATAAATAGATGAAGGTTTTCTTTAGGGCTATATAAAGCACATAGCAAAGCAGGATCTTTATTTATAACAATTATAGCATTTGGCTTGGATTCATTGCCCTTGAGAAGAATAAGTAAATCTGTGTAATTTCTATACATCTTCCATGCTTAGTTTTATTTTTAATGAAAGCCTATGCATCACTTTAAAGAGAAATGTTATTCCGGAGTCTGTATAACTCTGTAGAAGGCTGTATAATTTATTTTAATATGAAAAATGTGGTTAACAGGACCCTATCCTATAATTTTTTTAATGGACCCAGTTTTTCCTTCAAGAAACAAAACCATTCTTAACAACTCTAAGAGAAAATAGTAAACTATTGTATTGCACATTCCAAGGATAGTTCTTCTAGCACAGTAAGCTGCAGCCATCATGATAATCTTAGAGCTAGTCACCAGAGTGTTTCTATATTGCCCATGAAGTCTCAGCATATTTTATATCCTGTGCAGTGTATGGGATAAAATAAGCCTTGCAACAGTAAAGTTCTTCTAGAGGCTTATCCCAAGGGAACTTCCTTAAATAATATCATTAATACATAGATCATAGTACTTCTGCAATTAAAGGACCTGAGGAGATACTCAGTTCATTTTTTTAAAAATGATCTAGAGGTCTAGAGTTTGTCAAAGAGTAAGTACATTATGAGTTTGTCCCAGAACTGTGACTGAGTTTCATCTTTTGACTTGCAATTTAGTATTCTTCCCACTATTTTCAGTCAGCCTCCTGAGACAGCTCACTGGCCGTGTGTGCCCGTACACACGGAGGTAACCTGGAATAGCAGGAAATAGTTAACGCCCTTTCGTTTTTCCTTCCAGAGCCTTATACAATGTATTTGGCTTCAATCATTAGATCAAAGTAAGGTCTTTAGAAACATCAAACTATTTATTTTTTACTCTGATGACCAGATTTAGAGCTGTCTGAGATTTAGGATGTTTGGTGAACTATAACGTCAATGATATTTCCCCTTAAATTTTTAGGGAAATATGCCAAAGAAATGCTGGGCCAGGATCTGAGCATAGCAAAGCAACTGTGGGTGAGCTGAATTTGTTTGTTGTATAGGTTTGCAAGTTTGAAAACCATATTTATGCCAAGAGATGCTCTGTTTGAAGTCAGGAAGAGAGTTCTAGAACTCTGTCTTCCCTTTCGCTCTGAGCAGCTCTCCCTTCAGAGATCCGTGGGCTTCTGCAAAAACACCTCTTGGAAACCACTGGTTGACTTGCAAAGGAATCCTCTGCTTGGAAGTACAGAAATATCACTTTATTTATTTTTTTATTTCCTTACTTCAACAAATATGTAATTAGAGTGATATTTTATGCAAATTTATGATATGCTATTTTTCACTCTAAGGTAACATTAAGTAAGCTGGTTCTTCAATAATAATTACTTTTACATAACCAGCTATTGGATAGTAGAGCACACTTTAATAAGTGTTTACATATATGTGGTTTACTTAATCTTCATAACAATTCTGGAAAATAGATATTTTAAGTATTCATTTTGCAGGTGAACTATAGAAAAATTAAGTGACTTTCCAGGCCCACATAGCTAGAATCCAGAATCTCAACCTCAGACTTCTGACCACAAATCTGGGCTTATTGGACCTTTGGACCTTATTATTTTTTATTTTTTGCTGGGGAATTAACCTGTATGAGTTTGTCTATTTTCTTTGGTACAATTTACAATTTGTGAAATTGCTAGTATAGTCTGTAGTCATGGAATTAATCAAATCCAAATTTGTTTATGAAGTACTGAAAACCATGATGTCTGTCTCACTGAAAGTCATTAAGCTAATTTGCCATAGACAATTAAAATCCCCACAGTGATTATCATTGAAGCTTAGTTGTAAGCTGGAATCCTAGATCATCTTCATTAATATCTGCTGCGAGATTCACTCCTTAGTAAAGCCTAGTAGTGTTATGGGTCCTATAACCAAAACTGTCTCTAGATGTTAAAGGACTTTTCCCTAAACTTTTTCCTTTAAATTTTGTGTGTGGGTGGGAGGGAAATGACTTGGGTACAAGAGAGCAGGGGTGGGGAGAAGATGTCACCTTGCCAGCAGATACACAAAAAGACCTACAGTTTATGAACATAGCTAATCCACCATTTCACTGTTTCATGCTAAAAAAGATAGAACTTCTCTCATTTCACTCTCAGGCTGCCCTTTCATTATGTCATTTTTAAATTAATCATTGTCCACGATGTTTATTTTAATCAAACTTCACCTCATCAGAATAACAGAGATGTGGACATAGAAAAGTAAGTTCACTTTGATTTTCTTCTCAAACTCCATCCCTCTTGGGAAAGTTGCTGCTGAGAGATACCAGCCTGACTCATTTCCATGTTCTCTATAGCTGTGCACTAGAGGCAGCGAGAGGCACACAGCGCGAACCTGGTCACCAGGTAGGCAAAGAAAAATCCAGGGCTGAGGGAAAGTGGCAGAGAGAGCATAGCTGGTACTTTTCCGGCCCATGCCTTGCCCGCCTCAAATATAAGATTGGAGCACTTTTGGCTGCAGTGTAAAAGTCCGGCCAGACTTAGGGAATACTTTCCTTTGGGGAATCATTTTGATTTCCTGATAGGCAGCCATGTACATGTCTTATTTGTCTGAGAGTCTAAGTTATCTTCTTTTTAACTCTTCCACTCTGACTTTCTCCCCATAGGGTTAGAAATTAGAAAATACTTGATACGGTCAGACCTCCAGGGTCTCTTCTATATGAGTTTATAACTAACACCCAAGTTCGCAGCCCCGGTTATCAGTTGCTATCAGCCAGGGTCTCCTAAGGCCACTTTAAACCAGGCACCCAAATAGTATTTCAGCTAAGTATTTAGACTTTCTTTCCTTTCTGAGGTCTCCTTGAAATTTGATGACTATATTAGATGTCACCACCATAGCAGTTTCCTCAGGCTCACCTCTCCAGGTGTTCGGAACAAGTGTGTTCAGTGATATATTTGAACATGATTCAAATATCTTTTTTCTTTTCTCCCCAGGCAAGCCTAGGAGCATTTTAGCAGTCTTTTCTGCACATATTTTTGAGGGGATCCTGATGAGAGAGTACAACTCGTGGTTTTTGCCTTGAATTTATCGCTTTTCTCATTAAACAGTAGCAGGAATGAAGTCTCATAATTTTCATCTGTGCAGAGTATCTGATGCCGTTTCTGATGTGTTCTGGCTTATAGCCTTATAGCCCCCAGATTTCCTGCATTCAGCAAGCATTTGTTCTTTTTCCCACCACCCTCCCATTTTTTAAGCACAATAAGGTTGGATTCATAGGATACTAGAATAAAGCAGTTGGTGCAAGACTATGGTATTTCTGATCCCATCGGACATTGAATTGTTAAGTTCTTGGTTGTGGGACATAAACTATAAATGTTAGAGAACTCAGAGCTGGGGCATACCACTGTTATCCATTTAGTCATTCAGCATATATTCATGAAGCCTCCCTTTGGAGACACAGTGCCAGACAGGGTGATGAACTAGATTACATTAATTTATTTCTAATGTTTTATCCAGAGAAAAAGCAAAATATTTCAAAGAAAATAAAACAAGAAGGTACCTGTGTTTAATTTTGGCTATTGGTTGTTTTGGGAAAATGACTGTACTGACTTGTGTGTGGACTGAGCAAATATATTTGGGGGCTCTCATTATGGCCCCAATTACTAAATAGCACATACTTAGTAAGCAAATGATTCTCATCACATCTTCTCAGGTCTTTTTCTGAGAGGCTGGTTTGTATTTGTGAATGGAAAAGGCAGTATTAATTGTCATGCCTCATTTCTAAAGGAATGGTGTATGATTTGGAATCCAGTCCTTGGATTTTTAATTCATTGCTTGGTTTACCATCTTCTTCCTTCTTAGGATATAATATATGAGAATGGATATATTTTTCGAATAGGATATATTCAGGAAATTCCTGCTTCTTCATGGTAATGTCAGAGTATGGTGGCTCAGATAATTAAAAAAATCATATTTTTTTGCAATCAATTATATATATTTCAATTTAACATATTTAATATATTTTCACTGAGTTGCTTTATTTAGACTAATTTTAAAATGTTTTCCCCAAAACATGTTAAATAATGGCTTACACAAGCGTCTGAGATTACATAAATAGATTATGAACCACCCACATACATATAATAAAGTATAAATTCTGTATTAATTTTTCTCCCTATTTGGTGATTTAAATTACTCTCTTCATTTCTACTACCATGAAAACAAACAATGGGTTTAGCATGCTGTTTATAAGGTATCAAAGGTATGCTAAATAGCTTCCACTCACCTCTCCAGATCTGTCTCTTCCCATGCCCACTGAGGCTCTCCCTGCTCTCAGCCCTGGAGGCTTGGCAGATGTGGACTAGTCAGTGGACTCTGTTCTTCAGTCTTCAGGATGCTTTTGGCCAATGGGAGCTTTAGCAATAGTTCAGGGTGTTCTCCCTAAAATTTTGATGTAGATGGCAGCTGCATCCCTCTTTCAGAGATGACCATCTGATATGCTGTGCTACCCTGCTGAGTTCTGGTCATCTCGCCTCTCTTTTGTGCCTCGAAGGTATTAACAGGTTCTCTGGTGCTATTAGCTTTGAGTTATCTAGTTACTACGTCTTTTCTTATAGTTCCCCCAGCACTTTTCTGTACCTTTATACATTGTCTCTTTGTAAACAAGTTATCCTCAAATTATTCTGATTTGTGTGCCATCTATTTCATGTAGGGGCCTTCAGTGATTTTTTAAAAAGGGTATAAAGCTCAGGATAGAGGGTAGCATATATTACTTTCCTTTGTAAACAAATGATGGAGGAGGAGAAAAAATAAAAAAATTGCTACTTACTTTCACATTTCTTAGAAAAAGTACTTAAAATTTCTAGGATAAACACATTATTTTCTTTCTGTCCCAAATAGATATAATTTATTTATATTTATTTATCTTGTGTTTACCAAACTGTATATATAGCTCAAAATTTCAGTGAAGGCAAATTTACTCATATAAAAATATGGGCCGTACTTTAGATGCACCCCCTGGGAAAGACAGAATTCTTTATTCTTAAAGTTTTATATGAGTTTCTCCCAACTGGCTCTGGGATGATCTCTTATCATACATAGTAATTCTGCTGATGGGATTCTTGAGGATAGCTAATACTGTAAGTATTGATTATAGTTAGTCTTTCCTTTGGAAAGTGACTAAAGGTACTGTTTTGTCTGTTATTGGTTGGGTACCCTCTCTATTCAAGTGCTGCGTGGACTATAGCACCCTAAATGTATATACTCTAAACCCTAGTATCCTAGCAGAGCATTTGGAATGGTGGATGACAAAAGACATAATCTCGTCTGACTCAGGACTTTCATGTATATAGATATAAGACAGAGCAGGTAAAAAAATAATTTTGTACTTTTTAGATATTTATTTTTAAATGATTTTAGATTCACATAGAAGTTACAAAAAGTAGTGCAAAAAGGTCATGCACCCTTTCCCCAACTTCCCCAATGATAAATTATACAACTATAATTTTATATTTCATTTTAAAGAGTTTTCATAGAATTGATTTATTCCTGTCCTGAGTTTCAGTTTGTTCATGAGTTATTATTAACGAAGCTCTATTTTTCTCTATTTATTCTGAAGAAAAACATTAAGATGCATTTTAAGAAGGAACAAACGGTATGATAAAACAACATGTCTTTGCTAGAAAGTAGTAGCTGGTCAGAGAGGGAAAATGCTGCTTTGCTGATAGAATTTTTAGCAGTGACAATTAAATATTGATTTTTATTCCAAAGCAGAATAATTGTGTATGATTTGTTACATACCAGAGATGCTTTCCTAACAGTGCCAAACTATATTTGAGGGAAAGCTATATAGTTTATAGTCAGCTTTTATTTAAAAAAAATTGGGAAGAATAATTGCTTTTTCCCATATTTTGACTTATTACAGCTGGTACATTTTCCCTATTTATAAAAACATTTCCCATATCGGTCTACAAAATAAGAATCTGATAGCATGTATTGGAATACACATGAATGAAATCATATGGTTCTCAGCTTTTTCTGTCTGACTTAACCTCACTTAGCATGATCCCTTTATTTCTGTTAATATTTTCTTCATATATTTAGGTGCTCCTATGCTGGTGCAAAAATATTTGCAAATGTTGTATCCTCTTGATGGATTGACTTCTTTATCATTATGTAATGCCCTTCTTTGGCTTTTATTATTCTTCATTTTAAAGTCTATTTTGCTACCCCAGATTTCCTATGTTTTAATTGGCATGGACCATTTTTTTCATCCTTTCACTTTCAGTCTGTGTGTGTCCTTACATCTGAAGTGATTCGCTTGTAGAAAGCATATAGTTGGGTCTTTTTTCCCCCATTCTGCCAATGTATGTCATTGATTGGCACATTTAGTCCATTTCATATTTAAAGTAATTATTGATAGGTGTGTACTTATTGTCATTTAAAAAATTGTTTTCTTATTATTTTATAGTTCCTCTCTATTCTTCTCTTGCTGTTTGATAACTTTCTTTAGTGTTATACTTAGATTCCTTTATCTTTCATTTATCTATTATGGTTTTTTGCTTTGTAGTTATCATGAGGTGTGTGTGTGCGTGTGTATGTGTGTCAGTCTATTTTAAGCTATAGCAACTTAAGTTTGAATGCATTCTAAAACTCTACATTTTAAAAGTCCCCCCATTTTGTTTTTATCACATTTTTCATCCTTCAGTTTGTTTATTCCTTAACTAATTGTTGTATAGTTATTTTTACTACTTTTATCTTTTACCTTAATACTAGCTTTGTAAGTGATTAATCCACTACCTTTACTGTATAGCTACCTTTACCAGTGAAATTTATACTTTATATATACATATATATATATATATATATATATATATATATATATATATATATTTTTTTTTTCTTTACTGATTAGAACCCTTTCTTTTTGGCTTAAAGAAGTCCCTTTACTATTTCTTGTAAGGCCCATCTCTCTGGTGCAGGTCTCAAAGTCTGGGGTGCCTAATTTGGGGCATGAACTCAGGAAGAAGCTCTGGATTTATGAGATTCCTCCTGATCACGGGTCACAACACTGGGATGGAGTTTTTGGAGAGACCATGTCTCTGCTTCTCCTACCCGTCTTGATGTGGACCTTTTATTGTTTGTTGTGAAGGAGATGTTTGGCTGGTTTTCAGGTCTTTTTCAGAGGAAATTGTCCCATATGTAGCTGTAGATTCAGTGTGTCCATAGGAGGAGGTGAATTAAGTATATACCTATGCCACCATCTTAGGCTGTCCTGACCCAAACAAAATCTTGAAACAGAAAAGCACGCCTTTGTCTTGGCAAATGTTCTTTGTTATTTGGTTTCATTTAATGAAGCACCAATATAAGGAAGAGACACTCAGGGTTTCTCATGAAGACTTTGGAGTGAGTATATCCTATTTTTCACTCTTGCTCCTGGCTAGAGGGATTATGACATTTTTGCTTTCAGATGTCTTTACTTTTTACCTCTATTTGAAGCTGATAAAAAAGGAAACTTTGTGGTTGGTCTGGAAAAGGAATTCTAGATCCTTTAATGCTGACCTGATGTTAACTGAGGACAGGGCTGATCTAAGTAATGAAACTGGCTTATACTGATTACTCTCCACTTTCCAGTCTTTGAGTTGTGTTGACATTCACAGGAGCTATGTGGGGCCAATTTTGTGTCAGAAAATCTTAACTTACAAAAACACATCTATGGAAATAATTAGGATTCTAATGACTCATTTTACCCACTGTAATGTGGGAGAACAGTCCTAAAGAACAAGCTACATCAGTCATCACTGGAAAAATCTGTTATACTCCGCCTTGTGTTGGAGTGGCCCCTGCTGTGCGCTGTGCCTGTATCAAGTGTTCCTACTAGGAATCCACCGCTTCTCTTGGAAGCTCTTCCAATTTTCTGTCTATCACAGCTTTTTCCAGATGAGGAGGATTGTTTTTTTGCAGCTGTGTTTGGCCAGATGATCCCATGGGGTCGCTCTCCCAGGATCATCCCCGTAATGCCCGATTATGTGTGGGCCACAGTGATCCGAGTTGGACTAGGGGGAAGAAAATGGAGAATGTTGTCAGTCAGCTTAAAGATTCATGTTTTAGTTTTACATTTTTGCTTTTAGTCAAACCTCTAGGATCCCTGTCACTTGTTCCTTACAAGTGACAGGTATCAAACATAATGACATTAAGCTCTACTTTTTATCAACACTTAGTTCCACAGAGACAAACAAGTACCTCCAAGACTGAGTCCTAAGTCCTCACCAGTGTGGTTACATCATCCTGGGTACTTAGTGTCATAAGTGACATGAGACATTCACTTGATCAATATACCAAATGTTCCTGGCCTCATTTTCAAGCAGTGCTTTATTAGAAAATCATCCATAACTTTCTGGCTGCTGTCATTCAAGGTCTCTGCTTTCCATAGCCTCTCATTCCTATTGAGCAGCTGTGCTTCTGATTAGTTTTCTCTAGAGGTATTAACTTTTCAGCACTGTACAAGAAAACTTTTGAAGTAATGGGAACAATGGACCCATCCTTGCTTTGTTAAAGCCAGTTATTCTGTTATGGTTCAGAAAAATTCTGGAAGAGAGACCTGAAACTAAACAAAAATAAGAATTCACTTAAATGTTTCTTAAAACAAATCTGAGCCTTGGCGTCATGAAAATTGTGACTATTCACTTAGAATATGAAATAATCTCATGTTTACTTGGTATATTTCTTTTGTCTATTTTTTCATCTATTTTGAAAAACAAATATTTAGTTGTAACACATGCCAGTTCTCCAAAGATTTGAGCAGAATGTGAATGACCTTAGTTGTTGAAGGTAACTGTACATAAACACTTCTTACCTGTTTTCCTTGGTCATATAGTTTAGGTAAGATGTCATTTGTTATACATTCTCATTGAATAGAATTTCCTTCATAACACTTACCATACATTTATCAAAGTAAAAGCTGCCTTATAAATTCCTTCTTAATAAGAGTATACCATGACTGTTAATAATAAAACTTTTAATTCCATTATCTATTAAATGTCTAATTGATCCCCAAATGACAAATCTTTCTCTTCCAAACATAAATTCCACTTTCAGCTCCCTGCTATAAAAGTCCATTTTGTGTGTGTGCGTGTGTGTGTTTTAATGTTTTCCCCTCAGTTTTAGCTACACATGGCTATTATCTATTTATTAGAGTATCTTGTAAGGTTAGCAAATTTTCATAATCTAGATCTTGTTTTTCCATTATTAACTAATGTTAAGACATTATCATTCTCCATGATGCTAGCCCAGAAACAGTCAAATTTGCCTTTATTTTTTATGTCTGATGTTTAGTAAGTTTAAGTTAAATTTCTTAATTTTCAAAATGCAAACATAAGTTCTGTTAACTGAGGCTACCTAAAAACACTCATTTACCAAGTGTGTTTCAACTAACTAGATTTTTCAGATCATCTGTGCTTATTTCCTTCCTACATTTCCCAGTTTTTCTTTTTTTAAATTTATTTTTCAATTATAATTGACATACAATATTATATTAACTTCAGGTATATATATAGTGTGATTCTTTAGAAGAAACTGCAGGCATATGGTAGTTACCTAGTAAGTTTTAGCTGTTATTATCCAAATGCTTTCTAGACATCTCAACTTGTCCAATAAGCATTTGGAACTCACCATGTCTAAAATTGAACTGATCATCATCCTCCAAATATAATGAAAGATATGCCTTGTCTCTGTGCAGGGCACCACCATTGTCTAAGCCAGACCCAGTAGTCACTTCCCTCCTGTTTCCACTTGGTCTTTATGTCCTGTAGATTTTACCTGTTTAACATGTTTTTAGTTCATTCCTTTATGTCCATGCCCCGCACTAGAGCCTGTTTAGATCCACAACATCCCTTCTCTCTGGGCCCAGGTTACTGCAGTCGCTGCTTTCCTTTGCCTTCAGTCTTACAACTTCTCCAGGAACCAAACCATCCTCCACAATGTGATCTTTCTTAAGCAAGACATCTAGTGATGCCATCTCCCTTCTTGACTGCCTGAACTCAAGCTGAAGTCCCTTATTAATGTCCAGAATGAAGTTTAATTTTTATTTTAATATCCATGACTCTCATGATCTGGCTCTTTTTCTGTCTCTGCAACTTATCTCTCACGACTTCCCCACCTGAATCCTTTGCTCTGGCCACACGAATAGACTTTTCTGAATACGTTATGCTGTTCCATGCCTCGTGGTATCACACATGCAGTTATCTTCTTTCATTTATAGTCCCCTTACATGCATCATGTAGCTTCTTCTAGCTGACTCTTCCATATGTGTTTTTTAACAATCACCTTTAACATCATCTCTTCTTGACAGTGTTCCCCTGATTAGAATCTGATTTAATTACTACTATATGTAATAAATGCCTAGCATAGTGTAATAAATAATAAAATTTATCATTTATTTCTTTCTTGGCAATGATCAAGTAGAATTTATCAGTTATAAAACTTAGATTGAGACCCAGTGCTTTCTACATTTATTCTAGAACTTTCTAAATTTATAAAAGTAGTTGATCTTTAGAATGATGATTACATTTAGAAGGAAGTGTATGAGAAGGGGTGTAAGGGCTTGCTGGAGTGATGATAATGTTCTATATCTTGTCCTGGGTGGTGTTTTCATGAATATGTATATATGTATATATATGTCTATGCAAAAATTCATCATTTTGTATACTTAAATTTGTGCACTTGACTATAAGTTATGCTACAGTTAAAAAAAATGGGTATAAGTAGCTGGCCCTTTATTTTAACTATAAAATTTATTTTAAGACCATTTTGTTCATTTTCCTTTTTGCCTGTTGAATGAAATCATGTGTACCTTGCCTCCAGAAGACAATTTTACATGCCATATGACAAGGCACATTTAGCTTCCTGGGAAAGTGCACTTTTAAAATTTTAACTTCTCACTAGACAATGAAATAATAAAATGGGATTAATAGGGGAAATAGTTTAGTACTTGCTTTACTTATGTTTCAACTCTTTCCTGTATCTTTCCCAAATATTAATTTTATTGTGCTAGGTTTTAATCTCCATGCCAGTGTGGTGTTCTTTTTAGCTTCTCAAGGTTACCAAAACTAAAGATGTTATGAGTGTGTCATCAAGGTTTATTTAAAAAATATTGGTAAGAAAAATAATCCAGTATTTCTTGATTTTCAACTTGAAGTCTTCATTCCTCATGCTAGTCATTATATCACATGATCCTTAAACTCTTAATCCCAAGAGTCTGTGATTCCACTTGGAGTGGTTTTCCTTGAAGAGAGATTATTGATAAGAGTTTCATTCATTCTTAGCTGTGTCTTCCAAAAGGAACTTATCTTTAAAAGTAGATCTATAACCTCCATCATAAGCTGCTTACTATTGTACCTCTACCACCTAAAACGGTCCCTGGCACATATAGTTGATGCTCAATTATAATCGCAGTAATATTGATCAGTGAATAAATAAAATAAATAAAACACTGCAAATTATACTATTCACTCATCTGCTCCTAGATCTGCTATAATTCACAAATTAATCTCAACTGTTTAATTTTGGCTGTTAGTTTTCTGAATACTTTTAACATTTGAAAAATCATGTTGTTACATGTGTAAAAAACCCTAATAACAGTTTCTAATTTTAGTTTACTATTTTAAAAAATAGGTAACATTTTTACTTTGCTTAGAAATTAAATGAGAATTGTTAATATAGTTCATGGACAAATTTTAATATGTTTATGTTGGGAGATTTTGTGAATGTTTAAATTTGAATTTTTTAAAATATGGTTTAAAAAAAGTAAGTGAAATGTGCAATTTAATTTATCCCTCATCCTCAACTATTCCGGACTGATGCAGCCATACAACCTATTCCACTAGATTAAGTTCTAGAGATCAGTTTAATGGTTCTGTAGAGGTGGTGATGTCAACTGATACTTAGAGAGCAGATAATGGAACTTTCTGAAAAGTTTTCCTTTCATTGATTATTGCCTTTCTACTAAATCTTTTTTACTAAAGCTTCACTCAATTTTTGTAACGTGTGATGTCATATTCTGTCATTTTTTAAAATCTCTTAGAACTGTATAAGTTGTAGTTTAGGAAGATTCAAAGAAGTTGTCTGAATCAATAAAAAAAAAAAAATAGCACCAAGAAAATCAGATTAACTAAAGAGGAGAATATAAACTAAGTTTAAGATCAAAGAATTCGAGTCTTAATTCTCAAATAGTTTTACTGGATATATTTAAGTGCTTTTCCTGGAGGTTGTATTGTGTTCTTGCTAGGCATGAACATTAAAGAACTTGAGAAATAATTTTTAAAATTTTGTTGAGAGGATTTATATACCAGATCTAACTATTTTTACTTAAAATTGACTATTTATTAACCTGGGTAGTTTTGAAGAAGAGGGACTAAAAATGCGAATGGTGAAAGAGATTAAAGTTGCTTTAAAAAAATCCAACTGCTACATAGACCTCAATAAAATCTCTGAGAGAAAGTCAAGGTGAAAGTTCTCACAATAGCTTGTTAATATTTTTTTCTCAAGATATGTCTAGAGCCAGCTATTATCATCATGACCTCTTTGTTGTGTTAGATGCTTAGAAATAAATTTCGGCTTTAAAAATACTTATCTGGGAATCAGAAATAAGAAACACTTTGGTGCTTTTTGTCACAGCTACTCGTCAACCAGCAACTCTGAAATTAACCTGTTATGGTGTGATAACACTCAGGATTCAAAGTTTGGATAAGTTTGAAGGAAATACTGTTTTCATCTGTTGTAACTCATGTTGATGTCTTTGATGTTATTATAAAACAAGGAGGCAGAGTTTCATTAGGCGCACACTAAGTGTTAGCCTCTTTAGTTTGATAGTTACATCAGGTATAGGTGAGGCAATACAATCCTGCACCTTAACTAGATTTATGTCAAGTGTAAGAGGCATTGAGCATATCATAGCTATACTCCTGGGAGATAGAAGTATCAATTTTGTTATTCTTCCATGAGAACAAGTTTCAGCCTTTATTGGGGAATATGAAGTAAATCTATGACTGGAATCCAGGATTTTCAAATTACCTTGACACTGAGATTTTATGTAATCTCTTTATGCTCTAGTCAGGTAGGAGCAATATAAAGGGAATAATGCTGTCTTCCCTATTTTACAGGGTAGTATTGAAAATAAGGGTAAAATAAAACCTGTAGTCTTTGAAAAAATTAAAACATAATGCAAATCTAAGATGCTGTTGCTACTAAATTTTTTTAGCTAATGCTGGTCATAATTTGCAATAACTAGATCATTTATATTTTCAGTCTTGGTCATGTTTGTTAGGATTATAAAGACAGATGTAATTATGTTGACAAGTTATAGCTATTTCTCAGAGCTATGTTTCTCGAAGGCAACTGTTTCCATGCTGTGGAAATGTATTTTTCCTTAAAATTTTTCCTAAAAGTAAGAATGTATTTTTGGGCATATAACCAATATATTCTGATTAAAACCAGTTTAGCACTTTCTTTTTCAGGCATTCTTTTTCAGCTCCTATTTCCTTGCCACTTATTTATTGCCTGGTTACTGTTTTTCCAGATCTGAGTTGGATTTTGTGAGGAGACATAGAAAAACTTGGAAATGTGCTACTTATACTGGAAGAGTTTATAACCTTGTAGAATAAAATAAGCCACATACTTGGCATTTTTATGGAACAGGTTTTTGGAGATTACATAATTAAATAATTATAGTTATTTAACTAAATAGTTTTTATACTTACCAAAAAAAGTCTTACAGGACTAAAGATCGAGCCTATTAAAATTCCTTTGACTTGGCTTCCTAGTTAGACTATTCATCAACACAAATAATGCTCCCCTTAGTTTTCTGATTTTTTACTGGGCAATAGTTTCCATTGATTGGTACTTTGTTGTTTTGCATTAAAATAGTTGTTTCTAATACTTACTATGAGACACTAAAATGTTTAAATGCTTTCTATATCATCAGAGTGTGATGAAATTTTGCTAACTTTAACTTTAATGTTAAATAGTTTAAACTTCATGATTGTAACTTTCTGGAGGGAAGAACGTATGTTTTACTTTCTTGTATACTCCAAGCATCATCTCTTGTGCATAAAATGATGCCATTTTCACCTCAAATCTAATGGCTTTATTAGAAATTATTAAATACTTAATATAAATTTACTAATTGTTACATGAAACGCAACAACATTGTTTACTTACATTGTTTAAATTCTACAGGAAAAAAAGTGAGATTTAAATCTTAAGATTACAATGTTCATATGAAGTAAGAATTTCAAATTATTACCTAACAAAATGAAATCTGAGTTATTTTCAACTCTACTAAAATAATATTAAATTTTCCTTTTCACTTTAGTAGCTGAAATGCTGTTTATTGTAAAAGAGGTTTAAAGAATGACTAAATATACAAGAATATGGACTTCTTTCTGTATTTAAAATGTGTTATTGTTTTTAATATTAGTCGATAATTTCTGTTAACTAAAATGTTCACTATCTCACAGGGTCTGGTACTCAACTAGGCACTCAGTAAATATTTTTATTAGTTGAGCTGAAAATTTAAATTAATAAGTTAACAGATGAGAAAACATCCACTCTACACACACATATACACAAACAAACAACAGCTGGCACAAATCTCAATGCAGTAGAAAAAGAAAATAAACGTGAGTTTCTTCCTCAACTTCCCCATTCCCCCACCAAATGTTTCCTATGCTTCATAATTTTACTACAAGAATCCCCTGTTGAGTTCATTTATTTAAAACCTCAGGTTTTTTGGTAAACATGATAACAGAGGGCCTAGTTCTTTGATTAAACTGCAAGTGATTATAATTGAATATCCATGAATAGTCTTTTACAGAAGGGCCAATGGGAAGTATAGTGGAGTAGGTCAAAGTGCGTCATGTCCTACACTTGATCTGCTAAAACCTTTGTTTCAATGAACTTTCACTTGAGTGTTGCAAAAGGAAATGAAACATGATATGTTGATGGAGAGTTTGCCCCAACATTATGTTTTCTTTCTCAAAATACACTATTTTTTTCAGGACTAGCCTAATCCTAGCAAGAACTTAGTCATAATTATAACTGACTGCATTCGCCTTGTGCAATTAACTGGATAATTGCATGAATGCGAACATTGCTTTGGCCAGCCTTTCTCCCATATAATTCTGCAGGGGTCATTCTCTTCAGCTGCAGTGTATTCTTTTGGGATCTAATTATGATGTCTCTTGGAATCTGGCCTGAGTACAAGAATTCAAGCTGGTTTTCCAGGGTGGAGACCATGCAGAAATCCCAACTGGAATCCCTGGAATCCAGCTGTAAACATCATGCTATTCAACTGCGTTGTAATGGAGTAATCCATTATGATTTTATTTTACACACTAAAATTGAAGGCTAAAATATGTCTTGACTATCCAACTTCTCCCTCAGCTAACCAGAGTGTTGACATACTTACTGAGTGCTGACTGACATGTTTGTAAGATTGATAGGCCCTATTGTGCTGTTAATGAGACAAAGTAATTGCTCTTGGTATGGAGTTACAGCAGATTGGGTAACAGAATCCAGCCTGGAAGAAGGGCCAACATAATTAATTTAGAATTAAAAATTATTTCTTCCCAAGGTGAAAGAAACTTGTAGCGATGGTCCAAACTTCTGAAGTACTGGCAAGAAAAGTTAAAGGTGTGTAAACCACTACTCTACATTTTATCTTAGAAGAAGTAAGTGAAGGTGCATATTACTTTTTATATTTCCTCAGCTTGTCTTATTAAGGCTTCAGAAAGGAACCACTGATGTTGAGAGCCACAGCATTGAAGGGAATTATGCTTTCATGGATTAGAGTTTTTTATTTCATTGAAGACAAAGTACTATCTATCATAAATCATTCATTATCTAAACTCATCTTTTTCTTTAAATGATGAAATATTCACCAGAGAGAAAGGATGTGGAGGAGTGATATGTGGAGTGAACAAATATGGCTACACAGATTCCATTCTGTAGTTGAGAATAGGTAATAATGAATCAGTCTAGTTATTTAGCTGTAGTTGTATACTTGATCCTCTAGTTTAGAGTGATGGCATCTTCTTGCTTTCGTTAATGCCTGGATTACCTAACAGGCCCCTGTTTTGCTTCTCAGTCCTTCTTTTAACTTGTATAACAAAATTTTCTCTATTACATCCCCAAATACCTATTTTCTTGGTTGCACCCTGACCGATGGGAATGGGTTTCATTTTATTGATGGAAAAAGTAAGAAACCATTGAAGAAGAGAAACAGACAACGTGTATATTTTAGGAGTGGCCTCTGAGCTGTTACTTTCTTCCTCCTGCTGTATCCTTAAGTCACTGCTCACTTGCAGTGGTTTGGAGGACCTGAGGTGGACAACTGAATTTGTCAAAGTCTTCAGTGGCGGTTTTCGTTAGAGAGTCTTATTCCTGTTCAGTCATTTGACTCGCATTCATTTGTTTTCCTCCAAGAGGATTTAGAGTTTGTCCACCGGAGGGCTCCTATATTTTTCTGTTAATGTAATACATGAAGAAGAAAGAATGAATTCTTAACAGTTCAGTGTGAAAAATTAAATATTCAGTCTAAATGAAATTTTTTGTTCCCCCATAGAGCAATATTTGTGAAATTCAGACTTCATTTAGCATGTGTTTTTGCTTCTCCGACCAAATCATAATATTAATAATTTTTCTGCGTACACTTTGGCTGAAATTTTCTCCATAAATAAAGCTCCTACTAAAATGACTTCCTTAATATGATGTTAGATGTGATTAGTTCACTGCAAAACCACAGAAAAATAATATTTATATGATCAACACTGTAAAGGTTATACCTCAGATATGGTCCAGTCATCTGAGTGCTCTATAGAAAGCAATGCAAATGCTTTTTACATCTCTGCCTTTAAAGAGATCTAAAGAAATCATGTTGGTCTCAGCTTCTTTATCATAAAGGTTGATCATTTGGGAAACTTTGTTGAAGAATGATTTACTGAGTTGGATCATAGAGCAATTATAAAATAAGCATGATATCCAACAATTTGTCCTCTTTATGCTAATAAAAACCCAGCATAATTGCATGTCTTTTTAAAATCTATATTTTCTTTGGTTTTAGAGCATATGCAGTGTTAAAGCCTTTAGTCATTCGAAAGACAATCCAGCGTCAAACATTTTGTAGAAGTTGGAGAATTGAAGGCCAAGGCAGAAACCAAGATGGGTATTGTATGTATCTCTGAGACAATCCTGAATGATTAGTTGCCTCCAATTTAAAGAATTCATGTTTCATACAAAAAATATCAGATTAAATAGAACTCAGATGACCCAGGACTGACTTTATGAACACCTTTACGTGAATTAAAATCAGAACATGCAAAGCCAAGTAGAGGTAATCAAGTGAATACAGGAGCTTTCTTTGGCTCCCAGGACTTGGACAGCCAGATGCATTAATGCTCTGTGGGCATACACGCATGAAAAGCCTAATGTAAGTGTCAGGTGCCAGGCCGGTGATAATGGTGTATTAAAAATTGTCCAACAAGTAGTAACACAAATCCAGGCTCCTTATAAAATCAGCTTACATGTTTTTGTAGTAGGAACCAACAGTAGGCTGGATAGTTATCGAGCTCCAGAGCTGTTTATTGGTTGGCTGCTCCTGAGGAGTAGTTCAGTAATGCCACGATGCTGCTGGGGTGGTTCTGGAAACCCACTCAGCCTCGGTGCCCATTTATCCCAAAGTATTGTGGATATTTCCATCAAGCCAGATGTCTGCCATTTTTTAGAGGATTCATTGCATGGAAATTGGTGGAGTTTGTGCCTTCATTTCCTTATCACATTTTGTTGGCTGGGAAGGGGGTGGGATGTATTGGATCAGCTAGATGCCATTAGGTCAGAGGAAGATGGGAAAAGATGGTCTTTGTTAAGGAGTCTCAGCCAATGTGCAAAAGGTTGTGCTGAGAGGCTGAAAGATAAGCAAACTTAGCAAGTGCAGGGAAAGGAAGCAGCACTTCCTCCAGGCAGTTCTCAGAACTGTTTCTAAGCTGTTTACTTCCTATTTTGATACCTACAGCAACAAGAAACAAGGTCTCTGGACCAGCCTTTGACTGGCCTTGTCCTGAGCTTGTTTATTCACTCTTTCTGTCAGGAAGCAATTGTGATAAGGCCTCTGGCACTGCTCTGGAAATTTTTTTTTTTTTCCATTTTGTGTGTGGCTTTTGATTGATCATGTTGTGAACACAGAGCTCTATTCTTGGATTGATTTATTAATGAGGTTCAAAGAACCTCCACCATTTAGAGGGTTTTTTTTTTTCCTTTTGCTTAAAGAGAAAGGCATTATTTGCACTTCCAAAATAAGGGCATTTTCCAGGCTTTCATGTCAAAAATGATGAAGATGGAGGGGCTCTGTTTCTAGGGATCAATGCACTCACATCAAGATGTATTATATATGTGTACACTTGACATCTAATTAATTGTCCTGGAGTAGATTTTTTTTCTGCTGAGAAACTGGAAGGTGAAAGCCTTCTTAAAGAAAATACTGGTTTGGACAACTCATTTTGAGGCTCTCGGATCTATTCAAAGGGTTTCTATTATTTTATTACACTTTAGGGAGATCCCTTTTTTTTCTCCACCTTAAAACCATTTCCCTTCTCCAGCTTTTCCTTTGCAATAGCCCAGCTCTTTACCATGTTTATTCTGAGTTGTTGATTTGGTATTGGATTGGGTTTCTATATGGACTGCCTGCGTTGGACCAGGAATTTGATTTGCTTGGCCCTTCTTCAAATATTGTCAGCACCCTGTGCATTTGGGCTCTATAAAAATATGAAATAATAACCACATTTATGAGCTGAAAATAGCCTTTCTCACCACAGTTACTTCTCAGAGGACAACAGCAATTTCCACATTTGAAAAGCAACCAATATTAAACATCTTTCATTATCTCTATGCTTCTTACAATAAAACTACCACAGTGAGAAATTAGAAACACCTATTTCTCTGTTTTATGAAGCTAGCAAACCAATTAATGCTTTTCAAAGTCAAAATAAAAGAAATACACACTCTGCCCTGTAGTCAGAATGCTTAAGTGGAAAATTCATGTTATCAAGCAGCTGGTATCACTTGTCATGTTCATTTTTCCTTTTCTACCTTGACCAATAACAGAGGAACAAGGAAAGCAGACCACTGATGAGATTAGTTTCTTTAAAAAAAAAAAAAAAGTGTGATCTTCCTGTAACTCAGAGCAGCTTTGGTTTCTGGGAAATACCATCTCAGATTTTGAGGAATCATAGGATAAGGCAACAATGGCATACCTGATTAAACAAACAAGGTGGGCATGAGGGGCAGTTATACAGGAGATCTAGTAATAACCAATGAGATCCTTTTATGAAGTCATTTATTCCGTATGGCCAGATGTGTCAGATCCACAAATGTTAGTCCAAGGACTGTTGCTATGTTGTTCTCAAATTCCTACTGTCTGTAGTAAAGTGGGACATGATAGTGAGTTTCTCAGAAGACTAATTATTTAAAAAGTATTTGATTACTTTCTGTTAATAGGGATTAAATGCCTTTTCTTTTATGAAATGGTTATGAGTCAGTAGCCATATGTTTTATGTCTTTACTTGGAAAAAATAGAAAAATATAACATTCCAGTGTTGATCACCAGAGTTTCTATTGAGATGCAAAATTCCATTGTCTTAGACATTTTTCTTTCATTTGTGTGAGTCAACAGGTATTTACTTGCAAGGAGATAGCAGTAGTTCTGAGCAGGCACCTCTGACATCTCCAGTAGAGCCTGGAAAGAGCATGTTGATTCACGTATGTGAACAAATATGCTGATGAACAACAACAACAACAACTACAACAACAACAAAGTGGTTGATATAACACCAAATGAGTAAAATTTTACAAATGTTCAATGGAGCACATCATAGATGAAGGTGTTAACGCGTTTGCTGAGACCCAAGAGAAGAGAAAAGTTGTTCATGACTGGGCATAAGCTAACAAGCAGGATTTCTGGAGGTGACAGCCTTGGTACACAACTTCCATCTTACCTCTGGTGTCCATGCCTATAGCAGATCACTGACTGTAAAATATAGGGCAGCTGCCCTGACTCCAGCAGCAGCACAAGCCCCTATCTTATATTCAGACTCTATTCCCTGGGTCAATAAACAGCTCATTGATTTTAAGAGCCAGATCTGTAGGCTGAACTCTTCCAGAATGGACTTTGTAGGTAATGATACAGTATTTCGAGATCTAATGTTATTTATCATATTATAGTATATTGCATGGCGAGGCATTGAACAGCAAAACCAGGAGACCTAGGGTCTCATTTCAGTTCTGTTTCTAATTTGCTGGTGTAACGTCTCTGGGCCTCAGCTTGCTTACTCATTTGTAAAATGACAAAGTTGGACTAGGTTGATGTTTCTAGTTAGAGTCTGTTCACCATCTGTGTCAGGCTCTAAATGCTTGTACAAATGCAGATTCCTGGGCCCACCTGGTCCCCTATTTAATAAGGATTTTGTGTTGTGGCCCTGCAATCTGCATTTGTAACACTCTCCACCTCTAGGTGATTCTTACACAAGTAAAACTTTAAGAAATATGCTATTCGACTAAATAACTCTATCTAAAGTTCCTTCGTATTTATGAATCTTCTAATGTTCAGGTTAGTGCTTCAAAAATGAAACTTCTCCCTCCCCTGTGTGAGAGAGGGCTGAAGTCTGTTCAAGGGTATTTTGTCCAACTAAACTCTTTTGCAGATAAAACATTGGAACTGAGTTATCTCCAGTACTTTAGGTTAGGACGGTTGCCTACATCACGGAGATAAATTAAAACAATGCCCTTGTGGGGGAAAAACTTCACAAGGTTTTGAAAACACAAATGGCCTTCTACTATGTCTCCCTACAGTCACCTTTAAAAGAATCCCTTGAAGGTTCTAATTTTCTCTTTGTGGGTGATTGGTCAATCTTTGCCTGGACTTCACAGCCAAGTGATTTAGCTCTTTAGGCTTTGGTTCAACGCTGGTGAGGATTCAGTTCTTCCTTGACTCGTACAGATGAAATATTTGAGTTACAAGCTACATAAAACCATTTGGTAGGGATTGGAGCTAGGGAAAGTCAGTTCACAGTCTAACACCTCATAAAGCCTTATTTTAGAGTCTGTTGGGTTTGGTATATATAATTTTTTTTTTTTTTTTTTTTTGGTCTTTAGCAAGCACCTGGATATGGGATTTTCTCTTTCTGGCTGACAAAACAAAACAGGGTTCAATTAATTTTTTCTCTTTTAAACACTTTATGATCTTTGTCTCATTTTATTTGGACTTAATGGAGCTAGCCAGGATCATTGGAAATACAAAGCACCTGGAAGAGCTTGGGTGCAACCCGATGAATTTGAACTTTGGCTTCCTTTCTCCAGTATATGCAATGGTGGTTCTCAAGAGGGGACAGTTTACCTTCTAGGGAACATTTGACAATGAATGGAATTATGTTTGCTTGTCACTGCTGGGGCAATGCTACTGACATCTCCTGAGCAGAGCTCAGGGATGCTGCTAAACAGCTGCAATGTACAGGTTAGCCCCCCTTCTCCCAACAAAATATTATCTGGCTCAAAATGTCATAGTCCCAAGGTTGAACAATGCTAATATGCAGTAACTAGTAATAATCTATATATTCTGGGATAGGAGCATATCTGTAAAGTCAGAGGAATGGAAGAGCAAAGGAAGGGTGACTTTGACATATAGTGCTGGACACAACTCAAAATGAAAACAAAGTCTAATTAATTCCTAGGTCAGGTTCAGGCTCAATGAGGTGCTTATAACAGGATTTGAAAGAGAGCCAGGAGGGAACGATAGGCTGAGTTGAGTATGAAGAAGTAAGCCCATGAATTTTAGGCCAGGTAAGGACAAAGACAAGCTTCATTTGTTAACAAAGACACATTGAACATCTTAGCAGAGTTTATCTTTCTGATGAGAGCAATTTTAACAAAAAACATATTTTTTTCCTTTTAAAAGTTACATTTTGAAGACTCTAAACTACCTCAGATCTAGAATATCTCCCCGTCCCTTCAAGTTTTCTTAGGCTATTAAAAGCACCAAGCAGTTAACCACTAGCTACAATGGGAGTTTGATTGAGGGTACTTGTTCCTATTGGCATCCCTCTACTCTCTGCCTCCACTGATGGTTTTCTCTGCTCTACAGTAATCCATTTTCTTTTCTTCCCTGTGCACCAGAAAACTCCCTTGCTTCCTGGTTTCAATGTAGATTTGACTAATGAGAGACACCAGCAAGAAACTGGAGGACAGGAGAAAAAAGTGGTCCAAGCTCTTTATCCTAGTTCTCCATCCTCCCTGCTTCTCGACATTCTGGCTGTGGCCACTCCTCTGCGATCCCCATTTCTTTGGGGCAGCCATTCTTCCTCCAGCATTGGTGGGCTCTGGAAACCCTGTTTCCACTCCTTGCTTCTTCAGACATAGGAGTCGTGAAGGCTTTTCCCTCGTTCTAGGCCCCGGATGCCTCCCCATCTCTTTTTGGTTCTTTTAACTTGGAACACTACTCTAGAAACAGTCCCTTCATTCAGTTCTTTTCAGTAAGGCCCTCTTCAGTGTGCCATCTGTTTTGTGCTAGGCCTCTCACTAATGCAGCACCTATCAAATTTTTGGTGGAAGGTTGTTGATTTTATATGAAGTAGTCATGTAATATTGAACTGGAGGTTAGAAGACTTGACTTCTCATTCTAGTTATTCTTTCTAATATCTCTTTCCTTATGAAAACCCATTGAGCCTTAGTCCTTCATCTATTAAATAAGAATAAACGTTTGTCTTATCTTACATGGATGTCATGAGAATGAAAGTAATACATAAAATTTGAAAACATTAAGCACTGAAAATTGAAAGCTACCTGGCATATTGGCAAGGATATCAGCAACATGTATTCTCATTCTAGTCCCCAATTATTTAGGACTCTTAACTTTGTGTATATATTTTGGCTCTCTGGGACTTCTTTCCCTTGTGATAAATATGCTGATTATATTAGGGGATCTTCCTGGTTTCTCCTAGCTTCAAAAAATTCATAGTCTTTATATTCTGTTCTCATTGTTTTAGACTATTTGGCAGCATGACCTATATAAAAAAAAAGAATGTAGAATATGAAACTGGAATAATAAAGGTAGAGGCTCTCTAAAGAAAAGAAAATTTGGAATACAGAAAGTTAAAACAACGAATTTAACCCCTATGTGGTTACAAAGGAAAGAATCAGAACAATTGGTAGATGTCATGGGAGATAGATGTAAGTAGAAGAAATAGAAAAGCCCTTCAGTTCTTTGGGCTGATTTGGTAATGGAGTGGGATAGGCCGGTTTTTAGGGCAATGACTTCCCCATCACTGGGATTGTTCAAGTCAGAAACGTATTTACTTATTTCTCAGGAATACTGTCAAAGAAGTTTCCTGTGATGATGTAAGATTGGACATTGTAGTCCAAACTTCTATGATTTTATAAAGTAATGATTGGCTAAGTTATAAATAAAGATGGATTATTCAGGAGAAGAACCATGATTCTTTATTTTTAAGAAAAGAAGACAGTGGTAACAGAAAAGGAGAAGATGTAAATCATTATTATGTACATAAAATACTGTCATGTGTTTTTTTGTGTGTTTGCAGAGAAGCAGAAACAATGAGCAGGGTTTCAATTCTAGCAAAAAATATTATTTTTTTAAAGGTATTGGAAAACATCTATTGTAAGAGTAATTAAACTCTCTACAGCAGAGGACTTCTAACTCATTTCATAAGTGTTTAATGAACTGCTATATATCAAACATATGCTGAAATCAAATAGTGACTGGGTTTTTAAAAGGCATGTAGATTTTAGGAGAAAAAAAGATACACTGCACTAAATGCTGTTTTTATCTTTAGCATTTCCTAGAGAGGGAAGTCCTTATATAAGTGATAATTTGGCTTCGACATCATTAAACTCCTCTTTTAGTTACCTGCCTCCTTTAAGCACCCATTTCTTATTTATCTGACAAATATTTATTAAATATCTACCAAATATAGGTACTGTTCAAGGCTATAAGGACACATCAATGAACAAAAAAGTGATCATTGTCTTGAATCTGCATTTTGTTTCTGATTCTCTAAATTCTAAAATGAGTCTACCTCATCAGAGGCTCAGCCTGTACCTGCCTCTGCAACACACATCAGTATATTATCAGCTCTGTTTCTCGCACATAATTGAAGTAAGTGGAAAGCGTGTCAAGTCTGTCCAAAGGTGGGGAGCCTGAGCATCAGCACTTAATATTCTGGCAACATTCACATCTCTTCACTTCAACGTTAAATAGGAATGTGTTGTCCTTTATGAATGCATGGTGTTATGGACTGAATTGTGTCCCCCTACAAATTCATACATTGAAGTACTAAGTCCAGCACCTCAGAATGTGATTGTACTTGGAAATGGGACCTTTATAAAGGTAATTAATGTTAAATGAAGTCATATCATTGTGGCTTAATCCAATATGACTTGTGTCGTTATAAGAAGAGGACATTAGGACAAAGACACATACAGAGAAAAGACCATGTGAAGACAGAGAATATTGCTATCTAAAAGCCAAGGAACAAAATCGTAGAAGAAATCAACACTACAAACACTTTGATCTTGGATTTCTAGTCTCCAGAACTATGAGAAAACAAATTTCTGTTGTTTAAGCCACCTAGTCTGTGGTATTTGTTACAGCAGCTCTAGCAAACTAACACACATGGTAAAGGATACTCACTAGCACATGATTTCTTCTTATATAGACGTGAGGCTTCCTCACATTCTCTTCCCCTCACAGTGCTTTATACCACTGACGTTGGGTCTCGACACCTGGAAACTACACCCACATGGTCTCAGACTTTCCAGGTGGTGGCACTGACACAGCAGTCTTCCAGCATATCAGCACCTCCCTGAGGAGGAGAGTAGCTGGATGAGAAGGGATTAGTAATGATTATTATTTTTAAGTTTCTGTTTAGAGACATCCTGCTGAGATATGTGCAAAAGAGAGATCCGGTACATCGCTGTAGGCACGTTTCAGTCTTCAGAATGCAAAATATGCCCCTGAATCTAATTAGTTATGGGGTCAAAGTAAAGAATTTCCTTCCCCAAATTGACTGTGGGAGATTTGTATATTTATTTGCGGGAAATGGGTCAGCTGATAGGACCAGCCAGCCTATGGGCTCAAAACTGTGATTTATATTTCGGTGGGAGAAGCAGCAACTTTGGAAACTAAAATTTTTCTAAATACTATATGATCCTGGTTCTAATTGGCCAGGCCCTTCCAAGGCAACATTCTCTGTCGGCAGTGATTTCTGCAGACAGTCTGCAGCCTGGACATCGGCATGACTTCTCCCGCCTACATGCACGCCTTGAAGGCTTGACAGAGCCCACCCACCACAGTAGCCCCATAAAGAAGACTTTGTTAACTGTTGATTTATGGTGATGATGAGGAGGTACTATTTGTTCTGAAATAGCTTCTTAAGAAGTGGAAGAAATAGTTGCAGGGAGAAGCATTTTCAGGAAGGTCATCCTGGGCCAAAAGCCATTGGGGATGTAGCATGAAGAAGAAAAGCTCGAACAGATGATGAGGGGCCTGGATTTAATCCTCTTCTAGCATAAGAACACTGGGATTGGACAGGTCATTCAGACCCACTGTCTCCTCCTAAGAAATCCAGCCTTAAGAAAGTAAGAATGGTAGAGATTTATATAGCACTTAACTACTCAGGCGCCAAATGTTGTACATTTATTGTAACTCAGTTAATCCTCCTAAGGGGTCCTAGAAGCTTGTTTTCTTAGAACTCTAAAATGCCCCCCAAGATTCCTGTCCCCTTGTGTATGTATACCCTGCATGATCCCCTCCATCAAACATACACATACTTGAGTGTGAACATGCAGGACTTATATATATGAAGGCTATCACTTTGTGATTATTTTACTTCATATAGTGCAAGAATTTCATAGATGTTATTAAAGTCCCTAAAGAGAGATTATCCTGGGTGGGCCTGACCTAATCAGGTGAGCCCTTAAAAGGATGGGCCTGAAGGAAGAAATTCGAAGAGTAAGAGGGATTCTCTCCTCACCTGGATGTAGCAGACTGCTGTCAGACCATCCAGCAGGGAACAGCAGGCAGCCTGTAGAAGATGAGCATGGCCCCTTGATTTACATACAGTTAACAACAAAGTGGAAACCTCAGCCATACAATCACAAGCAAATGGCTTCAAGGAGCTTAGAAGCAGATCTTTCCCTAGTGAAGATCGCAGATGAGTAGGTACCCAGCCAATGGCTTAGTTTCAGCCTTTGTGAGACCCTAAGCAGAGGCACTAAAATATGCCTGACTTCTGACCCACAGAAACTACGAGATAATACTTTTGTGTTACTTTAAGCCACTAAATTCGTGTCCACAGGAACTTTTAAACCTGTGGTAATTTGTTATGCAGCAGTAGAAAATTAATACACCTGTGTGTCATGTTACTTACATTTTACAATAGGGAAACTGAGAACAAAGAAGTAAACTAACTTGCCTAAGATTACAAAGTCAGTGTTAGTACTTTGATTTGAGCCTTAATTTCTGGCTCTAAAGTGTGTACATTTAACCACTGCATTGCGTAAGCTCCTGCTACCTGCCTTGTCTTTGTTTCCCTCGCCTTGCAGATTGTCATGGCTAAAGTACGGAGGACCCCGCCCTCTGGCGCAGTTGGTTAGAAAGCCATTTTGAGAGCAGTAACTGCAGGCCCCTGGCCTCTAGCCAGTCCCCATTCTGTAACAACTCCCTTTTTTCATAGATGGGAAATCCTAGGCTTCGTTCCTAGATTTTTTTTTGCCTTAACACTTTTCTTTTTAAAAATCTACAGTTTTTGAATTATAGCCCTGTGGTTAAGGGAAAATGGCATTTACTGGGGAAGCAACTTGTTATGGTCTTAGGTATTCTGCCAACTATACTGAAAAGGGGACTTTTAAAAGTCATTTATACATTAAGAAAGATTTAAAGAGACACTGAAGAATATGCCTGGCATTGCCAAAATCTGTAGGCTTCATATCCACAAATATCCTGAGCTAAAACTTAATTTGTTCTTTTATGAGTGGATCGAGTATATTCTGCCTCAAGTCTGAACCAGAATGTTTAAAAATCACATTTTATTTAAAGGGATTCATGAAGACATGCCAGATCTACAAAGATAAAAATGTAGATCTGAAGAATAGACAGAAGCCTTCAATGCCTAGAGAGTCTTTTGGGGGAAGGAAACAGTATTAAAAAAAAGTGAGGCAATATTGATTTAAGTAAGAGAACTTAACCTAGACAAGTTTTCTCTAATTTCTCAAAACACAAATAATAGCTCTTCCAATTTAAATCAAAGATGACCAAAATCCAGGTAATATAATAGCCCAGATGTCAGAATATAACTAGGTGAGTAATCCACATTACTTGACAATAGTGTCAAGTTGAACTGAGTATTGACTTTGGCCACTTTGATCTGATTCCTGTAGAATGAAGGAGGTTGGAGGATTAGAAAATCTTGAGGATAATACTGGCAGGGGTACCACTGTAATGAATTTTAGCATCTGCCAATTGATTTTATCTATGGCCTTGAATATGTTAGCATTACATATCTCTGTAATTTCATTTTTGCCTTTCACTTTTTTTTTGCTTGTAAAACACACTCAAGAATCCCTCTCCCATTAACCTTCAAGTATCCTAGACTCAGTTCATTTATAGCATTTGTACTTGCTTTTAAAAAGTGGCAAAATACAGATATATTGGCAACTTTTTGAGGTTAATGGAGAACACTGACACATCAAAGTGAAAAGGGTCTTTATGTGTAAAAGTGACATAAGCATTTCAGTATCAGAGGTCTGCGGATATTGAGTTGTTTTCATTACAGGTGATGAATTGGGGCCAAATCATCTAATGATGCCTTTTAGTCCTCCTTGTGACCAAGAAT
This sequence comes from Eidolon dupreanum, assembly GCA_028627145.1. Taxonomy (NCBI): domain Eukaryota; kingdom Metazoa; phylum Chordata; class Mammalia; order Chiroptera; family Pteropodidae; genus Eidolon; species Eidolon dupreanum. The sequence continues at coordinate 87,350,052 of CM053501.1, forward strand.
AGACAGCATTTTCTAGGATTTCTGCAAGAGTAAGTGTGCTCTGGAGTAGATTTGCTTACCATATACTGATACCAGAGGCTTTCAGAAATAGAGTAAAAAAAAAAATGGTACAATGGTGACTCTGTGACTAAATGATGCTAATGATTGGCTATTTTAAAAAAATCTAAGTAGATTTAGTTGTATTTGTATAGAATGGGGCCTGAGTCTTAATAATACTGCCCCAGTGCACATAGCAAGCTCTCTTGAAGGTGATAGTACCTACTCAGGATTGTTGTGATGAATTTAAGAGATAATATGTGTGACTGAACCTTATACAATGCCTGGCACCTGGAAGTTATTCAACTGATAGTGAAAACACACACAAAAAATTTATTGAATGCCCATCAAGTGGATGAATGTTAATATAAAGCATTTTAGAAACTTATTAATGAGTAAACATGGGATTTTTGGTAATGTGACTATATTACTTTTTAAAATAGAAAAACATTGTTTAAGAGTGTTCTTGCCATCATCATTAGGGCCTTGAGACAGCTGAATTCTTTTAGATAGAGAGGAACTTAGAAGAATCTTGGATAATGGGAGACCTTCATGACATAAATTAGGCTATACTAAATTAGGTAATTTTTAATCGAAATATATAATGACAATTGTTTCACAAAGATCTTGCCTGGGTTAAATACTCAATCCAGGAGTTCGTCAGATAGATATCTGGGTTGATCCTAGGCAGTGATTTACCATGCATATCAGTGACAATCTGTCTCAAGCAGAAGAAAAGCCAAAGAAAAGGCCCCCTTTCTCTGAGAACTTCACCTGTACCCTGTGGCCAAGTGCCCTGCCAGATACTCCAGTTCACTTAAAAAACAAATTACTTGAAAAACAAAACGAAAACCAAATTAGTTGTAAGGGTATTGACCAAATCCCTTTTCTATCACAGGAGCCATGACCCAGTCCTAAGTGTCCAACAGGTCACAGAAGGCCAACTGTATTATTGTGTCTGAGTCATTATAAAGATTGAACAGTTTTAATTATTTAATTACTTATTTTCACTGGATACTCTTGATATTCTTTATTATTTAAATATTCTTTTTTAATGAAAGATCGCATTTGTCATTCCTTTGTAGCCTGCCAAGTAGTGTAATTGGCAAAGAGTATTTCAGGTGTTGGGGTCCTTTAGCCAGAACTCACTATCGTTCTCATTGTTCTGGGGAAGAAGAAAACAAACATTCGGAAACGGCAGTGGATAAGCCAGAGCCTTGGTTTAAGCTGTGGAAGGAAGTGTAGTTAGTTAGCTTAATCATAGAGGAAATCTTTCTAAAGAAACTGGATTGATTCCTCAAACAAATATAAGCAAAAATGCTTTGTGGAGAGGGTGAAACTCTTGGTGACAGTTTGCTTTGCTTTCAGTAGGGTCTCAAATGCAGGCCAGCTGGGTGACAGCAGTCCGAAGAGAGCTCTTCCAGGATAAGGAACAGCTCCACAAAGAGCCCGCCCTGAGGAAATTAATATGAAAATTTGTCTTCAACAACTGCCCCCCCCCGCCCCCCCGCATTCTCTTCATCAGTCCTAGAGTTTCTGTCTCTACTTTCTTTCCAAAAGGCTTAAGGTATTTTAATTACTTGTTTGTTTAATTATTAAAAGCATTACATGTACTTCTGTCATTTGAAGTTCTCTAATCAAAGGAGGAAGGTAGTTAGGTAAACTGAATTCATACTAAGGTGATAGTTTCAGGAATTTTTTTTTTTTTTTTACTCTTTCTAAGAATCGTTGTACTAATACTTGGAAAGGATGGTGCTGAATTTAAGAGATTTTCAGACACCTGAGGACCAGATTGTGTAAGTGATGAGCAGGCACTTAATCAAAAGATTAATGTGAGTAAATGACATTGTGCAGTGGATGTCACTAGGACTTGAAAACGTTGTCTTCCAGATCTGTTTCTGCAGTCTTGAATAAAGGTTGTTTCTCTTGAGTAATATATAAAATAGGCTGAATTACTACCTCATTCTGTCTCATTTCATTTTGAGTCCTTCTCAGAAGAAATTTATACTGCTGTGAGGTTGCATGCCCTATGGAAGCATGGACCTTTCTTCTGACAATGTTCATCATATGCAGCACCCAACCAGTCTTCCATCACCTTTTTCAATTTTTATTTTTTGTTGTTGTTCAAATAGGACTTTATAGAACTAGCATTGTACTGAAACTCAACAATATGACCCCTGGGGGTGGGTATCTTTTTTGAAGAGATTAAAATATATTTATGTACTAAAGAGGACAGATAACAAAGTATGGCTTCTGTCTGAGTAGAAAAGGTTCCAGAATAGCCATAAGCCATAAGCCATCAGGAAATACACAGACTTCAGCCTAACCTAAAGAAGAAATATATCTCAGTAAGACTTAAGTCTGTTTCCAGTTTTTTTTAATAATTACAGTTAACTCTTTATTATCCATCTGGAGTATATCTGAGTAGTACCTGTAGGGAAAAGAATATTGAATTTGCAGACACAAAGCTAGGTATTTTTACCTAGTGTGCTCCTCCCTGCCTCCTCAGTCCATTCCACCTGCCCCTGCCCAGTTCTGTGCCTTTTGATTGCATCATCAGCAATCTTTACTATCTGGCTTTGGTTTATTTTGGTCAATGGGAGGCACTGGTGGGGGAGCAGAGGGTGAGAAGAGAGAAGGATCAGGGTATTCCTTCGCTGGCTTTACCCTACTTCGCCACAGTTCTAGCAGGATCAGTGTCCACGCCCCTGTCAGGTGTCTCCTCCTTCACAGTGGCAGCTCCTACCAGGCTCTGGGAACATTGTTCTCTGTTCTTCGAGCCTCAAAATAACTGTGGTCTTCCTGCATTTTAGTTTCTGAGTGCTTTGCTGTCTCTTGTTGGTCTCTATTCCCACCCTTCAATCAATTCTTTTCAGTCATATTCTTTAGATATGCTTGCTGTTTCCTGTCAGGATTCTAAAATATACATTCATGTTCTTAGACAAGTCAGTTCATCTCTCTGCCCTTTTATTTTCTTGATCTATAAAATTGGATAATACTGATATTGTCTACCTTGAAAGGTTGTTAAGAGGACCAATAATAAATGTGAATTTGTAAAGTATGTGAAAAAATGCGATCTGTAAATAGCAAATCGTCAGCTAATGTTGACTCCTTAATTAGCTTTTCTCAGATACTTGATATGTTTTTCATAACCTCTCCCCTTGATAAACTGATACAAGCTGTGAGAATGCTGTCTTGGGTTCACCAAAAGCAAACGGAACCTGGAAAGGTAATCCTCTACTAGTGCATTCCCGAGCTAGATACAAACCACCTTTGGGTTTATCATGTCTCTGCTCCCCTCCTCAGCAGTACGTAATTCAGAGTGGGGAGGGCAATATGAAACATCTTGACATGCCTTTGTTCTTGCCCTGTATTTTTGCCCTCGATAATGATTTTGCCAGACGTTATTTCCTTATATTGTGACTTGTGTATGTCTTGCCCCTCTGTGAAATTGTAAAGCTTCCTTAGAATGTTTCTAAGGATGGAGATCATATCTTATATATTTTTTATGACTCACAGTAACTCATGTACTGTTAAGCATGTATTTGATAAAGTAGACACTTGGGACTTGAATGGCTGAGTATTCAGTCCACGCTTGTTGATATCGAGACTCCCAAACCTGGTAATGGGCATCTGTCGGTTTTATGCCAGAGTGTACCCCTCTGATTAGCATGACTCTCTCTTTGCATGTGCAGAAAGTACTTATTTAACAAATGAAGATTTTATAGACATTTGTTGTATTTTATATGTGTATTTTATTTTGTGATTTGGCACATGTAAGACTTAGAGGAGAAATGCTTCCTCATTCTTATAGGTTGGAGCCTAGCAAAATAATCTTACAAAGTAAACTAAATGTTGATGATAAAAACAGCTAACAGTTTGCCAACCAGTCTTCCCAAAGCCACTTAAGAAAACTAGTGCTACTCCTGAAGACCATCCAAGCCTGAACCCAGATGTCAGGGGAAACATTTAAATTTTAGAATAATAGACCTAGGCATAGTGACTGCTGGTTTATCCATGGAAGCAGCCCTAGAAGGACATACAGACAATGGTACAAAGGTATTTGGCTCATGAGCCTTCCTTTCTTTGTTTTCTTACTTCTGAGTAGACACGATGCACTCCAGAGAACCCTTGCTATTTTGTTGTTGTTGTTGTTGTTCCCACATTCTCATTCTTTCAAAAAATAAAAAGAGCAAAATAACTTATGTAATCAGGGACCATATTAAAGGCTCTTGGGAAGATTAGACTGATCTTAATTTCTCTAGAAGAGAGACCATGTAAAAACAAAATCAACAGCCTAGTCGAGGGATAATATAAAAGTCCCCTACCTTAGTCTGCTGAAGTCACCAGGGTGCTGAGGAAAGTAAAGAAATGCTTGGATACTAAAATATCTCTGGCAAATTGAAGAAGTGGCCAGAAACAGAGGATTATAGGAACAAATGTATGTGTGCACAGTGTGAAGCTAGGAGGACATAACAGCGGGGTCGTGGTGGATGCGCAGCTAGCCAAGAATAACACCTCGGTGCAAAAGTGCAGAGTGGGACACAGGACTGCTGGGGAACTCCAGGAGGAGAGAATGTGCGGAGTCATTACATCTCTAAATAATTTGTGTAGACAGTAATGCCAGAGAAGTTTAGAAAATGGAGAGATTAAAATGGAAGGAACCATCAGGGTTCCTTGGAGAAGATGAGCCTGAAGCTGGCCTCTAAAGGGTCGGATTAGTGTAAAGCAGAACAGTGGGGGCGATGAAATGCCACACGTTCTTATGGGAGGATTTGTACGTTAAAGCAAAGAAAACTATTCAAATGGGATGTCTAGTAAAGAGTAACGAGGTGATGTTGGAAAGTCTTCCCTTCTTCTTCATTTATCTCCAAATACACCAGGCCTGTTAGGCAAAGAGTCAGTTTTCCAGATGATCGATGGTGATGAGGCAAAGGAAGCAGTCATTCAGGGTACGTTTTTTTCTTTTTAAAGATTTTTATTAAAATATATCTAACATGCAACATTATATTGGTTTCAGGTGTATATCACAGTTATTCAGCAATTATATACCATGATAAGTTCAGCAACCATCTGACTATGCAACACTGTCACAAAATTATTGACTATATTCCCTATGCTGTACATACATTCCCATGACTTATTTGTTTTATACCTGGAAATTTGAATCTCTTATTCCTCTTTACTTTCCTCCCTTTTAAAAAATTTTCTGTTACAATTGATATTCAATGTTATTTTATATTAGTTTCCACTGTACAGCATAGTGGTTAGACATTTATATCATTTATAAAGTGATCCCCCCAATTAGTCTAGTACCCACTTGACACAGTACATAGTTATTACATTATTATATTATTGACTATATTCCTTATGTTGTGCTTTACATCCTCATGACTATTTTGTAATTACCAATTTGTAATGCTTGATCCTTTTCCCAATATCAGCCAGCCCCCCAACCCTTCTCCCATAGGTCAACTATCAGTTTGTTCTCTATGAGTCTGCTTCTGTTTTGTTTGCTTGTTTATTTTGTTCTTTAGTGAGATTATATGGCATTGTCTTTCTCTGACTTATTGCACTTAGCATAATATCCTCTAGGTCCATCCATGTTGTCACAAATGGTGAGATTTTATTCTTTTTTTATGTCCAAGTAATATTCCATTGTATATATGTACCACATCTTCTTTATCCAGTAACCTATTGATGGGCACATAGATTGCTTCCATATCTTGGCTACTGTAAATACTGCAGTGACCATAGGGATGCATATATCTTTTTTAATTAGTGTTTTACATTTCTTTGGATAAATATCCAGAAGCAGAATTATTGGTCATAAGGTGGTTCTATTTTTAATTTTTTAAGGAACCTCCATGCTGTTTTCTACAGTAGGAATTTGCAATCCCAATTTGCTATCCCACCAACAGGGCACGAGGGTTCCCTTTTCTTTGTATCCTCACCAACACTTGTTGTTTGTTGATTTATTGATGACAGGAATGAGATGATGTCTCATTGTGGTTTTAATTTGCATTTCTTTGACGGTTAGTGACATTGAGCATCTCATTCATGGTGTTCTTAATAGAGTGAAAGATGGGAGTATCTTGGTCTGCTCAGGGTGCCATAACAATACCATAGACCCAGTGGCTTAAACAGAAATTTTTGTCAGAACTATCCCATGTTTTGGACATTTTATCATTTGATGGCACTTGAAAAAAAAAGAAATAAATTTATTTCTCACTGTTCTGGAGGCTAGGAAGAAAAAGGTTAAGGTACCAGCAAAGTGATTTCATTCTGAGGCCTCTTCTCTAGGCTGCTGCCTCCTCCGTGTGGTCATGTGACCTCTTCTTTGTATGCACTGAGAAAGCGAGGTCAGGTATCTTCTTCTTTTTATAAGGACACTAATTCCACCATAGGGACCCCATCCTCATGACTTCATCTAAAACTAATTATTTTCTCTCAAAATACTCCACCTCCGAATACTATCTCATTGGGGGTTAGGGCTTGACCATATGAATTTTGAGGGAGGCAGACATTCAGTCCATGCAAGTAAGTCAGCTGCATAGAGGGGAACATTATTTTTTAAGGGCATTGAGAGAAGCTGCCATGTGAGAGAAGGAAGAAGTAGGCACAAAACAAAAGGAATAGTGTAGTCCTATCTACATTGCTATTTAAGAAACCGCCTAGAAAAATAAATAAGAAGTTGTGAAATATCTAAGAGTGTAATTGATCAGCTGTAGGAACAAACGAATGAACGAACAAACTAACTAACCAACTAGGAACTGCCTAGTCAGATGAAAGAATCAGAATATGCAAAAGATAATTGGCTAGGGAAAAACATGTGGGGTCTGACTTCTGCATATAGAATTTCAACAGAATTAATTTCATAAAACTCACTTCAGGATGTTTTGGTTGCTAGTGAAAGACAGAGTAGGGTTCTGCAGGAAATAGCCTTTCTCATGTAAGGCCAGGAATTAATAGCAAAGAGACAGCTGCAGAGTGAGTACAGAATAATCTAAATTTGAAGAGGTAACCTGGAGCAGAGACCTGGAGTACTGAAAGGAGATGACTGTGTTGTATTTAGTGGAAATGACAGAAGTGGTACAAGGTTAACACTCTAGATATGAGGTTAGGGTGAAGATGTTTTTGTGGAGTGGACTAAGAGTCTTGACCTAACCATAACCCATATGGCTGTGAGATATCCTGGAAACAGATTGTGACATAGACCAAGATGAGACACCAGTAAAGAGATCATAGTCATCCTAGGATCTCTTCCTTCTAAGCATAGTCTCATTATAGACAGGAGTAACCTTTCATGTAATGACTTTGGAACTCTATCACTTTTTGAATATCCATTTTTTTTTTTATTTTCTAAGCAAGTAGCAAAATAGAAGGACAGCTGAACTACTGGGGATCTAATACAAAGAGGAAAAATTAATACATTTGATAGATGAAATAGACTAATTTCTCTAAATATAGTATGGTGTATCACAAGCATTAACACAATTCACACATAATCAGCAAGCAATCTAGATACATACTCTTAACTTGTACAAATGTGCATTATTATGATATTAAGACTAATTCACAATGAAAGCATTTTAATTGAAAAGTACACTAATAAAAGAATTAGAAATTATATAAATTTAAGGCAATATGAACTATACATTTTAAATTCATATTCTTATTCCTGACTCTAAATATGACATACTTGTTAGGATAAATTTCACAAATAGGTTTTCAAAGCCTTGTAAAAAATAGTCAAACTCTGTACTTCGGCTGGACCTGCGGAATCTACATTACACCGTGAGGACCTGTGGAATCTGTATTATACTATGACTTCATTCTGAGAGAGTAAACCTGAATAATTTAAGGTTGCCTGAGTAAATGAAGAAGACATGTACATCTACCCTCTGTGTGTTTATTTTTTTTCATTGAATTTTGAACTGTTTTTTCTACTCTTTGTCCTATGGCTCTCTCTCTTTTCTGTCTTTCTATCTATCTGTCTGTCTGTCTGGCTACATGATAGGATTCAGAGCCCGTCTTCGGGCTTGTGGAGTAGTTCTATCTCTGGAGCAGCCAGTGTGAATCAGAATTTAAACTCTACCAGCCAAAGGCTGACAAACAGTCTCAGAATGTAGTACGTCTGCCAATGTCTGTTACTTGAGGATAGATGGATTTGGTTCTGATGTGATCTGTCTCTATTGGCAGTAGGGAGCTGTTATGAGACAGAGGGTGCTAGGAAACAAACAAGACATTTGTTTATTCTCAAATCAGAAATTCCATAACTCCTGTATGTAGAGTGATCTTTTAAAATTAAAAATGAAAACATTATTAAAATGGTATATTTGAATTTTATAGATGTCTTTAGCTAAAACCTTTTAACTACCCTATCATCAGAGGATTACTGAGAAACAAACATGCAAATAGATGATCCCAAAGAAGTCGCAGGCCAGATAAACCAAGGTCCGAAGTGAAGTGAGTCCAGGTCTACCATCACTACCGCACGAGACAGGCTTGCTTGGTTTTTCCTGATCTTTGTCATGAAAAGTGGCACAAGCAGATCTGGAGAGTTTCAGAACATAGAACTTGCCCAGGCCATGCTACGTGAAGCAGGCATTCAGCTTCAATTCTTTTATATGTTTTTAATTTGGAACAGAAGAGCCCCAGCCATTTTTAGTTGAACGTGTATGAGGTCAAGGAGGTGAGCGTGCTTTCGTGCTTGGGCCTGCCAGCTTTTGAGTGTGGCAACAGAGGACTAGACTCTGTGTGTGCACGTGCACATGTGTGTCTGCGTGCTGTTCGTGCGTGTGTGTTTTGAAACTTTGAATGGAAAATTAGTGTTACAGTATAATTTTTGGTTTTGTAAAATCCTGTCATTTCCAAGGCTATTTACCTCTTTCTAAAATGATTTCATTTATATAAACTACAATCAAAGGCCGATGGTACCTGTAAGAGAGACTTGAGGTTTCAACAGCTAGGCTTCTAAGAGATATAATCAACTGAATTAAAGGATGTTTTTCAGTCAGTTTCTTTTCTTTTGAAATGCAAACTCTAAATATTAAAGTGAAACTATTACTAAATATATGTTTAAAAGTTGACATTCATAAAATCTATCAAGGGCTACCTGCTTGGCATTGATTCTCTTCAGAATGTTAATGTAGTCAATAAGAAACCTAAAATTTCTTAGCTGACTTTTAAGTTGTTTGTAGAAAAATAAAGAACTTGTGCAGAGTAATGATAGAAATAAGTAAGAATTGGAAAAAAGTACGATATGGGGAGTGGACACTGATTATGTAGAGAGATTAATAAAAATTTGATTTTTCTGGATTGTAGTGTTTGATCAGAATACTAGGGAATGGCAGGTGATGAAATATTTTTGGATGACCAAGTAGAAATGTGAAGAGGACTCGCTAATGTGTTTTAGAGGCTTTAAACTAATTTTTTTTCTATCTGAGGTCAGATAGAAAAGAAAATACCATTAAGTGTAGCAGAGCTATGGTGGAACTACGACCCCGCTATTCTCAGCTGTCACCTGGTTCATATTCTTTCCCCAGGTGTGTCTCCCACTTCTTCAGAAGCACCCCATTCCCAAACCACAGCGAACTGCTTAGAGTTCTCCGAACGTAATGTCAAGTACCTTTTTACTCCATGCTTTCTCTGCTTGGAAGCTCTTTACTTCTTTAACTGCAGGGCAAATTCTACTTACTTTCCAAGGCTCAGTTCTAACATTTCTTTTGCCATGAAGCTTTTCTGACACCCTGAAAATTTGTACTTTGTATTGCACTAATTGCACTGTCAAAATTATTTGTTTATGTGCCTTCTAGAATGTTCAAAACAGGCAGACTTAGTCATTTTTTTGTTTTCCTAACTCATATTAAGGGTTCAATAAATTTTTATAGAATGAGTGAATATTGAATATCACGATTTCAGAAAGACGTGGCTGTTTTTCATGATCTAATTTTGAACAAGATCAAGAACTACAATCTGGATTAACTAACAGTGGGTTTATAGTTGGTTATATCGCTAGGTCAAAAGGGAATTGGGAAATATGAGTCTGGAGGGAAGTCTCCAGTGAAGGACTTTAAGGCTTTGCCTAAAGTTAATCCTATACTGCAGCGGTCCCTGATCCCTGGGCCTTAGGAAATGGGCCGCACAGCAGGAGGTGAGCATGGGAGGGAGAGAAGCTTCATCTGTGTTTGCAGCTGCTCCCCAGCACCAGCATCGCCACCTCAGCTCCGCCTCAGATCATCAGGCGTTAGATTCTCGTAGGAGCACTGGTCCCTGGTGCCAGAAAGCTTGGGAACCATTGCTGTACTACATAATCAGTGACTTAAAGAGAGAAATAAAAGATTAGAATCAATTAATTGTATTTATTCAACTCCCGGTAGTCTTCAAAGTTTTAAAGTTCCTGAGTTCTTGCAGCTACGCACCTCGTTGTATCAACCAATAAATAAGATTTGTGGTTTATACGTTACTCTTTTTTTGAGTTGGGTTATTAGTTTGATTTTTTGAACTAAAAAGAGAAACAACAAAGTTTCTTAATTTGTAAGGTGAGGTATCTCTCTCCTTGTCTTTGATGTTTTCTCCTTAACGCCATCTGAGCATCAGAAACTTTTTACAGGTCTTGATTTTATCTTTGCATTAAGTATAGTTTGTTAAATAAGACACAAGACACTGAGTTTCTTCAATATTTTAGATGGCTTTTGGAGGACAATGGGAAATGTTAGCTGATGAAAATAATAATAATGAATCCTTACATTGTTGAGAACAGTTAGACTCTTCTAGAAAATATGTGAGTTCTTTCCCTAAAGAAGTCTGCTGTTGGAAAGAGAAAAGAAAATCACAGCCATGTGGTCCTGCTGGCCCGGAATATGGCGTGGAATATGGACAAAGACATTAATTCTGAGGTCTTGCTAGTCTTACCATCTTGTCTGTTTTCTCCAGGCCACAGAGAAGAACTTAGTATCTGGGTCTAAAGACTGATTTGCACAAATAGCAATGGATATAAAAGAGAAACATGATTTATTCATAGTTTTAGAGTCAGCAGGGACTTGAAACATCATCTAGCTTAGAGTTTTCCCGATCTGACTCCTCATCAGAATCACCTGGAGAACTTTTAAAAGACAGATTTCTCGTCCTCATCCCCTGAGATGTTCTAGGAGGGGATGTAGATGATTAGATTTATTAAAGCCTCTAAGATAGGTTTGATGCCTGGCCAGGTTTGGAAATCATTGATGTGGTCAAGCCTCCCTGATTTCCAGATGCATCAACCGAAGCACAGAAGGTGCTGGCAGAGCTGGACTCAGAACCTGGTGCTCCTGATGCAGTCTCCAGTGCATCTGCAGTAAACCACAGAAGCACAGTGTTTTCAGCTGCCTACCTGATATGTTGAATGACCTTTCATAGTTACAGGAAGCAATGGAATAGTGAAGGAAAAGATATCTAAAACAAAAGACTACTGTGAGAATCTGGTGAAGTGATAGGTTAATGTTTTATAAACTGTAAAGTGGTATACCAATATACATATAATAAGGTATATGCAGGGTAGTGAAGTCATATGAAAAAAGTTTTAGGTAAGAAGAAAATAAAAACACTTTAAATGAACTTGATGGTGCATTAAAATTGCTCAAACCTCTTTCCATCTTAGTTGGAGAGGCATACTGTACAGGTGAGGAGGATGATCTCTAGGTACTTTGTGGTTCATGTTGATCTCTAAAATCTATGGACCAAACAGTGAAACCTGAGTTCAAGCTCTTCTAATTATTTGCTGCTACTTTTGATGGTTTGCCGCTTGAGTATTCTGAATCCCAATTCTATCATTTGATAAATTAGATGATTAAAGATTATGAAAGTTTGTTCTGGCTTTACTATTTTGTGATGTTTTTCTCTCTATCAATCCACTTGCAGATCTTTTTACTATCTTGAGTTCTCCTGTTTTCTGACACTGCTTTGCAACATTCCTCATTTTCATTTCATTTCCTATTTTTTTATTTAAAAAATATTTATTAAGCATCTTTTTATATTTGTTAATCTGCCAAGTACTTGGGATATAAAAATGAAGAGTATAGAATTCCTGACCTTAAAGAACTCACATTCTATCTGGGAAGAGAGCCTTGTAATAAGCATATTATGATAAAATATGATAATGGCTACCATAGTGACATATACAAAATGTCATGCAAGCATATAGGAGGAAAGAGTTATTCTTCCATGAGGATGAAACTCACATGGGGATGTTGTTGGAAGTTTATAGAAGTAGGGGGATTTGAGTTGGATGTGTGAATGAGTAAAAGTTATTGAGAAGAGCATTCTAGGTGAAATATGGATCAAGGTGGGAAAGGACCTAGTGTGTTCGGGGAATAACTGGTAAATATAGGGACTGGGGACTACAGTCTAGTATAACATTTGGGGTACTTGGGTTAGGGAAGGAAAATTAAAAGGAAGAATTGGATCAGATGAGAGAAACAATAAGATTTGGATTTTAGAAAGATTGCAGTGATGGCAGTGTGTTTAAGGCAAAACAAAATAAAACAAAACAAAACAAAGCAGGAGAATGGTGCTGTAGCCACCAACAAAGGGTTGTCCAAGTAGGGTAGCTCATGCTGTTGGATGAAACTGAAAATGGATCATTAAGTTTCATTGAGATGTTCATTTTGTCAGCTTTACGAGTTGAGCGGTATAATAGCAGCAGAAGTTAGACTTTATAGATTGAAGAATGAAGGAGGAATGAGGGTATGGGAGCATGAAGTTTAGATCACTCAAGTGGTGGCAGGAAAAAAAAAGTGATAATATGATGACTTAAGAAAATAGTTCTTTAGGAGAGTGAACAACTTTAGCAAGTTTCTTCCTGAAATCATATTAACATATACATCTGCATGTAGTCTGATAAATTTTTTCTTTTTCTTCACTTCTCTTTCTCCTTTGGATTTACTTTACTTCAAGCCTTTCCTTTTTGCAGAGGGATAATATTAATGCCAGTTTCTAAGGTTACTCATAATGCAAGGCGCTACGTCATCTGGTTCTCCCTTACCTCTCTCCCATTCTCACTTCTCTCCAGCCATGCTGGCTTCACTGCTGTGGCTCGAATATACTAAAAATGCTCCCATATGAAGGACTCTGCATTTGCTATTTCTCCTTCCTAAATGCCCTTCTACCATATGTTCGCATGGTTCAGCTTTCACTTCATCAAGTCTCTGCTCAAATATTACTTCATCATGAAAGCCTTCTCTGGCCATATGCTTATGATCCCTTCTCTATCCTCTGACCTACTATATTCTCCTTCATACACTGTTCACTGCCTGATTTATGTATATATTTATTTGTTTGTTGCCTGTTTTCACCTGTTATGGAAAATGAGCTCCAAAGGTACAAGGTCTTTATTCCAAGCTCCTAGAATACTGTGTGGTTCATAGTAGGCATTCAATAAATATTTTTTAAAGAATAACAATACAGGATGGATTTAATCGAGGACAGGTTTAGAGTATTTCTTTGTACTCATTTATTCTTACACAGAGGTAATATTAGGGTTACTTCCTGGAATCCCAGGTATAAGACAGTATTTTTTGTCTTCTTTGCTACTTGATATTTCTGTTGTTCTTCTTGGTTTCCTCATTATTTAAATGCACATATGCCTATAGATCAGAAAGATAATACATATAGATGTGCAACAGGGCTAGAGTCTTAGTATATCTCATCAAATGTTTATTAACCAATTCATCAATAACTTTGCTTAAACTATAAGGAGGTAGGGGTGTGTGTGTGTGTGTGTGTGTGTGTGTGTGTGTGCGTGCGTGCGTGTTTATGGATATACTGATAGATGGGAAGAAAGGAGTCCATACTGGGAAGATGTGTTTCCAAAGAAATGATAGTGTCTGATTCATGAAGAATTTATGGACATACTAGATGAAAAAGGCTTATGAAAACACGAGAATTTTTGGTTCAACAAGAACTTCTGAGCAAGATGTAAGTTCCAGTATGGGGAGGAGCACAGAATCATTTACATTAAAGGATTTACAGTCTAGTGAGAGATACAGGTTTATATGGTCACCTTGAGTGATGCTACAAGGCTGAGGGTACGAAGTACAACTACAGGAAAGCAAAGTACTGTCGGAGTAAACAGAGTGAAGACTGAAGTACAAACTAATAGAGGTGACTATGTGACTGGGTTACTTACTAGCTAAGGGACAGCAACAGTTAAGTGATGAGAACATTTAAGCTTAATTAGGGAAGGCTTCAGAGAGGAGGGAAGGAAAATGTGACACCCACTGGATAGAAAGGAGAGAATGACTATTTCCTGTGTGCCCTACTTCCTGGCCATCAGACAAATGCTTCTTTCTCCAAGGCTGCTGCTTGTCAAATGAGAAGTAACCCTAGAGGATACACATATGGCCCTTTATGTTTCTTGTAGTTGAATACAAGAAGGATGAGGTCCTAGGTTAGGATATTTGTTGTGTACTAGAGAAGTGAACTAAGAACCTTCCTAACTGTCTTGTTGTATGAAGAGCTTGCTGGGTAATTGTAACATTGTCTAGCAGTGCCTAGGAAAGAATTCACATGGGCCTTGAATCCCTTAGAAGACAGGAAAACCCTAAGGAAGGACATGGGTTTGTTTGCTGTTTTACTGCTCCCCTATCCCCACCCCTCAGTGTGAGAAAAGTTTATCATTCCTTGGTCTTCAAGGTTTTCTCTCAGGAAAATCTTTTCCTTTGTTCTCTTTATGCCACAGGCCCAGACAGAGGCATTCAGTACCCCAGTTCTGGAGCAGTGAAACTCCAGCCACAATGTGTGGGTATCTGAGTGAGTCAGTCTGGTAGGGACTGGTTTATTCCCTAATTATAGAAAAGAAAACAAGATTGCTTTAGATTTATAAAAACTGGAAGGTGCTATTGCTGCACATCAACAAAATCCTCACCTCAGGTAATGGTGCTTTTGTTTTAACATGAAGACAGTAAGAGAGCTGGACTATACATTTGCCTGTCTAAAGAAAATCTGCTTCCTCTTCATTGTTTTGTTTCAGTGAGTTAGAGGAATGAGTGGGAAATGAGTGTGTGAAAAAGAGGCTGGACACAGTAGTGCTACCTACCAAATTATTTTTCATCTTGAGGGAAAACTGTTGCTTTCAGTATATTCCTCAAGGCAAAAGAAAATGGTAGTGAACTCAATTAAGTATAAATATTACCCCATAGTATACTTAATAGTAGGGAAAGGGACTTGAGACACAGCAGTGAGAGTTTGGACAAGGCCTACTGTCCTGGGATAGTCTTATGAATTTTGTCCTGCATTTGTCTGAATATTTGTATAGATAGATAAGAAGTGGTTGGAACAACACGTTGGTCCCAACAGCAGTAGTAGGAGGGAGGAGCATGATAATGCAGTGTGTGTGTGTGGGGGGGGGGTATAATCCAATACTACTTTATTTCATTATTCAAATTATTCTAGGTTGACCATTAGGAGTCATTTCAATTGGCTTATATATGTCTCTTTGATATATATATATATATATATATATATATATTGGGGAGAGCACTCTTCTATTTTCTGACATTGCAAAGCACTCCTAGCTTATCTTGTATATTTCCTACGTCTGTCCCAGAATCAACCATATCTCCAAGGGGCCTGGTACCTTTTAATGGAGTATCCCATTAGAAACCAAGATCATGATACTTATGTGTGCTCATTGGTATTGGGATATTGTTACTTCTAGGCCCTCTCAGCTGGCAGAGCAAGAAAATATATGTGTGTATACCAATCTTTGTATATATATAAATCCATAAATTTTTCTGTGTGTGTGTGTGTGTGTGTGTGTGTGTGTGTGTGTGTGTAAAAACATGAGTTCATACTGATGTATCAAACTCCTATTCATTACCAATGGATCATTTCCTTGCTTACCTGTAACCTCCCCTCAACTCAAACAATGGGGAATTTGGCTCCCCTCATCAGCCATGTATTTGCTTAATCGTTCAATTCCAGTACACATATATAGTGGTTTCAGAAATATTAACCTATTCCCCATGGGTAAACTTTATCAACTAGAGTACTTAGGTCAGTACCTCTGTCCACCCCCTTCCCTGCCCCATTCAGTGGGGTTGTTTCATTCATTTGTAACGCAGTGTGATTACTGGGTCATATGTTAAGACTATGTTTAGCTTTGTAAGAACTTGCCAACCTGTCTTCCAAAGTGGCTGTACCATTTATACTCCTACCAGCAATGAACAAGAGTTACTGTTGCTCTGCAACTTTATCAGCAATTGATATTTCATTTTTTGGATTCTAGCCATTTTAATAGGTATATTGTTATTTTAATTTGCATTTCCATAATGGAAAATTGTGTTGAGCATTTTTCATATGCATATTTGCCTCTGTATATCTTACTTGATATCTGTTCAGATATTTTATCCTTTTTTAAATTAGGTTGTTTTCATATTATTGAGTTTTAAGAATTATTTGTAAATTTTAGATACAAGTATTTTATCAAATATTGTGTTTTGTATAAAAAGTTTTTATATATCTTTTATATATCTTATTATTTTCTTATAATAGATAAAGAGTATTATTATGTTCATTTTACAATGAAGAAAATGAATGTCTGTGGTAGTAACTTGCTTAAAGTCACTCCTACGAGTTGAGTATGTTTCCCCCCAGAAAAGATTTGTTGAGGTTCTAATCCCTAGTACCTCAGAACATGGCCTAAATCAGAAATAGGATCATTGAAGTTATAATTTCATTAAGATCATACTGCACTGGTGGGCTCCTAATCTGGTGTCCTTGCCAGAAGGTGACTGTGTGAAGACAGAGACACAGAGGGAGAATGCCGCGTTATGACAAAGGCAGACTGGAGTCATGCAGGTACAAGCCAAGAAGAACCGAAGGTTGCCAGTAAACCACTAGAAGCTAGGACAAGGCAAGGAAGTATTCCCCTACAGATTTCAAAGGCAGCATGGCTCTGCTGACACCTTGATTTTGGACTCCAGAACTGTGAGATCGATTTCTGTTGTTTTAAGCCACCCAGTTTGTGGTATTTTGTTATAGCAGCTCTAGGGAACTAATAGACAGTCACTCAGCTAGGAAGGGACAGAAATAGAATTTGAAACCTAATCTGTGTTAACCTATGTCTCATGCCCTTTTCTAAATGGAGAAATCATTGGAATGTTAGGCTAGATGTCTATAAATACAACTGTCCTGACAATTGAAGTATAGGCAGTGATAGATAATCACAGGACTAGGTACAGTCTTGTTGGAATGTAGCTGGCTAAATTTGAGCAACTAAGATGAAGTTAAAGGCACATAGTTGTTTAATTTTGCCTAGTTCTGCCTTGTCCCCTCCTCCCCATCTCTATTCTTCAGTCTAATTACCTCTATAGGTGAATAAAAAGAACTGAGTAAGTCCAATGAGTTAAGAAGAAGAAATCAGAGATTGTTTTAACTTCATGGTTAGAGGGGAAGGGGAGAGTAGTTGGACATCCTGTATCATCTGAGCTTAGGGGCTGCTAAATCTGTTATTGGGTTGCCAACAGAAACTGTCAGTTCCTTCTGTGGAGGTTCCTAAAATTACACAAAAATTATTCAGTGAGTGCTAAATATGTGCTGTGTACATTGGAGAGGTGATGATTGTAAAATAAATACAATATCCAGTTTCAGTAATTAAGACTGAAATCTGAGAACACAAAAATAATTATATCTGAAAGTATTAAAGATAGAAAAAACTGTTCAGGTTCAACTATAAATGCAGTAGGAGTTCAGGCAAGGGAAGGCAAAGGAGGATTATCCCTTTATTTTTTTCCAGCTTTACTGAGATATAATTGATTTAAAAGATTGCATAAATTTAAGTATGTAATGTCTTGATTTGATACACTTATATATTGCAAAATGATTACCATCATAACATTAGCTAACACCTTCATCATGCCACATGATAACTATTTCTTTTTTGTGGTGAGAATGTATAAAGTCTACTCTTGTAGCAACTTTTAAGTATGTAATGCAATATTATTAACTATAATCATCATGTCGTACATTAGATCTTGAGAACTTATTCATCTTATAACTGGATGTTTGTATCTTTTTACCAACATCTCCCCATTTTCCCTACCCCCAGATCCTGGTAACCACCATTCTGCTCTCTGTTTCTGTGAATTAGGCTTTTTAAAGTTTCCACATTTAAGTGATATTATACAGTATTTGTTTTTCTCTGACTTATTTCACTTAACATGCCCTCGAGTGTCATTTATATTATCACAAGTGGCAAGCTTTCCTTTTTTCTCATGGCCGAATTATATCTATATCTATATTTATATCTAATCTCTCTCTATATATAATATATATACACACACACATACACACATATTCATTCATGTGGTGACAGACACTTAGGTTGTTTTCATATCTTGGCTATTGTGAATAGCACTGTAATAAACATTGGAGTGCAGATATCTCTTTGATATCCTGTTTTCATTTCCTTTGGACATATACCCAGAAGAGGGAGTGTTGGATCATATGGGAGTTCTTTTTAAAATTTTTTTGAAATGTTTTAAAAAAATTTTAAATGTTTTTCATTGTGGCTGTACCAATTTAGATTCTCACCAACAAGGATTCTCTTTTCTCCACATCCTCACCAACACTTATCTCTTTATCTTTTTGATGACAGCCATTCTAATAGGTGTGTAGTGACACCTCATTATGATTTTGATTTACATCTCTCTGATGATTAGTGATGTTGAGCACCTTTTCATGTATCTGCTTACCATTTTTATACCTTTGGAAAATGTCAGTTCTATTCCTCTCCCCATTTTTAAATCTGATTGTTTTGTTTGGTTTTTGCTTCGTTTTGTCTTTTTCTATTGAATTGTTTGAATTCCTTATATATTTGGGATATTAACCCCTCTCAGGTATATGATTTGTAAATATTTTCTCTCATCCCACAAGTTTTTCATTTTGTTGATGGTTTTCTTTGCTGTGCAGAAGCTTTTTAGTTTGATGTAGTCCTATTTGTTAATTTTGTTTTTGTTGCCTTTTTTTTCCTAATGTCAAATAAAAAAAAAAAAAGAGTTGCCAAAACTGATATCAGGTTGCTTACCCTCTATGTTTTCTCCTAGGAGTTTTATGGTTTCAGGTTTTATTTCAAGTTTTTAATCCATTTTGAGTTGTTTTTTGTGTGTGGTATAATATAGGGATCCAGTTTCACTCTTTTGCAAGTGGCTGTCTAGTTTTCCCAACATGGTTATTGAAGAGACTATCCTTCACCCACTGTATATTTTTAGATACTTTATTGTAAATTAATTGACCATAAATATATGAATTTATTTCTGGGACTGTTCTGTTCTATTGATCATTATGTCTGTTTTTATGCCAATACCATACCGTTTGGGGTACTATATAGCTTTGTGATATAGTTTGAAATCAGGAAGTGTGAGGCTTCCAGATTTGTTCTTTTTTCTCTAGATCATTTTGGCTATTTGGGGTCTTTTGTATTTTCACACAAATTTTAGGACTTTTTTTTCTCTTTCTATAAAAAAATGCCATTGCAATTTGATATGGATTGCAATGATTCTGTAGATTGATTTGGGTAGTATGGACATTTGACAATATTAATTCTTCCAATCCGTTAGTATGTAATATCTTTCCATTTATTTGTGTCTTCTTTAATTTCTTTCATCGATGTCATAGTTTTCAGGGTACAGATCTTTCAACTCTTTGGTTAAATGTGTTCCCAAGTATTTATTCTTTTTGATGCTTTTGTAAATGGGATTGTTTTTGTAATTTCTTTTTCTGATAGATCAGTGTTAATATACGCAAACAACTGTTTTTTGTATATTGATCTCGTATCCTGTAACTTTACTGAATCAGTTTATTAATTCTAACAATTTTTAGTGGATTCTTTAGGGGTTTTTATATATAATATCATGTCATCTGAAATTGGAACAATTTTACTTCTTCCTTTTCAATTTGGATGCCATTTACTGATTTGGCCTAATTGCTCTGGCTAGGACTTTCAATACTATGTTGAATAAAAGTGTTGAAAGTAGCCATTCTTGTCTTGTGCTTGACCTTAGAGGAAAAGCTTTCAGCTTTTCATTGTTGAGTATAACGTTAGACATAGGCTTGTCATATGTGGCCCAAGGATCCTCCTTTTGAGTGTCAGTGTCCCCTAATTCTTCATCTTCAAGTCCTCTTCACCCTCTCATAATCTGTGGGTGATCTTGTGATGTCAGCTACTGTCTGATTCCTGACATTGATTTCTATTCTGAGTTCCAGATTTTATTTATAGCTATAATTAGTCAGCTCCAAATCTAATTCAGTATCTTTAAAATTGAACTCATTCTTCAAACCCTCTCCTGAGCGTCTTTCTATATTCTTTATCTCATTTATTGGGTTTACGTCCCATGTAGTTTCTCATATTTAAAAAAAAAAATTGAAATCAATATACGTTTTTCCCCTCCAATCACTTTTGCCTACTCCCGATATCTATTGGTCATAAAATTCTATAGAGTCCATTTTTGAAATATTTCTCAAATCCAGCCCTTTTTACTGTCTCCAAATGGGTGTCTATTATAGTTAGGTACCAGTGAAATCTAATAGGTTCCAGACAAGTGCATTAGGCTTCTAAATAGAATGTCTGGATCTAGTGTCTCTCACCTTTAGTATAGCCTGCACACTAATGACATAGTTATCTAACTAACCTGTATTTCTAAAAGTGTTTAATGGCTTAATCCTAGACATAACATGACATGAAAGTTGCTTTCAACTCTGGCTCCTTCCTATCTGACCTCTTCAGATTCTTACACTGCTATATCTTCCTTTTCCCACATCTTAAACTTAAAACTACACAAAATTTATTACTCTTAGTGAATACATCATGCTCTTTTGTTACTCTGAGATATTTGAACACATAAGCCTGGAAAAATTCCTGCCTGAGAAAAGTCCATCTTTCTCTGCCTGTAAAACATCCACTCATTCTTTATGTTTTCACTTGCATCCCAACTAGTTTTTACTGAGGTCTACAATGTGGAAAAAAAACTTTGGTAGCTAACATATAGTATAATCTTTGTGCTATCAATAAATTTTTTTCTACCTACTTTAAAAATATAAATATTTCTGGGAAAATATAATCCTAAGTCTTTTATATATTTGTGAGGCTTAATTCATAAAATTGTTTTCCTCAATGACAGGAAATTCATGTGGGAAGAAGAAATAGTAATGAGTATTGAAGGAATCAAAGAAAAAGGAAATGGGAATAGGTATTGAGAATAAATGTCCTGTTAAAGTTTTCTGTAGCCTGGTTAAAATGCCATGGTCTACAAGTGGTTTATACTCTTAGCTGGATGATGGCAAGAAAAAAAAATTATTAAGGTACAGATAAGGCTGATTATTCCTGAGCTGAATGTGAATAATCTCAGAGGTATATAGTATGCCACATATAAAAATAAGTCTAAAGTTTTAAGGGAAAGCAGGCAAAAATGTAGTCTCAAACTCTTCTTCGAATATCATTTTGTGGTCGAGATTTCTCTGTGTTTAGGAAGCTGTTTAGGCAACATGTCAAAGTTAGGATAAAGAATTGGGCCTTTTGGAGAGGACCAGATACCTCTGGAGAAAGTAAGCAGTTTTAGAGGTGCTGTTTAGGAAACAAGAAGATGTAGAGGACAGACTTTTTATAGTTGGAATGGGCCTTAGAGATAATTTAATTCAGCCCCCTCATTTTTTGGACAAAAAAAAAAAAAAAAAAAAAAGACTTCAGACTGTCAAACTTCCTGAACAGATCTCAGTCCTCCTGGTGCAAGTGAGATAGGAAACTCCTCCAATATATTCTGGTTTTTCACAATAAAATTAATACCAGGATATCACATATAAAATGATAACAATGGCTTACATTTGTATAGAGCTTTGTTTATAAAATTCTGGGTACAGTATTATCAGAGAACGGATGCCCTTTTTAACTTGAGACTCTTGTTAATGTGTGATCACATAATTTATTATCTGAACCAGGACACTTTTGAGAATGAAAGGGGAGGCTCTTAATAATTATGTAGGAACAACAGGCATAAACTGATAATGTTCCAAGCAGCCCTGGATATGTGGTTGCCCAATTATCTCTTCATCACAGAATTACCAAGGCCATGCTCCAGGTTAGTTTACAATGCAAAACAGCTTGTGGGTTATAATGGGCCAAGAGATCAGTCTTGACAATGGCAGCTGCTGATGCTGTGGTTACATAGGACAACTAAGGATGAATTGCACTGGTAATCAGTGAGACCAGAGATTTATAGTTCTCCAAATGAAATGGATAACACAAAGATATCAAAGCTGTGAAATTAAATTTCTAGAGGAGGAGAGAGAAAAGAGAAATTGAAATGTTTATGTTAACTTAATACTTGTTATTTAATAATTATTATTATTAAAACAAAATACATAAGTATAAACATATACTATACCTATATCTTTTAATTTTTAAAAACATTTTAACCAGTGATAAAGTAATATGTATATACTTACACATATCTCTCCAAAATCTCAAATG
Organism: Eidolon dupreanum; assembly: GCA_028627145.1. Taxonomy (NCBI): domain Eukaryota; kingdom Metazoa; phylum Chordata; class Mammalia; order Chiroptera; family Pteropodidae; genus Eidolon; species Eidolon dupreanum. The sequence goes on from CM053501.1 coordinate 87,372,592, forward strand.
AGGTAACTGAATCATAAGTATATAAATACTATACATTACGGGAGTAAAATGACTTCAGAATACAAGTTAAGGGCTCTGTGTTTCTTAAAGCTTTTTAACCATGATGTTTCTTACTCTCATGTTTCTAAACCTCATGTTTCTTACCATGAGGTTAACTGGAAGGTCAGGCAATGACAGCAGATGATATTTAACTTATGAATAACATTACACTGTAGCTTTCCTTGGTTCTCATCTCTTTTGACTTAATATTCAACTCACATTATTCATTGAGGAGAAATATGGTTTTGTACTAGTTCCTTGTTATTTCTATTCTACTATGAGGAGAAATTATCAAAAAGTGTATATGTTTCTAAGAATGAACAGCTCTATGCCTATTGTCATTATCAGTATCTCATATGTATAGCACTTTACACTACAAGTTCTTTCATGTATATCAGCTTCTTCAAATGCCCCACAGACATCTTGGGAAGTAGGTAATAGTATCCCTCTTTTAGAGATGAGGAATCTTAGACTGAGAGCTGTTGACTCAGTTCTCACTCCAGGGGAGAATACTGAATTTTTTCTTCCTTTGCATTTAGCATTTGTATATACCATTCTTGGTAGGATTCTGTTCAAGCTCATTCATTCAGTACATTAAACATTTATTGAGAACCAGTAATGCAGTGTTGAGAGATAAAACTGTGGAGATAAGCAGAAGTAAAGTCATTGAGGACAATTCGTCATGTTATAAGCTTGCACTAGTAATTTAGCAAATAGATTACTGAATAGTTAATCCAGTATAGTCATAATGAACAAACAAAATTAAAATATTGTTATTTTTGTCTCTGTTATGACTATATTGAAATGCTTCTTCTTGGACTTTGATTTATTCTTTATTACTTGACAGCCATCATGACTGAAAACAACATGAATATATCTGCTTTTGCTTCCATTGGTATATGGTATAGATTTGGAGAATAGTTAATCTAGCCTGTTTATAGACTTGTATTTCTCAATTGGGGGCAGTTTTGTCCCCCAAGGGACATTTGGCAATGTCTGGAGACATGTTTGCCTGTCAGAAATGGGGGAAGTGCTGCTACTGGCATCTAGTGGTTAGAGGCCAAGAATGTGGTTAAAGTTCCTACATTACACAGCACCGCCCTCCACAACAAAGAATTATCCAGCTCGAAATGTCAGCAGTACTGAGGCTGAGAAACCCTGGATTAGATGAAGATCGTATTTTTGATTCTATGTGACACTGCTATCTTAGTTTGGGTTCCTCCACGGCAGAGCCTGAGACAAGGACTTGGGCGCAGGAAGCAAGAGTGAAGGAAGGGAGAGAGTGAGACAGGGAAAGAGGAAGAACCAAGATAAGAGGGCATGACTGAGGCTGCCATCGTGGAAAATAGGCTGGATTCTATCCAGAACTTCTAAGGAATCTTTAGGATGGCTCTCTAAATTGTCTTCCCAAGACGGAATGGAAAGGATAGCATCTACCCACCAAACTCAACCCCACATTGGCTGAGTGATGTTTCTGGAGGCTTTAATACTTTCATGTATCCAGACTGTGCTTACAGGTGGGCTGAGCAGGCTCTCCTGTACTAGAGGAGGTCCTGGGGCAGAAAAAGGAAAAAGTGGGATGCTGTCAGTATGAGCTGAGTCTGCATTTGCACTGAACTGTCTGCCACAGCTGCCACTGAAATCAGAGGTGGTCTTCAAAAATTGACAAGGGGTAACTGTTGCTAGAGGTATTTGTAAGTCAGTTTAGGGAAAGTGTTGTTTTCTAGACAATGTGGTTTGTTATAATACTGACTATATTTACCAAAATTGATAATTTTATTTTGGTTGCCTCTCTACTATATATCAAAAAAGGTTTACTCAGCTAATTGAGACCATAAACAAGATTCAAGGACATATGATTATTTTTAAATATTTGTTTAGGACTTCTGCACCTTCTATGTTAATGAAACATATTCAGGATAAAAGGGTTATTTTCTAACTTTATAGTAAATCCTCTTCTCCCACAATCTAAAACTAATAAGATAGTATTTAGATGTGAAATATCTTATGTTTAAAAGATTTACATATATTTTTAATGTCCCTAACCAGTTATACTAGGTTAATTATTCCTTGCTCTGTTCTCTTTCTTTTATCGGTGGAGAGTACCAAGGGAGTAGGCCATAGTAATCAGGAAAGTTTGTTTGCATCGTGCTTTAAGGTATTTGTTGATATTAGAAAATATATCCTGAGTTTGGATCTTGACACAGGCTTATTACACCAATGTGTACTTTCCATAAGCTGTGCATAAAATAGAGAGGAAAATGTAAGCCAAACTTTTATTCTTAATGCCAGTCAAGTACACGTCCAGTATATATTAGAACCTTAAAGGACAGGCGTTACACTGGAACTGTAGAAAGCAATTCCAGCTGGAAACAGGCAACCCTGCAAGGTCTGAGATTAATATAATTGGCGATTAACTCCCTTGCTTCAACAGACAAGCTTCTTACAGAATAATCTAGAATCAGCCCAGAATCACCATTTCTTAGGATTTTATAGGTTAGCAAAGTAATTGCTGTATCCTAGGTAAAGCATAAAATATAATAATAACTGCTAACATTTACTAAGACTAGCCAGTCATTTGTCTATAGGGTATCAGATTGATTCCCTGCCCTGCCTGTTTTCTAGCTAACTACATTTCCCATATTCCCTTACCAACTGGCTTCTAGCCATTTTCAGAAAATGAAGGCACTGGCAGAAGATTGGAGGGCTGGAGCCAGGGTATTGCTCCCATCTTTATACACTTCTAGTGGGATCTCCAGAAGTGTCTATGTCTTTCTCATGGCTCCAGTTTTTTACAGAAAGCTCCAGCTCATACTTCCTCCCTTTGCCTTCCAGTCCTGTGGTGTCGCAGAGACTTCCTGTTCTTGTTAAGTCTGGATTGCCTCATGGTCCTCTGTTTAACCCTTCAGCACTCCCAATATATTTTAAAATACATTCCCAGGGTCTGGTTTCTCTGCCTGGATCCTCATTGTTCTAAGGACTTTACATATGGTAACTCTCTAATCTATATAACAACTCTGTGAGGTAGACACCATTATTTTCCCCATTCGAGAAATGAAGAAACCAAGGTAGAGGTTAACTTGCTTATTCAAAGTCCAGCAGAAAGTGGTGGCTGAGCCTAAACTCAAACAGTAAATCATATGGCCTCTCATTAGAATCAAGTCATTCACCCTTGACTTCAAGCATTTCTGACTGAGAAATTCTTCCCTGAACTCTAAGCTCAGGGTCATTGGCATCCTGCCAGATGTCTCTGGTGATACTTCTATTTTTAGTAGGGCAAGTGGCCAAAGGACTGCTTATGTTATCCTCCACGAACCCCTAAGATTCGCTTTGCTTTCTCTCTTATATGTTTTTCCTCCCTCTACTGCCTCTACAGACTTCCTACCAGGGTCAATCACTGGGTTCTCTTGATCCCATTGGTGAACCAAGTGTACCAAGAGGTTGCCTCCTGCTCTGGTTTTGCTCCCTGTCTCATTTCTGACCTTTGCCAGTTCCACCGATCCATCAGGGCAAGTCAAGGATACATCACATAGGAACACACTGGCAAAATTCTAATGATGAACTGAATACTTCCCAAAAGAGTTCCATCATCTTTCCCAGCATAACATTTTTATAAATAAGTACTTGTTCTCCATTTAGGATTTTGTGAATATACCATATAATTTTATATTTATTATAAATATTTTAATCTCTATTTTTTTCCATCAGTGTACAGCATAGTGGTTACACATTTATATAATTTACAAAGTGACCCCCCCAATTAGTCTAGTACTATACATAGTTATTACAATATTATTAACTCTATTCCCTGTGGTTCTTTTTACACTCCCATGACTATTTTGGAGCTACCAATTTGTACTTCTTAATCCTTCACCTTTATCACAGAGCCCTCCTACCCTGCTTCCATCTGGCAACCATCAGTTTGTTCTCTGTATCTATGAATCTGTTTCTGTTTTATTTGTTCATTTATTTTGTGCCTTATATTCTACATATAAGTGAGATCATATGGTGTTTGTCTTTCTCTGTCTGACATCCTTCACTTAGCATAACACCCTCTTGGTCCATCGATATCATTGCAAATGGTAAGATTTTATTTTATTTTTTATGACCGAGTAATATTTCATTGTATATATGTACCACATTTTCTTTAACCAGTTGTCTACTGATGACATTTAGGTTGTTTCCATATCTTGGCTATTGTAAATAATGCTGTAATGAGCATAGAGGTGCATATGTCTTTCTGAATGTGTGTTTTGGATTTCTTCAGGTAAATAGCCAAAAGTAGAATTGCTGGATTATATGGCAGTTCTAGTTTTAATTTTTTGAGGAACCTCCGTACTGTTTTCCATAGTGGCTGCACCAGTTTGCAATTTCACCAGCAGTGCAAAAGGGTTCCTTTTACTCTACATCCTAGCCAACACGTGTTATTTTGACAAATGTGAAGCAATATCTCGCTGTGGTTTAAATTTGCTTTTCTCTGATTGTTAGTGATGTTGAGCATCTTTTCATATGTCTGTTGGCCATCTGTATGTCCTCTTTGGAGAAATGTCTATTCGGGTCCTCTGTCCATTTTTTAATGGGATTGTTCATTTTTTTTGGTGTTGAGTTCTGTGCGTTCTTTGCAAATTTTGGATATTAACCCCTTATCAGATGTATCGTTGGCAAATATCTTCTCCAATTCAGTAGGCTGTCTTTTTGATTTGGTGTTGGTTTCCTTTGCTGTACAGAAACTTTGATATAGCCCCATTTGTTTATTTTCTCTTTTGTTTTCCTTGCCTGGAGAAATAAATTGGGAAAAATATTACTTAGAGCAATGTCAGAGAGTTTACTGTGTTTTCTTCTAGGAGTTTTATAGTTTTGGGTCTTACATTTAAGTCTTTAATCCATTTTGAGTTTATTCTTGTATATGGTATAAGAAGATGGTCTAGTTTTATTTATTTACTATTTTTGCATATATCTGTCCATTATTTCCAACACTATTGAATAGACTGTCTTTACCACATTGTATATTCTTGCCTCCTTTGTTATAGATTATATTGCCATATAAATGTTGGCTTATTTCTGGGTTCTGTATTCTGTTCCATTGATCTATGTGTCTATTTTTATGTCAGTATCATGCTGTTTTGATTACTATAGCCTTGTATAGTTTGATATCAGTTAATGTGATACCTCCAATTTTGTACTTTCTCAGGAATGCTGTAGCTATTTGTTTTTTTGTGATTCCATATAAATTTTAGAATTATTTGTTCTAATTCTGTAAAAAATGACATTGGTATTTTGATAGGAATTGCAATGAATCTATAGATTGCTTTGAGTAATATGGATATATTAACAATGTTAATTCTTCCTATCCATGAGCCCAGTATATGCTTCCATTTATTTACATCTCTTTTAGTTTATTTCTTCAGTGTCTTATAATTTTCCAGGTACAGGTCTTTTACCTCCTTGGTTAAATTTATTCCTAGGTATTTTTTTGATGGAGTCATAAGTGAGATTAATTTCTTATTTTCTCTTTCCAATAGTTCATTATTGGTGTATAAAAATGCAGCCAATTTCTGAATATTGATTTTGTATCCTGCTACTTTACTGAATTCATTTACTTGTTCTAATAGCGTTTTTTGGCATAATCTTTGGGGTTCTCTATATATAGTATATGTCATCTACAAATAATGACAGTTTTACTTCTTCCTCTCCAATTTGGATGCCTTTTCTTTCTTTTTCTTGTCAGATTGCTGTGTCTTTGAACTTCCAACACCATGTTGAATAAAAGTGAAAATGGGCATCCTTGTCTTGTTCCTGATCTTAAGGAGAACACTTTTAGCTTTTCTCCATTAAGTATGATGTTAGATATGGGTTTTTCATACATGAACTTTATTATGTTGAGGTATGTTTCCTCTATTCCCACTTTGCTGAGAGTTTTTGTCATAAATGGATGCTGGATTTTGTCAAATGCTTTTTCCAAATTCTTTGTTATAGTCGTATGATTTTTATCTTTCATTTTGTGTATGTGGTATATCATGTTAATTAATTTGTGGATATTGAACCAACCTTAATATTTCTTTTATATACTTAGGTGCTTCTGTGTTGGGTATATAAATGTTTAAAAGGGTTATATCCTCTTGTTGGATTGATTCCTTTATCATTATGAAATGTTCTTTGTCTCTTACAATAGTCTTTTTTTTTTTTAAGTCTGTTTTGTTACTCCAGCTTTTTTGTTTGTTTATTTCCATTTGCATGAGATATTCCTTTCCATCTCTTTACTTTCAGTTTCTGTGTATTTTGATCTGGCCCCTTAGTCATATCTCTGTTATGATGTCTTTTGCCTTCGGTATTTTAAATTGTTAAGTAGGCTGTCTTTCTTCTTACATTTCTGATTTCTTATGTTGTTTAGAAAGGAGGTCTCCCCTACTCCAAGGCTAGAATTATTCCCCTGATTTTCCTTGTATCATTAATTTTATTTCTCCTTTTAAAAATTCAATCTGTGTGAGATTTATTTTCATCAGTAATGTGAGGTACAGTCTTCCTTTGTTTTCTTTTAATTGGATAGCCATTTGTTCTAACACCATTTGTTTAATAATTCATCTTTTTCTCTTAAATCCCCATGTATACCTCTATTTCTGAACTCACTCTTGTTTTCCACTGATAGCTTTTACTTTCAAGAATAAAAACCTAATGCAGAATTTTAAAATTACATAAATAAAATATCTATTCTATTACAGACTTTGACATTGAGGAGAATTAGAAAGTGAAGAAAAGCAGTTTGGGACATTTTCTTTCCCTGCCATCACACTGCCATTCGCATTAGCCTTATTTATACAATCCAGGTCATACAAATGCAAAGCAGGATTGTGTGTACCTGTGTTTTTGAGGTACTTTCACACAGAGCTGCCTATTCATGGAAACATCACCTGAAATGTACAAATTAAAAGGTGCCGAGAAGTTTCTCTGCTTAAAAATACCTTTCCTACAGTCAAGCAGCCTGGCTTGAGATAGCCACCATTAGAGTTGCTCTCGTGATAAATTTACCACCTGTAGAATTTTACTCTCTTGTATGAAAAGTTGAATACCAAACCATGGGCATGCACCATGTTAGCCATAAAACAGATTTAGCAGCATTATGGAATGAAAAAGAATTCTATTCAGTAAATTTTCTTCGAATCACTAAATATTGAAGGAGGTGGGAAAGGTTTCCAAAGTCATGACATTCTTTTAATAGAAGAAAACAAGTTTTCATGAATTTATTATTCTGAAAGGAAATCTCAGGAGTAAATACATGCAGATCAGCGACTCTTGATTTAACTCGTCAGATTGTTTTTTCTTCTTTTTTTTTTTTTTAACTTTGTAGGTCTTGCTATCATTCTTTACTGTTACTTATTTGAAATCTTAATGAAGAAACTTAATTTTTTTCCCCTGAGACTACACGCTTTCAGGATAAATTTACCTTTCTTCATCTGAGATAGCATAAATATTTTATTTATTGAAATTTGAGTTATCGTCTTGAAAGGAAGCTTGCCATTTGAAAACATAGACATTTTTTACTTCAATCCATTTTATTGGAAAGGTCAGTACAGTTAGTTATGCAATGACCCTGAATTTATTCTGTGCTTTGCTTTCTGTAATGCCATATGTCACAAACATGGTGAGGCAGAAATAGCCATGTTATATTAAGAAGGAGTATGTCCTAAACAGATTCAATAGAGTAACAGTTTTCATTTTGAGATCATTTAATTCCTTGTCTGTGAAGAAACTATTCTGTATTTAATAAATTACTCTTATTTAACATGGGAATACAATAGATAATTTTCTCTTCATGGCTTTTTCTTACACTCAGTTCAAGAAAAGATCTGTTTTCTATAGATGTATTTTGGTAGTAACTTTTTTTTTCTTATGCTATAACTGAAGCCATTTGAACTTCCTTCTATCCTGGACCCTTTTTATTTCTCATATCATTGTAAATGAAATGATAGGCAGGAATTCATATTTGGAAAATAGAATAAACTAAGATTAGGGCATACACAGTTATAAAGCAATATTCATCTGTGTGTATCTAATTATTGGCCAATGCAAAAGTACCAATTACAGATGTTTCTTAAAATGGTTCTTAAAAATAGTTTTAAAAATACCTCTGTATTTAAATGTGTCATGTTATAGAGTATAGAAGGAAACATTTTCTCAGTGGTATTTAGATGCATTATCTCCCAGTGGTGAAAACATAGACAACAACAACAAAAGTGTAGTACTGTGTTACTTCAACCTTGACTCTCTGTTCAGAATTTCAAACATCTTGAATGTTTTTATTTGGCCAATCAGGTGCCAAGCTCCATTGTATTCATGGAGAGCAGAGATGAGCTGACAGAAGTCTCAGGACTCCTTTCTGAGAAATGGTGATAACATCTTGAACTGGAGTGAGGAGTAACATAAAGCATTTAACAGAGAGATTCCATTTAGAGAAGTACAGCACTGACAGGAAGACATTTGAAGACTAGTTTTATACAATGCTTAGTACAGATCAAAGACTATGAAATAATGACGCAGTTGTTCCTCAGAGCTACTGTGCTTATTTCCACACAGATTATAGAAAAAGAACATGTAGACGGTAATTTAAGTCAATGTTTAAAGGCAGCTTGATGTTTTTTCCAAGTTGAACATGAGTTCTAATCTTAGATAACTCTTCCCCTTGGTCATAAACATAATTCCCCACCTATTTTAGTTGATTTTGTAGAATAGCCAAACAATTTTTAATTTTTCCAAAAGTGATTCTAACACATGAACCCCATTCATGGGATTATTTTATGAACATTCTGAACATGTTAAAATATTTTCATATGAACTTGTTCCATATACTGACCATTTCTGATGTGAAAAATCTCAAATTCTTGCCACTAAAAATCAAATATTATCTTTTATATTATTTTTTTTAAAAATGCTTTCTGAACTGTTTTTTGCACATGGTAATAATATGCTCATCAAATACCTATTATAAACATTCATGGAAAAAAATGATTCTGTGTTGAGTTCTATTTGCTCAGAGATTTGGATGAATGTTAAATTTTGCTATTTTAACTGCAGCTAGGAAAATGAGTGTTATTTTACAAACGAATTAGTAAAATTAGAACTATTGCTATTTTGATGCCTATCAGTCGAGCAGAACACTTGAATTTGCTTGCTTTATGACTATACACACATGACATAAACACAAGGACAAATATTAGGTAATCGATTTACTTTTTTTACATAAAATAAGTGAAATTAATATAGGTAGAGATTTATTAGGACTATAAAGTATTGAGACTAGTTTTAGGGTTGTTTAATCTTACCATGTTTTAGTTGCATCATGCATATATAAACTGAATGTGAATTTAAATTTTTAATCAAAAACATACTAACCAATGAATTAAACTAGTCTGTTATACTGAAGGAGTAGCTTTATTTTCAGATTTCACTCAATCTAAGATTCTTTCTATTATAAAATACATCTTATATACTACTAAGAAAGAAAAATATTCTAAAATGTGACATAATACTTTTTTTATTGCTTGGAAGTTTGATTTTAAACTTAATAAAAGCTATATTGGACACATTTACATATAGATATTTTTAAGTTACTTTGGACATTCATGTGAAAAGAAAATATAAACAAAATACATTTATTATATTTCTCAAAGAACTTTGTACTCAAGCTCCAATTCTTCTGAATAACTTTTAGGTTCAGAATTGCCACTATCTTTCTTTTTCATACAACCATCTTTTGTGTCATCAAGAACATTGGTATTTTAGCCTTTCTTAATATAAGTGCTCCAATATCATTTCTAGTATTTTTTTCCAAGTCATGGACACTCAAACTGCCAGTTTTGAAGTTGGTACTTTTTAATCTTTTAGAAGCTTTCAATAAAAGGTTTTTAGACAGCAACCAGTCCCTATATGACGAATTATAAGATGCCACCTGTTGTAAGAGATCCTCATTTCAGAAATGTTGAAATATGGGAAGATATGTACTTTAGAATCAATGATATATGGTAGTAATATCGCTAACTTTTTCTACAATTGGATTTATTTAAAATTACATGCCATGTTTGTTACCATACTATCTGGAGGTCTTATAAGTGAGTCTTTGCTACATAAACATAAATAAATGCCTATCCAAGAAGCAGCTCAATTGCAAAACAACTTGCATTTCGGTTTCATCTTATCCTTATTTAGGGTCATGACACAGATGTTCACTGGGAACTGCCAGCCTATGAAAGCAAAGAGGTAGGGGTAGTTCTGGGAATGCAGAGACATTCAAGGATAAGTAAGAATTTTTCCTTTATTATACTCCATTGAAGAACACAATTAGGTTTTGTTTTTGTTTTTGTTTTTACATGCTGTTACATTAATAAAAAAATGTCAAGGTTCTGATATGACTTAACAATGGAATTGCATGTAATCATATTCAACAGATTTGTAGTTCTTCATCACACTTAATTTTGGGGCCTTTATTTTGACATTATTTCTTGCTTTGTTTATAACATTTTACATTTTAATTCTTTATGGAATGTCTCTTTGAATTAGCAAGTCAAATGTTCCTTGAGCTGGACTTTGCTTTCAGCTGCCTTTTATCAAAGCATATTATACGTTGGATATAAATGTTATAAAAAATTACCACCTGCCTCTTTGGTTTCCCAAATATTTTAAATATTGTTTCTTAATCTCATTTGCTCTATGAGAGTGTACCTCTCTCAGTGGGCTCCCAAGTACTCTTTATAAAGGACATCGCTACACTGACTCCTCAAAAAGCCTGTCTCTTTGGACTGGCTTTCAAATACTTATCTCCTTTAGAGAGTTTTAGACTCATTCCCCTTCCCATTTCCTTTACCATTTAGCTCTAATGCTGCAGAAACTAAGATTTTTATGTACTTGGATGACATTCAGATTGTGAAGAACTAATGGGACTCAGATTTATAAAATTAGAGTATAATTGAAATAACAGAAAATTTTAAATGTAACTCATTGAAATTTTTTAAATGATGTGTCCCTGTACTCTTTATGAAAAAAAAATAACCAAACTCATTTTAGTAAATTTGGAAGTTTGAACTGCTCTAATAACCTCCAGCCTCACTGGCATATCACACTATTGTCTTACTTCTTGCTTATGTAAATTCTTGCAGTTTGCCAGGTACTTGTGCTATGCCTTCCGGAAGCCAGGCCCCTTCCATCTTTTGGCTTCCTCTCTCATTCCTTGGACTCCTGTCCATTCAGATAGTGCATGAGAGAATAGAGAGTGAATCACATGAGGTAGGATTTTATAAGCAAGGCCTAGAATCGTGCACATCTCTTTTATTCTATTCCATTGATCTGAAATCAATCACATGGTTACATCTAACTTTGGAGACTGGAAAAAGTATTCTAGCTGTGTGCCCAGGAATGAAAGAACTAAATGGATAATGGTGAGCACTAGCTATCTCTGTCTCAGAATGAATTTCAGGTAGTCCACTTATCAATGCCTTCCAAATTTGTTGAAAATGTCCTATCTATCTATCACCTGTCTGTCTGTCTGTCTATCTGTCTATCTTATCTATCTACCTACCTACCTACCTACCTACCTACATATATACATATACATGAATAAATATGAACATAGATTCAATCTTTTGCTGATTGAACTTATTTAATATCTGAGGGAAAATTAGATTGATAATCGTTTTCTCTATTGAAATGAAGGTCAACCTGAAATATTTTGAGATGATTTCACATAGTAAATGTATTACTTTTGGCAATACATGGTTTGGTTCAATGTGTAAGCCCATATTTAAAAAATCTTTAAGGGCAGAAGAAATTTAACAACTTGTTGACTTAAGAGAGATGACTCTAAATTGATTTTTAAAAATCAACTTTTGAGTATTCAGGGCCTGAATACCTGGTTGGAGGATTCCAGAATACTTGATTTTATCATATTTGTTCTCATACCTCCAAGCTGGTATTTATGAATTACATATGCCTCTCCTGGAAAAGAGAAAGGACCAAAAATACAAACATTTAACATAGTTCAAAAAGCATTTTAAAATTGTAAATCTGTAAAATGCTGTTTATTAAAATCCTGCCACTCTCCCTGGCATGACAAAGTATTGGCTCTAAATAGTTTTCTGTTTCCTGATGTCAATGAGCTGTGAGTGAAGACCCACAGCAGATGTTGTCCCCAAGACCGTATCCTGTTATATATCACTTATATATCAGTACAGACCTGATTTTCTCAGACATTAGTTCAAGGAAGCAGTGTTAAAAATTTTATTTCTATATGAAGAGAAGCTTTTGGCTTACAGTGCACTCTTACTTGCTGCATGGGAATCGGGAATTTTCTCCATTCATTCTGATTTATCTTTTGTTTCATTTTCTCATTGTACTTGTTTTCAATGGATAGAGTAGTGATGGAATAATGGTTAGGGGAGAGATAGGCATATGGTTTTAAAATATTTGTTTTCAACAAAGATATCAGATGATTCCTCTATGACTAACATTTTTATTTCCCCCACCCTTTTTAGTATTTGCTCTATAGGTAATATTGGCTTTGCAAGTAGGCAGATCTTATGTGTAAGGATTAATTGCTTGTTTTCAAGGAAGAACGCTTTCAATTTTATTCTTTTAGTTGAAAGTTTGTGAGGAAAGAGACAATTCTGTCTTTGAAACTATGATAGTACTGAGAGAAGCTCAATGGAGTATTTATCCCCAGACTGTAATTTTTTTTTTTTATCTTGGGCAACAGTATAAAGTCTTTTCCCATGAAGTCAGGAATGGGAAAAATTATGGTAGTGTAAGGTTTAGGGATTAGGTTAAAATCACCAGGAATTCTTTTTGTGGAGAAGATGGTTAATTTTGATGCATCATGCAAAGGTCCTCTTTTCCATCACTGGCCTATTCACATGCTTGAAATTGAGTCTTTCACATTCAGGCTTTGTACCTTTACGAGTCCCCCTTAAAATGCAGACAATCACAGGAGCGATATTAAAATCAATCATTAAAACTATTACTAAAAGAATATTATTTCTGAAAGAGGTGGAATAAGAGAATAAGCCTACTAAGCATTTCATATATATTCCATTGAATAATTGATGTTCAGTCATCTCATTTAGAAATACCTAGTAATAATCAACATTGTGCCTGCCGCTATGTTAGAATCTGGTTGTACACAGATAACTGAAACACTGCCCCTGGCTTCAAGGACTTACAGTCTAGCTGGCAAGACATACAAGTAAACAAACAACTTTCATACAGTACAAGTGCCCCTAATGCCTGTGAAGTTGGTACGCTTATCCTATTTCTCGTTGCCCAAATAAGGGGATCTTATTGAATTAGTGATGAGCACAGAAAGGGGAGACAGGAACAATACAATGCCTGGAGATTAACAGACAGTCAATAAATATCTGTTCAGGACTCCTACCTTGTTATTACAAGGGTCAGTTTTGTTTACCACTTATGGGAATGGAAAAGGATTTATAGGACTGTATTTCAGTTTTTTCACTTATAAATTACATATTCTGATTCTGTAGAAGTGACATTTGAAATACTCAACAACCTGTAGAGCATGAACACTGACCAATCAGAATGGACACAGCCACAGACAGCACTGAAACAGTCCTGGAGATCTCTTGCTGTAACAGGCACTGACTGTGCCTTCGTTTGTTGAGCAGCAGGGATCACTAGGGCCTGGAACTAGGGGCCTAGAACACTAGGGTAGCACTGGGTCACCTGGGAGGTTTCAGTAGTGGCTATTTGCTAACTTCCACAAAAGTGTTCAAATGTTGTAACAACTGGTTTGTCCATCCTAGTAGGTAGGGCTGAATGTCAACCCTGAGAATAGCTATGTTCCTGAGAAAGAATAAATGAAAGTATGAAGTGGAGGAGTCAAAGTATTGTGAAAATTGATGCACATTAAAATGAAGCCAAATTTCTTCTTAGCATCTGGGATAATTTTATGATTCCTGAAATTATCAAAAAATCAAGAATCAGCCACAACTGGATATTAATTAGGGAAGGGGGAGGGGGAAGGAGGATGGGGTAAAGGGGGTCAAATATGTGGTAACAGAAAGAATTCTAACTATGGGAGGTGAACACACAGTGAAATATATATGCATATATATATATGTGTATATATATATGTAAACATATATATACACACACATACATATATATATACACATACATACACACATATATATATATATGTATATATATGCCTTACTGTTAAAGTGCACAGCTGAAACTTATTGGATTTCGTTAACCAATGTCACCATAAAAAATTAATAAATTTTTAAGAAGATATTAAGAACAATACAGTACATCTGGAAACTTTCCATTTCCACTCATGTATTTTCATGTTTCGAATGCCTGCAGTGTGTTAGGTCTGGAGAAGACTGGGAAGGTGTGGTAAAAAATAAACACCATTTCTAACTACAAAGGATTTAAAATATAATGAGAGACAAAAATATACATGTCATCTAAAGAATCAAATAATATTAAAAGAATTAAATGAAAACTGAACATGGCACCGTAGAAAATATTACAAGGTAATATTATTGCCCTAAAAAAAGTATATAGTTAATAACTTTTCTTAGCATTTGGTACGGTATTAGAGACTGGAGAAGTCAAAGAAAGCCTGATGATGAATATAGGTCTTACGCTGATCCCAGAAGGAAGAGCAATAGTTGGAAACCACAAAACTTTCAGAACAGTGGATGACGTAAGAATTTCAGCATTTGGAGATTCCTGAGTACAATTCTAACTAAATTAGAAATATTAGTAATTGGGAATAGTAAATAAAAAGGTGGGGGGGTGTGGGATTAATAGAATCGGATAAGGGAGAACTCGAATGCCTAGCCAACATATATGGAGCACAGACTATACAGAAATTCTTAAGGGATTTTGAACAGAGTCGTGACAGTAATTAAAAATTATATCCCCTAATTCCTGATGTGCACTTGACAAAAAGGGCTCAGAGTTCCATTGTTTTAGGTATATGATTCAAAATGTAGCCCCCCAAAATCTGTATATTTAATTTGACGATCACATTCACTACCTAAATTTCTTTTATCTATTATATTATTTTATCCATATAGCATTCCTGGAGGATCCTAGGTTATAAAACATTCTGGAGAGGACTTTCTAATCTTCCTAGACTCAAAGACTGTGTATAAACATAATTTCCCTATTTTATAGAAATGAAACAGGTAGGTAGGTATATAGACATACAAAGACAAAGAGAGATTAAAAGATTAGATGAGTTGTTCTATATCACACGTTTCAGCCATAAAAGCATGGAATTCAGTTAGAGCTTAGTCTAAAACCCAGTTTTTTACATACTAGCTCAAAGATCTCTTTCTTATACTCTATATAGTGGATTTCAATTGTGTAGGAATTGTATGGGGTAGGATAGAAACTTAAAAATTCATTATTATTCTTGCTGTTAGATCTGAAATCTTTAATTTCCTGTCCAGCTGGCTTACTGGATAATAAAAAATGGAAGTAGAAATTTGAATAGTTGTAACCACCATTCCTAACCACATGTGCCACATGACTTCTTATAAAGTTTCTCTGACCAACAGTGAATTTATCATCGACTGCTTATTTAGAAGGCACAGGTTTAGTGCCTTCATGTTTGGGAGACTTTTTATGAGTAACAGTAGAAGAGCCAAGGCGTAAGGACAGAACCCCTTGGATCCTGGAGAGATCCTAGAGGATCCTAGATTATAAAATATTCTGGAGAGGACTTTCTCATCTTCCTAGACTCAAAGAAACTGTGAGTGCTGCACAGGTGGGATGAGTCCTCCCTTTCCTGAGACTGATAAAGCACTGGTCTTTGCAGCCGGGGAGGCTTGAGAACAAAGATACTTCCTCCTGGAGCTCAGACAGGGTACTGACAACTTGCCAGGAAGCAAAATAATATTTTGCTGCACCAACAGCATTGGGGCAGCTTAAACATGCACTAATAGCTGGACCTGAGCCTTAAGATACAGAGCCCTGAAGACGTATGCAAAGAAAGGTAGTAACATAACAAGGGACCTAGCAACCGGAAAGGAAAAAGAAGCAGAAAGCCCAGGAAAAGCAATTCCTTTTTAACAGTCCTGTGAGAGGAGATGGGCAAGTTTGAATACTAATTCTGATGCTTAATTTTATGTGTCAACTTGGCTAAGCCATGAGATGTTCTAGGTGTTTCTGTGTCTGTGAGTTTGTTTTTGGTTGAGCTTAACATTAAAATCAATAGACTGAGTAAAAGCATATGCCGCCCCCCCCCCCATGTGAGCAAACCTCATCTAACCAGTTGAATGCCTGAATAGAACAAAAAAGACTGACCCACCCCTAAGTAAGAGAATGTCACCTGCCTGAATGCCTTCAAACTGGGACACCAACTTTTTCATGCCTTCAAACTAGAACTGAAACATTGGCTCTTCATGGGTCTGAAGCCTACTTACCTTCAGACTAGAACAATACCATCAGCTCTCCCAGTTCTGTGTGTGTGTGTGTGTGTGTGTGTGTGTGTGTGTGTGTGTGTGTGTGTGTGTATCCTAATCTCTGGAGAATCCTGGTCAATGCGTATATAACCTTTTTCTTAAATAAAGGGTACATAATGTTATTCATAAGAATAAAAAATACATAAAAAGAATAAAAAGCAACATGATTCAAAAGAGAAAATATATCATCTTTGAATGAGGGTCTATGATGTTCCCTCCTTATGGCCTGGCAGATGCAATTTAAATATTCACTAATCTCTTCATTAATCTACTCATTCAAAATTCATTGATATCACTCAGCCAATCCATAGGGATCTCCAGACCACTTCTAATATATGTAGTAGTGTGAAACTCTCAAGAAGCTTTCTTAAGGAGTGTATAATCATGTTAAAATATGTTTGTTTGTTTTTTCTATAAATGTTCTGGATTAATTGTTGATAGCTTCCCTTAATAATAATGATAATATCTTATTAGTAAACTTTTCAAGAATGAGAAAGTATGGAAGCTGAGAGGAAAGTAGGAGGTCACTACCAATGATAAGGAGAAATTAAGAAATATATAAAAGGCAAAGATGTGGGTCCTAACACTCATGCTGCAGCATGAGTGTTGTGTATTCAGTACTATTTCATCTTAGTGGAAGCAGTGGTGACAGATAAAGAGGCCTTATGAGCACCATAAGGCACAAATGGCTATAACGCCTTTATTTTTCCACTAGTCCTCTAGCAGTTGTAGGAATCATTGAATTTGCAACAGAAACATTTATTCTGTGAATTACTCATGCTTTCTTTTAGTTAGAAAAACATGTTATATAAAATTGAATTTCCTTGAGAAAACACTAATATAAATGAAAGGAAAAACATAGGCACCCTAAGGCTTTTACAGCCAGTGGTCAGATAACAAGAAGATTATTTGAACTGAAAGCTAATATCAGTTTTTGTGGTACAGGGATTAAGAAGATACCCTTCCCCTGCCATTATCCTTTGAATTGGAAAATAGACAAAAATGTCATTTTGGAAAAGTCTTCACTAAACTTTAAAATTTAATTGAAAATACTTGGGAAGTAGGCCCAGGATAATATCAACACCCTCAGTTAATTTGGGAAATTTAAGGAGAAAAAGAATTAATCAAACAGTAATTGAATTTTAATCTTTTTAGTTCAATGTATTGGTTTTACATATTTAGGTTTTGAATTACATGCAGCTATGGATAATTCATTGTCTTTTTCCAAGTAGGACCCATTATTGATTTCAGGACTTGAGTTAGATTGAAGCATGTGCAAATAATAATTGTTTTAACCTTAGAAGAATGACGAGTATTGTGGAAGCAGATGATCATAATTATAGATTATGATTTTTCTTTATAATAAATAAAAAACAACATAACAATAATTACTATTATAGGAGGTAGTACATGTGAATAATGGCAGATTTAGGCTGAATGCAATTTAGTAATATTTGTGTATTACAATATTTGTAAAATTGCTTTTTTTCTGTAAGCATGTGTTTAGTTTTAAACATCAGACAAATTGCTTCTAATTTTAGTGGTGATCAGAGAAAATTAATGAGAGGCATTCGACTTAGTATGTTATACAAACCATATTGATTTTTAAAAACATATCTGATATATTAAAAGTACAATTGTTCAGATACCTCAATTATGTTTTACACTAAATAAATGAGCTGAAACACGGGGTGGAGTAGATGAGAAAGGAAGAGAAAGAGGGCAATCCCAAAAGGATATTTTGATTTATACAATTCTCTCTTTACTATCAAAGAAAGAATAAATGATGGACCAATAGCACAGGTGTGGGCATCATCTAGCAGTTTGCTAGAAATGCAGAATCTCACATACCAACTAGGACCTCATGAATAACAATATACATTTTAACAAGATCATATGCTTCTTATGCATACTTAAGTTTGAATAGCTCTGGTTAAAGTACCCCTTTCTTACATTATTTACAATCACTTTTGACATTCTGATATTCTACTAGGTGGTGGTGTGAGGGGTGGTTCTACCCAGTTTAAAGCCTAATAGCCCAGTGTTTGCACTTAGATAAAAGACTTTAAGCCTTAAACTACAAAAACACAGTATGTCTATGTAATTTAAGGAATTATTTGACAGAGAGGAAATATGTATGGAACACAAGGGCCTCTCTGTTTTCTCTAAAATTCAACCACAAAAGTGATCTATTTTAAATGTAAGCCAATTTCTTCAGTTACACAGAACAAAGTAACTTAAATTTGTTGAATCGGATTGAGCTTGTTGTTAGAAGTTCTGGACATTAAAGTCATTATAAAATTTTTGAATGCATCTCATAGGAGGATGTCAGTTTTCATAGACGTTTGTTTCTCAAGAAATAGTACTCTATCTGCTCAGGAAGAGAGGGTTAATTCTGAAATTCTGGCAGCTTTGTTTGGAAACAAAATATTTGTGGCATGATTGTTTATTGAGACTGCCTGAGGTTACTCAGCTAGTACTTCGTTATAAACCCATGATAGAAAAGACAAGCTTTAAGGTAAATCTTTAAATTATGCTTACATAAGTTTGAAAATTATACATTCTTTTATCATTGCCTGAGGACATCTGAAGAACTATTGAAACATTTAAAGAGTATAATATTCAGTCAATGCAGGAACACAGAGACTGTATTAACCTCAATATTCTAGACAAATATTAGCAGATTGAATTATGCCAATGTGAATAGGCAGTTGACAGTTTGAAATCTATTGATGCAATTTGTGATTACATTAAATCGTTGGTTTTATTAATTAAATGACAACTTTGTCTTCCCAAATTCCATCTCATTTATAGCATGTGTGACTAGAATGGAGAAAGCAGATTGAATGCAAATATCAGAGTGTTGGTCTTAGTACTACAATTTAAGCAATTTTCACAACATTCTGGTTTAATTTTCTTTCAGAGAATATCTACTCTCTACTAAAATATTCTAAACTTAATGAAACAAGGTGGCAGTAATTGCCCTTCAGCCAAATGCCACCAGAAACCCACTTTTAGTTGAACTAGTTGGTTTTATTACTTGATACAGTGAGGAAAAATACACAGCATTGAATCATGGGGCATCTCAGTAAGAAGGCTGTTATAGACTGAATATTTGTGCTCCCCCAAATTCATATGTTGAAGTTCTAACACCCTCCTGTTATGGTATTTGCAGATGGGACCTTTTTGGAGGTAATTAGGGTTAGACAAGGTCATGGGGGGTGGCTTAATGATGGGGTTAGTGCTCTTATAAGAAAAGACACCAGAGAGCTGCTCTCTCTCATACTATGTTAGGACACAGTGAGAAGGAAGCCATCTACAAGTGAAGAGTGCTCACCAGAAACTGACCATGCTGGCACCCTGACCATGGACTCCTATCCTCCAGAACCATAAGAAAATAAATGTCTGCTGTTTAAGCCAACCAGTCTATGAATGGTACAGAAGTATTGGAAAGAATCTCTTATAGCATTTGGGCTTTGGTTGGGTGATTTGAGGATCTAAAAAAAAGCAGAGATTTGTTCTAAATAGAGTGCTATCAGAAAGTAGAGACAGTTCCATAATTGGGTATCTCAATAGAAAGATAGGACAGACAAGAGAGCAGATAAAGCTTGGTAAAGAAACAGCAGTCACTCATATTCTCCAGGAGAAAGGAACCTTTGGTATTTTGTGGGTGGCAGAGTGACGTTGATTGTATTTATGCTTAGATGAAATTATATAATGACCTTGTTTTGTCTCATACTGTATGGTCTCAGAGTGATCTTTTCTGATGTTGGTTATCATGTGAGATTATTTATGTCTAACAGGGAATATATAACCTAGCTGTGAACACAAGGTCAACTTCTTAACAACAGTGCAGCCACAGGCCAGATCAGTTCCCTGATTCTTATTCCCAGTTTCTTCTTTTTCACTAGGTAGAATGTTGGTTTTTAGATGTTTTCAAAGAATTATTCCTTTCAATAATAAAAAATATTTTATTATAATAAAATATTTTAATAGTCATTAATTCATTCAATAAGTAAATATTAAATAGGTAAAAAGGCCATATTTAAAGGATTCTAAATTTCTTTCTTATGGAAGAAAATTTAAATAACATCTAAATCAATGACTCATTTGATGCTGACATCCTCTCTCTGGCATCCTTGCCTAGGGGTTGCCAAAGCTATACTGGAATAGTTCTGATAAAAGAAAGCACTTGCCTACCTGAGACAGTTCATTTCCTAAGTTGGACAGTTGAGCTACTATCCGATTTTTTTTTTTTTTTATATTTTTCATGTGTTGGCTATTCTTGAAGCAATAGCAAACAAAACTAATGTTATTCATAGGAAAAGTAGAATATTCAAGGAATAATCAGGGAAAAGAAACTCACACAAACTAGCTCAAAGAAAATAAAAAGGAAATTTGAAAAGCTATAACAGGTCATCTCAGACATAGTTAAAAAGAAAATTTCCATCATACTGAGGCAAACTAAGCCTCTTCTTCACATCTTTCAGATTCATGCCATCTTCCTTTTCTGTTCCTCACTTAGTATCTTTTCTACTCTTTTCTTCTTCCCCATCATCTTTCTGTTTCTCCTTTCACCTGTAATTTAAGCCAGCAGAACACTGTGGCGTATCATGGTACCGGCTCCAGCAGAAACTGACATCCTGTATCCACAGGATATTTTATCTTAAGGGTTTATAAACATCTAAGTGACTCAGTCTTGGGCTAGTTCAAATTTTGAGGTGAAAGAATCTGCTTAGTTTAGTTCAACCTATTAATTACCTTCCTCTAGGTCAGATGTTCTATCTCACCTAATTATTTTACTCCTTAAATACTTATAGTCAAGAGCTAGCATTGTATTCATTCTAGAACCTTAATTTGAGGCTCAAATAATTATTTGAAAATATAGCAGATCAGGGTAAAGGGTATAAAAACATAGCTCATGGAAAAGGAAATGCAAACAGTATCTAAATATATGAAATGCTCAGCTCACTCATAATATGAGTATAAAATAAAACTACCCTGTAAAGCCATTGGAATTGTCATGAATTAGAGTGCTAGATATATTAGATATCTATTAGTGAGGCTGTGAAGAGATAGACCTTTTCATACATTGCTGGTGGGAGTATACCTTAATTCAGTTTCTATGGAGATTAATTTGGCAAAATGTATTCAGTTTTATCAATAGGAACTAAATACATTAAAACATACTCATAGAATGAAAAACTATGTAAAAAATAATAAGGAAACACTTCAGGTACTGAAGTGGAAGGATATATAAGATGTATTGTGAAGTGAACAAAATAAAATCTAACTGCAAAACAGTATATATAGTAGTATGTATAGTAGGCTACCATTTATATAAAAATAAGGGGTGGACAAATAACTATATATATTACATTAAAATTTCTGGAAGGATATATAAGGACTAAATATTAGTGATGAAAAATAGTTAAGAGATAGAAACAGACAGGAGGCTTTTCACTCTTTTCCTACCCTTTGTATTTTGAACCTTAAAATATATCACCTGTCCAAAAAAAATAGCTGAAAAATAATTTTAGAATGGAATAATTAAGATTTGTGGTCACTAAATATTTATAACTGTTTTAATCTGTATCTCCCCATATTCCTCCAGACATAATATGTAACAACAAAGGAACAAATAGAACTACACTCCAAGCATAACTAGAAGACAGAGAACACCCAAACTTCAAATCACACACACACACAGACACACACATTCAAGTGATCTGTGTCTCATGCTCTTCTTTAAGTCTTCATGGTGATCAGTACAGGAAAAACTGCTGGAAAGAGAGTAAAAGAAAGTTTGCAATAGGTTTAAAACCACTATCACATAGGAGAAAGCTCACCTCTAGGGTGAAATTATTGGAAAAGTGCTGGTAGGTGAAAAGCACTGACTACAGGAAAGATTTAAAAGTCTACACAACTCCAGGTGGCAGTCTTTGAACGACATTGCTCCTGAGGAGAAGACAAAAAAGGGAAGGGAGAGGGACCTTTGGCAATTTGGTGGTGAAGTATAAAGGAAGCAAGAAGGAAGTATTAGGGTTTTGCAATCCAAAAAATAACCCAAAACTAGAGGACACCCAATTCCTCTCCCCACCTCATCCGCTAACCCTCCACAAAATCCATTAAACAACCTGGGCTTTGCTACACTGACAGAAGAGGGCACCATTGAACTAAAAATTTTGTAAGCCACCATAGACCCACAAAATGAGTAAGACAGAAGTAAATAAATCTATTCAAGGCTACTGTAAAATAACAAAATCATAATCAAAAGATCTCATTTGATAATAATTATCACCAGAAAACAACATGAAGAAAAACATAATAAAAAACTCCAAATTTAGAATTCTAAATAAACATTTGCAGATATGAAAACATTGATGACAAAAATGGAAAAAAAGCAGTAAAAATTAAAAGAGATTGACTAAACTCAACAAAGAAATGAGAAATAATACCAAATGTGAAGATTTAATTATGGGGTACTCAAGGAAGAACACACTCAAATCAGAATTTTATGACACATCAAAGTAAGAAAATAGAAAAAAATAATAAAGAGTGACACCCAAAAATAAAAAGGAACAGAGAAAAAGTGGTTGAAGTGGAAGACAAAGAAAAAATATATTTATTAATTGGAGCCCTTAAAGCAGAAAAAGAAAACAATGAGATATGACTATTACTTAAAATTATAACCCAAGAACAGATTCCAGAAGCAAATGAAGATATCAATTCATAGATTGGAAGGGTTCAGTGGGTACCTGAGAAAATGGGCCTGGAATGGCCTAATTTTCAAACATATCTTATTAAACTTTTAGATTTCAAGATCTAGAAAAAAATATCTCGAGGCCTCCTACCAAAAACATAAAATGATTTTCAAGGAAGAAAAAATAAACTGGAATCAGACTTCTCCAAAACAACTTACAAAATAATAGCAAAATGGAGTGGCAGTATAAAAACAAAACAAAACAAAAAAAATAGTAAGAAATTGTGAACCAAAGATTTTTGGATCCAGCTCTTAAGACAATAGAAAAACATAATATACTGGAGGATGGATTTATCTAAGTAAAGAGATGATTGAGAAAACTTCAGCAATGTGGTTTATAGTAAACATTTAATGTATTTCATTGCTGATCTAAAACTAAAACAAATATCAGTATAAGGATGGAAGTATAGTTAGAAATATTACATGTTCTGACAATGTAAAAGTGATGTAAATAAAAAATGAGAAGATAAAAGAAAAGGTATATAAAGAAGAAAAATAAGCTTTTGGCAGTATAGTCTATATGTGGGAGTTGAAGGAACCATAAATATTGACAAATCAGATGGTAACGGACAACTGAAAAACTGAAACAATATTTACTATACATAGCCCGATAAAGGCTAATATCCCTAATGTATAAAGAACTCTTAAAAATTGAGAGGGAAGAAATGCCAAAAGCCTGATAGAAAAATGGGTAAAAGATATGAACAATTAACAAAAAGAAATATAAAAGTCATCCTTAATGAAAAGTCATTCAACCTCATTTATAGAGAAATGTAAATTAAAACAGCACAAAGATAACATTTTTCCTCTTTTAGATTGGCAAAATTAAGAAATATGACATCACATCTGTTAGGGAGGCTCTGTGTCAGCCTTCTCATACATTGCTAGTAGGACAACCTCAAACATGTAAATTTAGGGAATTTGACAGTATTTAACAAAAGTACTTATGCACTCACTTTTCAACCCACACAACCCTTTCTAGAAACCTATCCTGAAGGTATACACCAACAATTTAAATAGATATATGCACAATGTTATTCACTACAGCATCCTTTGTAATTACAAAATATTGGAAACAACCTAAATGCCCCTCTGTAGGGAACTGCCATCTGATGGAGTGCTTTGCAGCTGTAAAAGAATGAGGGAGAATGATAATAGAATGAGTTTGGAGTTTACAAAATACAAAAGAGTGTCTGGCATTTACTAACTTTTGTGTAAGGAAGAAAGGAAATAGAAACATACATGTATTTGCTTATTTGTGCTAAACAAAACATAGGAAGCATAAGCCAAAGACTGAGATAGTTACTGCAGGGGTAGTTGTGAATGGAGTAGGAAAAAAAAATGGTATATTTATAGGAATGGGGTAGAATGCATGGATCGGGAGAGAGACAGTGTTTTAATTATGCCTATTTGTATAATTCTGAATTTTAGTATCAAGACGATCTATTGCTTTGTTAAATGAATAAAATTAACAATGTTGAGGGGAAATCAAAATGGAACAGAAACAAAGGAGCCTAAGTATATTCCAAATGGTAATAACTACACTGAGTGTGAGGGAGGTGAACTAATTCAAGGAACTTTTGAATACCACGTTGATTACATACCCTCAGGTTACATACAAAGGAAAAGTAAACAAATATCTAGTTAGTAGGTTTATTTTCCACAGAGGTGTAGGTTGGCAATTTTGAAATATTTGAAGTGCATTCTAATGCTGAGCAAATCAGTAAATATGTTATGGGTTATAAAAGTCAGGTTTCTATTTGTTAGAGAACTAAGTTACAGATATGTAAGGGAGAAAACTAGGACCAAACGTTTCATGTTACACTGGAATTGGAGGTGTCAGTGTGGACTCATTGTTTTAAAAATGTAATGGCAGATACTAGAATAGATACGGATGTATGTGTGTTTATATATTATCTATCTATATCCACTGAGATGACCCAGAAGAATGCACTCTAATAATAATAAACATCCCGATTACCCAGATAGTAGTTTCTAAATATTCTTTACTAAAAAGAAACAGGAGGTCCTTAGGAAAATGACTGATTCCAGAACAAGTGTAGTGAAAATTCAAATTGAAATTAGAACATCTTTGTATGTGTTGTGCCAGTAAGGAAGGAAGTGCTTAAATAGTAATGGAAATATATCAAAAGGGGCCAGGAAATAGTTTGAGGGGCTCCCACTGACCAAATCTTGGACAATTGATCATCAAAATAAATAATGATAAATTAAAATTCATGCATTTTTACTTATATAAATACATAAGTGAATATATAAAGAAGGAGTAAGGAAAAGTTTCTAACAGTAAAATGTCAAATAGTACATGTAGAAAAATGATGGAATTGGAAAAAATTAAATCATTACCATGGTAGTAAATATTTCAATCAAGAATCATCAATAAAACTAGTGGACCAAAGTATCCTGTTGAGAAATTTGATTTTTACATCATCTCAAAGTATCTCTTCATAAAACATTTATTAATTACAAAAAGAAAAATTAGTATCTATGGTGGACAGAACTAACAGATGCTGCCATAAGCTAGTCAACATCGCCAGTAATGGGACAAATGTCATGTGCTTCCTGATAGGATGTTCCAGAAGATACAGCATCTCTTCTGTGTTATTCCTGCCGAAAGGAGAAAAGTGAATCTAATCTTGAAGAAACATCACACTAACCTAAACTGAGGGATATTCTTCAAAATGTCGAAGCCACTAAAGACTGAGAAGCTGTTCTAGAATAAAAGAGGCATGACTATTAAATCCAGTGTGTGATCTTGGGTTGGAACCTGGACCAGGAAGATTTTTTTCCTAAAAAAGGACATTAGTAAGACAGTTGGTAATGTTTGAGAAAGGCCTGTCTATAGATTAGATGATATTGTATCAATGTTAGTCTCTTGACTTTGATAACTGCGTTAGTTATTTGATGGTAATGAGGCAATATGTCTGCTGGGATGGAGAGAAGGGGGGAAATGATAAAGACAATGTGATTGAATTCTTACATTTGGGGGAAAGTGGGTAAAGAATATGCAAGAATTCTTGGTAATATTTTTCAAGCTTTTCTGTAATTCTGAAATTATTTCTGAGTAAAAAGTATAAAAAGTGTACAAATGTACCATTTACTTGCAAAGTCAGGATTAAAATATCAGCTTTAGAGATATGAAATTTTGCTATAGTGTAAAATATATAATCTTCAGGTGTTTTAAACCTCTGATTTGTTCATGTATTTGTTCATTCTTTTATTATTTATTAAGTGACAGTTATGCTAAATACAAGACGCTGAGCTTATAATTGAGATAGGGAAGTCTCCTAGCACTTGTGGGGCTTATGTTTGTGAGAGGAGGGTGTATTATGGGGACAAAACAAATAAAAGGAAACAAATATTGTAGTTTCTAAAAACTGTATAAAAGGAAACAAATGTCTTCATTTCTATTAGGTATGTTATTATGAAGGAAATAAAGTAAGGTGATAGTGTGATAGTGACCGTTACAGAGGGATGTGTGGAGTTGGTCAGGAAAGACCTCTCTGAGAGGGTGACACGGAATAATGAGAAAGAGCCAATACCTGAAAAGCTAAGAGAATACCTTGCAAAGGAATGCCTTGGATTTATAACAGGTATAAAGGTAGTCACTGTATTAGCAACCATTTGTTCTACAGAAATAATATATAATTCCGCCAACTAGAAAAATGTTTCATAAGTTACTGAAGCATGAGCGTCATGGGTTATTGTTAGAATGACAGTTGGAATGTGTGAGATCTATTCTTTTACCACTGTAGCTAGGTTTCATATTATGCAAATTGTTGAAATTCTCTAAATCTTAATTTTATCTGTAACATGGGCTGTGAGTAGGTAATCTCTAATGCCTCTTAGACAGTCAATATTTATGGTTTTAAAACCTTTTTTTGATCTTCATTGTCATATTTAAAAACATATTTAAGTGCGCATGTGTTGCAGCCCTTAAGAAATAACAATTTTTAAAGTCCTTTTATTTAAAATTCAGTGTAAATAAGTATACAATTTAAGCCATAAATTCCATTTTTGTTGTTGTTGTTTTTTGTTTTTGCTTTTGTTTAAACGATGTGAAAGCTTTTGTTCTAGTCAAAGGCCTCTGGGCCTTTGAAGCACGGTAACCTTACCGTAACTTCTTTGCAGGTTACCCTGGAACTAGAGTGTGAGACCGAGTGACTACAGTGTATGCACTGCCTTATAATATTTTCCTGTTAGAAAAGCCCTTTGTATTTTCCAAAGCCCCTTTTCATGTGTCCCTCATTTAAGAAGGCACAATGTCACAGTTCTACTTTGTTTCAGAGAGGAAAGCCATCCCAGCAGCAAGAGGACTAGAGTCTGTACACTCTACACTCTGCCTCCCCACTGCAGTCTGTGGGAGAGGAGTTGGAGCAGAAGGGGTGGGGCTAGACTTGAGGTCGTGTCACACGGAAGTGGACTGGGTAAGAAAGGCCAGTTTGTTCCTTTTGACTTCAAACTAATGGAAGATTGAGGCAGAGACAATTAACTGTGATAACATTCAAACAGAAGTGTGTGAAAATGTAGTATTTACTAAAGGGTTACAGAATGATAAATAAATTTTTACTATCTTACTTAAAACTTTTGTCTTTTCCAAATTTTTCTCAAAGTGCTTTGTTTGTTTCTTTAAAAAAAATTATATATATATATATATATATATATATATATATATCTTGCTTGCCAGTTGTTAGAAAGCAAAAAACAAAAGAAGACCAGAGTGGGTACATGGCAGGTCAGAAGACAAAATGGGAACCGAGGCTTGTTATTCAAGAGAAAGAAAGAAAACTGGGCCTGCCTGCAGGTGGCTGGCTGTAAAGTACGCTTCTTCACAGATGCTGGCTCATCTTTAGTGCACTGATTAAGTGCTGTGTTGCTTTTTATTCCATCTCTATCCTCATGATGTGACTGTTAGGCACTAACATGTTTTACCATGACTTCATATTGTTTGTGTCAGTAACCCTTCTGCTATGCCTTTACTTTCTTCAAATTTGGGCAACACAACTGCAACGTAGACTTCAGTGGAAGGCTTCTCTTGAAGAGTAGATGGCTTAGGGAGAGTGTTTTCATTCACTTCCATCAACCATCCTCTAACGCGGCTTGTTATGGTGTATTCTTCTCCATCAGAGCAGTCCATCTTGCAGAGAGGTGCAAGCTCTGTTAAAAACTGTGCTGGTCAGAGTGATGTAGTCTGTGACAGTGCTCTCAGGGTTTTCCTTTGACGTTTGTTTTGTACCAGCGACTGAAGTAACAATCCACAGGTGGTGGCACTGCAGGCTCTGTGGCCACTGGCTCCATAGCCCCGGGGACCTTGGGCACTGCTCTTAAAATCTTATAAAATCTCAATATTTACAATTTTATAGCATAACTACATAAGTATACATATAGATAAATTCATGTTGGCATTAAAGAATAAATGATGTTTTACAATCTTCTATTGTTAGCTATGAGCATTCTCTGGGCTAGACCATACTTTGCTTTTTAATAAGAAAAAGGGGGTATTTCCAGGGCACCAAGAAACAGAAACTAGTCAAAAGATTTCATAAACTTTTTAATTTCATGTTGAATTTAATATCCAAACTATTTCAAGCTTCAACAACACTCCTCCCTTTTCACTCTAAATTGATGACTTTTTATCTTGAATTTAACTGAAGGAAATATAATCAGATGTGAATCTCTATATACTCCCAATGGCAAATGTACCAACCTATTCAAATGTGCCAGTATTCTCTGCTTTAACTCCTGTTGCAATGGATGAATTATCTGTTTCTACCTACTCTCTTAGTAACTTTCAAACATGCAATTCACTATTCTTAACTATAGGCATCATGCTGTCCATTACAAACCCAGAATCTATTTATCTTATAACTAGAAATTTGTACCTTTTGACTACTTCACCTATTTCCCCCACCCCCGACCCCTGCCTCTGGCAACCACCAATCTGTTGTTCTCTGTTTCCGAGTTCAGTTTTTTTAGATTGCCCTGTGAGATCATATAGTATTTGTCTTCCTCTGTCTGATTTGTTTATGTATCCTAATGCCCTCAAGGTCTATCCATGTTGTTGCAAATGGCAAGATTTTCTCCTTTTTATGGCTGAATAATATTCCATTGTGTGTGTGCGTGTGCATGCATGATCTTCTTTATCCATTCATCTGCTGATGGACACTCAGCTGCTTTCATGTCCTGGCTATTTTAATAATGCTATAATGAACATGGGGTGCAGATAGCTTTTCAAGACAGCAATTTCATTTTCTTCAGCTATATGCCCAAAAATGGAATTGCTGAATCACAAATAGTGAGTATCTTAAGGGCAGAAGCCATATGTTTGTTTTCTTGATATTGCCACTGCATAGCACAGTGCTTGGTAACTAACTGGTAGACAGTCAGCAAATATTTAATCAACTAGACTGAATTAAATCCACAAGCATTAAGATGTGGAAGAATGTTCTGCTACTCCTCTGTTGGGGGTTAATCTGTCCCCCCACCCTCACTCCACTCCCACACTAACATGCATGACACACATCGAGAAAGGAGGTGTTCTTGTGTTGTTAAACTTTCATCAGCTATACTGAGGCTTTTATTCTTGAGATATGTGCCTATGTAGTCTTAGAACTGACTCAGCATATTGCTTGGTGGATGAATCTGAGAGCCAGCAGGAATCTCCCCTCAGCGGCTGGCTTCTCCAGCCTGTAGCAGGTAATGGAGTGCCTGACAGAATGCAAATGAAACTGTATGGGCGTGGCTATCTTTTCAGAGCCAGTGCAGGCTAAGAGGCTAGAATGTGGTCCATTGATGCTAGTTTGAAATGCATGTTAGTGTGCTAATTCACGTCAAAGATAAGTTTACTTTTATAAATACTCCTTCTCTTCCCAGTAAATAGACTAGAAGAGATGACTCTCTGACAGGAATGAGACTTCAGGACTAGGGCACTCCTAAATGAAGGAGCCTATTTAGTTAATTATGGGGCCAACTTGTGAATGTGCTGCTAGAGGCTAGAAATGAATACTACCCCTTGTGCTAAAGGACCAGTAGATGATTTTGTCAGCCAACTTCAGCCCTGTTTGTGAAGAGCCCACACTTTCCCGGATAATCAGCCCAACTGTTAGGTCTATTTAATAATTAGAGAAGCCACATGTTGGTCAGAGCTAACAAGAAGAAGTAGAGAGCAAGGGTAATTTTTTTTTTTATCCCTTTCATCAGGGAATGTTCATGAGTATATGTATGTTCTGGGTTAGGAGTTGGATTCATGTTCTGAGGCAGGGAGGAGTCTACTCCAGAGTATGCAAAATTATTTTACTGTTCAGCACATGGTATTCTAGCTCAGTGTTCTGTTCAGAAAATTTTAAATAATACAAACCAAGATTGTTATAGGACTCGAAATTTTCTATAGAAAATTCCAAATTTAGAACACATAAAATCAATGCAAGGAATGACACTCTGACTACCTTTTACTTAGTACTTACTAGGTGTTGATAAGAGTCACCATTGTCCCTATATCCAGTTAGTTTATAAGTTCTGTCGATTGTGCTTCTCAAGGTCAAAATATAGGCCATGGAGTCAGAATACCTCCATCTGAATTCTAGTTGCACGTTTATGTGATCTCAGATTCTTTATGTGATATGAACAAAGAAATATGTTAATACATGTTAGATGCTTAGATAAGTGCTTAGCATACAGTAAGTAATAAATTACTAGCCATTTATCTCCTGAATCTGTCCTATCTTATTTCTCCTTGCTCCCTTAATCTAGGATTTCATTATATATTTCTTGCATTATAGTTCTCTCCACGCTTCTCCTAACCTACTCTAGTATTTCTCTACCCTACATAGCTACCAATTTTTTTGAAATGTAAATATGATGATGTCAATCCCCTGGTTATATTCAAATTCTACATCATGGCATACAAGACATCCTCCTTTCCAACTTTAGTCTCCTTCCTGCTTCTCCCATTGTGTTCTTCCACATACAGAAAGGCTTTCAGTAACCCCACTGAGGTGGACTCTCTTATGCTTCTATGACTCTGTATAATATATTCTTTCCCTTCTTACCCACCTGGTGAGCATCCTTCAGAGTCCTACCTAGGATTTCCTTTCTGCAGATAGCCTTGTACAACCTCCTTTCATCTGTGACTAAGCTAATTGCTTTCTCTTCCATATTTCTATTTACTAGTTATAATTCTATTATTTCATATACCCTACCATATTGTGACTTCACGTAGTGATGAGATAGTTGTTTTAGGTAAGTACCTAAGAAGGTGACACTGCACTCTGCCCAGGTGCAGGGAAGTACTGTTTGCTTAGGAAAACAGACATCTGAAATTAGAGAGCCAAGCAGTTAAATACTCATTTATACTGAAATAGCTATGGTTTTGAGGCATAATCTCTCTGAAAGAAGAAATTTAGAAAAATTTACTTATACTTCATAATATTTGAAAAACAAATATGACTTCAAGTGCCTTTTGTGAACTATAAAATTAAATAAGATAAAGCCAGTGCAGAAGTTGAAACAGGATATGTTGTTTAATTTAGAGTATGTGACAGAGATTTCTGGTTGCACCTCAATTCCATTTTGCCTCTTCTTCTGAGTACGTGTAATTGGAGTCCTAGAAGAAGATGAGTGAGAAGGATCACAGAAAAAAATATTTGAAGAAATATCGGAGGAACTTTTTTCCAAATTTGATGAAAACTCTAAGGCCACCAAAACAAACTCAACAAAACCCAAGTAGAAAAAATGTAGGATATCATAATCAAATTGCTTAAAGCCAGTGATAAAGAAAAATTTTTTTTAAATAGACAGAGGCAAAAAGATATGTTTTACACTAAGGAATAAAGATGAGAATGACAACAGGTTTCACATGGGAAACGACAATGCAAGCCAGAAGACAAGGAGCAACATCAAATGTGTTATAAGAAAAGAAAACTTCAGACCAATATATCTCATTAACACAAATGCAAAATTTTTAAATTTTAGCAAATAGAAACCAACAATATATTGAAAAGTTAATTCATCATATTTATCCCAGAAATACAAGACTGGTCTGAAAATCAGACCAGTCTTTCCATAACTGTCTAGTAAGTATAATGTACCATATTAACATATTAATAATAAAAATCATATGATCATCTGACTAGATACAGAAAATGCATTTCACAAATTCCAACTTCCATTTCTGATAAAACTGATAGGTCCTTATGCTGTAAGTACTCAGAATAATTTCTTAAATGAGGGGTCTGAGTGAATGAGAGAATGAACATTGAATGACATATAAATGAATAGATTCAGAACAGAGAACTTTATCTGTGTAGTTTTGGGGTCAAATAGAAAAGCAGACTGCTCATTATTTCACATCAGAACTCTCGCAATACACAGAAACATTTTTGGGGGACATCTCACCTCCTTTTACAGAGTTAATGATTATTGAAGGTTGTTATTACATGCCGTTGAGTCTGCTCTGACTCCTAGCAACTGTATGAATGAGCGATATCCACAATGGCCTGTCCTCAAAAGCCCTGTTTTGCTCTTACAGACTCATGCCTATGACTTCTTTTTGAAGGTAGGTATCTGTAAAAGAAGTGGTTATATTTTTTAACAAGTTAATTATATTTCATCAATATTTCACCACTATTTTCATAGCTCAGTGGAAGCTTATTTAATTAGATCAAGTGGAGCCTATGAAAATTAGTTCTAAAATAATAAAATCTTTATTCAAATACTTGCACTCTTAGAAGACAAAGAACTACTGTATTATTCAAGATATAGTATATTATGCTATGAAAACAGAAGTTTCAGTGGCTTAACACAATAAAATTTTGTTTCGCACTCAAGTTACATGTCTAGCTCTGGTCAGCAGAGTAGCTCTCATCCACTTGTTCACTCAGAGTCCCAGGCCGACAGATTCTAGCATCTCAGTGCAGGACCTCCATAATTTCTACATCAAATGAAGTGAGAGAATGGAGGACCCGTTCCTTCTCTTATTTGTTCTGCTTAGAAGTGTTAAAGTATTAAAGAAGTCCCCCCATCTAACTGCAGTGGTACCAGGAAATATGGGGAGCACATGGAAATTCAGTGAGCTGTAAACACTTCTGCCTCAGTTATAACAGAATCCAGACTCATCCAAGGTAATTATTGGGAGATACAAAAAAGGATATAAATCAAGGGATTTATTTAAATTTCAACATCCTTGGAATGTGGTAGGGGGTTCCCTCTGACTATTTAAGTAAAATTAGATCAATTCTGTCCCTAGATATACATCTTTCTTTCTCAAGAATGTTGCTGGGAGACAATTCTCCTTGGGCCGTTTATGTTTCTGTACATCTTGCAAGCAGAAGAACTTTTTTTGTTCTAGACTATCTCTCCAAAGATGTCTGTACAGTGAATAGCCTTGAAGATATATGTCTTGCTCTCAAGCAAAATCAGGCATGTTTACTTTCTAGTAAAAGGTTTGGATTACCTAACCTCAGGGTACCCCTCCTGTAATGCAACCCATGGGCATGACGTGGGCCCATTTGTGTTGCCCTTGTGGGACCTGAGGCAGGGGACACTGCTACAAAAAAATGCTGGCTACTGCTATTGCTGTAAGAAATAATCTGTCCTTCTCTGTTCTGGAGTCTTGTTTTCTTCCGCCAACATCGATGAGACCGGTGGGTGAACCTATGATTGTAAGCATGGTAAAATCTCAGATCGTTTATGACTGTTGACAAATGTATATAATAAAACATCTAATACCCAACCAAAAATGATTGATAAGAACTCAAAAGTTTCATGCATTTAACAAATACTAGTTATGTACCTAGTATGTGTGAGCTATGAGACCAGGTATTAGAGAATGTAAAGATGAAAAGACATGGCCCTGTACTCAGGTTACTTATAGTCTAGTTGGAAGACATATATAGAAACAACAATTACAGTGCAGTATCATAACCACTGTAACAACATGTTTTACACAATGCAGTGAGTCTCAAGGAGTAAGAGTAGCCTAATTCCCTGGGGAGGCCCTATATTGAGGAGGTCGTATTTAAATTGAAATGTGAGATGAATGCAGGTTTACCAGATGGTCAAGACTAGGCTAAGACTTTCAGGCAGAGAAAATATGAATAAAAGCCCTGAAGTAAGGCCTGTTTGAGGAGCTGAAAGTTGTTCAGCATGACAGATTCTAAGTGTGAGAAGGCACAAGATGAGAGGTGAAAGGGTGGCTTGAGGGATAAGCAGTGACTGCACTGTGGAGGTTTTTATGTCATATGGAGGACTTTGATTTTATCCTGTAGGACATGCAGAACAATAATAAAAAAATCCTCATAATAGGAATTTGTGGTAATAAGACTCTTAAGAAGATTTTAAGAAGCAAATATTACTTTTTCTAGAACATTATTTACTGTGTTCATCTTGATTTCATATAAGGTCATTCCTTTATTGTTGTTAAGAATTATTTTCTTTTAATTAAATAAATTCTCTGTGATAATGCATATCACTCCTAAGTGGATATTTAAGCCAGTTTTGAAATTGCAGCTGGATAGCCAGGCTACAATAGAGCTTTATCGTGAAAGGTGAGTTGTGTTCATTCAACCTAATGCTAGTGAGAAAAGTTTATGAGGTTTTATTAAATAATATTTATATTATTATTTTTCCAAAAGAGGCATGGTCTTTACTGTTTCTATGATGATTTTTTTCTCTTTGGAAGGCTAATTTTTCAATTTAATTTTTATGTACTGTTTCCATAAAATACATTTGGATTCCTTCCAATAATATTTCTGGAAAGACTTAAATCAAAATACAGTTGGCAGCCCATGTGAAAAGTGTGTCATCTGTGTATGTTACATAGGTTAAATTTAACTTGGTTCAAAAAAAATGTTTACATATTCCTTCAAGATGTGTTGGGTACCTTTCTCCTGAAGAATAGGGTTTTCCTTGTAGTGAGGTAGAGTTGGGTGCTGGAAACCCAGGGCATACGTTTGTGAAAACATTCCCATTATTTGCTCAGGTACTTGCCAAGTCTGTTGAAGAGTGAGACACTGTTTTTTGCTGTTATTGGAATTTATAAATGTAAGGCAGGTGTCATCTACATGACTACTGACCTTTTGGCTCTTTTGTTACTCTGGAAAAGCCATTAAGTAAAAGACATTTTTACTTATGTAGGGCAAGTAGGGCAAGACATTTCTTATAAAATTGAACTGTGAGTTGCCACATCGGAGTCACAGAGATGATGTCATAGTATAGTAACTTCTTACACTCCAGTGTGAAATATCTACTGACTCTCAAATGATGACTCAGCCTGAAGTTTTACTTACCTCTAATTAGAAAACTGTTTACCTGTTGTGATTTTAAGCATGTCACAAAGGACTTACTGCCCAGCAATATAGTTTCCTATGTATTGCTATATACACGGATATACCACAACTAGAGATGAAGTTTAAGGTACATATGCCCCTAGGTGAGGCATTTTATACTTAATATGCCCCTGGGTAAAGCATTATATATTTAATACATCGTACTGTAATTGCATCATAATAACAGAGTTTATTGATGGAGATTAGTGAGAAGGATGTCGCTTGAGTACCAGATGTATGAAGCAGGGGAAGGGTTGAAAGATTCAATATAGGGTAAATGGATATTCCAAAAACAAATAAAATGATGTTAGCTAATACATCTTGAACACCTATTAAATACCAGGAAGTTCCAAGCTCTTTAAATGGGTTATCTTCTTTAACCCGCCCCAACAGCCCTGGGAGGTAGGTACTATTCTTATCCTCTATCTTAAAGATGTGTCAACTGAAGCACAGGGAGAGCGAGTCACTTTCCCAAGGTTACATAATTGGCACATTGTGGAGATTTCAGTCCAGACAGTCTGATGTTAGTGCCTGCACTCTTAACCACCATCCTATACTTTATTTATATCATAATTCTGTGCATGTGTCTCATGAATTGGAGACCCCTGCATGGCACAGAGTGGTTGGCCTAGCAAGCTACAGTCAATTTACCAAAGGAGCTGTAGGGTAAATAACTATATGTACTATAAATATGTACAATATTGTGAGGTGGTAGAAAGTTCGAAAGTTCTTCTGTTCCTTTAACAACCTCCTGTGTTCTTCTTCCTTCATCACTGTAAAAGGTAAGAATCATTCGGTACATATTTGAATGAATAAGTAACTTAAGCATCAAAGTTGTAGTTTGTGTCCAAAGTGTAAGACATTGCCAACATGCTCATTAAGTTTTTTCTTTCCCAGGGAAGCGCAGTATCTTAAGCTAGCAATCATATATTTCTCATTGAGAGTAGAAGGGAAGTAAACTTGATGGAAAAGGCTTTGGATATATCAGAGAAGGCACTCTGGACTGGGGGAAGTATTCCTCTGTTCAGTTTTGTCTCATTTCCCCTTTTATTGGGATGAAAACCAGATTGGATTATTAAGTGAAATTTCAGCTTTTGTATTCTTAAATTTCCCTTTTCTTTGCCATGAACACTCTTTTTGTCTCCCCAAGGAATGGATTTACCTCTACTTTGCCCTGTTCAAGCAGAAGAATGAGGTAAAAAGTACTGATATGTTGAAATGTTTAAGAGCCCAAGTTTTAAAGTTGAACTTGATTTAGAATCTTGACTCTACCATTTGCTAAGAGCATAACCTTGGGCAATTTATTAATGATTTGGAACCTTATTCTCCTCTTTTATAAAATAGGTATGTCAAACGAGAATACTTACAGCTGTAATGTAACAAAACTCCCAACTGTCAATAGGCTTATTTTCCCCACCCATCAAGAAGTCCAGTGGTTAACAGCTGCTGATTTTGTGCAGGAGCTTGATGATTTCAGGGCCAACTTTCTTGCCATATTCTAAGCCATTGTCTAAATTTTTTACCTCAGGATAACAAATCGACTGCTGCAACTCCAGACATTTCATTGTGTTCAAGGCAGGAAGAAGATGGAAATTGCAGTAGTCGTTGTTTCCTTCCTTCCTTCCTTCCTTCCTTCCTTCCTTCCTTCCTTCCTTCCTTCCTTCCTTCCTTCCTTCCTTCTTTTGTTCCTTTCTTTTTCTTTCTTTTTTCCTTTATTTCTTTCCTTTCTTTTTTCTCTCTGCTTCTCTCCCTTCCTCCTTTCCTCCCTTCCTTCCTTCCACCTTCCTTCTTTTCTTCTTTCTTTCCTTCCTTCTTTCCTTTCTTTTTCTCTTTTTTCTTTATTTCCTTCCTTTCTTTTTTCCTCCCTCCCTCCCTTCCTTCTTTCTTTCATCAGAAAAGCAAAATCTTCTCTAGGAACCCAGATTTCTACTTATGTCTCATTGGCCAGAACTGTGTCATATGGCCACTCCTACCATAGGAGCTTGTGGAAACAAGCATTTAGCTCTCCCGGTGGGATTTCAAAAGTTGGCGAGACCTCAAACATTTATATAAAAGAGATTAATAGACTCTACCTCATAGGTTAGATAAATATTAACTTAGATAATATTATATAAAATACTAATTCTGTGCCTATTTATAAGGAAGTACTTAATAACAGGCAACTGTAGTTATCATTGTTATTTCTTATACTGTTATTACTGTTACCAAGAAAGGTAATGCAAACCCTGTATAGACTCTCATCTAGATAAAATCCAAAGCCACAGACCTTCCTCTTTCAATTTCTGTCCAGTTTCATCTCTGGCTGCTTTTCCATCCTCGATACAGTAATAATTGACTTCTTTAGGAAAAACTAACTACTTGGCATTCTTCCCCATACATACTATTCTGCTTCCCCTTTGCTTATACCTATCCTGATTCCTACAGTGCTGTCCATTCTTGTTGACTTATCTAGCTCCAACTCAGTCTTTAAAACCTGCATAGGTTTTACCTCTCTGGCAATTCTCAACCTTACTCCAAGTGGGATTAGTGCCCTTCTTCAATGCTCCCCTGTACCCTGATCACATCTCTTTCATAGATTTTTCAAGACAGTATAGGAACTTTCTCTTTACTTGATGACCTCCTGCGGTAGGCTCTGAATTTCTGGAGGTCTAAGTCAGCTTTCCTTCTCATCTTGGTGTTCTCTAAATAGTTGACAGTCAGTACATGTTTGTCAAATACGACTGAGGAGTCATGTTCTGTCTTCTCCCATTTTCATTGCCCTCCACCCATAGCTCTTCATAAACGTCTCTCTCATCTCTTCTTTTTTTTCCTCCTCTCTCTCAGGGGATAATGATCATCTTTTCAAGAAGTAATAACTGGATCATGATTTATATTTCTTGGTGTTTTGGAAAGTAAACATTGACTTGGATAGCTTGAGCTCCTGTTGATCCTGACTGCCAGCAGCAAGGAGTTAAAAATGGAACTACGTAAACTAGCTAGAGAAAGAATCTCTGTTCTTTGAGTTTTCTGATAGTTGAATTGCCATGGAAACAGCTCTGCCTCTGTGTTAGTTCATTAGGTTTTTTTTTTTTTTCTTAAATAATTTGGAAGACAGCCATGGTCCACAGTAGACTACTTCATGGAAAAGATTATACTTGACATCCCCTTCCTTATGCTACACTCTGCACCAAACAGGAAACCAGCAGTTCTTCAACATAACACATTCCATTTAAGATTGAATTATTATAGCAAGTAATTCATTTGATTTTAAAAAGTCTCCTTGCTCGAGTATGTGTATGAAGTAAGAACAAGAATAAATTTTCTCTATCAAAACCATTCTAATAGGTATTATTTAATCTATGCAATTATTTTACAATCTTAATTCATATTTATATCAGATACAAGTACCACGTCTTGAAAAGGGGGGAATCGGCTTTCCATTGTATTGTCCAGGGAATATATGAGATGAAAAACAGATAAATCTTTTTGTAGATGACTGAAGTTATGTTTTCAGCTAGTTTAGGGGGTTTTTTCCCCATGAAATAGGAAGAATAACAGGAGTGTGTTAAAAGTTCTTCCCTGATTTTGATCAGGGAAGACTGGCCATAGTGGATTCATTCAAATTGCAAACTTTATTTCTATGGAGGAGTCTTTTGAGTATTGTGGTATATGCCTGAGTTTCTTACCAAAGGAATTAGAAAAATTTACTCTCGTTCTGTTTGACAAAGATCAGTAGCAACTTGACTACAACTGATTTAAAACATGACTGCTTGGCTTTAAAGAAGTCCACCCTGCCATGGATAAACCCACAGAATTGGTAAAGTAGGCCCCTTCAGATTTCCCATAGATTGAATAATTAGGGTCTGGTCATTTATTACTTTATTGAAAATTTTCCTAGGAAAAGATATGAAAGTCATTCAACAAACCGAAGCCCAAATGATTGCTAATAGCTAGAGAATTTTCACTTGAAAGAATCAACATCTTTAGTTGAAACTGAAGTAAAATTTAGGCACGAGAGAAGTGGCCACAATCTCCCTTAGCTATAGTTAATAATCATGCCTCTAAACTTGTGACGTCTTAGAAATTACTTATAATCCTAAATTTACACAATTCCTAAAGAATTTTGGATTCTCATAGAAATATGGGTGCCTATCTAGTCAATAATCCTTCTCTAAGCAAGAGATAGATTATTAAGCAAAAGGAGCTTATGGAGTCGATGTGAACAACTTTGACTGCCTATTTGGCAGATAAACCTATGGAGACATCTTATAGTAAGTAGTTCAGAAAGTGTTTTCAGAGCTGAAATTCAACACCAGACAGAAAACACGGCTCATCTATTAAGGATTAGAAGGTTGTATAGTTGAAACAGTTTTCTACAAAAGTGAATCTTGTTAAACAGAGAGATCTATTAATGTTCCTGTGTTTATGTTGTTAGAAGCTTTTCTGCAGAACTCTGTTGCCATATCTCAGTATTTGGAACACATTTCTGATGATTAGAAAAGAAATGACAGTTAATTACTAAATCAATTTAATAACAATTGCTAAAACACTGATTTTTTTTCCAGCTTTACTGAGATATAATTGACATATGACATAGAAAACATTGATTTCACTTTTCAAAACAAGTGTCATTCATTCAGCATTCAGAAAAACATTGTTTTTGTACTTACTGTAGGCCAGGTACTCTGCTAAGTTTTAGGAAACAATCACGAATAAGACTTGCAGAGCTCATAGTCCAAGAGAGGAAACAGAAAATAATTAGAATAAGGTGCAGTTATAGAGGCCTGCCCAGAAAATTAAAGGCCAAGTTCCATTTCACACAGAAGAATCAGTCCAGAAAGATTTCTTTGTAAGTTATCTACAGAAAATAGCTAATAAACATTTATAGATGCTTATGATATTGG
Source organism: Eidolon dupreanum (assembly GCA_028627145.1). Taxonomy (NCBI): domain Eukaryota; kingdom Metazoa; phylum Chordata; class Mammalia; order Chiroptera; family Pteropodidae; genus Eidolon; species Eidolon dupreanum. The sequence goes on from CM053501.1 coordinate 87,413,099, forward strand.
AGATAAGCACTGGTTGAAATCTATTATTTTGTCTTTTTATTCTTTCTTATTCAGGCTTAAAATAAAAATGCTTTGAGAGATATGAAGTGCTTTATAATTTATAAAGCATGATACAAATATATGGCATAATCAGTATTTGCAAACATTATTTGTTCCATCTTTGAATGCAAAGTGCTAGACTGATTTTGGCAGACTTTGGCCACTTTTTTCCAGAGATGGATAACAGGGACCAGAATTAATAGACACAAGCAGACAAGAGAATGTATTTATGTAATTTTACATATAAACATTTCTGGGAATCCCCTGCCTTCTGAACTATTTTTTCTGACATCATCCACAGTGAGCTTGTTTTTCCTCAGCAAGGAGACTATTTTTCCTTATCAGTACTCAGCTTTTAAACAGCTAGTCACTTAAGTAGACATTTTGATTCTCAAGTAATAAAATCTTATTTATCATCTCAGAATTTATGTTTTTGAATGTGTTGTTCTTTCAAAATAGTCATTTTTAGAGATTATACCCTATTCCACTGCTTAAAGTGATTTGTGAAGTCATCTTTTAGTCTGTCTTTTAGATATCTTTTTGAAAATTTTAATTTAAAGATGACATTCATTATATTTCTAGTGGCACAAAGATATAAGTGCAATGTAGAATACTGGAAGCTTTGAAAAGCAAAATAAGAAAATGCAACTATATTTCCATCTCCTATAAATTATGAACTTTAACATTTTAATTTGTACTCTACTTAAGAGAAATATAATTTTTAAAAATGGGATCATGCTTTAATATTGTTTTGAAATTATTTACCCCATTCAAAAATGTGGGGTGAATTTCTTTCCATGCTTGAAATTCTTTATATAGATATAATGTACCTTATCTAAGCAATTCTCTATTGTTGGACATGTCATTTCGCTCTTTTTTCTTTTCTACCTAAAAGAACACTCTGGTGAACATGCTTATAACTAAATATTTATCCACTCAAAATTATTTCCTTAAACTAATTTACTAAAATTAAAATTGGCTAAACAAAGAGGACGCATGTAAACTACCCTCAGCAGTGTATGGCTGATTCCCTAAAGCTTTGCTAAATTTAAATACTATTTTTAAAGTCTTTATCAATTCAGAAAGTAAAAAAAAAATGCTATTTCATTTTCAAAAGAATTTTCTCTTTATTCCTAGCGGAGTTAAACTTATATGTACTGCTCATTTTATTTCTTTCATCAATTGCCTGTTAAAATCTTTATTCACGTTTCTATTAGTATGTCCTCTTTTTTCACTCATTTATAGGAAGATTTTATATGGTAAGGCTAGTATACAAAGAATACAAAATATACATAGTATACAAAGTATACATGTGTTGTAATTACCTTATCTAACTTTATTTGCCTTTTATATTTACGCTATATTTTAACATTAAAAATTAATTTTTAAATAATAATTTTAATCTTATTTAATATTCTCAAATAGTTCCTTAGATCCTTTAAGAGGTAGATATCATACTGAGAGAAACAGGAAGCACTTCTCAGTTGCCTCATTCCTCCCTTTCATAGTATAGCCATACAAAACAAAGAATGTTTTTGCTTTGAGTATATGTTAGAAAAATGTTTGCCTCAAGATCATTAGCTAGTTGCTTCTGTGTCTAATTATATGGTAGGCTTCTTAACCATTTAAATAAATAGAATAAAGCAAACTCCTTTATCTAAAATGAGTTGAGCAGTGTGATAACTGACAATAAATATAAAAGGAATAAGGTAGGTTGGAATAATTGCAGAATACTTCACAAAGAAGAACAGTTTTAAGGTATAGTTCAGGAAACCTTGTATTCTTTGTTCACAGTTCTTCCCCTTGCCATGAATCTTCACCTCCTGTATGACAAGATGGACTTGCTTTCACTATGAAATGTGCACAGAAATGATTGAGTGCTAGTGCTGAACTAGGCCTTAAGAGAAATCACATGTTTCCTTTTATTCTTCTGTGCCTCTGCTATTTCCATGAGAAGAGCATGCCTCAGTTCACTGAAGGCCCCGAATGAGGCATTTAGGAAAGATATGAACCAGCTGACAACTAGAAGCCAAACCCACCTGAGCCCAGCATATACCAGTCAAACCCCACTGATCTACAGACTTTTAAGAAAAGTAAATATTTCGTATAAGTCATTGAATTTGGGGGTTATTTGTTACTCTATGTTATTGCAGCAATACCTGACTAATGCATATTGTGAGGAGTAGTTAGGTCATGTACTGGTAGCATCTTCCTTCCTGTTTCCATTGCATCTGCCTCAATTCAGATTTTCATCTTACCTGCTTGGATTGTTTTAAAAGCTTCCTGTTTCTTTAACTGTGTATTAGTTAAGGTAACCCAATGGCTATTAGAAGGTGATCTGAAAATTGTAGTGTTTCAAACACAATACAGGTTTTCTTCTTGCTCATATTGAATAGGTGGGTGGGGATCCCCCTTCCACGCAGTCTTTTAGGAGCTAAAACTGATAGAATCTTTTCTATTTTCTATGTACATCTTTCAACATGGCCCCATGGGTCATATCCATTCCAGCCAGCTAAAAAGTTAATAGACTAGACCCATTGTGGTGTTCATCAATTCTGCCCACATTCTATTGGTTTGAACTGAATCATATGATAATATCTAGATGCAAGAAACTCTAGAAAATGTAAGTTTTGCTGTGGAGACAGGAAAAAAATGAGAGCATTTGTTATGATGAACAGTTTATCATCTCTGCTACCCCATCACTTGTTTAACATGCTTTAATCTAAAATTGCTAGTCTTAAAAATCCAATGTGATAATACCTTTCTGCTTAAAATCTATGGTTCCAGTTGCCTAGAGGCTCAACATCAAATTCAGCATAAGTATGTGATTTCCATATAGACAGCTTCTGTTTTCATGAAGTACCAATTCTGAAGAATAGATAAACCTAGCACTTATTTGATTTCTTCAGTAAATAATCTTGTCATCCCAAAATATTAATAAGCAATGTAGAAGCTTTGTATAATTTCATAAGAGAGGCTGCAATCATTCAAGATATGGCAAACAGCCCAGTAAATCCACTTATGAGCTTTTTATTTTACCCTTCCAGCATGAAGGCCCCAAATCTTTCTTGTTCATCTCTGTTACACCTATAACCCTATCTACCCATTCCTTTTCTTATATATCTTATACTAGAACCAATATACCAAACAAACATGCATAGCCACACTCATCATCTCATTCAGGAAAATAATAAAGACCCATTCATTGTTAGTTCCATTCTCCTTAGAAAGTAGTGAGGGATCGTAAATTTCATTTTCCCCTAATACAAATTATATACAAAACCTTTGTGGCTGACTCATTTCTACTTTTTAAATTTTTTACCTCTAATTTTCCCTTTCCTGCCTTCTTCTACACTTAAATCATACTGAACTCCTCACTATACTTTAAACACATTTTTTCCCTGTCTCTGGGACCTTTGTAGAGACTACAGCTTCTGCCCAAAACCCCGTTTTTCCTGCCTCTGTGTGTCAAGATCCCATAAGTGCAGTAAGGGCTAGCTCAAGTATCTCCTTCACTGTAGAGTCTTACCTACCCTTATTCCACTGCCCAATCTGCATAGAAGAATTCATTGTTCTTTGCTCTTGTAGAGTTCTGTGCACACCTCAATTTTAGTAATTATTACATTGTTTAATGTATTATTCAGGTATCTAGTTTCCCAGAATGGAGATCTTGTCATTTTTGAATTCTTAGGATAGTACCTAACATGCAGCTTGAAATACAGTTTGTCAGTAAATGTTTGTCATTGCAAGAAAATCTGCCTTGAGAGTTGAAAAGTGGCCAAGGGCTTGGGAGGCTCTCAGTTCATGACCAGGGGTTTAGTAACTACTCTGGAACGCAGAGCACTCCCAGGAGGAAAGCCTTCAGAATAACTTTAATTATTCCCCATAAAGTGCTGTCATTGAAGGGAAAAAACATTTTTGGATCTATTTTAATATGCTAGTTTCCAGCAGGTTCTTACATTACACTTTTTGTGATGAGAACACTGATGGGGAGAGGAGATTGAGTGAAAGGAGAATACTAAGCCAGAAGCTAGGACATTCCAGAAATGTTATGAGATTGAAAATGTGTAACTTTTCTCCTCACTTCCTGGGTTTACATGCATTAATATAGCTTGACCAATTGAACTCATCTTAGGTTTTCCTGTGAATACTGTCTCTTTCAGGCCAAATTATTTATCTAATGTAGCAGATAGAGAAAGAATCCTACATCCCTGCTAATTCAATGAATATTTTTGAATAACAAAATGATCCAGGACCTGAGTTTCCTAGTGCAATTAGACAATAGCAAACAACACCATGCATCTTTGCATGGAAGAACACTTTGAATGTGAAGTCAATAACTCAGATTTCTTTCTTATCATTTTGGCCTTGATGCTGAAGCTGACCAGAGGTACTAAATAATATCTTCATCAAACTCTACAGAGTAATTAAGGTACATCCTACAGAGAATTAAGACAGTAGAGACATAGACATAGTATAGAGAAGCCCTCTTCTACTAACTGGAATAGTAATTGTCCGAGTATTACATAAGATAAACCTGGCTGTTGTATTCAAATTAATCTCCTAATCAATGGTTGAACACAAAAGTGAATTTTTTCATCATGTTGGGCATTTCACCTCTGAATGATGATTGAGGTATAATGGTTTCCTGGTTTCCTTTCGATGGTTTCTCCCATCCTGTGACTCTGGAAAATTCAACATATGACTCCCAAGGATTCCCCTGAGGTTATCTCCATCCTAGGCGGTGAGAAAGGGATAAGGGCACAGAGAATTTTCTGTGGAAGTTTTTATGAGCCAGGCCTGGAAGAGGTGCATATTGCTTCTGTGTCCATTCCTTCAACAAGAAGCCTATCACAAGACCATGCCTAACTCCAAGGAAAGCTAGAAACGTAGTTGAGCTATTGTAAGGATAATGAAACAGATAAGGTAGATAATGCCATAATCCATTGATAAAATAAACATAGTTAAGAGAATAAGAAAAATTTACAATCAGTCCTCATTTTTCATGAGTTCCATATTTATGAATTTGCCTACTTGATACAATCTATTTATAACTCAAAGTTCAAAACTCTCAGTGTTTTCATAGTCATTTTGGATATTATTACAACAGCAAAATATTTGTCACCCAACTGCTCACATTCCCAGCTGAGGCTGAATAAGGTGATGCTCTGCCTTCTTGTTTCAGCTCCCAAACTCTAAATAAGTGCCCTTTTCACAGTCTATTTAGTACCATTTTTTTTGCATTTTCGTGCTTTTTGTTGGTGACTTCAGTGTAAAATGGCCACTGACCATAATTCTGGAGTGCCATACAGTGTTCCTAAGCACAAGAAGGCTGTGGTGTGCTTTACAGAGAAAATACACGTATTTTTACTTGTTCTAGATCTATTCAGAATTTTCATTTTCAGTAGTCGATTTCAGTGGTTAATATCTTTCTAGGAATCTGTCCATCTCACCTAAGTCATCTAATTTGTTGACATATAATAATTCGTAGTGGTTCATGATAATCTTTTTCATTTCTATAGGGTTACTGGTAATGTCCCCTCTTTGAGGCCCAAGTTTGTAATTTGAGTCTTTTTTCTTCTTGGTCAGTTTAGCTAATGATTTTTCAATTTTGTTTTGTCTTTCCAAAAAACAAACTTGATTTTGTTGATTTTCTCTACTTATTTTTTTTTCCTTATTTCATTTATTTCTACTCTGATCTTTATTATTTTCTTCCTTCTTTTTGTTTTGGGTTTAATTTGCTCTTCTTTTTCCAGTGTCTTAGGTGAAAAGTTATGTTATATTATTTAGATCTTCTTTCGAATGTATACATTTACCAATAAAAAATTCCCTGTAAGAGTTGTTTAGCTGTAATTCATGAGTTTTAGTATGTTTTATCTCCATTTTCATTCATCTCAAAGAATTTTTTAATTTCCATTGTTATTTCTTCTTTGACCGATTTACTTAGGACTGTGTTGTTTATTTTGCACATATCTGTGAATATTCCAAATTTCTTTCTGCCATTGCTATCTAATTTCACGCCACTGTAGTTGGAAAACATACTTTGTATGATTTTAACTCTTTTAATCCTTTTTAAATTTATGAGGCATATTTTATGGCCTGGTGTATGGTACATTCTAGAGAATGTTCAATGCGCACTCAAGATGAATGTTTATTCTGCTGTTGTTTGATGGAATTTTCTATAAATATCTGTTAACTTTAGTTGATATACAATGTTCAAGTCTTCTATTTCCTTGTTGGTTATCTATCTAGTTGTTCTATCCATTATTGAAAGTCAAGTATTGAAATAACCAACTATTCTCTTTCTACTTTTTCTTTCAATTTTGTACATTTTTGATTCACATATTTGAGGGCTCTGTTGTGTATATATGATGCATATTGGATCATATGTTTATAATTGTTATCTAATTCCAAATAATTATAATTTATCATTACAAATATCCCCTCTCTCAAGTAACATTTTTATTTTATTGTCTACTTTTTCTGATATTAATATATAACTCCAATTCTCTTGTGGTCCCTGTTTATATGATATATCTTTCCCCATCCTTTTAATTTCAACTTATTTGTATCTTTTAATCTAAAGTGCTTCCTGTAGACAGTATATATTTAGATTTTTTTTTGTTTATCCAATCTATCTATGCATTTCAATGGAAGTATTTTATTTGTTCACATTTAATACTATTATTGATATAGTTGCATTTATGTCTCACACTTTATTTTTTATCTTTTTGTACCTGATGTCTTTTTATTGTTGTTCGCCTATTCCGTCTTACTGCTTTCCTTTCATTAAATGTTTCTAGTGAAACATTTTAATTTAATTATTTTTATTATATTTTAATGAAGATTTTAATGATTCTTCTAAGATTTGCCATGTACATCTTAACTTATCAGCATCTACTTCAGATTTATACTAACTTAATTTCAGTGGGGGACAGAAACATGACTTACATATAACTCTATTCCCATTTCCTTTTTTGGTGCCATTATTGTTATATGTAGCACACCTATATATATTTCAAACTTTACAGTCCATTTTTACAATTATTATTTTGTCTAAGTATGTCTGTTAGAGAAGCTGAGAAAAACAAAAAAAAATAACTATAGAGAGTTCATTATGTCAACTTTTTTATTTACCATTTGTGTTTTTCTTCATTTGTTCCTATGAATTCACATTACTATCTGGTGTCATTTCCTTACTCCAGTACAGCTTCACTGCCATTTATCTCCTCTTTGCTGTTATTGTTAAAAATTATATTTCTTCATGTTATATACTCAACACTATGTTAGTTTATAAACTTACTTTTTAAATTAGTTAAAAGGAGGAACTGTGCATTTATACATTCTTTTATAGTTACAATATTACCTTTACTAACATGCTTTCTTTTTCCATATGAAATCAGATTACCATCTGTGGGTCATTTTCTTTCAGACTGAAGAACTTTTTTTAGTATTTCTTGTAGGATGAGATTGCTAACATCAGATTCTCTCAGTTTTTGTCTAACTAGGAATGTCTTTATTTTGCTTTCCCTTTTGAAATTTATTTTACTTGACCTAAAACTCTTGGTTGACTTTTTTTTTCCAGCACATTTAATATATCATCCCACTACCTTCTAGCATCTACTGTTTCTGATGAAAAGTCAGCTGTCATTCTTATGGAGACTCCCTTGTACATGCCAGAGCAGCCAACTGGCCTACCAAAATTACAACTCTACCTCTTCTTTACTCTACAATTACAATATATAGTTATTTCATGAGTACTCAGTAAAGAACTAAAATTTATTGAATACTTACTATGTGCAATGAAATGTAAGATTCTCTTATTCAATTGTCATAATAATCCTGTGAGATATCTCTGTTTTACCTCTAAGGAAACCAAAGCAAAGAGAGGACAATTTCAGTGTCCTACAGCTAATAAGTTGTAGAGCTGAAATTTCAGATCTGATCTTTCTGACTCCAGAGCCTGTGCTATTTGCATTACAGCATGCTGCCTTTCTAACTATAGACCTTATAGACCAATGACAAAAGGATGTTCATGGTAATTTGATTTAATACATCTTTAATTAGCATCTAATTATGTTTTATATTTCGATAGGCATTTTGGGGAACATGAAATATAAACTTCTTGCTTCTGGAAGTTTATAATCTAATTTAACAAAAAAAAAATTAGTAATGGTGTAAGACAATACATTTGTGAATTATAAATGCTGCTAGAAGTTATAAATCAGTAAATTAATATAGATATGGATAAATCCAAGGAGGTTGAATAGGTTATCTAGAGGTATGTTTTAGGCAGGCGATCTACCATTAATAAGTGCATTTAGGTGAAAAACAAGTGTAAAATATTTAAGGATAAACAGAAGGGAGTCCTGTGTAGAACTGGGGGGAAGAAGAATGAGAGATAATAGTGGGTCAGTGAGTAGTCAGGGAAGACCCCAGATCTCAAACATATGATTAATGTGTCTAAACTGGGTTTTCTAGGCATTATAGAAATACAGAAGAATATTGTATAATACTCATTTTTAAAAAATGATTTACTGAAAATAAGTATGTCAGGGGTATGTAGGAATCAAGAAGTCAAAGATAGGGGTTCATTTCTTTGAGCAAGAGTTGCCAGCCAAGAGTTAACAGTATGTACTCCCAGCTAGGGAAGTGTTTTAGAAACCTTGAGAGCAGCACTTGACACAGGCAGCCTTTCTGCTTTCGCTTAAGAATTGGAAATACACTGCTTCTGGACACTGTCTAGATCTATGACATTAACCTGTTCAAGCCACAATGAGGTGGTAGAGAGTTTACAGATGCATTTGTTCCAGGATTTTATCCCTCTTAAACAAGCAGTTTGTTTAGTGAGTTTTGGCATGACCCTGTTGTGAAGAGCCAGGCTCTTTAGTACTTAAAACATTTTGAAGAAAAGGTTCTATACACATTGAATTGATGCTATTTATGACTGCTTTGGTTTTCTTCTAAGTGTCTGGAATGTCTGCTCAGAGATTACCAACTTGGGGGCTCAAAGCCATTCCCAAGGGACCTTGCCACAAATGGCAGTTCTATCAACACCCAGTTATGAAAAAAGAACAGTATTCTATGACTATTAGGAGAGTTTGCACTATTTATATCACATAAAAAGGTGGCCTAGGTCATCACTATTATGCCAGCCTTGGTAAATTCATCAGGACATGTGGTTTTCCTCGATGTTGATAAAATGTCTCCTTTGGTGACACTCACCAGCAAAGGATAAAGTTCAAACTCTTAAACTTGTATTCAATGTCCTCTACAGCATTCTTTTTATTTTTTTACTACTTACCTACAAAAACCTCTGTTCTGACCAAACAGCCCAATTCACTATTGCACAAACTTTTTATTTTCTCATTAGTATATTTTTGTTACCCCCATCTACAATATCTCCCTTACTTCCCCTCCTTCCCTTTTCTATCCCTTTATTTAAGTCCTGAGTATCCTTTAAGAGGCAGTATACATTCTGATCCTCCATGAAGACAGCTTCATAGAGATTATGGGTGATCTACCATTTATTCCTGTGGTTGGTTGGTTGCTGTTCTCAATATAAATTCTGTTTTAAATTTTAAATATTTTTTAGATTTGAAACTCCTAAAGGTCAGGAACTGACTCTCTAATTCTGCACACAACCAAAAGTCCTGTATAATTAGGAACTGAAAAGTCAATGGTTTATTGATACTGATGTTATGAAGATGAATAGAGGAATGCAATAGGGAGAATAGTTATTGTTTACTCTTAGACATTTGTTCTATAATTCATAAGAAATATTTATGTTGGTCCAGGTTCCCCTGAAGAATTTGTATAAATGTGTAAAATTTATTAGGATGCCCCATCAAGGCTAGGGGAGTAAAGTTAGGTTAGGCTAGCTAGCCGAGATTCTCAAACTAAACTTTTATGACCTTTCCCTGGCTATGAAAAATGAAAAACAAGCTTCTCCAAATGAAGATCACTTTTCTTCAAGTGCCTAATCTTCTTGGAAAGCTGAGGAGAGCTAGCAATGTGTTCCTGTTTTTCTGCTTGATATTGTAGTTTCTGCTGGATATTAAAATCTATATCAACATATGCCAGCATCATGATTACTATTGTAGTACTCTTGGTGATCCAGATTTCTTTCAGCAGGAGTAGCAGATGCTCCCACTGTTGCCAGGAGTGACAAGCAAGAGCTACATATGCTGACATAAGGCCAGTAAAAACTAGAAACTTGCATCATTCATTGTCTGAATCATCAATGATGACCTTCCCTTATTTCTTATTTTCCCTCCTCACACCCCATTTTTAGGCAATGCTTTTGGCTATCATGAATCAGAATTGCACTATGCACAAAGAGAAGTGGTCGGCTACCATTTTTATGAATGCTTCTGGGTGAACCAGGCTTGGCATATAAGTGTCTTGCAACTTGGTATTGTCATCATTTTAAAGGAGATGCTGCTTCTGAGACCGAAATTATTATAGTCTGTTCCCTGTGGTCTATACAGATAGTAAAACCAGTGCCTTAATGAATGAAACATAACACATCTAGAAGACTGGAAGTTCAATCTAAAACCAGATGCCATATGATCCCATCTTTTATCAACTAACATGCAAAATGTAGATAAAATGCTTTTTTTTCTTTTCTTTTTTTTTTTTTTTACATTTTTTTCTGTCTTGTGGTAATGTGTTATGAGGATGGTAGAAGTATATGCACTATTTAATACTAAACCACCAGGGAGGTTTGGTACTTAGTTTTGGAAAAGACTCATCAGTCACCACCAACTCATCATGAGCTATGAAGCATCAGGCATGGTAATAGGAAAACACTTGAAGAGGTTAGACTATACATAAATATTTGTAGCCTGCTGAGGTGTTTTCCCAATTGTAAAAATGTTAGAGAAAATATGAAGAAAATGTGCACCATTTGCTTAGAGAAAGAATGCTTTATATTCTATGCCAATGTCTCTTTCTCCTTTTACTTTCTTACTTTTTTTTAGTATTAGGAATTAAAAATATTTTGTGCAGCCTTAGGTAGAATATGATCCAGTGACAAAAATAATTGTGAATTTGTCTAACTTCTAATCTGTCTTAACTGTTTTCTTTACCTGTATGCACAATTGGCTTCTGGGTAAAGAACTTCACTTATTACCACCCACCTTTTTGATTGGTATTGACTAAATCACACTATGGGTCCTCCTGGGGGATCTTCTGTTGAGTAAAGTTATTTCCTTTACTAGATTCTTCCCAGTATGGTGTCTGTAAAACATTCTGAATTTTTTGGTTGTTATCAAAACAGTCTCCTAAGCCCACGGTCTGGGTTCTGATTTGGATTGGAGAGTTGCAGTTTCATAAGGATCAAATGAATGTGCATTTCTGGAAGGAAGAAACATTTTTTGTGGTCATGGCAAATGCCACTGGACATCACCAGTTTTAGACTTGAGGGGCATCTGAGAAGAATGTGATATTTTTCCATATTTTAGCTGCTTTTTGAAACTAAGTTCCTTCAGTCAGTGGCATGCTCTCATACTGGAATGA